>QNUK01000221.1:187500-827500 GCA_013621035.1 Clarias magur
CCTAGCTTTTAACACAAGGCTGAATCCCAAATCTCTCTGTAACCCCTAATTAAGGGCTATGGTGTGTTGAACAAGTGATTGTACAGCTTACCAAACTAGCTAACATTTAACACTATTTGATTTAACCCCAGAACCCGGACATTGGAGGCGTTTTTAGTTTCACCATCGTGGAAGAATGTGTGTTAGTGGAGCAAAATAGCTGGTTAAACAAACAAATCATAGTCTGTTGATCATAAATAGTGTTTGTAGAACTGTGCTGGAACCGAGGCGCGCTGATAACCCGCACAACAGCACTCCCTCTTGTGTGATATTTCTTTAATTATCTATAGGCTTACTGTACCAATTCAGCAGCTTTTCCATGTCGGCACCACCACATTTCACCATATCGCAACAGTAAGCCAAGCAATCTGCAGCACCAATTGTGAAAGTCGGGACTAGAATTTCGAAAAGCTTTTTTTTTTTTTTTTTTTAAACATACCCTCACACACACACACAAAATACATTATCTAGACTGATTAGAGTTCAAAACAAGTAAAAATATGTTTATCTGCAATTTACATTAATAATGTATTAGCTAGGTTAAAAATGTGGGTAAAGACCAATGTGTGTGTGTATGGACCTGTGAATGAGGGACAACGTGTAGTTCTAATTTATTATACGTGTTTTACAGAGCTGGTTTGAATCAGATGAATCGATTCTCGTAAAGTTCGCTTGAAATAATAAACAGGCCGGTTCAAAAGAATCGACTCCAGTGACGGTTCATCACAACTGCTGCTAAACCGAAATCGTGTTTGTAACACGAAGCATGTTCAGGCTGTTCGCAATTTCACACTTACAAAATCACCTCACATCCCGCGTCCCCTTTGGACTCATTCGAACATTTTAAACTTGACATTATAATCTGCACGGTGAAACGTTTAACGTTAAATATCGTTAATTTTCAAACCGCTTCGGTTGGAGCTACCGTTAACGTCAACATCTCAGAGCTGCTTTTATTTATTTATTTCCTTGACACTTCTCTCATTATAAACACCGAACTTTATCCAGTTAGCCCGTTACCTAAAGCAAACTACTTACACTTTCTCACCTCGATGTGTGTCTGAATCCTCCAAACGCCTCCAAGTTGTGTTGTTCAGTCCAGAAACCTCGTTACAGGGTGTAGAAACTCTCGGTTTTACACAGCGTTCAACCCGGGATTTGGTCTCCACGCTACCACACTCACTTCCCCTAACTGGAAGTTGACTTAAAGAAAAGCACACAGGGAGGGTTTCAACATGTCGCCCTGCGTTACCTTCACGAGAACTGTCCCGGTTTTAAAATCACCGAATGCGCGCGGTAAACCAGGAGGAGGCGTCTGGGCTTTCCTCCGAACTCGCTTTCGGTTGTAACATACCCAAAAGGGAGCGAGTATGGAGCAAGTATGGAAAGCCATACATGTCACAAATGTCCAAAGTAACTCCTTCGAGTACACACAGACAATTGCCGCACTGATTGCTGAATGTTAGCTCATGTTGCTAACAAGTTACACACGTTTATTAAACACAAAATCTTTCCAGAAATCTTAAATTTTTGAAGGACAATTTAAAAAAAGTCTAAAAGGGACACATGAACAGAGTGCAGTAGGGTTGGAAATCACCAGTCACTTCCAGATACGATATCACTGTACTTACTGTAGGTGAAGATTCCATTAAAATCGTGATTCTGTAAGTATCACGATTTTATAAAAATCCAAATCCAAATATGTTTTCAGGATTGTGCAATATAGAATGATTTTTTTTCCAGCACAACTCGGGCAGTATGATGATATGAACTGAATTTCATTTCATTTCAAATAACTATACAAACATGACTGAGAAAAAAAGGGTCACATAGGCAAATACCTGTAAATAGATACATAAGATCATATTTTTTAAGGTTGTTTTCAGTTGTTTCTGTGACCAAATAATAATAATAATAATAATAACATCATTCACATATTTTTTTAGTAGTAACATTTACACATTTTTAAAAATAATGATAACTTTAGTTCCACTGTACAGTATATGACATCACAAAACCCAATTGCACAGTTTAAATCGGTCATTAACTAATTCAAGGATTCAAGGATTCTTTATTGTCATACTAGCACACTTCCATGTTATGGTACAAAATTAGTACCCCGGTCCAGTTTTAAGCCACAGAGATAAATAATGATATAAAAAATTATATAAATATGGGGAAAGGAAGACCAAGAGTCACCTCTGCTGCGGAGGATAAGTTCATCCGAGTCACCAGCCTCAGAAATCGCAGGTTAACAGCAGCTCAGATCAGAGAGCAGGTCAATGCCACACAGAGTTCTAGCAGCAGACACATCTCTAGAACAACTGTTAAAGAGGAGACTGTGTGAATCAGGCCTTCATGGTAGAATATCTGCTAGGAAACCACTGCTAAGGACAGGCAACAAGTAGAAGAGACGCGTTTGGGCTAAAGAACACAAGGAATGGACAATAGATCAGTGGAAATCTGTGCTTTGGTCTGATGAGTCCAAATTTGAGATCTTTGGTTCCAACCACCGTGTCTTTGTGCGACGCAGAAAAGCTGAACGGATGGACTCTACATGCCAGGTTCCCACTGTGAAGCATGGAGGAGGAGGTGTGATGGGTTTAGGGGTGCTTTGCTTGTGACACTGTTGGGGATTTATTCAAAATGGAAAGCATACTGAACCATCATGGCTACCATAGCATCTTGCAGTGGCATGCTATTCCATCCGGTTTGCGTTTAATTGGATCATCATTTATTTTTCAACAGGACACTGATCCTGAGAGTGATGGTGTGCTGCGCCAGATGACCTGGCCTCCACAGTCACCGGACCTGAACCCAATCAAGATGGTTTGGGGTGAGCTGGACCGCAGAGTGAAGGCAAAAGGGCCAACAAGTGCTAAGCATCTCTGGGAACTCCTTCAATCAAGACTGTTGGAAGACCATTTCAGGTGACAATCTCTTGAAGCTCATCAAGAGAATGCCAAGAGTGTGCAAAGCAGTAATCAAAGCAAAAGGTGGCTACTTTGAAGAATCTAAAATATGACATATTTTCAGTTGTTTCACACTTTTTTGTTATGTATATAATTCCACATGTGTTTTTTCAGAGTTTTGATGCCTTCAGTGCGAATCTACGATTTTCATAGTCATGAAAATAAAGAAAACTCTTTGAATGAGAAGGTGTGTCCAAACTTTTGGTCTGTACTGTATACATGAATATAAATAACAGCAGTTAGAGAAAATATATTGTGCAAAAATGTAAATGTAAACTGTACATAGTGTATTGCACATTTTGTACATTGCACTAATAGAGTATAATATGTATATAATAATATGTATTGCACCATGGGGTTATATATTGCACTGCAGAAAAAAAAAGAAAAAAAAAAAGATATATTTGTAATGGTGTAAGAGCCGAGACAAGTTTTAAGGGTGAAACTTCACAGGTTTTGTAAAGAAGAGCCTGTGCACTGTGCGAAACTGTGTTTCTCTATAGAGCATGTTTGACCATACGTACGCCCCACTTATTCTTTTAATGGCAGCTGGCATCCATTGCCTTTACTGCCTCTCAGTACACCGCTCTCTCGGGAGCAGAATGAACAGGTACAGGAGCGGTAGCACGAGAGAGAAATGTCTGCTGCTAGTCAATCGATCACGGATCGCATTCTTCTCAGATTTCTCAGACAGATTTTTAAGGGTGGGCAAATATACATGAGCTGTCATCCATATACTTTGGCAGCCCGCCCAAGTACACGCTATGTGGCGGAAACACTGGAGGGACACAGATAATCACTTTAATTTCTCGTGGCTGTCATTGTGCCTATGCTGAGCATGACTGATTATTATACACATATCTAAGTATAGTAGGCAGATAGCTCCTGAAATCTTGTGGTGGGTTTTGGACGTACATTATACGGTAATAAAATGAACAAACAATGAATATGATCTAGACATTCCTACCCATAACAGTCCTATTGTAAGCGGCAAGACATGAATTCAGACATAACTATCACTTTGATCTAGATCAATATAAGTGTTTAAAGGACATCTATTATGAAAATGATCTGAGAAGAAGGTTGTCATTGCTCGAGGGCTTGATATATTCATGTCTAAATTACAATTTTCCTAGGTTTGAATATAATTTCCACCCATCCAATAATTTTTTCTATACAGCCTATCCTCTGTAGGGTTGCAGAGGGCCTGAAGCTTATCCCAGGGAACTTGTGCGAAAGTGACAAATTTTCTTTGCTAAGGCAACAGTGCTAGCCATTACGGCACTGTGCTATAATTTCCAATACTATAATTTCTCATTTGAAAACAAAAAAATACATTTCTACTTTATTTTTTTATATCCTGTTAACTAGAGTGTATTCATACCGTAATAGATTGTTTTTATGATCACATTGTTTTGTTATGAAGATGAAGTGCATGATGCTTTTCCTATGCTGCTTACGAAGAATTGAATGAATTTGGATGTTGAGGCACACACTCTGACTCGTTATATTAATCTCTATGTGATGCTCATTCATATTACATTAGGCCTATGGGCTGGAAGTCTTATTGATTCATTAGTCAGGGGTGTCGGTAACTTGCAGCGTTTGTGATCTCAGAATCTGAGACTGAAATATACACAAACCTGTGTCTGTTGCCTCCTGCTTATGTGTAAGCCCTATCTGTGGCATAACTGTGTGAAAGTATATATTCAGATGTGTTTATGTAGGCTGGCTTGTAAAACTGACTATCTCGCCTTGTGTTTAACACAGAATCACGCCGTATCTGTCATGGAGCAGGTACTCACTCACACTCACTTATCATCTATACCGCTTAATCCTGTATTCAGGGTCACGGGGAGCCTGGAGCCTATCCCAGGAGACTTAGGGCACATGGCAGGGTACACCCTGGACAGGGTGCCAATCCATCGCAGGGCACACAGACATACACTCACTCATTCACACACTACGGGCAATTTGGGAATGTCAATTAGCTTAACCTACATTTCTTCCGGAGTACCCGGAGGAAACCCACCAAGCATGGGGAGAACATGCAAACTCCATGCACACAGAGACGGGAATCGAGCCTGGCCGGGGATCGAACCCGGACCCTGGCGGTGCAAGGCGACAGTGCTAACCACTACACCACCGTGCCGCCTGGAGCAGGTACTGTGTTAGGAATTAAACTATATCAACCAGTGCAGTAATGGGAAACCCTGTGGCTGCTGTCAGAAATTTCACGATTAATAAGAGTATCATGGCATCAATATCAGGTGTACGATTGTTTTAATAGTGAAACCTTAATAGCAGAAAACCCCAAGCATTTGGAACACAATGCTGGTTTCCTGATATAAACACACAATAAAAAATACATATATCTACTCAGATTATTAATTCAGTGGCGCTGAAATATTTCATGTGATGTATTTTAATTTGCCACGTCCAAGACAAAGAAATTGTTGACTACATGAATAACAACAGCTGGTAGCTTCTCTGTGCCAGCACAGTATTGTGTTTGATAGCGCTCATTGTCCAGTACATGCAAAAATGGGAAAGTTTAAAGCTCTTGTTGCAAATATGAGAAAGAGGATGATGGATTTATACAAACTAGGAAGGTGTCTTGGATTTCTAAGCAAGATCAGTTCAAACCACTGTATGTAATCAGACTGAAAATCTGCCATGGACAGACCTGCCATGAACTGGAAACTGCTGGAACAGAGCGTCACCCTCTCTAGTCAAGAATGTTTCAAGTGAACAGTGAAATTTTTTATTCTTCGCATATCCCAGTCTCTGGTTAATAGGCTGGGGTCAGAGCTCTGGAGCAGACAGGGTTAAAGGCTTTGCTCAAGGTCCCAACAATGGCAACCTGATGGAGCTGGGGTGTGTACCACCGATTTTCCGATCAGTAGCTCAGAGCCTTGACACACTGAGCCATCACTGCCCTGTCATGGTCTGAAAGCCTCCATCCAAGAAATAAGCACTTGCTCTAAAATCAATACCTTTAAGCTTGACTGAAGTTTCCAACTAATCACACCTTCTAATCCTTCTAGAGGGGAATTTTGACCAGCGGTACAGTATGTTGGGAGGAGTAAATGTGAGGCATTCCACCCCAAAAATACTGTACCACCTGTTATGAGTGGTGGTGATAACATCGTGCTTTGGGGCTGGTTTGTTGCCAGTAGAAATGGGGCAGTGTTCAAAGTGGACAATAAAAAATGTGTCTTCCAACATGACAATAACCAAAGCGCACATCAAAGCTGGTTGTAGATAATAGCTGAAGCAGTCAAACTATACACTTTTGGACATTATTGCGACTTAGAGGACAGTGCTTAAAAGTTGGGTATGTGCCAAGAAGGCAATAAAATGAATTAAACACTACTCATTCGAACACGAAGAGGGGTCAAATATCCAACCAGAATTCTCACAGAAGCTTAAAGCTTGTTAACGGCCATCTGCTACAGATAAAACTTGCTAAAGGACGGTTAAAAAACGACAGTATTCTTTAAGGTATAGTATGCTGTAGGTATATTTTTTGATCGAATATGTATCATTTTGATCATGTGGTAAAATAAACTACAATTTGTTCACCAAATTACTTTCCTGTTAAATGATCTTCTATTAAAATGTCTGACAGACAATTTTTCAATTATGCAAAAATGAATTAGAAACCCAATATTGTTATGACATTGATGTTCATGATGAGTGTAAACCACAGACCACAGCGGGTAAGTAGGTGAACAAGTCTCTGGAACAGCCTTGGTGCTTAATATGGGAAAATTTCCAACAGTCTGAAACAGAAAGGGTAACACTCTGATTTCATTAATAACTCCTGAAAAGAAAAGAAAACAAGTTATTATTAAACAAGAAAACAAGTTACTATTATTATTGTCACCTGATGAGTATCCGGGAAGATAAGCTTGCTTCTATTCCTGATCAATAAACTCCGTGAGAAACTAAAAACTCTGTGGTCCTTGCTTTCATCCACTGGATCTCTGAATGAGGAAGAGGCGCTGATTGGCTCGCCTTTTATATGCAGTAAAGAATTGAACAAGTCAGAATTTTTGTAACTAATCATAGGCAGGATTTTTGGGAAAAATTGGTAACCTCAAAAGTGGAAAAAAAAATACTATTCCTTCTCTTTCTTCTTTTATATTTCCAAAAGATTACATGTATGTTCGAATGCATCACTAAAACAAGTTCTGATTTATGCATGTAAATACATATCTTATCAGATCAGTGGACATGTAAAGTTGGATTCTCTAATCAGGATGATTCCAATCAGACTAAAGAAACATTCCATGTAAACATACTGTACCTACTGAGACCTAAGAAGCAAATCACTTCCTCCAACACTGACACCTACTGGAAGTTTGTCTTTATTGCTGATTTTTTTTTTTAAAAAACACTGAGAAGTAATAATTAAAAACAAAGAGGTTTAATTGGGATTATTTTATTTGATATGATCAATGATCAACCTAGACACCATCTATCAGAAGAAAAAAAAAAACTTCCAAAGTTCCTCCAAAGTTTGACTGCAGATTTACGCTCAATTCTTTCCAGCATAAATCAAACTAAATTCAGAAAGAAAAACAAAAACTCAGAAAGTGAGCAGAACAAAGCCACTTACTGTACTTAACACAAAAGAAACTTCCTGTAGAACAAAAGATGGAAAAGCAATGACCATGAGTAAAACTACCATGTGAACATATTAAGGCAGGATATCACACGGTGACTAAAGTACAAGCTGTGCCTTCAAGTGTCACTCAAATATCCATAAGATTAAACATTTTTAGAAATGGGGATAATCAAGATACATTCACCTAACTTTTGTCTAATTATTGGAAAATATTATTACACAAGTGGTTTTGTTGAATAAGATGCTTTTATGTACCAGGCAGCATTTAGTCTAGTATTCAAATATTTCATAATTATATTAGTAATTTCTATTGCTGAAATTAGTTTCATTTATGTGAAATCTAGAAACCCACAGCAGTGCCCTTTGCATTGAATAATAATTTTTTTAAAAAACATCATATTTTTTTACATGACATTGAAAAAAAGTCTCATCAGGACCGCTTTACAATTTCAGTACGTCATTGCAGCAAACAGTGGACCGGAATACAGGTAGGAGAAAGGATTTTTAAAAATTGAATTTTACAAATATAATAACCACCACCTTTCACTTATATTATTGATGCTAATAACAAAATAAGGACAAAAAACAGTTGTACAATTTTCAATATAGTATACAAGTCTTAAAATCTAATCAGGGGTTAAAATTCATAATGCAAATTCAATCAAAAAATCAAGTACTGTATGTCTCTTCCATGTTGGACCATGTACAGTGCAGTACAGTGTATCTATCCTAGTGTTGCTTAAAGTTGGTCCTGGAGGAACCCCTGCCCTGCTCTGCACTTTTTAGTGTTTCCTTAACTCCCAGAGCACCTGTTGTATCTAATAAGCTTATTTAATTTACTTTATTTTTCATTTAACCATGTCGGACTTCCTCACATTTCAGTTGGATTAACGCATTAACCAAAACACTTTATATTTTATTTCACTTTCTAACACATATTCATACATAAGTGCAGGCGATCTGTTCGGCTCAATTACACGTAATTGAAAAATTCTCCCCCATCTAGGAATTAGTGCCATTACAGTATGTTAGTTGAAAAGATGTCCCAGCTTCACACTCACAACTTGGATTGCAGAGGCTTCATGTACTTGTAGTATGATTCATGAACCTGAAGAGGAAAAAATAGGCACAGATCCTGAGTTCTATGAATGAAGTCTAACATTGAAGTGTACAGTAGGTAGAAATATATATTGCGATTTCATGCAAATAGAACTACAAGTGAGATATTAAGACAAATTCTAATTTACAACGCAACAATTTGAATAAGAAATTCTTTGTTAATTAAGAAGGGACTGTAGGCTGACGTGGTTTGAATGCTGCGAGATGTTCCAACACAAGAGATTTATTCTGTTTCAGTGATTTTTAGGTTACATTTAATGTCGCTGAGACAACTTAGTGAAGGTTTTTTTTTTTTTTTTTACTTTTTTTTACTTACAGTACAGCATCATTATTTTTTTTATTTTTGTTTGGATTTTTCCCCGATTTTCTCCCTAATTTAGTCGTGTCCAATTCCTCCCCGTCACTAGGGGGCTCCCACACATTAAGGCTACTACTACCACTCAGCCGGGAGGGCCGAAGACTATCAGCCGACCGTTACGCCAGCCGACCGCATCTTTTCGAACTGCTCGCTCGCGCACCGTTGGGGGCGGCGTAACACACTCGGAGGACAGCACTATCTGCTCCCTCCGCTGCGCGAGCTCACAGACGCCCCTGACTGGCTGTAGAGCCGTGATTAATGTCGGAACACTATGTACCTCTCATCCCTCCCCTCTGAGAGAGCTCGGCCAATCAGCTCTCTCTAGACCTCCGGCTGCGAGAGGTTACAGCACCACCCGGGATTCGAACTAGCGATCTCCGGATGATAGGGCGAGCGCTTTAACCACTGCGCCACTCGGAGGCCCTACAGCATCATTTTCCCACAAATTTCTATTTTAAACTCTGTCCACTGTCAAAACGAGCTTTTATGAGTTATGTTGGATATCATGATATTGAAATAATTTTCTTTCTTTATAATTAAAAAATTAAAACTTCAAATCTCCTAAAATTTAAGTCTAGAAACAGCTTTTATCTTTTTTTGTGTTAAATATAATAATTATTTGATAATTTATTTTATTATTTGATCAGATTAGTTAAATAAAGTATCTTCAAACAAGTATTTTTTTGCCGGCAAATCTACTTTTTGTGATAGACTGCGTACTGTAGAAAGTCCTGTTTCAACTGCATGGTGTGATGATCTTCGTCTCCACCACACAAGTAAATAAATGTATGCATGTACAGTATGTACTGTATGTATGTGTGCATGTACAGTACAGGCTGACTATATACACACACACAGCACATGCATACAAATTGCATTGTTCAGGTTTTCATAAGAATAATATATAGTGCTGCACAATTCTTTGTGCCAATATGGACCTGTGCAATGATTTAATTATGCGTTTATTATTGTTTTTTTTTTTTAAATACTTTTGAGGCGCTATACAAATATTGGTAAAAATCCCTTTATTGAGCTCATTTGTGCTTTTATTGCGGTTAGCCTAGATAAATACGTATATGGAATATACTACATTTCATAATTACATATCGCAGTTTAAATGGCAATTTTGTTATTTAGAATAATGACGGGAAAAAAAACTATAGTAAAAGTATATATTGTTCCATTACCTCTGTACGGTTGAGAGGAGAGCTCTTGGCCCACTCGAACATGCTCTCATAGACGTTCCCGTCGTAGCGGCCGAGCACCGAGCTCAGCATCTCGTCACGGTAGTCAAAGGCGTCCACCAGCGCCACAGCGTTTGGACGGATTTCAGCCATCAGGGCCTTTATCCTCTGAGTGATCTGAGCCAGCTGTGGAACAGTTAACAGGCCAGCCTGGAAAAAACATACATACACAGTGCAAGAAAAAAAAATTCAGTTACTATGGACATATCAGAACATTTGCAGATTTAGTTGTTCTCCCCATACCAAATGTAACAAAATGCTGAATGTAATGTCTGGTGTTTTGAAATTGTTTTATTCTTTACAATGACAATTTTGCTAAAGGAGTAATGTTAGGTCTACATTACCCTACGTATTTTAACAACCAGTTCTTTAGTAATCCTAATGGTCTAACTTAACACTATAATATTTAAAGCTGTAAATGACAGGTAGACTGGCAAGCTATTACACTGCTGTTTTCAATTTGATTCGATTCAATGGCCCTCATGTTCACTGCCTTAGATATGTCTACAGCAGCTGGTTTTCCTATAGGTTTTGAAGTACTGTACTACAAAAAGTATCTAATATGCATTGAAATCCTGTGTAACTTGTAATTGTTGATTTTTTTTTCTCCAAAAGTCATGTCTTGTATGTACGAAGCAACAGTATTTTTTTTTCTACTCCACACTGTCATCCAGTAGGTGGTAGTTTTTTTTTACCATTGTTGACCTAAACTGAAAGAAAGAACAAGCGATACTATCGCAAAATGCGAGTATATTATGGTATAGTATAGTATTGTATTTTATTAACATGCAGAAATATATGTGGTATTTTTTTTTTCATCAAGTATTCATCAATTTCTGACTATTTTATGTTTGCAAATCATTTGTGAATCGATTCTGAATTGAACAACTGATCCATCAGTTCAATAAACTGAATGGTGTCTCGAAAGATCAATTAAACTGTATAACTGATTAAAACCCACTGTTTTATTAATATTATTATGGTGGCAGCCAATAAATAACCTTTCAAAGCCTGGTACAGGAGCTGCGCGTCAATAATATTTTCTTGTTTGAAATCACAGATAGTAGGCATATTACTGCGTGTTTCTCACCCATAACACAGGAGGACATGGGGCATAAGGAGGGGTACATTCTGGACGAGGTGCACAAGCACACACACTACAGGCATTATGGAAATTTCAGTTACTCTAATCTGCATGTCTTTGGACGGCGGAAGGAAACCGGAGCACTTGAAAGAAACCTAGCAAGCAAGAATGCAACCACTACACCGCGTGCATTTTGCAACTTAATACAAATAAATGAGTCTTCCCAAAGAAGAGATGCGTCACCTGCAAGAAGTCTCCCGAGTTGTTGGCGACACCGTGCAGGGCGTAGAGTAAAGCGAGAGCGCTGAGGACGGAGTATACGGCCGTGTGACTGATCTCACTCAGCTTGGCAGCAAACAGCTTCACCACTACATAGTGACAGTGAGCCTGGAAATAAACAACCACAAACACGTACAGTATACAGCAAACCAAAACACCCACAAAGTCATGGGAATGAGCCAAAAACATAAGAGAGCCAAAAACACTCGTCAGGTTTAACTAGTGTGCACTGGGTACATGTTACAGGAACGTAATCTACAGTATCTCCAGGGTGGAGTGTTACGGCTTTAAACATCAAACCCCACGGCCCTGAAAAAAAAAAGTGCATCTACACAATAATAAAGCAAGACATTCATCATCACAGTGGTGTCCGATTGTGCAGCTTTTTGAATTCTAACCACATGTTCGCTCAGCCTACATGTTGCAATGTAGGAAACTGCATTATATAATAGAGACATACATCAGAGGCTCGGATGAGCTCTAACGAGCTGTTGTTCCAGGCATCCTCTTGGCTCTTGTTACGCTGGAGATCTGTCTGTAGGCTCTTCGCTGCCGTTTCCACTAATCTAAGATGAATCAAATACACACAAAGGCTGTATCAAATAATAATAATAATAACGCTGATGCAAGATTAAAAACTTTCAAAATGCATTTCTTTCTATATTCTTTTATCTCTGAAGTACATAACACTAGTCTTATTGAATATACACAGGTTGGGTATACAGCAATAAAGTACATCACATGGTTAAATAGCGCTGTGTGTGTCACTCACTTGGTAGCACGGTGTTTGTAGGCCTCCACCAGGCTCTGCAGGTCATTGATGTTGATGACCGTGGGTCTGGAGCCTGTAGGTTGAGGCTGCAGACGCGGGTGAGACTCGTTCAAATAGGAGACGATGCCACTGAGCTTCTTTCCATCACGCACTTGTCGGTAGCTCTTCACCAGGTATCTGAACCGCAGGGAAAAAAAAAGGAAATGCGGCAGCCTATTACACACTGTTGTATCGCTTCTGATTGTACACTCAGGCACATGGGACAAGGAAAATTCTGATGAGAGGTATAAGTGTTACAGACACTGTATAGACTATGCACTACAAGTCAGGGGTAGCTTAGTGGTTAAGGCATTGGACTACGGTTCCACAGTTGGGCCCTTGAGTAAGGCCCTTAACTCTCAACTGCTCAAATGAGATAAAAATGTAAGTCGCTCTGGATAAGGGCGTCTGCCAAATACGCACCATTCACGAGGCTTACTCACACTTTTACTGATGTACAGTTCAGCAAAAACAGTGGCAAAGTCATGAACTGAAATGTACTTTAATTTTATTCAGCAGGCAAGATTAGCATATGAAACTAGCAACACTACAGTATGTGAAGGGAATTCTGCGTGTCTCAGCTCTGTGTGTACCGGGCCGTCTGGAGCATCATCACGGTGTTCTCGCCCTCGTAGGTGCACATGGGCGTAAAGGTGACGTAGATGTCCGGCAGGCCGCTGCTTCTAGAGTAACCGTGTCCCCCGCATGCCATCCGGCACACTTCGACCCCTGCATTCGTAGTCCAGGTAGTGAACGCTTTCAAACCTGCGGCTAGAGCATGGAGCTGAGAAACAGAGAACGGAAGAGTGTCAGAGAGCTAACTGTAGGGCTAATTGTTGCTAGGTTTGTCTAAAATTAGCCAACAAATAGGTGAAAAATTTGCTGATTAGCCTAAAATGAGCTGATTAGCCTAAAATGAGCTGATTAGCCTAAAATGAGCTGATTAGCCATCAGTGTCAGACATGAACTGAAAAACACCACAATGATGATTTCTTGTTCAGACACACGGCATTTTATATTTTAAAGACTGTAATGTAAACAAATACAGTAGGTGTGGCCTCATCATGAATAAATCAACAAATGTGATGCAAATGTTTTCCGACATTATGGCATTATTTTCCTCACTTAGCATTGATGGCTGTGTGATGTCTTGCTCTGTTCTACCCAAATTAAGAGCCTTGGTGTAATTTTAGACAGCACCCTGTCTTTTAATGAACACATTAACAGTACCTTTCGCTCAGCGTTTTTTAAAATTTATCTATCATCTCTCTAAGATGAGCACTGAGGTCCTGGTTAATGTCCTCGTTACATCTTGCACGTCTCTACTGTATAGTACCTCTATTTTATTTGGCATTCCCGACAGGGTTAAGCAGCAAGAACTATCATGCGATCCAGAACATCAGCACACTTTTGTTAATCCATCTCCTCCTCCTTACAGTTTCTTATTTTAAAATTCTTTTATTGGAATTTAAAGCTTTAAATAGCATTGCTCCGGTGGATCTGACAGAACTGGTCACACCATTACGCCCCTGCGCGATCGTTGCGATCTGCCTCGGCTGGCCTTCCATCAGAACCAGGCTTTAATTTTAACTCTGTGGCCTGCTAGAGCGTTCTCTAGGGTGGCGCCAAGGCTCTGGAACGAGCTCCCTCTTACTGTAACTCCATCTCAGAGTTAAACCAGCTGCGAAGACTCATCTTTTTCAATTAGTAGAACACCTTTAGTGTCTTTATATAATCACTCTCACTCACTCATCGTCTATACCGCTTAATCCTGTGTACAGGGTCGCGGGGGCCTGGAGCCTATCCCAGGAGACTTGGGGCACGAGGCGGTGTACACCCTGAAAGGGGTGCCAATCCTTCATCAGACACACACACAGACACGCACACGCACGCACGCACACATACACACGCACGCACACACACATACACGCGCACGCACACACACATACATACACGCGCACGCACACACACATACACGCGCACGCACGCATATACACATACACATATTATTTTACTTATATTAGTTACCTTTCAGACTTATGGACCGTCAACTTTTATTGATTGCTTCATTCAGCCAGTATTGGTGGTGTTTATTATTTTTTTTATGCTATACATATAATAAAGAGAATGTGTGTGCCTAGTAGCTGATCCGTGATCAGTTAGATTTCTCCCCACGCAGGTGAACAACAGATTCATTGCAAAGTTTAATAATCATAATGCGGAATACAGTTTCACGAGGATGTGTGGCCTTTATCACTAAGCAAAATGTTTTTCTGCATGCGCACAAATTATATTTTCCCTTGCTAACACCTGCTCACTTGGCAGATGCCACTGTAAAAAAAAAAAAGAAAAAAAAAAAAGAGTCTAATGCTGTAAAACTGACCAAATAACAAAATCAGTACTAGAACTCATACTATACTTCAACTATATTTTATATATGGTTTTATTTTGATTACCAACCCAAAACACATTTTTCCAGGCAAAAGTAATAATATAGATGCTGGAAAACCACATAACCTGGCCACACTGATCGCTCAACCTTGCATAGCCTGACAAGATAAATTCTGACTGACTTGCTTCCCTAAAAAATGTAACTGAGATAATTTCAAGAGATAATTTTATAAGTGCCCCAAAACTGGCCATTTTTTAGTATTATACTGTCTCGCTTTAAACAATAATTATTTACAATGCAAATTATTCAGATTTCATTATGAAACATATATCCTCTTTCTTAAATTAAAGCATTCTGTGTAAAATTAAGGATTTTTTCCCAAAATTACTAACAACAGTCGTTTTGTTTTATGTTACTCTAAGCGGCCATAGAACATAGAAAACTTTTGTTTATTTAGTTAAAATTGCTTTTTGTAATCTGCCCAATAATTACTGTTAACACTTGTGTCATTAAAATTCCATGGTACCTCAGTGCTTTGCATGACAGGTGATTTTTGATAAAAATCTGTAGTGTCCGTAACCATGTCAAATTCACGTTGCAATGCAATGCATTTTAGAACAATACAGTTTTTCAGATTGCTATCTTTTATATGAAATCTAATTTGACCAAGTTTCATCTGAATGACAATTAAGATTATTGGAAGATTTGGACACTACATACATAAAAGGGCATGAAATCTTATTTAGCAAATGTGTTTCTCTTTAACTAATTAAAAATATGAATCTGAACACATTTACAAAAACGACACTTCGATTGGAAGATACGAAGCATTAAGTAGTATTGATTTTATTTTATACTATATATTGATTGAACTTGCCTTCTGTTTTATTGGTTTTGTTCTGAATTCTTTTTTAACTGCTGTTTTAATTTTTTTAGGTTTAATGCAAAGTGTCTTGGGAGCTTGAAATGTGCTTAGAAATCAAATGAATTATTATTATTATTAGTAGTAGTATTGTTATTATTATTGTTATGTTAATTGATGTAAACATGTTTTTGTTTTTACAGATTTACTCATAAAAGTGAATTAAGCACATTATTTGTTTAAAAAGTTACTCAAGTAATTGAAAATTCTTAGCCACCTGTTCACACGGACACAATCAATACAGTCCAATAAATGACGTTGCTCTTCATACAGATCGTACAATGCCTTGTCTACAAGTCATGTTAACAGCACTGACTGAACCGTCGTACCTCAGGCAGCTGGCTGAAGTCTCCCTGGTTGATGTCTCCAGTGATGCGATTATAGGTGTTCTTCATGTACTGGCCCACAAAGGTGAAGGCATAGGCCGTGGCCAACAGCGGGAAGAGTTTATGCTGCTGCGCTTGGTAGTCCAAGATCTGCGGCTCGGGCTCTCTGTGTGTAGTAGAGGTACACGATGAGCTCATGCAAGATCAAGTCAGTGTGCTCAGCTCGCCTTTTTTTTTCCCGGAATCAGAATGTCGAACACTTCACACCTTAGTGTCGCTGAATATTATAGGTTACAGAGCAACAATCTTAAGTAACCTAATTATTTGTATTCTTAGTGCAATTAAATATCACTTCCTGAAGCCTCTAGAGTATTAAGAGCAATGGCATTATTTGACACCTGCAAAGAGTTCCCGAAAATTAGCCTCAACCTCAAGATGGACTTTTTTTTTTTTTCCACTGCCACAATCCCAATAGATTACTTATGTAAAAAATGAACAAAGCACATATAGTTTAAACAAACAGAATATTATTTCTTTAAAGAAAAACAATATTAACAATAGTGAAATGGACTAAAGCTGATCCGTGATCAGTCGGATTTCTTTTTCTTCAGAACATCAATACCTTCTTCCTTGTAAAAATAAACACAATGTCCAGTATTGTGCGTCGCCTAAAATTGCACCCTCTTGTGTTGTGCAAGTCAATAAATATATGAGCTACAGAGCATTATTGAGCTACAGTTTGTGCTGTATTCAAAACGTATCTAATTTTAAAACATCGTTGTTTCCATAGTAATAAGTTATATAAGCTGTTATAATCTAAGTGATAATATTAATGAACTTGTCTTAGAGATGTTCCACAATATTAAATGTAACTATCCATCTGTCCTTCTAGGGACTTCTGTCGAACTTATTTTTTTAAAAAACAACAGAGCATCTGCAAATTACTGGGATGTGTTTGATTCCTCACCCAGCTCGTAGTTCGGACTGATGACGCACGGCGCTGTAACGGATGGCGATGGTGCAGGATTTGGACAGGGCGATAGCTGACTCTCCTACGATCATGGCGCGGATGAACACCATGGTGCCGTAAGTCAGCTTATCACTGGGGGGCTTCACATACGTGCCATCAGGGTGAACCTACACACACATACAACATTACAAACAAATATGTTCCATGTCTTAGTGACGGTACATACTAAAGCAGCATGTGCAGCTCACCTTGGCGTACTTCATCAGCATGTTCTCACGCGGGATACGAATGTTGTCCAGCTTCAGATAGCCATTATCCACCTCGTCGAAGCCGAATTTGGGGCCGATGTCCCCGACCACCACACCTGCACACATGGTGGTGTTAACAAATCGCAACGCCTGGACGAGTCATACAATTAGGTAACATTCGCAGGAAAAAGTCATCATATAAGCATTTGGACCAATCGTTTAGATAATGACAACTTTTTGTATTTTTCCCATGTGAACTCCACCGCAATGGATTTGAATTGAATTTGCATTTTGTAGCTGTTCATGGAAATATGTGGCCCAAGAGATGTGGATTCAAACGAAGGAAGCCATCATTAGGTTAAAACAGAAAGAGATCGCATAAACTTGAGAATGTCCTCAAAAAGAAGACAGAAAACAACTAACATGGATGATCATAGAAATTTTCCTTGTTAAAAATAAAAAATTCACACCAATCTAGGGAAATCAATATTCACAAGACAGTATGCATATCATTGTCAAAGTCTGCTATAAAGAAACGCCGTCATAAATGTACAATATAGGACACAAATATTGACACAAAAGTGAAATTCAATGTCTTACTGATGGTCAGTTAATTAGCAAAACTCTTAAGCCAGATATGCTAGAAATTAATTATTACATCACCTGTTTTATGCACAGGGAGAACTACGATACCTGGTATATGTTGTTTTAATACTTTTGGCCATACCAAAAAGTATCAGAAAAGTCATGCTTATTTCTTATAGACTTACACTGATTGCATATATAAAGATCTGAATCGTAATCTGAACTTTAATTCTTGCTAATTTAGTGAAATACTGCAAAACTCATGGGACAAAGCTTGAACAGTCGGATAATTTTTCAGCTCAGATTACATAGAGATCTAAAAGATACTGTAAATTCTTAAACCAATATTATATCAGTATTTATTTGTCATAGCTCTACATAAGCAAACAGCTGGTAAGACATAGAAATAGAACAGAAACACACCTGGAAGTGGCTGGTGGGTTTTCATACAGCGGATTGGGACGATGAAGGCGTGGAGGCCGAAACACTTGCCCTGCGTGTAGAGCTGGGCCAACACAATGGCGTGATTGGACGTCTTACCCACTACAGACAGAAACACAAACTTACTGTAACTCTCTCTTCTAACAGGACCAGGCACAGACAGAGACACCAGACGGCTGAATACTGGAAAAACTGTCATTGTCAACTAGCCATTGTTGAGCCAGCGCTTGGTGTAGTCTCAGATTCCTGTTCTTGGTTACTAGAAATGCAGACACCACGGCCAAACAGAGTGGTCATACAAGCCCACTCTCCAACAATGATATTAGGGAACTCCAACATCAGCAACAACTACCAAAATGGGAGGGCGTAGTCTAATACATTACACACAACGCACTTCAAGATGCATTAATCATATTTCTAACTATTATATATTGAACATTTATACCAAAAGGTTTAAGAGACATGCTATTTATTGCTATTTTTATTTAAGTTATCCTCTGATACGGCTTTAATGAAATGGTAAAAAAACAACAACAAAAACAGCAGCAAATATTACATATAGTGTGTGTTTTAAACAATCTCTTACGTCCTCCTGGCCACCACTTGATAGAAGTGACCGTCGGGCTGTTCAAGACGAACTCCTGTGTGGAAGGGTCATAGGTCGCGGTGGTCTCGAGTCCGCGTATGTGCGTTCCTGAAGGGTGCGCCGAGAACAACGCAGACGGATACAGACATCCCGCATGCACACACGCGGGACAACATACGAGTTAATACGGGACAAATGCAGTGTAGCTGAACATTAAACTTAAAACACATATACACACACAAATGTTATGGAGAAGAAACAGTGGAGGTAAAAATCTCTAGCTTGCAGTCCAAAGTATTAAATTTGACAAAGAACAAAAAGCTGGAAAAGAGCTCAGCCAAAAAGCAAACCCCTTTACCCCTAAAATATAGTCAATCTGCCTGGAGAAGTGTCAGAAGCTTATACAGTAACATGCATGCACAAAAAATGGTCATTTGACCACATGTGGGGTAATTTAGTTTTATATGTAATTTATTTTAATTTCAAGTTATTTAAATAATTGGTAGGTCTAGTAGATGTTTGACAGCTGTAACGCGGGCTGATTTAAAAAAAAATTCTCAGACAGAATTGTTTAAGCAATATGCAGGGACTAGTGGGAATTAGCATTAGGTGCTGACGTAGATCCGATTGCTTGTAGTCATACAGAATGCTCGGTTCTCACGGACTCTGGGTTGTTTACCGTGCCCGAGCTCTGTCTGTGCATAGGTGCCCACTATCTCCAGGTTCCATGCGGGCGTGAAGAGGGTGTCCAGCTGATTCGGCGAGGCCTGGTTCAGCAGCGTTGGCAGAAACATCCCGAGGTGCAGCTCCATAGGCCCGGTGCGTCCATTCTGTACGGTTCTGGGGTAGCGGGTGAAAGGGTTATGGTAGCCAAGCAGGGATCACAAATGAAAATGAGAATGGAAATGTTTTTGGCAAAGGGAGGGTTAGTGATTAGTCGAAGGACAGAGTTAACAGGGTGAGTAAGAATGAGGGATTGTAGTGAAAGGTGGAGAAAAAAAAAAAAAAGACATGGAGAGAATACAAATCTTAAAACTTAGTGCTGATTAGCCATCACTACCATAACACATCATCATTAATGATTAATAACTTTATTAATTAATAATAATAATAATAAATGTGAAGCAGTGTAAAGTTGTCATGAAGATAAATCAATAATAAAT
Organism: Clarias magur; assembly: GCA_013621035.1. Classification (NCBI taxonomy): domain Eukaryota; kingdom Metazoa; phylum Chordata; class Actinopteri; order Siluriformes; family Clariidae; genus Clarias; species Clarias magur. The sequence goes on from QNUK01000221.1 coordinate 207,673, forward strand.
AAACTAATTTAAATTGCCAAACCGTGGCAATGGTGGCAACGTTTTATTGTAAAACTCAGTGGCAGTACTAATCACAATTGTGTGAAAGTGCTAATTCAGAATCAATATTGAAAAAAAAAAGAAAAGAAAAAGATAAAACATAGATCATGATCTATTCATTTAAAAAAGAAAGGTGTCTTGGTGCTTAAATTCTGCATCACAGACTGTATACATTGGTTTAAATTAAAAAGTGATCTATGGTCCAAGTGATTTTTGTGAGCCAGTTTGAGAAAAATCATCAGCCACTGATGGTACACAGGGCTCCAGATGGAAATAGTCGCCAATGCCAATGATTTTGTGAATAACGCTCTCTCTCCTCTCCTGCATCTGCCTGCCTGGTGTGAGGGTACTTTAGCATGTACTGTAGAATAGTGCAACAGGGCTGCGTTCAACATCAAGAGCTTGCTAACGTTTCAAGACAAGACCATTCGTCAAGATGGGTCATACGCTCGCAAAAAAGTTTCACAGGCACTCGTTATTGAACGAAGCCCCGCTAGCACATGCGCTCGTTTTAGCACATGCGCTCGTTTGCTCTTGTGCTCTGTCCACAGTGAATGTACTTGGGTGAATTATAAGACAACAAGCGATAAATTCAACACTTGATTATTTTCTGATCGGTTTTAAGATCATTTTAATGAAGTTAGATTTTTTTTTATACCTTTATTGTTCTTTGTAGCTTTTAAAACTCACCCAGGGCTGTGCTAACTAATAAGTGATTCTAACTAGCTGTCTTGCTAGCCAAAGCTAGCTAATGTTATTCAAGAAACATCGACAACTGCCAAAAGCCAAAAGTTTCTAAAGATTTATGTTTGTCTGGAGTCCTGTTATACTTGGATATTTGGAATAGGATATATATATATTTTTAAATTATTTTACCAGTATACACTACCAGTCAAAAGTATTGACACCTTCCATGGTTTTCAATGCTTAATTCATCCAAAATATGCAATAATCTCCTTTAAACAGTCAATACTTGTACTTTGTAAAACCTTCATAATGGCTCTAATTTTTGTAAGTTAGGTTTATTAATTGGTGATTTTTAAGGCTGGTAACTGTAAATGAACGTCTCCTCTGCAGCTGAGGTAAGTTTTGATCCTGCTTTCCTGGGAAGGTCTTCATGAGATCCAGTTTCATTATGGTGCTTAATGTGTTTTGCAAATGAACTTGTTCAATACTGTTCTTGCAAGAACTATTCTGGAAACTATTCCTGACCTCCGTGCCTCAAAAACAACTGACCGTTATTATTCTTTTTTCTTAATGATATAATTCCATGTTATTGCATCATTTTGCAGTAAAATCACTATACACTAAAAAAAAAAAAAAACGTTGAATCACAAGGTGTGTCTAAACTTTTGACTGGTACTGTAAATCAGGCACAGAGAACATTTTTGAGTATTTTAGTCAGCAAATCAAGCCACACAACCATGCACTTAGGTTCATTAGGCTCATTCTGCTACCAGCCAGTCATGCAAAGAAATACCTTAAGAAGAGTAAAACAAAAGTAGAGAAAGATATCCTGACAAAGTCCCGAAGTAAAACAGAATTGTCAATTTACAAGACAATTTTTCTATTTCACTCAAGTTGCAGACGAGCAACTAGAATGCGCTAGAATGCTTTTGGTATGCTGTCAAACATCCACACAGGCCACCAAGACTGCTGTCAAGAGTCAAGGCTTTCACTCATGACACTATTTACTTTGGACCGCAGTGACCCAGAGGTACAGTTGTGGTCAAAGGTTTACATACACTTACCGTGAACATGAGCAATATTGGGCTCTGAGTGACTTTATTTGCACTTTATTTTTTTAATGGGGGAGAATGATTGTGCAACATACTTTAATAGAACAAAATGGCAATAATTTGGAGCACAACGTTTTCAATTATTTTGTAGTTTCTGGTGTCAACATGGGGTCATAGTTATACTTTCACCCAGATTATTACTTCAGTGGTGCTGAAAGTCCGGAAAGTGTCGTTTCAATGCCTAGCCAAAGGCCTCTGAACAGTCCTGTATGTAACCCTGTACGAATACAGCTAGGAACTTCTCCGTAGCAACAAACGGATTTGTTTTTCAGCACAAACCCACAGTACGACGAGAAATTCCAAGGAGCTAAGTGTAGATCCAAGAGAGAAGATTGTAATGTTAAGTATAATGGTAGATTGATGCCTCTTGGAGCCATTTTTATACAACAGCTGATTCCAAGATCGGTTCAAACAATTATACACAAGTTATTGGAAGGTGTAGCCACTTTGGCAAGGTCTGGATGTAGAGCCAAGCTGTGTCAGCCCTTAGCTTAGAAGAAACTGATTCTGACATGCAGGAACAACCCAGGAACCATCAAGGAACATGCCTGCCATAAACTGGAAGCTGCTGGCTCACCATGATCACTGTCTACACTTAAGCAATTTGTACATTGGCATCGATCGAAAGCCTTGTCCAAAAAAGAAGCCCTTGTTCCAAAATGAATATCTTTAAGTTGCCATCTAATCACAAGTACAAGGAAAAAACCTTATAAAGGAATATGTTGACCAGAGGTATATCTGAAGGAGTAAAGAACATTGTACCAATACCAACTAGTAAGCATGGTCATGGTAGCATTTTTGTGGCCGTTTTGCTGTCAATCAAATTGGTGCATTACACCAAGTACAGTGATGTTTTTTTCATTTAATTTTGACAAATATGCAAAAAATACAGTCTCATGGATCTCATGGAGGAGCAATGTAAATGAACTAATGAAGAAGGAGACCTACCTTAGAATTCTTTAGCCTGATACTAAATCTTTGTATATTAAAAGTTATATGTTGAAAAATGTTAAATCACAATATTGTTACGGCATTCATATTCAGGATTAGTGTATGCAAACTTTTGACCAGATGCAAACGTACACATCCAATAATTAGGTGAGTGAGAGTGACTGACCATGCCCGAGTTCAGTCTGGGCATATGTGCCAAACACCTTGAATGAACGGCAAAGCGGGAGCCATTTTTCACGCTGCTCAGGGGGACACTGGCCCAACAGCGTAGGGACGAACATCGAATAATGGACACCAAGACTCTCAGGGAAGCCTTTTTGTGCCAATCTGGAGGAATACGCACACACAAACACACACCTTAGTGAGACTAGACATGTTCTCATCCTTTGCTTTGGGCGAATTAAATATTTCTCATTTAGTATTGCTGTATGCCTTACTTATAACTCTAGAGCAGGACTATGCATCTCCAGTTTTGGAGAACCAGTGTTCAGCACAGTTTTTAATTCAACAGTACCTAAACACACCCACTAAACCTGGGAATTAACAGAATATTTGAATCGTTTTTGTTCGAGCAGAAGGATCAACAAACCAGACACTGGTCCTCCAGGACTGAAGCTGTAGAGCACATTGTCAGATGCATTTATTACATGTATGCAGAAGTAATGCTTGTTGCATAAACCTGATAATTTATGCCGTGTTCAACCAAACTTTGTAAGCATAGTAACAAGAACACATCATAATTACTGGTTTAAATAAAGTGAACCACTAAGTAAAGTGTTTCTGCAGATAATCAGCAGCAAAGAAATGACTTGAAATAATGTAAATGCTGCTCATTCATTTTAAAACTTAGGAACTACATCATCATGAAGTTCCAAAAAGACAAGTTTTTTATTTTATTTTTTACACTGAACATCCCTTCCTTTCTGCCTTTTCAATCTGTGCAGAAAGCTGTACACACCAATCAGATTTTCTGAGTTTTATGATTTCATATAAAAATTAGTAATTTGCATAGACCCCTCTCCATCTCTGCTCCGCTCAGAAGTCGCCATTTGTATTTCCTCTACAGTAGATTGTACAGAACCGCAGTATATCAACAGCTAGAAGCGTGTTAAGTCGCAGTAACATCCTCAGCGTTAACCTTTTTTAGCTATATAAAGGTGAAACGCAACTGATACAGAGGTAAATCTTCAGGCCTGTCGGTTTGTCAAGAGGTAAATGAACTAAAGGTTAACCATTTATGTAATGTATCCAGTCAACCTTTGGCATTTTGCTAATGCAGATGGCTGGTAGTCTCATTGTGAGATCTTCATGCATGTCAAACACAATCCAACTATGAGTCGTGGTTAAAGAACTGTTCCGTTTTTTTTTGCCCCAAAAGGAAACAAACTTTGCCACATGCACAGCAGCTATAAACCTACCATACTAAACCAGCTTGGTAATATGGCTTAATAGATAAAGTTGGAGATTTAACTCCTGTTCCCTCTGTTTAGATTGGATAGAAGAAAATGCTACAGTCACTGAAACAGCATGTGTGAAACAGGAGTGAACCAGAAGGAAATTCAGGGATGCCAGAGTGCAATAACCATGTACTGTAGCATTACAGCTGGAACATCATCATACACATTTTGGTGACCTCCTAGTCTCCAGCTTCTTCAACCATCCGAACTGGTGACAAGGCAATTCTGAGAACATGGAGGACCTGAACCAAAGTGTACACTGCCTAGAGAATCTACAGCAGACATACAGCACATGTGGTACGGCATGGTGTATAATCATTCTTCCCCAGAAAAAAAGCCCAGTGCAAAATGTTCATTTATTTAAATCTCAATACTGCTGTGAGGTTCATGTTCATGATAGGTGTACTGTATGTAAACTTCTGACTGGATCCGAATCCACAAGACATATCCCATACTTAGCAGAGTGAGAGTGACTGACCGTGGCCCAGTTCAGTTTGGGCGTAAGTGCCAAGCACCTTGAATGACCTGCAGAGCGCCAGCCATTTGTCAGACTGCTCAGGGGTGCACTGGCCCGACAGCATTGGGATGAACATCGCATATTGGAGACCGAGAGCTTCATTGCGGCCTTTTTTTGCCACTCTGCAGGAATGTACAAACACTTTAGCTACACCAGGCATGTCCTCTGCTTTGCCACTTGTTTGTTTATGGATTAGTATTGCTGTTATACAGTATGATAGAAGTTTACTATATCAGCTATATAAGTATAATGACAATAACACATCATTATTATGGGTTTCAATAATGTTGAGCAATGAGTAAAGTTATTCTGCAGATGACCAACAGCAAAGTAATGAATTTAAATAGTGTGCATTTTTCATTTTAAAAGTCAGTGACTTTACTACATCATAACTAAGTGTCAAGTATCTTGAATCAACAGTGTAAAAACAAACAAACAAACAAACAAATAAATAAATAAAAAGTATTCAAAATTCACATAGTGAAGCATAATTCAATCTGTATTCCCCAAACACGCGTAAACCAAATAAAATTTTACCATAAGAAATAATGGAAACTTAAATGATTTGTTCCACAGCCCAAAAAAATAAATACATAAAAATAATTAATACAATATATAAAGAAAAAATAAAAACAAATTAACCTGCACTATACATTTTAAAAAAGTAAAAATAAATCCTGGCAGATAAATTTTTCCGCTTATGCGCGTACACACACACACACACACACACACACACACACACACACACACACACACTCTCTAACGAAAGACTTAGCAAAAACTAGCAAAAAACATTGTTAATGACACTCGCGTGAGCACGTACTAACGGAATCACTGCTGTAAAGTAGAAAAAAAAACAAAAACCAAAAAAAAAAAACCAACCTTTGAAAAGAATCGCGACAGAGTGTGTGTATGTGTGTGTGTAGCCGAGGGGAGGGGAGGAGGGGGGGGTGTAAAGGCGAGAAAGAGTGTGTCGGTGTCAAATTACGCACGCACACACATAGGACTAACAACATGCTGAAACAGAGAGGTAGATGTTGATTATACCAGACGAACACTAAGACCCAGCAGGGGATACGATTACCCACAATTCCGCAGCGCAAGCGAGAGAAAAACCATTGGCTCAGTTGTGATCATGTGACACTCGGTGTCAAAATACGAAGCGCATGCGTGATACATGATACTCGGCACTACGTTTTTCAAGTCAAAATTTATTACAAATCCTTGCTCATCTTGCGGAACACTCGTAATCCGAGGTTCCACTGTACTATATAAAAAATCACTTGTTGCATTCAGACTGGTTTCCAGTTTATAAATGGAAAAAATATATATATTGGATTTTCCTTCTGAGCCGAAACCTGTGCTTGAACATGTCATTCAGGTTTTCCATTTTTTATGATGTCATACAAAAAAGCACTAATTTGCATTTCCCCTCCTCCAGTTCAGTGCACAGCTCATTACTGGAGTTGCCTTTCTTATGTCCTCTCTACAGCAGCCTGTGCAGAATCGCAGCATGTCACGCATTCCTGCAGCTCACAATCTTCAGCTCAGTGTTAACCCGTTTAGTTTTGTGAAAGTAAAAAAAAAAATAATAATAAACATCAACTAATATGGAAATAAATCTCCTGGTCTGTACTGTAGGTACAGTATGACATGACCCAGCCACTTTCATCTATGTCTAGTATCTTCAACCAAGTATAACAATGCTAGCATGTAGGGATGAAAGGTGATGATTAGATTTCTATTGCGATTTTGTAAACCTTTTACAAATATCCCGATTTAATAAATTTTTTCCTGAATTAGCTACAGTTCTAAGCCAAGTTTATAAATACAGCGGTACCTCGGCATACAAATTTAATCTGTTCCAGAGGTGATTTTTTTTTTATTGCAAACGCATTGCATAGGAAATAATGTAAATGCACAAAATCCGCTGCACAAATATATTCCAAATATTATCAATTAACAACACTATAATCATATTTTTGCATGCCGAAACAAAACATTTAGAAAAGACCTATAAAGTAAATAACGTCAAATACCAAAGAAATAGACATTAAATCTCACTTATTCGTAATTTATGATTCCTCTTGGCACCGACTGCTTTTAAAAAAGATACTAAGAAATAAAAAAAAAAGAAAAGTAGCTCTGTTTTCTTCTTGCTACTGTTCTTGATGAGATTCATTCCAGACCCAACATGCCACGTCTTCAAAATGCCAAAAAAAATTTGCTTCACTTGACTTTCCACTCATGTGACCAAGTTTTAAACAATTACTAGACATTCGTGCAACTTAACCTGCATTTGGCTTGGCTCAGTTTATTTGCTTGTGAACAGTTTTCAGAACTGTGTTCTGACTGGCTAGAAAAAATGCACTTAAGCAACGGGAATTTGCATTTGAAATGACAGAGACTAAAACAGGGTGTTTGGAACAGGAGAACGACAGAAATTTCCACGTTTTAGGACTGCCAAAATACCAGAGCGGGATTACAGATGGAACATTCTGGACACCATTGAGGCATATAAATGGAGTGTTAGTCAAAAGAAAGAAGAAAAAAAAAAAACAGATCATGACATGCACAATTTAAATCAATTCAATTCAATTATATTTATATAGCACTTTTAACAATTGACATTGTCGCAAAGCAGCTTCACACAATCAAAAGAGGCAAGTGTGCATGAAATGTGAATGTGTATGAATCAAAATGCTAAGATTGTCCCTGATGAGCAAGCCGAGGGCGACGGTGGCAAGGAAAAGCTCCCTGAGATGGTAATAGGAAGAAACCTTGAGAGGAACCAGACTCAACAGGGAACCCATCCTCATTTGAGTGAAAGGTAAGGAAAGTGTCTAAGTGTGCCTTTCATTTCTGCCTCACATACAAACTCAGTTAAATTACAAGTGGACTGAAAAACTATTATTAGAGTAAGTGGAAATTTAATGCAAAAGTATATTCTTCTTTTTTAATCAGTTTAACACACACATGGAGAACACTTCACTGTGTTTTTGTGATCAGCACAGATTGCCAGGAAGGTATCATGCAAATCAAATTAAACCCACAATCATGCACTTAGGCCCTTTAATTTCATTCCGCCACCTGTTAATCATGCAAAAAATGAAAGCGTGCCATAAAGAAACTGACCCACTGATAAATAAAATTGAATCAATTACTTTAGGTCATTCCAAAGATATTTCTCTCTCGAGCAGACGACTGCAAGTGATGGTGCTACAACGCTTCTGGAATGCAGTTAAATACCTACACAGACCACTAAGGCTGCTGTCAGAAGTCTTCACAAGCCTTAATAAGCCTTCACATATTCCACTTACTTAGGACCGCGGTAATCAAGAGATAAGCCCACTCTCAGAACCTGTGCTTATTCTACCAGGTAATAAACTGATACTGTTTGCAACACAAGTTTCAAACAAAAGCTTTTAAAATACTTTGCTACAGAGTAACTGTGTTTAAATCAGATAAATACATCATTTCGTGATGGGTGCCCAAAATTCTTAATTTTCACACCTATAGAATAATGTGTGCTATTAATGAAAAAAATACTGGCTCATTGGACTGCATTTTGCACATATACTGCAAAAAAATTTTTTGCTTATTATTAGATTTATTGAAATAAGACCAGGTTCTGATGTCACCCAGTGGATCTGATCATACATATTGCATGATGAGTATAACTGACCGTGCCCCAGTTCAGTCTGGGCGTATGTACCAAGAACCTTCAGCAAACTGGCCTGTGGCAGCCATTTGTCACGCTGCTCAGGAGTGCCCTGGTTAGACAGCGTAGGGATGAACATCAAGTAGTGGATAGCAAGAACCTCATAGGAGCCTTTTATGGCCGATCTGCAGGAATGGACACACACACTTTAGCTACGTTAGGCATGCTTTGTCCAGTGTATGTCTATGAATGTATATAGCTGTTGTGTACCTGATTTATAACTCTAAGACACATTTATCTAATGTACAGTAGCACTTAGTGCCTTGCTGCTTAATTCTTCTTAACAACACACCTGGGTTACATTGATTGTGCCTCACTTTCCCGTGGGACATTTTTCATAATCAAGACATAATTTTACAATACTTTGGGTAACCATTTATGTTTTAAGACATATGATTTTATAGATAGTGATCCCTTATCATGTATGAAATTTTTTTTTCATTTTTAAAATAGAGCATTAACATTAGCATTCTCACAGTAACAATTCATTATTTAAAAAAAATAATAATACAATATAATAAATCCAGAGTCAATGTGACGATACACAAATTTACCGTTTTCCCCCTATATTTATTACTAATATAGAAAAAGAGGTTGCAAATGTCTGATAACAGAAAGTGCCTTAAAACAGGTGAAGAAAAATGAAGTTTAGATTGTTCCTTAACAAAATTCAGGGAAGTTGTTTCCTGATTGACTAGAAACATGCACATCCGCCGCAAAGGGGCATGACTGCCGGTAGTTCATTTGCATTTGAAGCAGCAGACACTAAAACAAAGTTTGGAACAGGAGCGAAGCAGAAGGAAGTTCAAAGCTGCCGGAATGCATTAACTCAGTGGTATTTAGCTAAAACATTTTGGAGAAGGAAAAAAAAAAAAAAAAAAAGATTCATTTGTGTGGGGCATTTTTAGAAAAGGATTTTCTGAAATAATCTTTGTGTAAGGCAGACAAATCAGCAAATCAAAAACATCGCACATGCATCAATTGATGGACTATTATTGTCGTAAGAGGAAATTTAATAGAAAGGTTGATTTTTCTTTTCTTAAACAGTGTAAACACATGCATAGAGAACATAGGTTTTTATTTCCTCATTAGCACGCACGCATACTCCTCTGATCATAAATATTGCGTGATCAGAGGAGTGAGAATAACTGAGTGAAGTCTGTGTGTATGTGCCAAGCTCCTTGAATGAATTGGCCAGTGGAAGCCATTTGTCACAATTACTGTACGTCACTGGTTGGACAGCATAGGGATTAAACATCCAGAAGTGGATGGTTTTTAGGGCGATTCTGCACACGCACTCTAGATTGATAACTCTAGAACAATGGGTCTAGCACACCTGTTAACCTGAACCTGCCTTGCCGTCACGTGGGACATTTTTTATAATCATGAGTAGGACTGGACGATAAAACGATATCGGTATTTATTGACGGTAGACCATTGTCGATAACAATAAAAAAAATAAAAAAAACATTCGGTATGAAGCGCTATAGTTTTATTAAAATGCGGCTGAATGAGCGTGCGCCTTGCCTTAATCTCAACAGCCTATCAGATCTCCCGATGAATGAGCGTGTCACGAGTGACCAATAAGCTTACTTAGCCACTCCAACGCGGACGTCAGTATAACACACGCGAAAATGAGTGCCGTGCCACGCAGTAGGGATGAGATTGTGAATTACAAATGACAGCGGGGCGAATATGGTGAGCCGCTTCTCTCAACAACTGCACTCGTCGCGGTGTTTTGGCCACCGATTACACTCAGCTATCTGTGAGTAAAGTTAATTAATAGTTGCATAATCATCCACATATAGGTTCTTTGGATGTAGTGCTACATGAGCGCAACTTCCCAATAGTAAGCAAACTTGCAAAAAAATACTTGTGCATCCCAGCCACCAGCAACCCATCAGAAAGAACTTTTAGCACAGGGGGTAATGTAGTCACATTCACAGCATTAAATCCAGAGATGGAGAGAACCAACTTGACTTTCTTGCTCACAATTTGTAATGTTGCAATGTACAGGTATATGTGAATAATGATGGCTGGTTCCTCTACTCGAAAGCTCGTATTTGATTATTATAATTTGTTTCGTTTACAGAGTTTGAGATTTACTGTATATTGTTATTATTGACCTCTTACAGATGTTGATCTACCTCAAAGTTTGCTTTAGTGTTCGTTACAATTGCACACACTTTGTAACATTTTATTTATTAAGTTTAAGAGTCTCTTCAACACTTAGATTTAGTTTATTATAGAACATAAGACAAGACAAGATATTTTTGTTCAAATCTTTTTTGTTTTTGACTATTAAAATAATTTGCCTTAGTAATATTGGTAAATTAAAATAAAGTGGTTAAATTCTAACTTTTTTTCTACTGGTCTTCATTAATAAATATTCAATAATTACCGATACCGAATGATATGAAACATTATATCGTGATAAGTTTTTTTCTGTATCGCCCAGCCCTAATCATGAGACAATTTGACGACCATTTTGGTAATCATCTGACAATTGTTTTTGAACACCTGATTGAATAGATTCAATTTCCAAAAGTTAATTTCCAGAAGTTAAATTTCAATCAATAAAAATTGTCAAAATTAAGTGGACATGCAAATCACCTAATTTTTTTATTTTATTTCCACAGATTTAGTTGCTGCTTGTTTGTGAGTCTTTCTGTGATGAGTTTTGTCTTGGTTGTTTAGCCTTAGTTTGTTTTGTTAAGTAAGTGAGAAGCATGCTTAGTTGGGCTGAGGTCAGGTGATTGACAGCCATTTAAAGACAGCCTTAGGCTGCTTTCGGGGTATGACCGAGTCACTACAGTATGTCACTGTACCCGCAAGCTCCATCCTATATGTTTTGCTTTAAAGAAACTCAGCAAAAAGTATACATCTATCAACTTTAGAATTTATCCTGTATTTACATTCATAAAGGTGTCTCATGGTTGTAGACTTTCACAATGTTATGCCAAATCCTAGATTTACTTCTTTCTTCTTTCGTCTCTCCGAGAGGTCCGTTTTGTTTGCTCAGGCTAACGATTGCCTTCTTCACTTGCACTGATAAGTCTTTGGACCAAAGCTCCCACAAATGCAAATTCAACACTTCACACCTTTTATATACTTCATCATTAAATACTGAGGAAACAGGTCACACCCGCAGTGGAACATGTGTATTCTTTAGTGTACTCTAGAGACCGCTGTGTCTGAAAAACCAGCCGATCTGACAGCAACAAGTACGAGTTTCTCAGAGTTCACATACTTTCCATATGCCAGTGTTTGATGATAACATTAACTGAAGCCCTTGGCCTGTCTCCGGCTTATCCCCGGAGGTAAAATTTACTTCTGCCTTTTGAACACACACTTCATTTCCGATGTCAGTACGGAAACTGAATGTTATTTCATTCAGGACGTCCCGTTATTAAAATTTCCTGGTATTATGTCTTTACTGAGTGCGAGCATGCTCTTGAGAAAGAGCCAATATCTGTCAATTCTGAGCCAATCATTATTAAACCTCACGCCATGCAAGAGAACCAATAAAAACGCTTGATTGAAACGGTTGATTAAGGAATGTTGGATATTTCACAATGTCGGTTTCCTGCAGTAACATGAAGAAAAACTTCCACCTTATAATGTAGCAGTTGCGTTGGTTGGTACTGTAGATGACACTAACTAACAAAAACGAGGCAGGAAAACCCCTTTAGGTGGTACACAAACGTTTTGTGCGACGTTGCTGTAAAACTAAATTAGAAGGTGCATATCGTCACTGCTCCGCGTTTAAAGAGATCAACAGAAACAGCCGAACACTACAGAAACGTTGCTATAGGACAACCTGAATGCAGCGGCAAAGGAAAGCAAAACCAAGAGAAAAAAAAAACTAAGGACACGAACCAAATGAGTGGCCAAATAACATGCCTAAAACAAAACTATTTACACCTTATGTATACCTGATAACCTTTATCTTTTTGTAAGTTCTGATAAACTTTATCCTGGATTTAATCTCAATTTAACCTTTGTTACAGTTACGATCCTAGTGCACCCGAGTTCACCAACACACTGGCACACTGGTAAATGTTTGTGATGGAGACAAATCCTGGAAGAATGTGTTAAAAATCAACGCCTACTGGCAAGCATTAAACACAACAATAATTTAAAAAAAAAGTTATAAACAAACCATGTGTGATCCTATTAAATGGAGCTGCTGCAATTTTGGTTTTTGGAGATCTTTGGTGTTCCTGGTCTCTCATATTCTCATGATTACAGTATAAACATATGCTACATATATATTACATATGTACACTATATTGTACATGAAGAGGTTCAACAGGACATAGTGTACAATTAAAGTTTTGAGAGGTCACATTTGTTTTGTTACGACTGAAAGCCGACTTTACCTGCAGCAAGCAGGAATTCTGGTCAGACGATTATTTTTCAGATTCTGTATTGCATAACTGATAAAATGTTTATAACATGATAATTACCATTTCATTTAAAGATTGCATGAATGAACCATTAAACTGCTACAGTTAACCTGCTTTCTAGGAATAAAGGAATCAGCCAAATAAGTAAAAGAAAATGTACACATAGTAGCATGAAAATGATCCATAGTAAGAATAAGCAAAACCTCACAGGTACACACTGCTCAATATGGCAACATTCCAAAAAAAAAAAAAGAAAAAGAAAAGAAAAAATTTAACAACATGCTTTGCCCTCCAGAATTTTTGTCACCCTCCATAAAAATGAGCAAAACTAACCTTTCAACCATCACTAACAAAATCTAACAAAAATTTTCTCATAAAAACATGTCTAAGAAATAATCATTGTATTTATTACCAAAGTGAAACCCCCTAAGCAAGATGTAAAATTCATGCAACACAATAGTTATCCTCAGAGAGATAGGGGAAACTCTTATGAGGAAGCTTTCAACAAATGGTTGTTGATTTGCATAAGCCCGGCCACGGATATAAAAAAAAAAAAAATTCACATCTTAAACTTGAAACATTTTCAAAATGTACTTGAAGAAAAAAAGCAATCAAAAAGTAAATAAAGTAAATAACTGCCCTTGCAGAAATATCCCTGAATGCATTTGCTGTTATTTTCCCTTTTTTTTTTTTTTTAAGAAATGTGTCCAGGAGGAATTGTGACTCCCATGAGGCTAAACACCATCACTTGTCCTGATCCTGTTCGTTTGGTCTAAACTACACACAGGTAGTCGCAATATTAGGATTTTAATTAGGATGAACTCCTCTTTGGACACAAGGCGGTCTACACCCTGGACGGGATGACAATCCATCGCAGGCAACGCATGAACTCACCACACACTCATTCATACACTACGGCCAATCTGGGAACACCAGTTAACCTAACCTGTACGTCTTTAGACTGTTGGAGGAAACCGGTGTACAAGGAGGAAACCCAACAAGCAGAGAAAGGACACTGATCACACAGGAATCAAACCCTCGACCCTGGAGGTGCCAGGCCACAGTGCTAACCGCTCTTTAGAATGCTGAGTCTAGCTGCTTAAAAGGCTATAATAAAAAAAATTAAGGTGTAAGCCAGATATCTACAGTAGTTATTGAGGACTGGTTCAATATTATCTATGAAATCTTTGTACTGGGGGGAAAAAAATTCCTTGAGGCTTCAGGGAGATAAATAAATTATTTATTATAATTATAAGCCCTTCATAATCTAGAATTACTTTTAATTTATGTAAATGAATAAAAAATGTTCACTGTACAAATGTGTGAATAATAAATGTGATCAATAAATGTCAAAATACGAAGAAAAAAAAGAAAAAGGAAGAAATGTCCTTAATGTCCTAAGGATGTCAATAATTGTGGAACATGTACATCATCTACTTCAAATAAACCTGGTTTCCTGTACTGGAAATACTAATAATAATAATAGCAAGAAAATATCATTCTGATCTGGTTTTTCCATAACGACTTACACCGGAAAACCCATCATGACCTACAAGTTCCTGAAGGTGTACTGGATGTACAAGTCTGTTCCTTCTTCTGGGGATGACCCAGGACAAACCTCAGTTACAGTTTATTTATTTAATTGCTAAGTAACATCATAATGATTCCCAGGCTTAAACTAAAAGTAGGTTTCGTCCTCCTAACTGCAGTCTTAATAGCTTTTTTGTCACCATCACACTCATCCTGTTCCCCCCGGAGTAAAGCAGTGATGTCCATAAAAAGCTGATAAAAGTATGTCGGCTGTTATGATACTGGGATCCATAAACCCACCCTGAGGGTTTTTATCCTTTTTTTAAATATTTATTAAAGTGGTGAAAATTGTTATCATTTGCTAAATGGATTATTTTTATTATAGCAAGTCCAAATCTAACTTTAATTATAGTTAACTCCATATTTTAACATGTTTGTAAAAGTCTGGGTCTAGACTGGACGGTCAAAGTCTGCAAATAAACCAGTCGTGCAAGTGTAGAAATAAGAGACAGTATGTAAAACTGAACAAAGAAAAGGTTAAGCAGACTCGGACATCTATATCAGTACCTCTTATATAAGTTTATCTCCTCCGGATCAGCGATGCCATAATCCCTGAGCTTCGAAAACATCTGGACGCTCTTCTTCACAGCCTCGTCATAGCGCTCACTGCGGGACATGAAGTTGAGGTCCTCATGCTTGAAGTCAGGATCGTTTATGACCAGAGATTCTGTAGCACAATTACAGAGCAGAAAGTTAGCAACGGGATAGAAGTTTTTTTTTTTTTAAGGAAACGCATACTGAAAAAAACTGTAAGACTGCAACCTTAGTAAGCAAGTAACTAAACCCTTGATAAAAGGGGTGTCCAAGAGAAAAAGAGCATCTGCTCAACACTAGATTTACTAGTGGGACGCAACAAACCAAAGTTGCATGTGCAGGCGCGGTTTACTTTCCTGCAGCAAAATGCCAGAGGTCAGATGGAAAACTTGCGCAACAAACAAACAAAGTCCATGTTTATTAATATGAACATTTGGCATTCATCCCCTCATCATCAATAACTGCCTGGTCTTGGACAAGGTAAAAGTACTTTAAATACTTTAAAAGTATTTTTTGCGCACTTGTCACACACAAATAATTCAGATCATCAAACAAGGTGTAAATATTACACAAAGATAATCTGAGTAAATACAAAATGCAGTTTTTAAATAATCATTTAATTCACAAAGGGGAAAATGCTGTCCAAACTTTCCGGGTCCTATTTGAAAACGTAATTGCCCCTTACACCTAAGAACTGGTTGTGCCACCTTTGACAGCAACATCTGCAATCAAAGCACTTGCGATAAGTGGAAAATGAGTCTTTTGCATCCTGTACAGGATCACAGAAAGCCTGGGAATCTTCGGGCACAAGGCGGGGAAAACTCTGGATAAGCACTGGGCACAAATGCACACATCACACAATTTGGGAACACCAATCAGCCTAATTTGCATGTGTTTGTACTGTGGGAGAAAACCAGAGTGTCTGGAGGAACATGGAGAACATGCACACACAGACAGCGAGGCGACAGTGCTATCCATTATGCACTAATATACACATACATTTATTTATTTTTATTTTATTTTCTCCCCCAAAACAGATATAAATATGTAAATGTATATTATTTTTACAAACATCAGTAGAACAAGTAGATCTTTATAGTAAAGAAGAAGTGAAATGTAGTATTAATATTAATCGTTTTTTTTTCTAGACCATCACCCCTGAAACAATAAACACTAATAAGGTCAACCAATACATTTTTATCATTTGTTGTTGATTAAAATGGAAACAAACACCAAAACAAACAAAAACACCTTATAAAGAGATGAAGCATCTCAGATACATCAAAGCAACTTCAAAGCATTCAAGGGATTAAACATCCAGAACACAATCAGTAATTAAGTAATAACTGCGCAGTACATTGCATATGTGCATGTGTGTATAGTTTTCGGCAGAACAGGTAGCTGATTAAAATGCAGCCCTTGTCCTGGACACCCGACCTATTTCTCGCCTCCTGCGGGTCTTCTCGACACCTCCGTCCAGTACGTTTGTCATAATTTCCGGCTCAAATGTAGCATTGTCTCTCTCTCTGCGAAGATCAGGATTCATGGCTGAAACTCGACTTGCTGTTCTCTGGACTGAGCAGACACACGACTGTCGCGTAACTGACCGTTAATATGTGAATGACGAGTTGTGTAAGGTTTGAACTCTGGCCTTGAGGAGCTGATTTCGCATCCGCATTAGAGAGGGCGAACTGCATCACGTGTTTTCACGTCAGCTGGGGTTTCAGCCAATAAGAATCCTGGAGAAGAAGGGCGGAAGTGAGGCGCAGTCATGTTGCGCGCGGAGCTTCCGTTCATGGTTTATTGCTCTGCACTATATTACACAGTGAGAGATAATAACCTAAATAGAATTTTCAATTTTGCTAAATTCACAGAAGCACTTTTTTATGGAGCAATGCTTCCCGCTGCTGCAGGTTTTTACTTTCCGTGGGAAATCGGTTGTGATCTGGTAAAGGATGGAGCCTCTATACGGACGTGTGGCAGGTACATTACTGTATATCTGTATCTGTTAACAGGCTGATAAGGGTGGGCCGATATGTGACACGCATCATGTGACGATACTTAAGCATCACGATATGGTGAACGATATACATCATGGTAAATTTTTGCTAACAAATTGCAAATATCATAGTTGTTAGAAAAGACTTTACTGAAACTATGGATGTGTGTTTTGTTCAGTTTTCATAAAACACCAAATACTAACAAGAGTATATATACTTTTTTTTTTTAAGTATTTGCCCCCTTTCCTGGTTTTGTCACACTTAAATGACTGAGATAGAAAGTTAACTTAAGTGAATTATAACATGCAGTTTTAAAATGATGATTTTATTTATTACATCTGTCCGTATGTGAAATTTTTAGCAAAGCAAGATTCCATGTTGCACAAACTTCAGAAGTAGCTTCTTTGTCGCACACATTTTCTGTATTATATGTATAACATTTAACATATAATAATTCAATTTCACTTACCAGGCCTGATTAGTAACAGACCTGATGAAATTTGTGACCTAAAGCTCAAACACACTGCAGCAGGACAATGATTCAGAACACACACAAGTCCACCTCTGAATGGCTCAAAAAAACTTAAAAAAACAACAACAAAAAAAAGGTTTTGGAGTGGGCTAGTAAAGGTCTGGCCTTAAATCTGATTGAGATGCTATGACATGACCCTAAAGTGGACAAATTCTCCAATGTGGCTGAATTAGAACAATTCTGAAAAGAAGTGGGTCAAAATACGTCCACAGGGATGTGAAAGACTCACTGGCAGTTATCGCAAACGCTTGGTTGCAGTTGTTGCTGCACAATAGTTATTTGGATTAGTGGGTAATTACTTTTTCATATAGTGCCAGGTAGGTTTGACAGCGTTTTTCCCTTAATAAATGAAATAATTATTTAAAAACTGTATTTTGTATTTTCTAGGTTTATCTTTATGAAATATTAAAATGTAAAAGTGTGACAAATGTACAACAACAAAAAAATCACTGAAGGGCTATGATTTATTGATTATATGGTTAATTATATACTGATTATATGGCCAAGTTTATGGACACCTAACCACCGCAAATATATAAGATTGTTTGTTATTCCGTTTCAAAACCATGGTCATTTTTATGAATTTGCTCTCACTGTACTACTCCTTGGCAGCTATAACTTTTCAGAAGGCTTTCAAAAAATTTGGAGTGTGTCTGGATTAGTGTCCATTTAGTCAAAAGAGCATTTGTATTGTCAGGCACAGATATTGGACGAGAAGCCCTGGTTTGCAGAAGGTAGAAGTCAGCTGAGTTGCAAGGCGAACCAGCAAGTAAGACAAAAATGCCTCTGACCAAATGTTGCTAATAGGTTTAAGGCATAAAGTTTTGTAAAATGTCTGTGTAGCATTAACGTTATTCTTTTCTGTAATTAAAAGTCCAAGTTCTCTAAAACCATGAAATATTATTCCTCCTTTTCCAAATATTACTATTGTCATATCCATTAAGGTTGTTCAGGTTCTCCTGGCGTTTAACAAACATGACAGCTGACGGTTGGCTTTTCAAATAATAATTTGAGGCTCGTGTGCCATGGAATTGCATTTCATGAAGCTCCTGACCCAGTTGTTTGGCTGATGTTACTTCCAGAGGCAGTTTGGGACTCTGTTGTGAGAGACGCAACAGATTATTTTCACATGCTACACCGCTTTGGTGTACCTCTTACACAGTGCTACACAGTGTTTTGGCTCTTTCATGTTATTTTCATTTTCCGATAATAAGGCTTAACTATTGACTAGGGCAGGGCAAACAGTACATAAACTGACTGGTGACAAAGGTGGAATGCTGTCTCGGTGCCACATTTGAGGTCACGGAGCTCTTCAGTATGACTAATTCTACTGTCAATGTTTATCTTTGAAGATCACTCTATAACTGATCATTTAAGTTAAGCTTTTTATTTCATAAATACGAGGAGGACTCAAATAAATTGAGTATTTCATTTTTTTTTTTTTTTCATAGTTCAAAATGTTTTACTTTATTTTTTGCATGCAGGAATAAAATTTCATTTTCTCTGTAACAGTTCATTGATTTCATAAATGCAACACGCTATAGATTTTTTTTATACATAGCATTAAAAGCATTAAGGTAAAAAACAATATATGTTGTGTTATGTTCATTTTAGACAAATGTCTGGTCAAAAAGGTTTTGTGGCTCCCGGTGTTTTCTTTTCTGTGGGAAACGGGTCCAAATGGCTCTTCAGTGTTTAAGATTGATTGATCATTTTCCATAATAATATGACAAAAAAACTTGTGACAGTATGGAAATGGTCAATACAACCAAAAAGGAGTCATCTGGATAGTCTCTTCATGGTTTATCATTCAAATGCAATTGTTTGTTGAAAATATGCACCCATTTTTAATCTGGTGGCTACAATCTCCTACAAGTTGGCACAGTTGACCGTTTACCAGTGTGTTACATAACCATCTCTGTTAATAATACTTTTTAAGCATTTGGGCACTGAAGAGTCCAGTTCGTCAAGTTTGGCTAGCGGAAGTTTTCCCCATTCTTTCGTCACACAGGTCTTCAGCTACACAATTGTTTTTCGTTGCCATATTTTGCACTTTATAATGTACCACACCTTCTCAATTGGAGAAGGTAGGCCAGTCTACCACCCGTACTCGCCCGTGGAGCATTCAGGTATGTGAATACCTGCACAAAGCCTAGAGGGAACGACTTCTTATATTCTTAAAAGCAACGGTCTTACAGAAGCTTCATATCTATTTGAAAAGGTCAGAGCAAGCAATGCTCAGGAAAATACAAAAAAACCCCAAGATTATACCTCAGACCCTACAGGCCTCACTGAGCATGTTAAATGTTGAGGGCTATAACGGCACAATTAGAAGAAGACTGAACAAGTATGGGTTGGTTGGAAGGATTGCCGTGGAAAACCTCTTATGTCTAAAAAAGAACATGGAAGAACAATTGATGTTTCCTGATTATTATTTTTTTCTTTTTTCACCATGTTTCCACGGTAAAACAACTTATATGCTTCTATAAAGTTTTTATAGAATTAAATAGAAGTACTAACTTTTGAACATGACAGTATCGCTCCAAAAAGAGCATATTTTTCTGGATTAATAATGCCCTCGCAGATATGTGTTCCTATGCCATGAGCACTGGAATACCCCCAAACCATAACTGATGCTGGCTTTTGGACCTGATGCTGATAACTGCTAGAATGGTTCTTTTCCTCTTTGTCCTGTAGAACACGTAAGCTGTTGTTTCCAAAAGCCTTGAAATGTTGACTCGTCTGACTTCAGAACAGTTCCAGTGTTCCACCTCAGATGAGACAGAGCCCAGACCGGTCTTTAACGCCTCTGGACGGTATTGATGTATAGTATGGCTTCCTTTAGCATTACGTAGCAGAGACAAAGTCTGTTAATGGACAATAGTTTACCAGAGCGTTTCAAAGTCTGATTTCCTCTACAGAGACATGATGGTTTTTAAGATAGTGATATCTGAGGGCTTGGAGATTACGTGCATTTGGAGGTGGCCCTTTACACATAGAGATTTGACCGTTTCCTTGAAATTCTTGTTGATATTGTGTACTTTCACTGAAAGTATTGCATAATTTGCTGGTGCATCTGTTGGCAAATCACTGAGCCTCACCTTAGATCAACCCCTAATGGCTGATCTTTGCTCTAGAAGAACCAGGCCTTTATTTGACACTCCTTGTATACAATAACACAATTGGCACTTTTTCAGTTTTAATGGTTGTTCATCATAAATGGGCATTGCCCCAACTTCTTTGGAAGTTGTCATAGCCAGCAAATTTGAAACAAGTACATATTTTCAGCAAACAATTCAAATCGCATGGTAAATCATTAAAAAAATATGTTGTAGTATTTTCAACATAGTACTACTAGGTGAAAAATGGACAAATTCCATACTGTTGCAACTTTTTGGGCATTAGGGTTATAGGACAGAGAGTGATCCAGTTTGATTTTCACAGACTATAAACCTGATTACTGATACTTCCTGAATGTAAATAATCATAAGATACTGATATTGCTCACCCATTATTTCCAGCTTAACCAGTTCCTGTTGTGTATGTTTGAATGTTCTACCTCTAGACTTACAGATTATCTGCCAGAGGAGTCCAAAGCCATTCTCACATCACATCATGCATCAGTGCAGTACCAAGTATCAGTACAGACAACCTTTGTTGAGCCCTTTGATCCTATTATTGGGGCTCAATACATTGTACTCGGAGAAGTTGAAAAGTCAGAAGGTACGTCTGCTGGGTTTTTTACTGTGCAACTACAAACCCGATTCCAAAAAAGTTGGGACACTGTACAAATAAAAACAGAATGCAATGAAATGGAAGTTTCAAATTTCTATATCTTATTCAGAATAGAATATAAATAACATATCAAATGTTGAAAGTGAGATATTTTCTAACCCTGGTCTCATTTTTGATTTCATGAGAGCTATACATTCCAAAAAAAGTTGGGACAGGTAGCAGTAAGAGGCTGGAAAAGTTAAATGTGCATATAAGAATCAGCTGGAGGACCAAACTTATTGGGTCAATTGGCAACATGATTGGGTATAAAAAGAGCCCCTCAGAGTGGCAGTATCTCTCAGAAGTCAAGATGGGCAGACGTCCACCAATTCCCCCAATGCTGCGGCGAAAAATATTGGTCCAATATCAGAAAGGAGTTTCTCAGAGAAATATTGCGAAGAGTTTGAAGTTATCATCATCTACAGTGCATAATGTCATCCAAAGATTCAGAGAATATGGAACAATCTCTATGCGTAAAGGTCAAGTTATTTTTGGGAAACTGGGACGCCATGTCACCCGGACTAAAGAGGACACGGACAACCCAAGTTGTTATCAGCGCTCAGTTTAGAAGCCTGCATCTCTGATGGTATGGGGTAGAATGAGTGCGTGTGGCGTGGGCAGCTTGCACATCTGGAAAGGCACCATCAATGCTGAAAGGTATATCCAAGTTCTGGACCAAATATGCTCCCATCCAGACATCGTCTCTTTCAGAGAAGACCTTGCATTTTCCAACATGACAATGCCAGACCACATACTGCATCAATTTCAACATCATGGCTGCGTAGGAGAAGGATCCGGGTACTGAAATGGCCCGCGTGCAGTCCAGATCTTTCACCCATAGAAAACATTTGGCGCATCATAAAGAGGAAGATGCTACAAAGAAGACCTAAGACAGTTGAACAACTAGAAGCCTGGATTAGACAAGAATGGGACAACATTCCTAACAACTTGAACAACTTGTCTTCTCAGTTCCCAAATGTTTGCAGACTGTTATAAAAAGAAGAGGGGATTCCACACTGTGGTAAACATGGCCATGTCTCAACTTTTTTGAGATGTGTTGATGTGTTTGCCATGAAATTTAAAATCAACTTATTTTTCCCTTAAAATGATGCATTTTCTCAGTTTAAACATGTCATCTATGTTGTATTCTGAATAAAATATTGGAATTTGAAACTTCCACGTTCTGTTTTTATTCACAATTTGTACAGTGTCCCAACTTTTTTGGAATCGGGGTTCGTATTTTTGTTCATGCTTAATAAATTATGCAGTCAAATGACTCGACAGTCATGCCTGTCTCACTTCTACTTTTAGGGGACGGTGAAGCCATTGTTCGTGCACGGGTCTTTAATTGCGTGGACGGCGTCAATGTTGCACTGCTACAGAAGGCTGTAAATGAACAAAGGAAATTTTTTAGGGAAAGAAATGAGACTGGTGCATGGTAACATCAATTTCAAGACAAAAATAATATATGGAGAGAGAGAGAGAGAGAGAGTTGGGAAAGTCAGTCTATGTCTTGGGTCAATTAAAATAAACGCAGAGAAAGGAGGTGAATCCATAGTTGGTGGAACGTTATTATAAAATGAAAGACATTAGTGTCATTAGTAGCACTTGTGCCCCAGTCTATGTATATGCTTGAACGATCTTCATATGATGAGTACAGTACAATTCTTTTGGCATCATTTCCTTTTATTAAATCAATAAGGCAAAAGTGCAACGTACACGAAAGTAGAGTCTGGATCTCAGGAGGTATTTAATGGTTCACTTTTAGTACTATTTTTGGTTTCTTTTTTTCTTTCAGCAGTCATTTTTTTTTTAGAAATAAATCAATTAGCCAAGTGCTCATATGATGTCAACCTTGATGACATAAAGCTATTATACGAATTTAAACCGGACGTATTAACCTTGGAAATAATGGCATTTGGTACAACCTTAGATTTAGCTTTACTATGATGAAGTGATACTGTGTCATACTGGTATAATTTAATATGGGTGGCTTGAAGGGATGTCGGGGATGGATATCCAAAATCCTGTACAGTTAATGCATGTCATATGTTTTGCATATTTTGTGTACAGTGTTGATGTATGTAAAAAATGAATAAAACTGTATATTATTTTCAAACCAAACTCGGTAAAGTATTGTGTGTTGTACAGGTTGATTTATTTGTGCCTGTATTAACAACAAGAAGATATCAAGATCTTTCTTTTTTTTTTCTTTTTTTTTATTGAACAATGGTATCTTCCAACATTGAATAGAATCTTCCAACACTGAATTTCTTAAAAACAATTCAAATTTAAATAATTACTGATATTTAAAACAGAAAATTAGAAAATGCCCAGCCCTTCATCCCAAGAAAAATTAACTTCGAGAGAGATTTTTTTTCCGAACCATTAAGATAAATATATATGGTTATTATTTCAGGTCATGCAGATAAAGTAAACGAATATCTCCACATAAGTAGTCAAAGCCCTGTTTAACCAACATGTGCTAATTGTTATTTATCTTAAAACAAGCCAGTGCATGCCAGGTAACATAAGAAACAAAATGTTAAGTAAAGCCCTGATAGATATGACACGTTACTACTATCATCGAGAACTTTGTGTGGTCAAATATTATTACTGTATATATTACTAATGCAGTGTGATCTGACTTTTTTCCTGAGATTTACAACAGTCTGAGCATTATTAGTACAAACATTAATGAATTAATTACAGTTAATTTGAAAAATCTTTAGAAGTTGCTCTGCTCTTCACTTTGGCTGTAAACATTTCTTAAGAGTAATTGCTGTATCTGTGAGTCTTGTATGAAGGAATGTAGGCCGTGTCTGTAGATGCTGCTGGAAGCAACAAGAAGCCTGTATATGGGTCTGTCTTGCAGAGTGCCATTGCTTGCTTGTAGTTTATTTTCTGCTTTGTTACTGGATCCACTATGTCCTTGATGTAGTTTGTATCGTCCTGAAGCTCTCTCATCATTGCATTGTCGATCATTTTGCCTTTGACTGCATCTGCAACGTTTATTCGGCCTGCTTGGTTGGGGTTGACCAGACCACCTGTCAGGTACTGCACCTCCATGTAACGCATGGCTGTGTCCTTAGGCATCCATCCCTTCTGAACAGCCTCTCCAACTGACAGACGTTCTTTGGTCACAGGGTCTTCAACCCCCGTGAAGGCCTTCTGGGCATTGAGCAACCGCTGCAGCTGGGTGGACTCGATCAAGCTTCGATCTGACGCTTTGTGGACTGAGTATCTTTCTCGGTTGTTAACATCCACGATACCCCCAGTGGCAGCTTGTGCTTCCAGCAACCTTTGGGCTGTAGCGGGGTCAACCATCTTTCGGGCCAGGGCTGAGCGAACTGAAAGGCTTGAATCGCTGTCTTTGTCATAGATTCCACAGATGGGGAGCTGCTCATCATGGGAATTGATGACGGTTTTTGTATATGAGGGAGGTTTCTGCGAAGTTCTTTGGCTAGTAATGGATGTAATTGTGGATGGCTTCTTCTTTTCTCCAGCCACGAGAAGGGCAAACTCTGAGATGGGTATCTTTCCATCCCTGTATTGCTGCAACTGATACTGAGTCAGTTTGCCGTCTCTGAGAGCATTTTTGATGGAATATTGCTTGCCGCTCTTGCGATCTTGCAAAAGAGACGTCTCCCCATCGGGCCCCACTGTAGTGATCTCCTCCCAATCACACTCCAGCTCCTGCAAATGCATGTACTGGGTGCGATCAATCAGCCCTTGAATGTAAGCATCATATGGTGACATGTCTTTACCAGTCTCAGGGTCCAGGATGCTAATTCTGGTAGAGACGTTTTTCTCTTGTGTACGTGTTTCTGAGACACTTTCCTCTTTTTTCAAGCTGTTCCTGAGCTCTGCAATAGTGCTTTCCCTCTTGTAAATCCTATCCTTCTCATCCAGAATCTCTCTCTCCAAGCGCTGAGCATCAGACTCCATCTTTATGCTCTTTTGCCTGTTCATTTGGGATCTTTCACTCATTAGCCTGGACTGCTGCTGGAATGAGATGCTGATTTCTTTCTGATCACTCTCCAGAGCTTTCATTTGTCGTAGGAGATCCTGTTTTTCTTTTAGAAGGGAATCCCTTTGATATACAAGATTAGTTTCCTCTTGAGAAGTTGTTGTTCTTCTGCTATGCAGTCGCTCCTGTTTGTCCTTAAGACGACGGATTTCATCTTCCACGTCCAACCTGGCATTTCTCTGCTGGAGCACCTGCTCTCTAAGGCGAGAGAGCTGAGTCTCTACTGCTGGGTCTTTTTCAACCCGGACCACCTCTTTGTAGACTGTTTTCTCAAAGGATTTTTCCTTTTGCAGGATGTCTATCTGGATTTTCAAATTCCTAATGTCTCGCTCCAGTCGAGTGACATCATTGTTCTCTTGGTCAAAGTCTGCTCTCAGGCCACCTATCATTTTTTCCAGTTTCGGCTCTCTCTCGACTTTCAGAACTTCCTCCATAACAATATTTTCCTGTACTGGTGGTGGTGCATTCTCTAGTTCATTGATCCGGTATTTAATTTGGGACAACTCTGTCTCCACCTGTATCTTTTTCTGCCTCTCATCACTTTCCCTAATAGTCCTCTCTCTATCCTCAATCAGAGCTCTTAGTCTCTGCACTTCCTGATCTGCCTTCCTACGATTGTTTACTTCCTCATCCAGAGTTCTTCCTAGCCTCTCAAGTTCTATAAGCTGCCTTGGATCTTTCTCCAATCTCAGGACTTCTTGTACTACCAGCTTCTCCTCTGGTCTCTGTCTCTCCAGCAATATATATTTGTTCTGAAGATCAAATACCATTTCTTCTATTGTCCTGCGTGTTTGTGCTTCATCCCGTACTTCCTTCCTTAGACGGTCTGCTTCCTTCTCCAAAAGTGGATCATTGATATGCTTGACTACATCTTTAGTGACCACCCTAGTCTCTACCTTTGTCTTCTCTGCCCTCAGGTCATCCCGTTCTCTCCTGAGACGGGTCAAATCATCTTCTAAGGAACTGTAGGTTCTTTGCAGGGAATAGACTTGGTCCGAGAGCTTTTGGATCTCTCTCACATTCTCTGGACTGCGTTCCTCTTTCACCACCTCTTGAACCACTTCCTTATACTCGATTGTTGGTTTCTGAGAGCGGACGGACTGCAAATCAACTCTGACCAAATTCACCTTTCTTTCATATTCAGAGCTCTGCCTGGAAGCATCTTGGAGTTCTCTCCTCAGTCGTGCTATCTCGGCTTCAGTCTCTGGGGAAATCCTGTAAATCTCGTTAACAATCTCCTTGATGTCTACCTTTTGTTTGATCTGCTCAATTTGGGCATATCGTGCCTGAAGATCACTCATTTCATTAAGAAGCAGTTTATTCTGATGTCTTTCTTCATCTATGCTAGATCGAAGCCTGGTAGCCTCACTAATAAGTGCAGGGTCTTTTTCAATGGTCTTCACTTCTTTGGTGACGTACTTGGGCTCCAAGGTAGGGATAAGTCTCTCAAGAGTGGTAATTTGACTCTTTGTCTGGACTATTAGATTGTTTAAAGACCGGGCCCTTTCACCCTCATCTTCAATGTCCATCTTAAATGACATAACAGCCTTGAGCATCTCAGGATCTTTCTCCACTCTAACAACCTCCTTCTGTACTACTTTCTCTTTAATAGTGGGCCTCTTTTGCTCCAGGAGTATCATCTCCGTTTTCAATTGACCTCCTTGACTATGTTTAACCTGGACCTCATCCATCATTCTGTTTATCTCCTCCCTAAGTCTTTTAGCTTCTACATCCAACTGGGGGTCTCTCTCATATTCAGTCACCTCTCTAGTCACCAGTTTTGGTTTAGCCCCCTTAAGTTCTGTTTCCATACTAGAAATCCTTCTGGTGAGCACCTCAATCTCACTTTGGGTTGAAGTCCTTCGCAAGGCCTCCTCGTGGATCTTTTTCTGAAAGTCAAGTAAATCGGTCTCGAGCTTTGGATCACGGTAGTATTGTACAACCTCCTTCTCTTCCACACGTTCGACTCCTTTCCTGCTCTTGAGCGACATCATTCTATCTTTAAACATTCTAAGCTCAGATTCAACAGTGGTGCGTCTGAAAACTTCATCGTCAAGTTTCTTTTGTAAGTCATCGAACTCTACCATACTTTTTTGTTGTAGTTGCTGCTGCTGCTGTATGACGGCTACTTTCTCCTCCTTCTACAGAATGAAAACAAGAGAAAACATCCAACCATCATTTTATGATATGTATGTGCGTATACTGTACATGTATGTGTTTATTCATTCATTTATGTATTTACTGATCAGACAGCAGAGCTGCAGCTACATCTAAATAAATAAGAATATCACCGAAAAGTTCATTTATTTCAAGTCAAAAAGTGAAACTCATACACAGTATTCTATAGATTCACTACACAAAGACTGATATACTTCAAGTGTTTATTTATTTAAATTTTGATGATTATGGCTTACAGCTAATGGAAATCCACAATTCAGTATCTCAGAAAATGTGAATATTGTGAAAAGGTTTAATATTGGAGACTCATGGTGTCATACTGTAATAAGCTAATTAACTCAATACACCTGCAAAGTTTAAATGGTCTCTCAGTCTGATTCAATGGGCCACAAATGGTTATTGCTGCAGAAGCTGACTGTTTACATAGTGCTATATCCAAGCACATGACTGTAGAGTTAAATAGAAGGGGAAAAATGTGGTAGAAAATGGTGCACAAGCAACAGGGATAACCACAGCCTTAAATGGGTTGTAAAACTAAGCCCATTCAAGAATTCGGGGGAGATTCAACAGGAGTGGACTGCAGCTGGAGTCCGTGCTTCAAGAGCCACCACATACAGACGTATCCAGGACATGGGCTACAACTATTGCATTCCTTGTGTCAAGTCACTCTTGAACCAGAAACAACGTCAGAGGTGTCTTACCTGGGCTAAGGACAAAAAAGGATTGGACTGTTGCTCAGTGGGCCAAAGTTCTCTTTTCAGATACAAGTAAATTTTCCATTTCGTTTGGAAATCAAGGTCCCTGTGTCTGGAGGAAGAGGAGAGGCACAGAATCCTAGTTGCTTTAAGTCCAGTGTAAAGTTTGCAGTCGGTGATTTTGGGAAGCCCTGTCATCTCTGCTGGTGTTGGTCCACTGTGTTTTATCAGGTCCAAGGTCAGCACAGCCTTCTACCAGGAAGTGTTAGAGCACTCCATGCTTTCCTCTGCTGACCAGATGCTGATTTTATTTTCCAGCAGGACTTGGCACCTGCCCATACTGCCAAAGGTTTTAATACCTGGTTTAAGTACCATGGTATCCCTGTGCTTGATGGACCAGCAAACTCACCCGACCTAAACCCCATAGAGAATCTCTGGGGTACCGTGATAAAGAAGATGCGAGACACCAGACCCGACAATGCAGAAGAGCTGAAGGCCGCTATGAGAGCAACCTGGGCTTCCATAAGATGTCGGCAGTGTCACCGACGGATCGCCTCCATGCCACGCCGCATTGCTGCAGTAATTGATGCAAAGGGAGCCCTGACCAAATACTGAGTGCTGTACATGTTCATACTTTTCAGTAGTCCAACATTTCGGTGTTAAAAATATATACAGTACTGACCAAAAGTTTGGACACACCTTCTCATTCAATGAGTTTTCTTTATTGTGTTCTTTATTGTGTTCTTTAGCCCAAACGCGTCTCTTCTGCTTGTTATCTGTCCTTAGCAGTGGTTTCCTAGCAGATATTCTAGCATGAAGGCCTGATTCACACAGTCTCCTCTTAACAGTTGTTCTAGAGATGTGTCTGCTGCTAGAACTCTGTGTGGCATTGACCTGCTCTCTGATCTGAGCTGCTGTTAACCTGCGATTTCTGAGGCTGGTGACTCGGATGAACTTCTCCTCTGCAGCAGAGGTGACTCTTGGTTTTCCTTTCCTGGGGCGGTCCGCATGTGAGCTAGTTTCTTTGTAGCGCTTGATGGTTTTTGTGACTGCACTTGGGAAAGTTTTTCGGACTGACTGACCTTCATTTCTTAAAGTAATGATGGACACTCATTTTTCTTTACTTAGCTGCTTTTTTTCTTGCCATAATACAAATTCAACCCCTTTGAATGAGAAGGTGTGTCCAAACTTTTGGTCTGTACTGTATATCACTCTCACTCACTCGTCATCTATGTCATCTATGTATTCAGGGTTATGGGGGGCCTGGAGCCTATCCCAGGAGACTTAGGGCACATGGCAGGGTACACCCTGGACAGGGTGCCAATCCAGCGTAGGGCACAGACACACACACATACACTCACACACTACGGGCAATTTGGGGACGCCAATTAGCCTAACCTACATGTCTTTGGACTGTGGGAGGAAACCGGAGTACCCGGAGGAAACCCACCAAGCACGGGGAGAACATGCAAACTCCATGCGCACAGAGACGGGTAATTTTCTGAGATACTGAATTTTGGGTTTTCGTTAGCTGTAAGCCATACAGGAAAAAGGAAATAAACACTTGAAATATATCAGTCTGTGTGTAATGAATTTGTTTGAGTTTCATATGATCTTTGTTTTTTCTACTGAACAGTTGCCATAAAATCAGATAGGCACCATCATAAGTAACATTTACAGCATCTAGAACAGAAGAGATATTTAATAAGCCGGATTTATACCTTTGCAAGGAGCTTCTTGGCTAAGTCCGTCTGGTTGAGCACCTGGTCATTTGCAGCTGCTGTGTTAGCATAGCGGGTCACTAAAGCTTTTTCCTACAGCACACAAAAAAAGTAACTTAATGAACATGAAGGGAATTCGGTTTGATTGGGCATCGATTAGACATTAGACCTTCAATTCCACGAACCTGTCTGGCCACAGACTCCGCCAGAGTCGGGGAGGACACCCTTCTATCTCCTACATCGGCGTTTTTCAAAGTAGCTCTGTATTTATCAGAGTTCATGTCGTATTCCTGTACAGAACAGGAGGAAATGATGCAGGTTTCAGTTTCCGTTGTGTTGCTTCAGATGGTACGTGTGCGTTAAAAATAAATGTTAAGCTTACAGTAAGGATATCTTGCAGATCCTGAGAGAGATCAACCATCCTGTCCACTTCATAACCTTTCCTTTTGATGTCCTCAACAACTCTCTGTGGAAAACAGAACATATTGGATTTCATCTGTTCAGAAGCTGCAATTTGGGAAGATAAAATATTGTTGAAGTGATCATCGTGTATCCACTGACCTCCTGAGAAATCTGCTTTGTGTTGACTGTGGCTAAATCGTCTGAGGGTCTGATCTTGTTGTTGGGCAAATTGTCCAGAAATGTGCCAAGTGATTCAGTAGCGCTCTGGAAGTCATTATTCTTGGTGCTAGCCCCTTGCAAATGGCTCTCCCTATGTGTAATTGCGAAACGGGGTTAATTACAAGAATAATCTCATTATCACTAGAGCAAAACAGTTCACTTGGTGAGTGCTGAGTTGTGATTTGTTTGTGGCTACATCATACCTGTCGGTTAGCTGGTTGTTTAGGTTAGCGTAGCGGTTCTGCAGGCTTTTAACCTGAGCCTCCTGCCTGCGAATGTCGGGGCAGTACTCCTGATATCCCTGCTGAAGGGAACTACACAGTTTTTCTGTTGCCTCCAGGTCCTTGTTCAGCTTCTGCATCTCAGGCTGAGCCGCAACCACGTCTTTCTTCAGAGTCTAAGGGAGGTGACAAAGATTTAAGGAAACAAATAATGACAGGTAGCAAGGGCGTCAAGGTGTATTATGTCAAAGCAGTACCAATTCAAGTTTAATGTTGACACCATTATACATTGATAGACTGCATGGGAAATGATCAGATTCCTTGCTTACTTGCACATCGTGGATGCGGTCCTGCAGGGAGTTGGGAAAATCTAAAACAGGACCATCTTTACTCAGCTGCTTCTCAAAACCAGAAACCATCCCATCCACCTTTCTTATTTGGTTCTCCAAGTTTAGGGATGCATTAGCTCTGCAAAAAAAAAAAAAAAAAAAAAAAATCATTAATTATAAGTTAAGATATTTTAGTAAGCAACGGAATAACATACTAATAGTTATTTACTTTATCAAACTACTAAACCACAAACGATTGGTTAAATTAAAATTGGTTTTATACGCTAGGCTTTTGGCGTACTTCTTGGTGTAGAGATCATTAAGACCAGCCAGGCTGTCTTGTTTGTTTTTGGTCTGGCTCAGTCTCTCGGGTAGACTGGAAGACACTGGGCTCTTGGTATCCCGGGATGCGAGTGGCTCAATCTCCTTCTCCACAGCTGCCTTTTGCTGCTCAAGCTGCCGTAGAGCTGCTGCAGCTTTCTGTAGGAACATGATTTTAAAATTGATACATAACTGACATACTTGATCCTTGACGTAACTTTTGTATGACCGGGGGTGTAGTTTGAATGTGTAAAGACACTGGAAGTTGGATGGATGATTATAATTTCAAATTTTACTTTTTACTCATGTTTAACATTCAGATGGATTTCCAGCATGTGTAAAAAATAATAATAATAAAATAATAATAATAAAAAACGTATAACTTATGTGACATCATAAGAACCAGCTCATTACTCAATTCTGGTAGGTGTTGGTAGGTGGTGGTGGGGGGTATTTCTAAGGGGATATTAACTTGGCAAGGAAATAGTAAAATACGGAACCTTTAATTTGTAATGGCATACTGTATATGCCATCCCTAATTTTTTTTTTTTTTTCTGATTTTCACACAAGAATTTTTTAAAAATATTAATTCATAGAACTTGTTAGCTACTGGGAAATACCCCCAGTACTTCCATCTAGCTATAATTTCTTTTCTTCTTCTTTTTTTAAATCAGTGATATACCAAATATCTCATGGATGATCAACTACATTTGGATTAAAGGGTGCATTCTGGTCCTTTAACTTTGAATGATGAAAAAATAATACACTAGATGCTTATGTGTGCATGGTCAAGATTCTTGTTAATTATACATATATACAGTATGCAGTGGCTTAGGAAGACCCTTCATGTTGTGAAATACCTAAATATCTGACTTTTTTTTTTTTTGTGAATAGTTCACATCTACAGTATTGCATGTAGGTATTCACCACAACTCGGTCAAATAACTGTCTTTTTTTTTTTTTTTGGGACATTTTGGTGAAATATATTAAGAACGTAACAAAGTGGTCATACATTTGCGGACATCGACTCATCAAGCCTGCCTTTTTTTCTCTAGGAAGAGAAATTGTAATGCTACAGCATATAACAAGTTTGTGGCCACCCTTTGTTGGGAAGACCCACATACTGTATGGCTGTGATAGTCAGGCGTCCACAACCTTTGGCATAATGTAATACGTGGAGAAACCTGAATGTGGGACAAAAAAAAAAGTCTGTTTTGTTTTTAATCGTTTGTAAGTCTATTTTCATACCTCTTGTTCCTTCAGGCGGTTAGTAAGATCTGCAGCAGGGTTATTGTTGTCCAGTGGGGCTCTCATTCGGTTCTTCATGTTCAATTCTGCCAGGGCCAGGTCACTGTCCAACTGATTCAGACGTCCAGTGAGTTCTGTAGCTCTAGGGCCATCAGCAGCATTGGCTACAAGCCCTGGAGCACAAACGCACATTAAAGGTCGGTGTGCGTCTGCCACATGTGTTTGTTCTTTGTGCATGTGACTGTGTGTAAGTATACTGTATGTGTAGTGTGTTAGTTACCTGATTGCACTGCTCTTATAGATTCAGCACCCTGAGGCTTCAGTGAGGCCCGCATGGTTGTACGCCTTTTCTTCAGGTCACCCAGTTCTTTGCCCAACCTACACACACACACACACACACACACACACACACACACACACACACACATACAGGCAAATTTGACCACTGCATTCTCTTTACCTGAATCACTTTTTTTTTTGTATTTTATATTTTTCTTTATATTATAATCTTTTTGTATTTTTATGCATCTTGAATATTTAGCAGTATTACAAAAAAAAGTTATCTTCTTGATGTTTCACGTTGTAATGATGCCAAATTGCTGCCATGACAAATCTGCTGGACCTCAGTAACACTTTTAAAGCTGTCACACATTCGAGGATGGCACAATTGTTCAAAATCAGACTTACAGATCCACTTTGTCAACTGCCTCTGTGTCGGGTGGAGGAATCAGGAAGCACACTCCAGGAAAGGAGTTGACGGAGCCGTCAGCTGTATGCACGTCCCATTTCGCAATGTTGCTGTTGGACTTCAAGGTGAGCTTCTCGCCTCTGGAGATGGAGGCCTGGAAATTCAATCGAGGGTATGAGAATATATATGGAAAACCTCCCCACATATATCCATCTGTACTGTACTGTAGGTAAATGTTGAGTTTTGGGATCAAAATGTGTGCCTTGATCAGGTAGCTGAAAATGAAAGTTTACGTTTTGTCAACTTTTCCTTTTAATGCTAAATTTGTTTTAAATCTGTTTTGTCGATATATATTTTTTTATTTTGGATTAGCAAAATCGTATTTCATATTTACGTTATATTTTAATTTTGTATTGGCAGTGATTTAAAAGATAGTTCCTTTTTCCCCCCAATGTGACCTCACATAAGAAGAGCTCCTCCCTTGGCTTGTTGTTCAGCTCTGCTGTTCTCTAGCAGGACAGGGCTTGGACGTAGTTCTTGTACATTGACACTGACATGGTGCGTCCGTAGGAGGAGTTATACAGAGAGAGTTTAAGGTATGAACAATTGTTATATCTGAGCGATATTTCAGCTCGAGCATTTCGTTGTTCAAGAAAAGGCAAAAATATGGGACCTTTAATTTTGACCTATCCAACTATATTTCAACATCTATAAAAATGAAAATGGTACAGGGTTTAGAAGTCTAATAGCTTAAGTCTTAATAGTTTCTAGTAGCGGTTACTTTCACCTAGACTTTATCCACAGTAGGTGATCTATGACCTACGAATGAGCCAATAGAAAAACAAACAGTTTTTCTTACTGTAATTTAGTGCAGAGAAAAGAAAAAAAAAAGTCGTACATAATATACAACATGTGCTACTTTGTGATTGTCTTGGTGATGGTGTGGGGATTTAAATATGCAATATGCATTAAATATGCAATATGCATTGGCCAAACTTCACTGTGGGGTTCAGTGTCCGCTACCTTGTATGTACCTGAAGTTAAATGAATCAGTGGAAAGGGTATTAAATGAAATCACCGTGGGTGTGCTCCAGTCACACAGAGACTCGACGGTGATGGGTCGGTTCGGGGTTGTGCGACGGAGTTTGAGAGGAGCGATGGTGGTGCTGCGCTTCCTCAGATCCGCTAAGAGCGTCTCACAACGCTGGAGGGGCCTTTCCTCTGTCTGAGAGGTCGAAAGAGAGAGAGATATGGGGTTAAAATAATGATTAAACCACACCCTAGTGCATTATTCAATACATTGTGTACATAGTGAAACACCTTAAGGCAGCACAGTAAGTCTAGTTGCTAACTGTTTACTACTTTTATATAATCACTTTTTAAGATTCCCCTTTATAAGAAACCATCTTGATGTTTTATTATAGGCTTTTACCTCGAGCTGTAGTTGAGTCTCAGTGTTGGACTTTTTAGAGAGGAATTTGGGGTCCAAAGTGGTACTGAGGCCTGATAACGACTCCGACAACGTCTCGGCATCCAGTTGGTACTGTGCACAGGGAAGATGATTAGAAAAAATAAATATCTATAACATCTACACACACACATTCTTTTTTTTGGCACAAGAACTCAGCACCCTGATGATGAGGTGTAAGTATGACCCGAAAGATGGATGTACAGTACCAACAGAAACCACATGACAATATGATATGAGAAGCTCTATAGCATATCTTAACGTACTTAGAATTTATTAGCCATAATGTAGGTACAGTACTATAGCAGTTGCTCAACGCTAGCCCACGAGGAACTTCATGAATTACACTATGTCTATTTAAAAAGAATAAGTTATGAAATGAGATGATCAAGTCTCAATATTTCGCCTGAACAAAGTTTATTCCACATGACAACAGCTAACTTTTCTCCACCTAGAGAATGCATTTAGATCTCCTAACTATGGTAGGAGTAAATGTGTGCTTCTAAATATAAATGTGTGCTTCTAAATCATGTGTAATCAAGGAGATGACATGTCTTGGCTGACTTGATCATGGAAAAACCCCATCAAAGAGATTCCAATATGACTTCAACTAGCCCTGAACCGTCACCACACCCTGCGCGTTATAAAGCACGGCTGCTCCGATCAGTTCGCAGTGATTTAGGGTGAATATGATGTGCTTGTTCGGCTGGACTCCTCCTGTATCGCCTTACCTTCTTGTATTCCTCCACATTGTCCAGGTGTGTTTCTTGGCAGATGCAGAGGTTCAGAAATCTCTGCCATTCGTTCCTCAGGTTGTCTCTGTGGTTCTGAAACATGAAACGGTTTGCACATGCTGAAATTGAAGCCGATGCTGTCAGTACTGGTAATTAGTGCTGAAATTATTACATTAGACACACAACGTGTTCCAGAATCACCCAGCAGCAATAAACTATAAATCTCCTACACAAACCCAGTAAAGAATGCATCAAATATATCTCCATGGAGAAGTTATGCACCATTGGTTATAATCCACCATTTCAGAATGATCAAATGATGGGGCAAGCAAAGACAACAACTAAGGAGGTTTAAAATGAATTGAACTGGGTAAAGAGTCCTTCAATGCGTTATCAAAACCTGGAATGATAGAATGATATGAATGATATCATATGAATGATACGAGAGCTCATAGGATTGGGACTAAACAGCTGTGTGGACGTAAGAAAAACATCTGTCAGTAAGACTAATCAGAAGGGAAAAAAAGCCTTCAATTTGTTAGGGTGCATAAAGATTGAACTTTGGAGCAATGGAAAAAAGAACATGTGGTCTGATGAGTTGACCCTATTCCAGAGTGATGGGCGTGTCAGGGTAAGAAGGGAAGCACATGTACAAGCCCCTGGAGACGGTGTTTTGGTCTCGGGCTACTTCAGTTTCTCAGCGATGTTATGCGGCAATAAAATAAAGTCAGCTGACGACCTGAATGTGCTTTAGTGAACAGGTTATCTCATCTATAGAGTTTTTCCCCACTGACGGCACGGGCATATTCCAGGACTCAAATTGTGAAAGAGTGCTTCTGGGAATGTGAGGAATCACATTTAGCTCTAGTGTGTGCGAAGCTAAAGGTGATTGAATGAAATCTTCGAGTGCGCGACTTTATTTTTATAATATACTGTAGATCTGAATATCATTAACCCAGACATGTTTATATCTCAATATACCACTGTATTCTCAATACAGCAGCTCCACCAGTACTGTCAGTTCCAATTCACATCACAGGATGATCTTCCCTCACCTGGATGGTGCTTGATGCAGGATGTTTCATCTCTATGAGACGATCTCCGTCATCCTGCAGTTTGTTCACCTCACTCTCATGAGACAGCAAGCTGTTGTTTTTAAAGTTCTGCAACAAACCAAAGAGCAGAAAATACTCAGGATACTTCAACCTAAAGGCAAGAGATCGAGCGATAGATAGATAGATAGATAGATAGATGGATAGATAGATGGATGGATCGTCACCTCGTAGCGGCGCCGGACGTCCGGTGGATCCACCATGCGGTCACTCCAGTCCTGTTGGAGGATCTTCCCCTGTTCGTCTCTCAGGTAGCCGACCTCTTTATTGCAGCTCTGCATGTAGTCGTACAGGCTGTTCAAGTAGTGTTGGCGCCATTTCGAGTTGTCCTAGATGACGTCAAAACAAAATAGACATGTATTAGTTAGTTCATCTGTTTTGATTAACAGGTTGATAATATCCCATTATTTAATTGTTCAGCAAAACAAAGGAATAAAGGTTTAGGCATGTATTTATTATTTGAACAATTTTATACATAACTTTTTATCAATAAACCATTGTAAAATGTATTTATTTATTTATTTTAAATGTATTTATTATTCCTTTATTTATTTAAACTATTCCTTTATTATCAGCATTTCAAAGCCTGACGTTTCAGTGATAAGGAGTAACATCTTACCAGGAGATTGGCATACTGCTTCTTCAGGGCAGCATATTCCTCCTAAGACAATAAAAACAAGATGTCAGTATGAATATACTCCAAGTCTATTGTTATTCTAAAATAGATAAACACGAAGCATGGACTTGAAGGAAACGCGTGATGTATGGTGATGTATGGCGTGAGCGGATGGATCCCGGCTGACCTTTGAGCTGGTGGTGTCTGGGCTGAGCTGCGTGCTGTAGGCTTCGATCTCCTTGTGTAGTATATTGTGGGCTGCGATCTGTTTCTCCAGTTCAGCCATGGTGGGCCCGTACGCCTCTGAGTTGACCTCTTTCTGCAACACGCCCAAAGACACACTCCTAACTACACACAGTACTTCAAAACTGGTATAAATGCAGCACAATCTTGAATCTAGTCATATGGATAGAGGTCACATGCTTCCCCTTTGTTTTTCCCGTTTTGTAGAAAATTAATATACAGTTTTTCGTCTTGATAATTAGCAGCAGGTATCTGATCGATGTCGTACAGGTTCCTGAAGTGTGATGTGAACACTGCGTTAAAGTCATACATAATCAGTATCGAAGAAAAGTCTTTTTATTTACAAATGTGATTGACAAATACTGATTGATTCCTTTTATTTCATACTATGTTTATCTCGTTGATCCCTATTGTCTTCAATTAGATTTTTTTTATTGGTTTTGTTCTTCATTTTATAATTATGTCTCATAATTTAATGCAAAGTGTCCTTGGGTGGTTGAAAGGCACATAATATTATTATTATTATTATTATTATTATTATTATTATTATTATTATTATTGTTGTTGTTTCTGTTCTTCTTTTTCTTAATATTATTATTATTGTTGTTATAATAATAATAATAATAATAATAATAATAATAATAATAATAACTTGTCATTCCCTATAAGGATAAATACTTGCGATAAATATTTTGGGATGTACTGTTTACAGTTTATGTTTGTAGATTATAATGTATAATGAATTATAATACACATTCCATTCCTCTGATACGGTGAGTGTGAACATGAAGAACGAGGGCTTTTCACTTTTGCCACTTACCTGTTTCTGGACAAACACCTGGACCCAGTTGATGCGCGGCTGCAGGCCGACCTCGTTCAACTGCTTGTAGAGGTCACGGTAAAACACGCAGTCCTTCAGCCAGCGCTCATGTAGCCGAATCACACTAACACACAAATACAAAACAGCTCCAGCATCACACTCTGAAAGCTATTCAAATCGAAGCTGATAGACATATTTGACACAATGCCACTACTGTATGTTGCCCTTGTGTTTTCATATAGGCAAAAGCTGCTGTATACATTGTGGGATGTGGTGCGCCATCTAGTGGCAATTAAATGTTAAAAGAAAAACTGAAAATTCTGTATGTAACTGAGCTGAGTTTTATTAATGTTACCACAATTATATTTATTACATTTGATAGCTACTGTACTGTTAATCTGTAGGCCACAGGCTCATTGCTATTTATAGGATTTCATAAAACAACAATAATAATAAAAAAAATTGTTTGTAAGCAATAGCTAAACAAAAATATTTGTGTTCTATAAATAAAAAAGGGAATTATAATATCCTCATATATTTTGGAAAAAAAGTATTTAAAATTAGTAAAGCCATAGTAAAGTACTTTAAAATTAAGTAAAGCCATTTATTTAAAAAAAAATAAAATAATTTTTAAACAGTTAAATGTTTCATTATGAATTACTAGAAATTGTAAGGCATCTTCAAGGCTTCAAAACATTTGCTACATTTTTTTTAATCAAGATGCTTATCTAAATGCCTTCAATCCTTAGGGAGCGGTTTAATATGTTGTTGTGTAATGTTGGAAAATATGAAGAATGTATGTAGTTATCAATTGGTGTTTGTGCTCTCACTCTTTCTCGATCTCTCCTGTTTGTGGGTGTTTCATTTTCTTGGCTTTGTCCAAATCGAGGAAGAGATCCTTGAGGAGTCCCTCGGCCTCGGACAGACACTCGGAATTCTCCTTTTGGTGTTTAAACGCAATATTTCTCTTGTCGTTTTCTGCATCCTGAAAGTCAGAAAAGAAGGCACCATTATCAGTCTCTGTGAACAGCACGAGCTCTTGCTTTTAATTCACCTTCTAGAGCGATAGTGCAGGGAGTGAGTTATGTCCTCATAAGAAACAGATGATGAGAGAGTACGAGGTACGAGAGTGGGATTAGGAGAGACAGAGACACTCACGATGACCAGCAGGTCCTCAGCCCGGAGTATATCTTTTTCCACCGTGTCAGCATTCTTCTGCATGCGAGCAATCAGCAAGGCCAGGTCATTCACCTGAGACCTGTATGAAGCGGAGTCAGAAGTCATGATCAGAGTTCAGTTCATCCTTCAGTAATCCATCAACCTTAGTGCTTTTAAATTTGTGAAACATTGCCTGGTGTCAGATTGAAGCAGGCGCAGAAGTGAAAAGAAAGAATGTTGATGTCATACGATCAGATCGCAAAACTTGTGTCAAGCTTGTGTCACTGCAGGGAAACAGAACATGCTGGTATTTGTGTCGAAATTGGCAGAGCCGACAGTGCTCGAAGGGGTTTTTCCTCCAGCGGATATCACGTGTAAAGACATAATACATCAATGGCCCTGATTGTTCAGGGTTCAGTAGTGAGGAAGTGACTAAAGCACCACGGGCAAGGGTGCAAGGGTGTTGGAGTAGAACTGCCACGTAGACTTGATAAATACATACACACATTTTATATATATATATATATATATATATATATATATATATATATATATATATATATATATATATATATATATATATGTAGAGAGAGAGAGAGCAAAGTGTCAGGGCGAGCTGAGCTGAGGCCTCTAACAGGTTTGGAATTATTCCTAACACGTTAATCTGGTATGGGCAGTTTGGGTGTGGGAGACGAAACACAACTAGGTTCTGCAGATATTCAGTGACTATCTGTCTTTCCACAGCTCGTCTCTTCACTTTCTCTGACACAGTTTCATCAGTCTGTTTCCACCTCTCACTATCTCTCTTGTTACACGGACATCCATAAATGGCAGTCACAATGGTTATGTGAAATATATCTCAATCCCTTTTGCACCACCTTGTTGCTGTCCTCACTCACACGTCAGCCAACATCGTGCTGTTCCGGTGAATGAAGCTGAATGAAAAAACAACAACAAGAGCATAATAGTGCGTGATATTTTCGGCCTGACGAGATTTACACGCCCTCCTTCCAAACCAAACCTCTTGGAAAACACCAGCAATCGAAAGCCAGAGCGATAACCCGAGACAAAACCGAGCTGTAATCGTCTTCCCATTCATTGACTAGACTGGTTTTGTTCCTCTTCAACAATGCCAACAATGTTCCACCGCCCTCTTGTCACGGGCCCTCGCTTCTCTCCTGTACCAGGCCTGGCAGGTTCCTCCCTTCGAGACAGATCTGAGGCAAAAACCCAAATTCTCCGAATCCCAATCATATACTGTACACCGTCTCAACTTTTTGATTCGGCTTTTGCTCTGCATTGTTATTGGGGCGGGGAAAAGTCGATGCTAACAGACTGGGCACTCCATCATGAATTCATCATTCACATACAGCAGATCTTTCTTCAATAAAATTTTTTTTGCACCTTGACATACTTCCCTGGATTCTGTACACATTCGGCGAAGTCGTTTTACATGCTTGCGCAAGAGGTGTGTCTAAACAAACACCAACGGAAAATATTCGTGGTGTTACATCAGTTCGGTTATTTCGGGACTTTGATGAGTAAAACAGGGCAAATTATTGAAGGTCATTCAGGTCTTTTCCAATGTCATGATATAATCATGTGTTTGTTTTTTTTTTCTTTTGTCAAGGCTTGGCTTCTTTGTCCTGCTTTTCTGACTGGACAATGTACAGAACCGATTTGTTTTCCATCATAGTAACATGACAAAGGTTTTTGGTGTGATTACTAGACTCGGCTGCTCTGATTTGCCGCCCATAGACCGAACATCCACCTTGATTTATTGTTCTGGACTTTTGTCATATGACAACCATTTCGTTGTAACGTCCTCCTCCTGGCGGAGATATATACAGTATAAAAGCGCCTCATCCACGATCCCGGCTTGTCCGCCCATATCCCACACGTACAGTACATGTCACTTTACCTGCTTAATGTCATTGAGACAGCGCTGACCATCAGGGATCTCTTTTACGGGGGGGAAAAAAAAATCCATATAAAAATCTCTTGGAGACATAATGTGTCTATTTATTTATTTATTTATTTATTTATTTTGATCACTCAACGAAAGATGAAAGCCTGTCACGCATCCAGACACCAGGAAAATATTTGCCGTATATCGCAAACTAAACAAAGCAAGTTTTTTTGGAAAACCACAATTGCATGACCATGACTAAGAGCTAGGCCAACACCCGTTGGAGGAATGAGTCCATTCGATTCGACGGCACTAAACAGGTTAATCATTCTTCATTTACACTTTTAAACTTTGCTGGTGACGGTTTGTGGCGCCAGGCCGCTACCTTGCTCTCTATAGGGTATGTTTACAAAGCAAAGCGAGATAATGCTTCCAACACCATGTCCTCAAGGGTACGCCGGGAAGACTCCGACTCATCGCTCGTCAAGGGTCATGCCTTGCAAATCTTCTTTTCATTGCTGAGTTCTGATCTGGAGTTAGCAATTGTACAACCGAAATACCACACCATGGCGTTGTTTGCTAACATGTCAGTGATGATAAACGAGAACTTAGTGTGAGGTTGTCCTACAGGAGCAATGCCTGGTACTCAAGTAGAAACTACCGAATATACCAAGTGTCTTCAAGATATTATATCATGTACCTATCATATCGT
This sequence comes from Clarias magur, assembly GCA_013621035.1. Taxonomy (NCBI): domain Eukaryota; kingdom Metazoa; phylum Chordata; class Actinopteri; order Siluriformes; family Clariidae; genus Clarias; species Clarias magur. The sequence continues at coordinate 249,820 of QNUK01000221.1, forward strand.
ACATTTTTTAAAGGTTTTTAACTAGTAGACATAGAGAAGTATTTCAGAACACCTATACGAAGAGTTCAAATGATCTCATCCATGTCACGCTCTCCCAACATGAAGGCCAAGTCGGAGATCTACGAGCAGCCCGGAGCTGACCGACTTTACCCTCCACCCGAGCTCAGGTTTCAAGCGCCTCCTCAAAGATCATTCACACTCTCTATCACACTCACTTGCTCAACTTGGACGAAGCCTTGAAGGTGCCGCTGTCCTTGGCGGCATCCTTAACGCTCTGATCCTTCTTCTTAAACATCCTGAAGGTTCGGGGGCGACGTCAAAAGTCACCTGCGTGTATATGTCTATGTTTCTCTCAGCCTCTCCGCTGCTCTTATATCCTCCTCGCACACTGTCCGGGTTCTTCTGCACGGTGTCTGTGTCTTGTCTCAATCACACACGCGTATGCACACACGCAGGTGGTGTGTGTCTCCTGAAGTGGCGCAAACTGTTAAGAGATGGAGATGTTTGCTTGTCTCTGCTCCGCCCTGAGGAACAAGTGTCGGACGACACCCAGGCGTATGGAGGGACCGGGCAGACCTGTTCTACCATCCCATTTCTCTCATACACACACACACACACACACACACACACACACACACACACACACACAGAGTTTTGTCCAACAGAGAATGCCTTGTGAAAATGTGCTTAAAATGCCATTGTATGTAAAACTCGGTAAAGGGTAATGGGTAAGAAATCCTTTTTTTTTTTTTAAACAAATTGTGCACAAATTTAAATACAATACCAGCCGGAAGGTTTGGGTCACTTAATATTTCCCTTGAATTTGAAAGAAGAACAGGCTTTATTCAGTTGAAAGAACATTGATCAAAATTTTTTTATATCGTCTGGACGTGGTTAGTTGTTGCAATTGAATTATCAATGAATTAGACCTATGGAGCATTTTCTTTTTTTTGTTGACAAATTATACCTTGGGCTAAATAGGGTTATTTCCAGCAACTGTAACAGCTGTATTCCTGTAATCCAGGTTTAACATGTTAAAAGGCTCATTAATCATTTGGAAACACTTTGTGATTTATGATAGCTCAGCGAAAAACATACGCACCAATTTTTTAAAAAGAAAAGTAAGATAATGTCCCTTCTTTGGGTTTGTTGAACATCTGGAGCAGCACAATTCTGTTCCTGCCATCATCATTTAATCATCATCAACTTTCTTCTGAATCTCATGCGTCCTTTCTTTCTGGAAAGCTATTCCATGCAACAAATTCCCAAGAAACGGATCATTTCATATGGCAATGTGTATTAATCTATTCGAAGGACAGCACAAACTGGATCTGAACCAGGATTAAAGGAGAAGTAAGAGGTCACGGGGGACAATTGAGCGAATGATCAAGTCGAGCAGAGTCTCTAGTGTGAGAAACGGACACATCGCTGGTCCTCAGGTGGCAGCTTTATTGAGTGGTGTCCTCGAAACGTCCCCTGTCAACGAAGGAAAAGTAATGGAAAAGAAGCTTCAACTGTAGCTAACACAGTCCCCTCTCACCAAAAATCATATTGCTGCCAATGACCTCACCATTGGTGATGGGGTCAGGGGCTAGCTCAGTGGTTAAGGCGTTGGGCTACGGTTAGGAAGATCCCAGGTTCAAAACCATACGGTCAAACCCAAAGGTCCCAGGTTTAAACTCAACGACCACCAAGTTGCCACTGCTGAGTCCTTGAGCAAGGCCTTTAACCCTCAACTGCTCAGATGTGTAATGAGATAAAAATGTAAGTCGCTCTGGATAAGCATGTCTGCCAAATGCCTAAATGTAAATCACTATTCTGATGTATAACAGAAACTTTAGACCTTAGTATCTGATCGCCTGCACTCTCGCCCACATGATTAACAATCATTTCATTAATGACCATATACATGTTCTCCTCACGTTCCTTTGGAGATCATCAAGGTTTATTCCCACCTCCGCAAATACAGTGCAAGCTGGTGGTGGATTGGCTATGCTGAAGTGGCCCCAGACATTAATGAACGTATGAAGGAGTGTGTGAAAGTGCACTGTGACAGACTGGCATCCCATTCAGCGTGCGGTCCAACCTGGAACAGTACAAGAAGGCACGTAGGGGAAGGTGTGTAAGATGTACAGTATAGACTTACACAGTGTTACAGGAAAAGCTTTTTATTTAATTTTTCTTTTCTTTATTCAAAATCAGGAATTTGACCAAACTTATCAAAATTAAATGGTTGATTACCAACTGCTGATTAATAAATCAATAAAAAAGCATATTTTTCTACACAGGTTAATGCACGTATGTATACATAACATATATTCCTTGTGAGCATGGTGAATGTAAAATGAAGGGCGGCTCATGCTTTGGAATGTGGCACAGCCACTTTCTTTCAGCTGGGCAGTGGCAGAAAACCTGCATTTCTAACACACTCACTCATCTGGGTGGGTGAGGGTGAGTCACAACCCATCTCTCTTTTCCTCTCACTCTGTCCCTCCCTCCCTCTCTCTCTCTCTCTCTCTCTCTCTCTCTCTCTCTCTCTCTCCGTCCACACTGTATGGGAGTGCTTTTCACACTGTAATCATTCTCTGGACTCAGAACTCCATCCTATTACTTTTTCCATTGATGACGTTTAATACGTAGGTGACTAAATAAATATGCTGTCATGTTGAAACTTAAAATACTCATGGGGCGTGTGCGTGTGCGTGTGTGTGTGTGTGTGTGTGACAGTTTATTCGAACCTGCCTTCTCAGAATCCAAAGTCGAATTGTTGTTTCCTAACAACAATTCCTAATGATTTCAAATGATTGATTCCTAATCTATAATAATAATAATAATAATAATAATAATAAGGCTTTAATCAAATAATCAATTGCAATTACAGTATAAATAAAAAATCCTCTACTTTTGTTATCCAGCATGTGAACATTAAAGGCCATAACAAAAATGAATTTATTTGCTTTTTTAAATCCAATATGATAATATGATACATGTTCCAGGATATAAACATCGTCATAAAAAACTTGCATGCATAGTAGCAAAGTGTTTTATTCCTCTTACACCACATCAGTTTATACTGTAGTTACATACAGTTTTGTGAAACAGCCATGAAACAGCTAAAACAACCTCCCATCTACCTCTCTTTCTCCACCATGTCTTGAATTTATTATAACAAAAAATATATATAATATACTGTAAAATATAGCTATACATGGTACAAAGGAACTGGAACGCATAAACACATTATTCCTTTGAGGAAAACGGTTAAAACTCTCTGGGGACTCATTTCTATAAGTGTTTGAGAACCTATGGTTCATGTGAAATCACAAAAAGGACTAAAAAGATCAAAGGTTTTCTGTCTGGCTGTTCTCCAGAAGGTCTTCAGATCCGACCCATTCATAAAGCCAAACCTAAAACCGACCCAGTGCTGTCATCCATTAATAAATACTGCACACACCACCCAATACAACCCACTAAAATCTAAAACTAAAACCATGTTTGTTTTTCTTGGATTTCTTATTATTTTTCTATTACTGTAGTTTTCAACTGCAATTACAGTTTACAAAATAAAAAAAATCTGAAAATCCTGCATGAACTTAGCAAGCATGATAGTCTTTTTGGGGGTTACAGTAGCTACATTAGACGAGTCGATCCAAGGACTTTTGATTGTGCAAAATAACAGAAAACATTTATGAGAGTAAAAAACTACCATTATGTCTTTATCTAATCCCTTGCAGTGGCACGGTGGTTAGCACCTACTTAGCCTTGCACCTCCAGGGTCCGGATTCGATTCCCGGCCAGGTTCTATTCCCGCCTCCGTGTGCATGGAGCACAGCTATTGGTGGGTTTCCTTCGGGTACTCCGGTTTCCTGTTTCAAATTGCCTGTAGTGTGTGAATGCGTGAATGTGTTTGGCACCGGGCCCAGGGTGTACCCCGCTTCGTGCCCTAAATTTCCTGGGATAGTCTCCAGGCCCTCTTGACGGTATAGAAATGGTATAGATCAGGGGTGGCCAAGTTCGGTCCTAGAGAGCCGCAATCCTGCAGAGTTCAGCTCCAGCCCTGAAAAAAAAAACTCTCCTGCCAGTAGCCTTAGTAGTCCTCAAGACCTTGATTAGCTTGTTCAGCTGTGTTTGATTAGGGTTGGAGCTGAACTCTGCAGGATTGCGGCTCTCTAGGACCGAACTTGGCCACCCCTGGTATAGATGATGAGTAAGTGAGTGAGTGACAATTCCCCTGCTACACTTATCCCAGTGCTTGGACACCATCAACGTAGAAAGTTTTCTCAGTATGCCAAAGCCATGATCGGACTGCCTTATTCATGTCTGAAACGCTGGCCTCCCAGGAACTCCTTTAATTTTTCAAACATGTGGAAATGGTTTCGTGGGAGGTCAGGACTGTACAACAACTGGGATACGGCAATAACCACCAGCTGAGTTTCTTTAATGGAAAGTGTAAACTGTAAAGCACTGTAAAAAAGTATAAAAATATAAAACTATAGTAATGTAAAAAGCAGCGGCATGGTGGCGTAGTGGTTAGCGCGGTGGCCTCGATATCCAAGGTTGAGGGTTCGATTCCTGCCTTGTATCTTTGTGCGTAGAGTTTGCATCCTCTCCACCTGTTTTGTGGGTTTCCCAGATTGCCCTGTGTATGTGTGTGTGTGTGTGTGTGTGTGTGTGTGTGTGTGTGTGTGTGTGTGCGCGCCCTGCAGTGGATTGGCATCCTCATGCCCAAAGTCTTCTGAAATAGGCTCCAGGCCCCCGATGACCCTGCACAGGGTAAGCGGCATAGAAGATGGAGATAATATAAAAATCTAGTGTGTGTATGATTTGAAACAGGAAGTATGAAACGATATAGGATGTGTGTAAGCAGCAGTATGAACATCACTTAATGTTACCCTTAAGTGGGGACAACATGTGCAGAAAGAAAATTGTATAATATAAAGTGTTTACATGGTTAATATTTACCTACTGAACAGATGACGAAAGGGTTTTACACCCCAACCCTAAGCACCTCCCCCCCCTTCACCTTATGTTTTTAGTGGGTTATTATTCGGATTATTCGTGGATTAATAAAGTGCATGTAAAGGAGTTTGGTTGAATAGTGGCCTGCTTACATTCCTACACTTGCTCTACCTTGAACAACTCCATCTTTCACCGCCAGCATTTCGAAATGAAGTATTTGTTTTAAAAGCAGCTGTGAAATGCGGTTACTACAATACCGAAGGAGAGTGTTTGCTTGGAGGATGCCATCTTCGGGTGTGCCTCTTTCCTGAAAGCGTCTTCTATTCCTCAATGTTACAATTCGTAGTTGTTCATCAGAAATCATATCAATATTTTAAATCTTCAGAATTTGAATATGTCATCCTTGTACTTATTTATTTAATTGGCTTTTCCTTTTATTTGCACGCTTTATTCTTATTCTTATCTTCTGTACATTTTATTCTTATTTTTCTATTTGCATACTTTAATTCGATTTTAAAATAGATTTAACTAAATTATCTTACACTTCCTTTTTTTTCTGGCCACTGGCAGTTGTCTAAGCATTTCGCTGCATGTGGGATTCTTTATTGTTGTTCATTTTTCATCGTTTTCACTGCTTATCCTGTACAGAGTGAGGGCCTGGAACCTATCCCAAGAACAAGAATGCCAGCTAGCCTAATCTCCATGTATTTGATCTGTGGGAGGAAACCGGAGTACCCTGAGGAAACCCCCCAAGCACGGGGAGAACGTGCAAACTCCATGCACACCGACCTGAGCTGGGAATCAGACCCTGGAGCTGCAAGGCCACACTGTGCTAACCACTAAACCACCGCGCCTCCCTGGTTAGTTTATGTGACAAATAAAATTTATACTGTATTTGCACTTTGTCTTGACTCTTAAGTGCAGCTCTGACCAGGATGAAGTTGTTAATAAAGATGAATGAATGAAAAAAAAAAAAAAAACCCACAAGGTTTCTTTTTAGCAATTGATATAACAACACGGTTCGAACTACAACCAAAACGTAGCAGCATGAAAATAAAGCATCTGGCACTTGAAAAAAAAAATCTAGTTAAAAAATGATACTTATCCTCTAGAGACCACACTGAAATCATTCACTACACTATGTAACAAATTTTCACTTTTGTTCTGTTCCTGGGTTGAAAGTGTGTTTTCCTAACCCGTTAGGTCTAGAACAGAAAGGAAATCGCTGTTATTCCAGAAAAACTTTGCTTCTGTGACCGGGACAGTGAAATTTTGAAAATCGCGTGTTTTCGAGAAAATTCTCGATTCGCTTTCAATGCCGAGCTTCCTCCTAGAATTGCTCCTGAACTGCTAGAGTTGTCCAGATGTTTCTACAATTCTCCTGAACACTCTAGAACGTTCAAGAAACTTCCAGAACTAGTAAACCCCCAAAAAATCGTCGCACCGGCAAAAATGCCCCTCAGATCGTTTATCCGGACATGCCTTCTTCCATCGCCCATCTTCCATCGCCCCAGTACCACACAGCCCCGATCTGCCTGTTCCGACTCCTCCTAGGCGGCATCGGCCATCTTCAGGAGACAGCAGCAAGTCAGATAGCGAGGCAGATACTGGACATATGGACTACGATCCCGCAGATGAAGTTGGGGATAGAAAGCCGTACTTCCCTAACCAGAAAGACGTGGACGATTTAATTAGGGACCTCGGGCTTACGAAATCGAACGCTGAGCTTCTGATATCCAGGCTCAAACAGTGGAACTTGATTGATGATAGCGTACAAGTCACGGATCAGAGGAAGCGGCATCAAATATTCTCCAACTTCTTCAGTCAGCGTGATGGGCTGTGCTTCTGCAACGATGTTGCCGGTCTATTCCAGGCTATAGGTATCGCATGTAATCCTATTGAATGGCGCCTATTCAATGGCGACAGTTCATCCCGGAGCCTCAAAGCCGTGTCGCTTCACAATGGAAACAACTACCCGTCTCTCCCGATGGCCCGCTCTGTGCATCTCAAAGAGGACTACACCAGTGTCAAAATGTTGCTGAGTGCATTAAAGTATGACGACTACGGATGGGAGGTCATCGGTGACTTCAAAATGGTATCATTCCTCATGGCTCTTCAAGGAGGTTTCACGAGATTTCCTTGTTTCCTCTGCCTCTGGGACAGCCGTGACACTAAGGCGCATTATCGCAAGAAGGACTGGCCACAACGGACCGCGTGTTCTGTTGGGAAGAGCAACGTGAAGTGGGAGCCGCTGATAGAATCTCATAAAGTGCTTATGCCACCGCTACACATCAAGTTAGGCCTCATTAAGCAATTTGTCACCGCTCTTGTCAAGGAGTCAGCAGCATTTAAATACCTCCAAGATCTTTTTCCAAAGCTGTCCGAGGCTAAGGTCAGGGCTGGTATCTTCGTCGGACCACAGATCAAGAAGATCATAGAATGTGAGGATTCCGCAAAGCTGTTGAACAGGACGGAGAGAGCGGCTTGGAGCAGTTTCGTTGCAGTTGTTCACGGCTTCCTAGGTAATCACAAAGCTGAAAACTATGTGGAGTTGGTGCAGACTCTCATAAAGAATTACGCCAAACTGGGATGCAGAATGTCTCTGAAAGTCCATATCCTTGATTCGCATCTCGACAAATTCAAGGAGAACATGGGCGCTTACTCTGAGGAGCAAGGCGAGCGCTTTCATCAAGATATATTGGACTTTGAACGTCGTTACCAAGGACAGTATAACGAAAACATGATGGGGGACGACATTTGGGGGCTACTTCGAGAAAGTGATTCACAGTACAATCGTAAATCTAGAAAATCGATGCATTTCTGAACCTTGTTGAGTGGTTTCCGACTGTGTTTGTCTATTCCTTGTGCAATTTTTGTTTTTACCTGATCATAATGACGAAAATGAAAAAAAAAAATTGTTTATTTTCACCAAAAAAAAAAAAAGAGTTTTCTTCGTGCTGTTGTCATGAAAGCAAAGTTTGTGCTTAATGAAGTCATTTGTTAACATACTTTAGACATAAGCAATTGAAATATAGCACTTAGAAGCCAGGAACAAAAATTGTGTTACATAGTGTTATAAACGCCACTACGTTATACAGTTTCTCTTCGCCGTCTAGTTATCATTCAGTTAAAACTAGCTAACAGTATGGGGAATAATAATCGACATACAGTAGCAAGTCATGTTACAAAACATTTCAAACATCCAGTAAAGAGAATGTAAAGGATTTTCTAATTGACATTTCCGCTTTTCCTACCTGAGAAGTAATTTGGATGCGACGTTGAATCGTTCATCCTAACAAAGATGTCTGGCTCTCATATGGCTCATTAACCGGGTATTTTTACTTAAACCATCCAAAATCTAATGTAAAAAAAATCTAATCATATTTTGCATTGTGTATAAAATCTTTCAAATATTCATTGATCTTCACTGATGCTTTATCCTACCTACTGTATAGCCTCTTGAATGCATTAAAAGTTTTGATATTCATAAAGTGCATTCCTAAGGTTTTGCATGTGTGCTAGATTAGATTTAGATTTTTGGAGGATTTAGCCAGCTGAGACATTTTTCATAAAATATCTGCAGTGAGCCCAGACCAGACAACCTGCTTTATGTACAGATCCAAACCAGAACTGGCTCGATGAGCTGCTTTGTGAATGCACCTGGAACAGATGTCACTCGATTTAACGGATATGGGTAGGGTCCAGACCAGGCCTGTGATCTTTATCAAGTCTGGATTGCTATGTAGGTCATGGCAGATGCAGGAAGCACTAGGTTTGACTTCAAAGTTACCAATCTAGCTATAGAACTGCATGCTTTTTGAGGGGAACCCACACAGACATCTGGTGCAGATGGTTAGGCGACTCTAATATCAGTGGTTCGAGTCCCAGCACCGCCAAGCTGGCAATACTGCTCCAGGGGCGCTGTATCCTGACTGGACCCAGGCCCCTATCTGGGATATGTGGGGAAAAAAAATCATTTCAGTGCACTGTAAGGTACATGTGACAGAGACAGTAACCAAAATGCAGATTTGAACCTCTAAGGTTGGAGTACTACCTGCTATGCCACGCGGGCTATGTTTGCTATCTTAGCTATGCCAAGTATTCCTGCATTAATGTTATAATGCTAGCTATATTCGCACTCAACGTTAATTAAAAGTAGACATCTTTAACCTTTTATCCCCAATGCACTAAATACGTTTTTATACTTAACTAGCAGAAAGGTATTCACCTGCCTCACACACACAAAGAAATCCTATACGTCTTCACATTCTCACCAGAACTCGTTCTACCAAGCCGAAGAACCTCCAAAGCTTTTAAGATACACGAGTCAGCTTCCAGTATTCACCCAGAAGACGACTGCTTCACAATTGCATTATATACTGAGTTTATTTTTGATGTTAAGTTTTCCACATCCATTCCAATCCTTGCAGACTTTTTTTATTTTTATTTTTTTTTTAATGTTCATCAGATCGAGAGCATGCATGCAACTAATTCTGCCTCAGGCCCAACAATTATCTTGGCAGCTGATGGACTGTTGTGGAATTTGTGAAATGTGTGTCACAGGCCACCATGATAAAGATCTGTGGTGGAATTCTGGGAGGGGGAACGGAAAGATGAGACAGTCAATGAAGGTAGAAATGCAGTAGACGCTTGTACACGCTCATCACAAAGAGCGATATACGTGTAAACCATCAGTCTTGTAAGTACCAGATGTGGTGCATGAATAAAGCGCATGCTAATCATAGAACATGAAGATTAAGTTAAAGGCAAGCAATATACGGGGGTGAGTCAAATATAATCCGCACTCCAGTAATATTAAAACTATTGTCCTCATCAGCACTTTCTGTTCAAGACTACTGTCTCCCCAGTCACTGCTGTGCAGATATGAATATACTTCTCTAAGGAAGTTGAAAGTTTCTTAAAGAGAATCATTACTGGTGATGAGACAAGGAGTCTGAGTGTAAATGGCAGAGTATGGAACGGAAACATCCTCAAAAGTCACGCATCATCGAGACAATTGATGCTTATAGTGGTCTGGGATTCTCAAGGGCCGGTATTGAAAGATTAGCAGGAAAAAGTTCAACAATCACCAGTGCTCGTTACAGTGAGATGCCTATTGAACGTCTGAAGCCTAGACTTTGGGCACTGTGATCTTGAATAATAATGCACATCCACGCACCACACTTCTTGATCTTGCTCCATCAGCCTTTCACCTGTTTGCTCCCCTGAAAACACCCCTACGAGGAAAAAGACTAGGGTATTCCTGGCTCACAGCTCAGCCTAAAACATTTTTTTAATGAGGGATGCGAAAGCTTGTTCACAGATGGACAAGTGCATTGAAATTAACCCTCAACTAGAGCACATTATTATAGTACACTGAGGTGCTAGAATTTGTATAAATAGGTGTGTAAATGAAAATAGAGAAAACTTGTCCTTCTCTCAGATTGGGAGAGCCAGTCTTCATATCTGCCCTGTAATCAGTATTCTTCACTCGTACACTCCCTGCTCTGGCTCTCACCAACTGTTCCTAACACTCCTCAACTCCTACCACACCCTGTATCCTTTTTCTCACTAATACTTAAACCTGCCACCAACTCTTTCCTCTAAAAAAAAAATAATAATAAAAAGACCCCCACAAGACACCTCAGACATCAGCAACCACTGACAGCTATCACTTATCTCTGTTTTCTAAAATTCTTGATCAATATAAAATCTGTTTATCCTCATGAGGCTTGGTATTAAATTGCACAGCATGGCAGTGGTTTACTTACGTCCTGTTAGGATGATCATATGAAGAGGCATGAAAACTCCACTACTGTCCAACAAGGTTCGGTATTTGGTCCTCTTTTATTCTGATCTCTACACTTCCTCGCATGGCTACGTTGATGATAACTAACTCATCACCATCTCCCAAGCTAAGTATGCAATGACTGAACTGAAAATGAACCCTGACAACTAAGAACAGTATACTACATGTGTATATCTATGTAGATACTATGCAACCTGTGTCTAGATCACTTCATGTGGCAATGCACACATCATTGGTATAATTCTGGACAATCAACTATCCATTTCTCAATTATCTATACTACCTATCCACCAATCAGGAAACAGAGTACATCTTTGGACTGTGGAAAGAAACCCACCAAGTATGGGGTAAAACATGCCAATTCCACACAGGACCAAGGGCAAAATTCAAACCCCCAACCCTGGAAGTGTGAGGCAACTGTGTTAACCACTAAACCAGCAGCAATAATCATCCTTCTATAATTGCATTGGAATCAGACGTTCAGGATTCTGCTTTACATCAAAATTCATGGACATCCTTCAAGTGTTTATATAGTCCTATCTAGGAAAAAAAAAATGTGGCATGACTTTTACTTCTTAAAACCGTGGTGTCCACCTCTGCAAATAAATGTAGGGGTGGGGGAAAAAAGGGTTTAGGGGTAGTTAGGGCATTGGTCTACAGTTCTGAAGGTCCCAGGTTCCATGAGCAACAAGTTGTCCCTGTTGAGCCCTTGAACAAGGCCCTTAACCCTCAACTTCTCAAATGTTTACTCACTCACTCACTCACTCATCTATACCGCTTAATCCTGTATTCAGGGTCACGGGGGGCCTGGAGCCTATCCCAGGAGACTTAGGGCACATGGCAGGGTACACCCTGGACAGGGTGCCAATCGATCGCAGGGCACAGACACACACATACACACTCACTCATTCACACACTACGGGCAATTTGGGAACGCCAATTAGCCTAACCTACATGTCTTTGGACTGTGGGAGGAAACCGGAGTACCCGGAGGAAACCCACCAAGCACGGGGAGAACATGCAAACTCCATGCACACAGAGACGGGAATCGAGCCTGGCCGGGGATCAAACTCGGCCCCTGGCGGTGCAAGGCGACAGTGCTAACCACTATACCACCGTGCTGCCCTCAGAAGAAGAATAATGAGATAAAAATGTAAATTATAGAAAACTAGATCATTCTCAAGCGAAATGTGAACTTCTGTGACAAATATATGTGCATGATCTTCACGAAGCAATCAAGTAGGCATGGATTGAGCAATTGACTATGCTTAGTTGGATCCAGCAGGTTTTGAAGATTAAAGGACTTTCTATGCTAAATACAGATTATTGTATAGCAATTTAATTGTAATAGCAAATAATTATCTTGACATCAATAAAACATTGAGGCTGTAGTTTGGTGGTTAGCCATGTGGGAATGCACTTTTAAGATCGAGGGTTCGATTTCTCCCACAGTCCAAAGACAGGTTAACTGATGTTCCCAAAGCGCCGAGTGTGTGTGTGTACCCTGCCTACTATTGTTATATAGTTTCTGTCTGTGCTATGCGTTACAGTTTTTTTAGCCTTATAATTTGATCAACATTTATTTCAAGCTATCTTAATTTTTGTGTATTTCTCTAGTCTTTTTTGTATGCAACATTAACACTAATTTCCCATTTGGATCAATACAGTATCTTTCTCTCTAATTGGATTTTCGCTCAGTGATAATCTTAGATCCTGACTTTTTTGATGATACTTTTGAAGGAGACAAAGCGCTACTTCAAGACACTGACTTTAAAGATGTCTGTTAAATTCTCTAAGTAGTGGGGATGCATTAGCTCATCTGTGCAGTAGTAGTAGATTAGGAGTGATCGGAGACAATATATTGATGAACTTAAATGTGTCTTTAATAACAGTGGAGGTTCAAGATGGGAAAAACTGGCTTTTGCAAGACAAAATGAAATCTTTAAATGCAAGCATGTTATTATTATGATGTTAAAACCCACACAGATTCTGTTAAACAAATCACCACCATGCATTAATTTCTTCTTCATTTATTTATAGTTTATTCTTTTAATTAGGAGCACTTAAACCTTAAAACTTTCATTTCATGTATTATCTTTTTTTAAACAAAATCACAGCCAAAAACATAACAGCCGCTCGGCTCCGCCCGCTTAATAATCGCCATCGCTACGCTCATAAAATATTTTAAAAGAAAAAGAAAAAAATCTGGCAAATTAGTCAGGGTCCAACAAGTAAGTCAGAAATAATCAATAACAGATATAAAATGAGACAGTAGAGATGCAAAAAAATGGATGCAGAGATTTGCTTTGGTAGGAGTCGATACGAGAAACTGCAGCACCTGTCTATAGTAACGCAGAGAGAGAGAGAGAGAGAGAATCAGTAGTCTGGGTAGTCATGAGGAAACGGATGTTGACATTTCTCTGTAGGTTCTCCAAAAGGACAAAGACAACTTTCTATGACTCTCTGCATTTCCTCCCCATCTATGGCTCTCAGTCACTCAAGTCAGTCATTTAAATAAAAAAAACAAAACAAACACAAACATACATTTTCCAATTGTAGTATTTTCAAAGTAATGTTACAGATTATATTTAATCTACAAAATTAAGATGACAAATAAGTCTGAGAAGAATGATGACATATGAACTTTATAACACTTCATAACAACAGTCATTTTAGCCACAGCCAAGATGAGATGCCAGGGTCGGTGCTTAATGTGACATTGTTCAAATGCTTTTAAACTGGATAAGACGTTGGTGCCAAATAATTTCCAGAACTACCATGATATTTTTTTTTTGTTGGGGAAAATATATATGAGCAGGAATTAAAAAAAACAATATTATTGTAAAATACAGAAAAATTCATATCACAATTTGCAGCGATCGGGGTTGCCGATACCTATACTGGTATTATACTTGCAAATAAAATAAAAATACCATGTGATACTATGTACCATATTGTTCGCTGCTATTCTAATGAATCAAAGATGAGAAATGACAGCTATATGGACTCCTTTTGAAAATTAATGCACAATAATCACAGCAATGCAAACTATGCTCTTGGGAATAATGGTTTCTACCATCTTTCTACGGTACAAGAACATCATCTTTATGGTGCTTAAGTATTATCTTTAACAGAGTTCTGTGGGTGGCTGTGAAGCATTAGTACACACTGGGAATTTAATAACGCTGTGTTCAGCAGTTTAAATCTCCTGCATTCTCTATTGAAGATGAAAAGGGCTGAGTAGGTGGAGCTTGTTTCCAGAGAAACGTACAGCACGAAAATGACATAAAATATTCCATGATGCCCCTGATTGCTAAGTACTAGGCAAGTTACTCGTTATGCTATTTGGATTAACCACAAGTACCACAAACCATGTACTAGCACTTGATCTTTGGGGGTGTGTGTGTGTGTGTGGGGGGGGGGGGGGGGGTATTAATGCATCCCTAATAACTGCAATTGTTCATGGTGCCCTCTCTTAAATGGTTAAACAGGGCTGCTTGAGTAGTGGCCATGCTTGGCTGAACAGTTATATCAGTTCCTCATACAGACTGATGAACTGCTTCTTCACACTTTGTAGTTTGTCGAGTGTACATTTCTCTGTACCTGTGATACAATGGCTTACTTGTGTATTGAACCTGGTTAGCTGTGTTTAAAACAAAAAAATTATTTAAAGGACACTAAATACATTTTTTTTTTTTTGCACCAAACAAAGAAAAAGACATGGATCCTTGAGCTCGGAATAGTCCGAAATTGCCCCCCGACCCTTCTGCCGTACTCCCTTCTAGCATAAATATGATGGATCTAGGTGATGTGGTAGAACCCATCGTGAACATTAATTTAATATTGTTACTAAACAGACACTAGTGGTGTTCTTTTCTAAACTGTGTACGAGCACATTTATGCACGTGAAAGCACTTTCCTTGTTCACCACACGATACAACCCACTGTGTTTGCCTAGTCTTGGTGAGTGACCCTTCAGTTCATGGAGCAAAGGACACCGGTGACTGATTTCTGAGGAATATGACGGATGGGATTGACAGGAAGGGATTAAGGGAGCAAGTCCAGATCGAGCTCTGACTGCTTCCAGCTCTCGGGTTCGAGCGTGAGCGAATCCTCGGTTTAGCTGCCGAAGCCGAAGATGCCCTTGATGTAGCCGGTGAGTCCGCCCTTGCCCTTCTGCTCCACCTTATCGTCCAGCGGTGGGAAGGCCACATGGTTGAGGGCCAGGTCGAAGAACAGAGGCTTGCACGGGATTGGCTGGAAGTCCGGCGGGAACTGGACGAGGTTGGGCTGCTTGCCAAGGAGGGATGGGTCGACGCGGAAGGTCTCCAGTCGCTCGGAGAGCGGCTGAGGAAGGATGACGAAGAACAGATGAGATTGGTAATTCATGTATATTATGGATGATGAATATATACCCAGAAGATTTACACTGCTACCCATTCTTCAGTGACTAATCTCACTTCTATATATAGAATTGTACCCATAAGCTACTAATGTAAATCAGAGTGTTAGTTACTATAGTATGGAGTCTTACCGTGTCTCTGGCATGATTATAAACCTGATTGTTAATTTGACTAGAACATAATGAGAGTTGTGCGTCGTTGTGTTTTTTTGTGACAGAAACTTGGAAAGATTTTGGCTGGGCAGATTTGCAAGACAACAAGTAATAACCAATACATTCATTTGGGAGTGTGTTTGAAACCTGCCAGAGATGCCACTCCAGGGTGTGTCTCTCGTCCATGAGTGGTTTCTTTTGTAGCTCAGCAAAGCTTTACGCCTTCAATAGCTTAACGCGGATGTCAATTTGATTCAAAACATTTAATAAGGATGATTTTGACGTCAGCTGTTGGTTTATTGCTCCATATCGCATGGACGTAATGAGTTATTAGGCTAGACGGGCTGGAGTCCTCCTTCACCCCAAACAACAAACTCACTAACTAAAGCTCCAAAACAAAAATATCATAATCTGGACTACCTTGGCTTAACAACCCACTTGGCTTTTCACTCCTTAGGCACCTAGCTTTTCTGTACACCAAGTCATGGGTTAAAATAGGTTCTGTTTCTGGTAAAATGTTCCTCCCAGGCTGTCTTTAGTTCTCCAGCCTGAATAGGCGTGTCTATTTTAGTAGCATATTATAACGAAAATGCATTCTGGGTAATGGACTCTGATGGTACAGTAAAGGGGGGGGAAAAAAACAAACAAAATAAAAACAATCCATGGTCAGATATATCATATGAGGTGTGTCTTAAAACAACAGTATGAATGAATAATTCTTTCCAAGCTCTTTAACGAACACCCTGAGACATTTGTTTCAAATGATATCAAACAAACACAGACAAAACATTTCATCTGATGAGACGCAACACTTTGTACGACATGGCATCCCTGCCCCGTAGCAGCACCGTATACACACACACGCCCACACCTGTGTCTTCAGCACACCAAGATCTGCACTGCAACATTCCACTGATCTCCACCCCTTCATAGTAGTATTTTCTGGTGTGTGTGTGTTTGAGAATGACAGGTGGTCATAAAAAAGCTTCATTTGGATTTGTGAGACGACTATGGTGGACTAGCAGGAACTTTAAGCACTGTGGTGCTCTTGTAAAAGAGAATCTTTTTGCTGAAATGATCTACGTTTTGAAGCACACTTTGTTTTCAAGTTCGTTCCATGTCCACTACCAGTCAAAGGTCTGGACACGCCTTCTAATTCAATGGTTTTTGTTCAGCGATTTATTTTCTTCAATCTACAACAATACTGGAGATTTCAAAACTATGGAATTATGTATTTAAGTAACAACAACGTTTAGTACATGAAGGTCAGGTTATTTCAAGAAACCAAGAAATAGTTCTTGGTACAGAACAAGAACAAGAACACCCATCAAGCACCATGATAAAACTGGCTCTCGTGAAGACCTTTGCAGAAAGACCAAAACTTACCACCATTCATTTAGAGTTACCAGTTTCAAAAAGCACCAATTAACAAACAGCACCTCAGATTAGAGACGATATGAAGGCTTTACAAAGCATAAGTAGAAGACACATCTCAACATCAACTGTCCCAAAGAGATCACGGCATATTTTGGACGCCTTCAGCATTGTTTTGCAGAAATAAAAAAAAATATATATATATATAAAAAAAAATAAAAAAAAATCAGGAAAGACCATGGACGTAGAAGGTGTGTCCAAACCTTTGACTAACCAAAATCAAAAAGTGTAAATAGTAGCTTACCACCACACAGGTTTACTTTAATTGCTGTAATAATTTGGATGATCATATTTGAGCTCATGGTTTCACTAAATGTCACGCCTGAGATAGTTAAAAATGTTCCACATGTTTGGAATGTTTACCTTGTTATCTTTGACCTGCTGCTGAGCGGGAGCTTCAGTCATGTCATCTTTATCTATTAAAAAAAAAAAACGGAGACATGAGACAGAAATTTAACTTACGTATTCCATACAGGTGAGTAGGTGAAATAATTAATGAATGAGACGAGCGCTTACCCAATATGGCTGCGGCCTGAAGGGAGTATTTTTCAGAGTTGACTTCAGCGATGAGTTCCTGAACATCCGGAAGGTCCTTGTAAAAATAACAAGAAAAGCTAAAGAAAATAAACTACGACAATGGCATTCTTATGTACCACTTCAAGGTAGAAAAAAACATCAACTAAAAAACTAGCCATCTTCTTATATTATGGAAATTGACTAAAATCATTAAATCATTGGAACGTGACAAAAAAAAAAAGAGAAAAACCTGAAAAGAATAACCTCCGGTGTCAGATCGCTTTATTGTTACAGAAAATCTGATGTACAAAAAGCAACATTTAATGGGCTTTTAGTAAGACTTTTAGATCATGACAAAAAACAAACAAACAAAAAAAACCTTCATTTTGCCATTTTGCTTTGGACTAAGGATTAAACAAGCCAGTTAGAATTTCAGCCTAATGTGACGTCACATAAGGAAAAACCTCCGCCGGCTTGTTGCTCAGCTGTGCTGCTCTCAGGTGGGGCGTGGCTGAGGTGTCGCTCATTTTAACAGACAATGAAACGGCCCGTTTGGTGGAGGAGTGAAACAGAGGGAGTCTGAGGTCTTACCTTATTAAAATGTCAGCTGGAACATTAACTGCATTTTAACTTAAGACTTCTTCGATAAACTTTAAATAACCAGCAAACTTTACCTCATCAATGATCCTCTCTTTTTTTTTTTTAAGAACAATTTTAATCCATTTATTATGAACTTTTATGTGGCATGTTTCATGAACGAGTCTGCACATCTTGTGACCAATCAGAATTGAGCACTCAAACATGCTGTTGTAGAAATAATGATAATTAGACTCATTTGCTAATGCATTGAAAAAATAAAATAAAATCTGGTCAACTAACAAATATTACGAGATTTACCAGATATTAAATACAATAACTGAAATCAGAATGTGAATAAAATGTCTAAATAGAAAAACACTTACTAGTACAAATAAAGCGAAAATTTTAAAAAAATTATTTTCCCATTTTTTTATACCGTAAGAAACAAGTGTACTACACTAAGTAAGGAGTACTTACGTCCTTCAGTAAGAACCTTAGGAAAAACACCAGTTTTGATTAATGTCTTGTAAGTCACTTTTCCGACATTCCCCCAAAACCAGTTTTATTTGTGTTATTAAGTGTTAATACGTCATGAGGTGCACCTTTGCTCTCAGGACTGAATGTCTGACTAAACTTGAAACTTGAAAGTGATGAGACTTTGTGCTGATAACTCTAGTTGAACCACCTTAAGTTTTGAAGGCGGAGCTTTGTGTACATGGGTGTGAATGGGGCCATTCTGAATGATGTACTTTTAATCATATTTGACTCCACCATTAGAAACTTTGTTAAAAAAAAAAACAAAAAAAAAACAAACAATCCCTAATTGTCCTTAGACACCTCTTGAGCCAGAAATCCACGCTGTGTAAATGTACCTTAAGGCTGTTATTGAGGTTTTTGGCCTTGGACTGCACCTCTCTGGCATATTTCAGCACTCTCTCATACAGAACTAGAGCCTCGCTCCACTTCTTTACCACGACATACGACTGAGCGATGAAGAAGCACCTGCACAGGTACGAGACAGGACAGGACAGAGACAGTCATTGTGTATATTAAAGACAAAAAGACACTGCAGCATAAAGCTGAAGCTTCTCAACTATTTCAAAAATGCTGTGGCAAGATGCTCGCTTGCACACGTTCACGTACGCACACCCACACACCTGTAAGCCTTGTAGACTAGCGTCTTAAGCGCCACCTCTTTCTGGAAGACATGATCCTCCTCCAAACCCTGCAGGGTAGACAACTCTGCCAGGCTCTGCCCAAATAAATAATAAAAAAGAAGAAGAAGAAGAAGAGGACAAATTAATCTGGTAAAAAAAGAAAAAAGAAAATGACATATGCACAGTCAAATTGGCTTTTTAACATGACAGATGAAGTGAATGTGCAGTCTGTTCCTGAATGTCTTTTAACAAAGATGGCGTTTCAAATCTGGAAAATTTCTGAATTCGATTGGTTTGGTTCTACCAGGTCCTGACAGCATTGCAGGTAAAGCTGCAGAACAGGTATATCCAGATAAAAGGTCTTCGGTTATAGTACTGTACTCTGTGTGTGTGTGCACACCTGCAAAATAATCTCGTAAAGCCGGATCAGGTCTTGGGGTCTTGGTCCTCTCTTGTTCTCGTCCGTCTGCGGCTCCTTCAGTTTGGTCTGCAGCGCCTGAGCCATGCTCTCATTCCTCTTCACCACCGTCCACAGCTTTATATAGGTTAGATAGCTACACACACACACACACACACACACCCACAATTACTATTAATTACAAAATTTGTTCTGTCGTCTTTTATCTTCATTCATCCATCCCTCTCTAACTAGTTCTATTGAACACTGTATGGCATTTGATTTCAAAAGTGTCTTAAGAGGTTTTACTTGAAACACACGGTGTTAACCTACAAAAAAAAAAAAAAAGAAAAAAGCATAACTGCTATATTCAAGCTTTAAATAATTAATCCCAATGTTGTGTAGGCTCCCGTCCCCACTGCATTACTGTACAAGACCTCTGGGGGGTGTGCTGTGGTGTACGGCACCAAGACATTATCAACAGATCCTTCTGGTGCTGTGGGTTGCTGGCTGGGGCTTGTTCGTCCAGCACATTCCACGCACGCTCGGCCAGAGCGAAGGCCTGCTAAGCCCCACACTGCAGGCTCTGACGCACAGAGTGTTCCGATACCTTCCGATCATAGCAAGCATTAAAGTTTTTAAGCAGGTTGTGCTATATTCGTTTTTTATAGGATCTAGCCTTTGGTGCCCACAGGCGTAACTGAGCCCTGGGTGCCTGTGATCCTGTCAATAATTTACTGATATATAATTGATTGATTCTGATTCACAGTCTTGTGATTCGTTACGGGTTTGCATAAAAAAAAAAAAAAATAAATAAATAATAATTATAATAAAAAAAGAACCAGAGACGTGTTTGAAAGCATAATATTTTGCAGTAACTATTACACCTAAATAAATGCAAAGGACATCTTGAAACTAAACACAGGTATTAGGGCAGATATTATCTTCAGGTAGGAAGCATTACCTGTGCAGGTACTGCAGGTTGGAGACTTTGCCACTCTCTGCGCTGTCTGCAGCTCTCTCTCTCTGCTTCTGTTAGGGGTCAAACACACACAAAACACTTCTCAATTCGGTGGCATTTTCCTCCCCACACACAGTATCTCCTTCTCTCCTCCGTCTCATTATTTGCATTTATCGTGCGCATGATAAAAAACTCTGTGCTCTTACCACATCGGTGCGCAGCTCCTCTCTCACAGCCTGGATGGTGTCTCTGCATTCAGCCAGCAGAGTCTCGTACAGGCGCTCTTTCGTTTCGTCATTGTCTGCCTGAGAGAGAGAGAGAGAGAGACAAACAGAGGAATGTACAGAAGCAGATAGAGGGCTTTATCGCAAGTTGGAAAGTAGTGGAAATTGGTAGCAGGAACGAACAGATCTCAATAAAGTGTTAATGATAAATGGATACAAGTTTGTCTCACTCCAAAAAACATAATCTTTGGGAAACTAATCTGGCATGGAAACAGAAAATGAAAAACACCACTACTGCCACCTCATTGCTCATTTTCCTCAAAACAGCACATTCTGAAGTCTGTTTGAGATATGAGGTGCTGTCATTTCATGAGTGATGATTGCATGAATAGTCACCTTTATACCAAGTGTAAACGGTATCAAACGTCACATCACAGGTTTGTCCAGATCACAGCAAGCAGTGCCAGATGAAAGCATTCCAGCTGCAAAGTTCTGTGGTTTCTGTTTCTAAGAGTTTTTCTACCCATGACCTCCAAACCGATCAAGCTTGAAGAATTTGAACTCCTGGCATGCGTATTCCTGAAATCCAACTCTTAACGTTACACCAGGGCAGGACAAATAATCACTAAGCAACCAGTGGACGGCTGCAAGCTTAAGGCTCTTGAGAAACAAAAAAATACACACGTGGACAAAATTGTTGGTACCCTTTGGTCAATTAAAGAAAAACTCACAATGGTCACATAAATAACTTTAATCTGACAAAAGTAATAATTTTTAAAAAATCTATGAATGTTAACCAATGAAAGTCAGACATTGCTTTTCAACCATGCTTCAACAGAATTTTAAAAAATAATAAACTCATGGAACAGGCCTGGACAAAAATGATGGTACCCCTAGAAAATACTCAAAATAATGTGACCAAAGGGACATGTTAATTCAAGGTGTGTCCACTAATTAGCATCACAGGTGTCTACAATCTTGTAATCAGTCAGTGGGCCTATATATAGGGCTCCAGGTCGTCACTGTGTTGTTTGGTGACATGGTATGTACCACACTCAACATGGACCAG
Organism: Clarias magur; assembly: GCA_013621035.1. Lineage (NCBI taxonomy): Eukaryota > Metazoa > Chordata > Actinopteri > Siluriformes > Clariidae > Clarias > Clarias magur. Next base: position 271,480 of record QNUK01000221.1, read on the forward strand.
AGGAAGCGAAGGAAAGAGTTGTCTCAGGAGATTCGAAAGAAAATTATAGACAAGCATGTTAAAGGTAAAGGCTATAAGACCATTTCCAAGCAGCTAGATGTTCCTGTGACTACAGTTGCACATATTATTTAGAAATTTAAGATCCATGGGACTGTAGCCAACCTCCCTGGACGTGGTCGCAGGAGGAAAATTGATGACATATCAAAGAGACGGATAATCCCAATGGTAACAAAAGAGCCCAGAAAGACTTCTAAAGAGATCCAAGGTGAACTTCATGCTCAAGGAACATCAGTGTCAGATCGCACCATCCGTCGTTGTTTCAGCCAAAGTGGACTACATGCGAGACGACCAAGGAGGACACCATTGTTGAAAACAAATCATAAAAAAAACAGACTGGAATATGCCAAACTATATGTTGACAAGCCACAAAGCTTCTGCTATGGACAGATGAGACAAAAATGAAACTTTTTGGCAAGGCACATCAGCTCTATGTTCACCGACGAAAAAATGAAGCATATGAAGAAAAGAACACTGTCCCTACTGTGAAACATGGAGGAGGCTCTGTTATGTTCTGGGGCTGCTTTGCTGCATCTGGCACAGGGTGTCTTGAATCTGTGCAGGGTACAATGAAATATCAAGACTATCAAGGGATTCTAGAGAGAAATGTGCTGGCCAGTGTCAGAAAGCTGGGTCTCAGTCGCAGGTCATGGGTCTTGCAACAGGACAATCACCCAAAACACAGCTAAAACACCCAAGAATGGCTAAAGAGGAAAACATTGGACTATTCTAAAGTGGCCTTCTATGAGCCCTGACCTCAATCCTATTGAGCATCTTTGGAAGGAGCTGAAACATGCTGTCTGGAAAAGGCACCCTTCAAACCGGAAACAACTGGAGCAGCTTGCTCATGAGGAGTGGGCCAAAATACCTGCAGAGAGGTGCAGAAGTCTCATTGACAGTTACAGGAATCGTTTGATTGCAGTGATTGCCTCAAAAGGTTGTGCAACAAACTATTAAGTTAGGGGTACCATCATTTTTGTCCAGGCCTGTTCCATGAGTTCATTTTTTTTATAATTCCGTTGAAGCATGGTTGAAAAGCAATGTCTGACTTTCATTGGTTAACATTCATAGAATTCTTATTTATTATTACTTTTGTCAGATTAAAGTTATTTCTGTGACCATTGTGAGTTTTTCTTTCATTGACCGAAAGGTACCAACAATTTTGTCCACGTGTGTAAATAAAAAATCTCATGAATCCAAAGTGTAAATGTGCGTCATGTTTTAAGAAGAGTATTTGATTACACAGGTAAGCCTAAATGCAACACTGTAAATATGTTGTGCTTAAACGAGATACTCCTCATCGGCAACACGCACCCAAACCGATGCTTCGGGTAAGCGTCGGGACATATGAGCAAGAATCTCAACAGCATTGTCCATGGGAGTGTACGTTAAGCCTGACAGTCGATCGACGGCACATTTACTCATTAGCTCTTACTTAGTCATCGGCTTTAAATTTAGCTTGAGATGTTTTTGTGCATGTGGTAACAATAAAAATAATAAAGAATAATTCACACAAAAAAAAGTATTTTAATTAACTCTCCTGATGAAAAAAAAAAATCTAAAACCAAGGAAAAGAAAGAAGCAGCAATAAAATACAACCAAATATTAGAAAAACTTAAGTTAAGGCTATGGTGAAGGGGCGTGGTCAAATGACAGGGCGTGGTCAAGTTAAGAGTGAAGGGCCTGAGTGAGGTAAGTGGGTGGAAAAAGACACCCACCTAATATTATTATTAGGTTATTTAGTGTGTGCGTGCGCACAAGTTGATGTGAGCTGGAAAAAGTGGAAAGCACCAGAGAGAGAGAGAAAGAAAAAGTGCATGCAGAGCTCAAAAGTCAACAGGGTGTGTGTGTTTCATGTTCATTGAGAAGAACAGGGGGGAAAAAAAAGGAAAAAAAAAACCCACGGCACCACAGTCTGTAATTATCCACATTCTCTTCAGGTGTGACTCCCGTGTCCTTCACAAAGCGACGCTTGGCCACGCCCCCACCAGCACAAAGTCTTTTCCTTTGATTCTAGTGGCTGTTTTACCAGAGTTAAGAGTAAAATGTTAGCACACTTGGGAGATTTTTGCTTGTGAAGATGATTTCCATCGCTTCACTTCTCTCCAGTAAGCCGAATGCCTACACGTTGGAGTGTTCAAAGTTCACACAAGAATCAGGCGCGATGACGTCATGAATGAATCGATTAGTCAATATGTTGCCAACTAATCTGATTATCGATTTTATTGGACAATGCTGAGTAATCAATGCACACCGAGTATACATGCAACCTTTCAGCATTTATATGCAGTCAGAGTGAACACCCCCCTCCTGAAGGAGCCGATGATGTTGCTATTACTTACTTTATAAAATGGGCACATCATCTTTAATCACCTTTTTCCCTGCGTTTCTCAGAAAAATGCAGCCTATCCTATCCTAAAGACACTCCTGTGTCAGAAAACTACTACTTACAGCTTTAGCTTCTTAGGATAAAAAAAATCTTAAATGATCTCCTTGCCAAAAAATTGTACTATAGAAACAATAATGCCTCAATGAAATGGAGGTGGGGCTTACACCTAATTATGTGATAACTGACATGAAAAATGTACAGAAATGTTGCATAAATCGTTAAAGAAACAAAGCTTAGATTCTTTCAACACTTGGATCAAATCACCACCCAATGCTACACATCTCATCCACAATTTACCACTTTTCCTTAGCATATTTCTTGAAAAACTGCAGTCAAACCTCTGCAGTGCAGATCTTTAGACTTTAACTTGACGGATAAGTTTTCATATGCTCTAAGTACCGAGAGCACCTTGAGAGGCCACTGTGGAATAATGTGTGTGTATAGAATGATGAAGAGGCGGAGTGTGTGTGTGTGTGTTTATATATATATATTGGGCTGCAATCGATCAAAGAAAACAACTAAGCAAATTAAAATGACTGAAACTGGGATAAGGATCCTTCAACACATTTTCAAAAACTGGAAGGATGAATGCTGAACAGTCAACTTTGTAGAAGAAATGTAAATATGATGAGAGCTCACAGGATTGAGACAAAATGAGTTGTGTGGCCATAAGAAACCCACATGCTAGGCTAGAGAGACTAAACAGAAAAAAAAGAAACTTAAATTTATAAAGATTGGTCTTCGGAGCAATGACAAAAGGTCATGTGGGCTGACGAGTTGAGATTGAGCCTATTCCAGAGTGATGTGTGTGGCAGGGTAAGAAGGGAAGCGATGCACCATCATGCATAGTGGCCAGTGTACAAGGCTCTGGAAGTGGCAGTGTTTAGATCTGGGTTTGCTTCAGTTGGTCAGGTTTAGGCTCAGCAACGTTATGTGGAAATTAAATGAAATCAGATGACGACCTGAACGTAATGAAACTATGAAGTTTTTCTTCTCTGATGACACTGTCATATTCCAGGACTCAGACTGTGAAAGAGAGGTTCTGGGAGCGTGAGGAAATCATTTTCATGCATGAACTGGAAGACACATTGTGTGCTCTAATCAAAGTTAAAGGGGACTGAATGTAATCTTACTTTTACATACTTTTTTGGGGGGGGGACCACGCAATGTGTGCATGATTGAGAGAGAGAGAGAGAGATGGAGATAAATTACTAAAAATATTAATAAATGTAATTAAAATGATTTTTGTTGCTTTAAGCCAATTGATTAGAACCATAAGGATTTTCCATTCAGTGTACATCATAAATCTGTTTTTTTTTTCTTCTTTCCCCCAAATCAATCAAATGTTCGTCAGTGCGTTTACTTATACGTCATGTACTTGGGCAAGTAACACCTATGATTTGTTGGAGAGACAACTTGGGATTAAAAAAAGATTTAATTTATCATAAGAACATGATGACTGGTATTGTGGTCAGGTGTGTCACATATCCACCTCAGTAACACCTCACAACGGTAACAAAGACTGGGGGAACTTGTTCCTGAACCGGAAAGAGGGGAGAACGCGTGCGTGTTTGTGTGTAAGAGAGAAAGAGAAAGAAGACTGAAGAATGATTTTGCTGCCAGCCGATTTAAACGATGTTCAGGAGTGGAAGTGTCTTCGTTTTAAACACGTCTCAAAGTGTAATTTATTTCTGTCTATGCATCACCTTTAGCTAGAACACAGTCCTGTTCACAATCAGCGCCATGGGATCCTCCTGGTACTTGGGACATTTTCATACAAACCAGCGAAGGTCAAATTCTCTCTCGTTCTCTCTGTTAAGTTCAAATGCAGCTCATCACGTTACTAAGAAACCGGAACACTTCCTGTTTAAAAGACGTACCCTGTTACTAAGCACCAACACTGAGGACTACTTCCATAGACGTAAACCTGCATCATGTCATAGATGGGTTGTTCTTGTTTAACAGCAGCAATCCCTGATGCCGTGCCTGTCTGGAGCCACCGTCATCAGGGCAGAATATGCCTCACGGTTCCTTCACGATCATGAATTTAATCAACATCATTGCATAGTTCCGCTGCTCCCAATCAGCCCCCCCTCCCATCGCCAACATGACCGCGCAAAAGCTTAAAACGGTCAATTGTTGAGGTCATACAAACCCCACTGTCATATGCTTATGTTATGTAAATAGACTTAACATGGGCTTGCTGAACTGGTCCTGTACGTTAGCGATTCATACAGAAACCCACCGAGACACTATAAACAGTCACATTTCTGAAAAACACAATCGGACGAGTTTCCACATCGAACACTGAAATTCGACAATGAACACAGGATTTCGACATTGAACACAAAAGCGACTGGCAGTGTGTGAAGTGGGGTGTAGCGTGCAGAATGCAGTTTAGGGCTGACGGAACAGCATGCCATGAGTCTGAGGAGCGGCACAGGTGTGGTTGATACCAATTTACACCCACAACTACATACCAAAGACACGGCTGAAGGGATGAGCATGGCAAAGAGCTCCCCCAAGTGGAGGAAATGAAATAATTTACACGTTTCCCAATACGGGAAAAACGTAATATGTGGAATTCTAAGAAGGTGTGTTTGGTGGTTCTTGACTTAAACAAGCAACACACACAGATGCAAGTTAAAATTATCTGTACATTATATTATGACAATCATAACTGTGACGGACACCCACATCCTGCCTGTAATCTATATTTCTAGATTTTATATTTTATCTTGGAAAAGGACTATTATGCTTAGTGTAAATCTTACTTTAAAATGTACAGTTTGTTTTCATCATTTGCAAGTGTTTTTTGTTGTTGTTTTTTTTAAGGGCATTTTATTAAACTTCATGTTATTCATTCACGTTTCGTTTTGTGCGACTAAATATTTTTAACTAAATAAAAGGTTTACAACATCAAATGACACTTGTTTAGAATTACTTCAGTATGGGGCAGGTTTAAATGATTTACCACTGGCGTTCAAGTCAAACCGGGACTTTCACTTGTGCAGAACAACAGGACAGTTATGAGAGTAAAAACTCCTGTTAGTTCTCTATATAATCCCCTGCTACACTAATGAACTTATCCCATGTTTTACTAGTACAGTGGAACCTTGGATTACGAGCATAATTTGTTCCAGAAACGGGCTCGTATTCCAAAACACTGGTAAACCTAATTGAATTTTCCTATAAGAAATAATGAAAACTTAAAAAAAAAATTTATACAATATATAAAGTAAAAATAAAAATTAACCTGCACGTTACCTTTAAAACAAGTAAAAATAAATCCCAACATACAAGTGTTCCTGTTTATTATTTTTTTTGATTAGCAAGCAACATCGCTAATGACACTAGCGTGAGCGCATACTAACTGTTTTACTACGGCACAGAGTCTCACCACAGTCTTCTATATTATTATTATCACTATTATTATTACTATTCGTATTATTACCTACCTCAAGATGCCTGTTGATTACATGTACACGTGTGTGGATCTACATGTACAAGTGTGTGAACAGCAGCTGTTCACCACATTTTAAATGCTGCTTGTCAAAAAAATAATGGCACCATGATCCTTTAACAGCTTATCCGGTTACTAGAACCTTATCTAAAAGCTACTCATTCTATCATTGCTCAGTTTTACCAACCAACATCTGTAACCTTAATTATCCTATATGTTTATCAGAGAAGTGTGTCTGAAAGCTCATTAGACTCACCTGTGCGATGGCAGCCTCGTTGTCAGCCAGCCCCAGGAGAAAGATCCGAGCTTTGTCGATTTTAACAGGAACAGTGCGACCCCTCCACTCCACCTCGCTCATGGTGGCTGCCTGCTTTGCTCGTGTCTGAGTGATCAGAGCCTAGGTAGGTAGAGAGAGAGAGAGAGAGAGAGAGAGATCACAATCCAGTTATAGAGATTAACTACAACATCCTTCTCTCACTTTACTGTAAGTCTTGAAACGTCAACATCCAACAGCTGCACAGCTTGCACACACCAACATCTTTGGTGCATTATTTTGCAGAGTTTTGCTATCATTCTTTTACTGCTGACAAACTTATGGGTATTATCAGAGGTGACACCGCAGAACTGCCTCCTGGCATGTTTATAACTACCTGATGACTGGTTCCTTATAAACAATTATAACGTGGAGCAGCAAAGCAACAAGATACATAAAAAAGAAAATAAACACTTCTAAATTAAAGAAAAGTTAAGTTTATTTTCTGTTTATAGTTACATGACATTGTTCTAACAGGAACCGACACTTGCTTCTATTATTTCCTCTCCTGTGACTGAGTGTAGGAGAGAGAGAGAGAAAAAAAAAAAAAGCTTTGAATTGTGACTTCTGACCTCGAGCTTCTCAGCCATCATGCCTCCGCCTCCTCCTGCACTGAGCCTCATCTGCATCAGGTCATTTATAGCGTTCTGGTCACCTGTAAGGAGAGGAACCACGATCAGTTTTGCAGTGCGACCCAGAAATTAAGCACATGCCTCAAGTGTTCGATGTAAACCAAGCGTTTCCCTTTCGCAAAAGTTAACACATTAGAACCATTTTAGCAAACTCAAAATCCTGAACTATTCAAAGAACCTCCTAGAATGAGAGCAAATTCTCTTTATGATCACCTCAAACTGGAATCCAAGAAGGACAAAAAGAAAATGTGGAATAGATGGAACAGAAGATTAGAATAGAAAAAGTAACAAAAATGAATGGAATGAAATATAAAGAATTGAAACTCAAATTAATACAAACAAAAGATCCTCAATTTAACGTGCTCTATTTATTATTATTGTTTATAGCAGAATAAAAAAAATCTAAACAGCAGTACGTTCATCTAATTAAGATCGGAAAAAACTTTTACTTAATGGAAGGCAATATATTCCGTCAACGGATAAATCGAAACTCTGTACTGAACGGTTTTTCACCTCACTTGGTATTTGGCGAGCCAGGCATAACTATTCATTAGTAAACAGCAAAGGCAGACATTTCTGTATACATCAGAATACATTGAGAATTTTTTTCTTATTTTCTAGAATGTGTGCAAACGTCGCTCATTGTCAGCGATAAGTTAAACCCGTGTTGCCTCAGACAGAGCCTCTAGGAACACATTTTTGTTTCCCTCTTAAATATTATTTTGGTGAGAAAAGCTTTGTTGGTCTTTTTCCTCACTACGGAGTAAGGCTTGAGCTTTTTGAGAGCTTCTGCTATGAGTGGGTCGACTCACAAGATTTAGCTGCTGCCTTTGCGGATAACTTTTCATACTCAAATTATTCGCGCTGTGTTGGTATTAAGAGGTGAATAAGGTAAGTTGTGTTAAAGATTTTCAGACAGACATTCTCCCCATGTGGGGGAAAAAAACAAACAAACAAAAAAACCATACAAGTATAAAGCTGATTTTTAAGACCATTTGGTAATATTCCCAGACTGGTGATGACGAGTTGATGTGGCTGTCGACACATTTTGTCACCACAACAGTATCGGTTTATGTAAAACATAACATGAACAATATTAGTTGAGAGATAACCGATCCATATAAATGAATTTAAATTTTTCTCTTGCTGTTTATTAAAACAGTTTTGCATCAGCTCATTAAAAATTATATATAATATGATATTTTTGCCAGACTATTACTCAGTGTTACATCAGTATCTGTTGGTTTAGGGTTGAAAGTAGAATCGAATCAGGTCCAGGTCCACGTCTGGACTTTTGGTTCCACAGGAAGGACTATTATTACAGTAATAATTGTAATTATAACTATAAGATGATTGAGATGACTTGGTGAAGGGAGTGCATATACTCATTTAACAATATTCGTGAGACGTAATGCTGGTGGATATTTCATGATTGTGTAGAAGCAGTGTGAGCGTGTGTGTGCATGTGTGTGTCTCACCGATGTTGTATGCACAGTAGCGGATGTTGGGTGAGATCTCCTCGACTCGCTGGTGGTACAGGACAGCCTGCTCCTCAGTGAACGCGCTCGCCAGATTCAGGTAGATCGTCCTGTAAGTCAAGAGCCATTTAACCCATCACACATCTGAAAACCGATAAAGTGCGCTATTGAGTGTGTTTCTCGAACGGCAAATTCAATTCAAATCCACCAGATGCTCATCACTTAGATAGTAAGGAGAAGTGAGGTTGCTAGGCAACTGATGAGGAGTACACTCTACCTAAAGATGATGTAAAGGCACCGTGATAGGGAGCACATGATAAAGCAGTCAGAAATGTCAACGTTACCTTCGGATGTGTGCAATAATTTAAAAACAACAAAGACGTGACAGCAAAAGGTGACCTCCTGCCTACTACATGGAATGAAATTCTGGAGATACCGTTGTATGAAAGAAGACACTCACTTGCACTTGTTAAAGGCCTCCATTGCCGATTTCCATTTCTGCATTTCAAACTGGACCATGCCGGTCAGGTATGAAGAGTACGCCTGGACACAGAGACAACAGCACACACCGTAAAGATCACAGACACAGAGTTAACCAGTGGGAACAGGAATCACCAGGAAACGGATATCATCATATAACAACACCTTGGTGTCAATTCGATTTGTATTGCGATTTGGTCAGTATTTTATGCTAATGTGGGACCAGTTTAGAAATGTGCCACCTGTAGGAATATCCCCTATATTCCCATTTTTGTATTTGAGGTGTTAAAATGTTGTCATTCCCCTAATGACAACATTTTAACACCTCAAATACAAAAATAGATGATTAACATTAAAAGATATTGGAGGATATTGATTGGACTCAGTGTAGCCATACATGATTTGCATAACAAAAAGAATCGCGATACATCAATGAATCTATTTTCTTTTTTTCCCCACAGCATCCCTCCTAACCAGCAATGATTTGCTAACCAGTGGGATCACACTGACAACACTTCACATCAGTCTTTTATTACAGCGGGAACAGCGTGAGCATGAAGCTTCAAGGCCATGTGGACGATGAATCAGCACAGGGGTGGAAAATGCATTGAGGTACACAGTGATTAAGCTGCAATCGCAAAGACCGATGTATAATATAATCCTACACTGATCTAATGCCAAAATCGTGATAAATCAGAAGTAAATATGATGCCATAAGAGCACGCATTTCATGCCGCACCCTGGTCTCTGTATAAAATCTTGCAGCAGCTTTAATAAACAAAGTACTCGGACAGCTTGCATGGAAAAGAACCAACAATTCTCTCACACAACAAGTCATGAGCGTTTGCCTCTTGTTGCCATGTACAATTTGATCTTGTTATTGAACCCCCCCCCCTCCCCCATCTACAAAAACCTTTAGTTTTCATTTCCCCAATCTTCGTTACCTGAGCCTCTAGCTTGGTCTTGGCGTCGACGCGCTGACTCTCGCACAGCTTCTCCAGCTTCTCTCCGTGCTTGGCTGCCTTGCGGAGACGCGCCATCAGGTGGAAGCGTTTCCGTGGCTCGGTGTTGGCCTCCTGCTTCAACTGCATGGCGTAGCTCCACGCCCGCTCGGCTTCCATCACAACCAGCAACAGGTATCTGTTAGGGAGCGAGACAAATTTGTAGAAAAGATGAGACAAAAAAAATAATACTAATAAAAACTGTATCATTGAAATGGAACATACTGTTAAAATTAAAGGAGGGCGCAAGTTAGTAACTGCATAAAAATCTAAAGAAAGTGAACAAAAGAGTATGGTTGGTATCACTCCTACAGCTCTTATTGCTAAGACAATATTACCGAACAGAAATGGAGGAAAAAATTCATTCAGTGATGTATTGAGATTCTTTTGTGTGGAAAATGTATCACTGCATTGACTCCAAAACCTTTTCAACATAATTTTTAGATTTAATATGATACCATTGGAGGCGGTGAAATGCTGCAGCTCCTCTATAATCCTACAATTGCCGTTGTAATTTGGACCCTGCGCCCCATAGTCCTGGGCCGGACCCCCACGCCCCATAGTCTTTGTTTAGAGCTGTTACTTTTTTTTTTTTTTTTAATTAGGATACTAACAGAATCGCAATGGAAATCAAATCAACACCTGGGTATTGGGATATCTTATCGGGAGGTCCCCCGTCATTCCCATCCCTATTAGCTAAGCAATGAGCACAGTGAGCACAGCGTAAGGACTGGAGCCTGGTCCTCTGATACTAAAACAATCAACGCATGTTAGTATGGTGATGTGTTACAGGCCCCAAATCAATCATTTACTTCTCAATGACAGCATGTTTTTTTATTTCTCTATAGTAAAACAAACACAAAACAATGCAGCACATCAGGTATTGTGTGTTAATGTGCTGAAATGTGAAGTGTGAGCCACCATTAGCTGAGCTTGCCCTTTTCCTCCCTTCTGTAATAAGATATTACAGGTTTACTCCCTGCCAGTGGGTTGAATGACAACCCTTCTTTTTTATTTTTTTTTATTTTTTATTTTTTAAAGGACCCTGTTTGCTTGCTCTCCTCTCCAGTGAGATTACAAACATAGATCAGCAGATCCCCAGAGCCAGTGAGCCAGTGGTAGAAACCACTCGAGGATCACAGGTCCTACAATACTGTGCAAAAGTCTTAGGCAAACCATGTACAATCTTTCCTATGGATTTTTATTTACATTTATTATTTCCAACCAGCACTAATCCACCACAAAATCAAGTGTTGAAGACAAATATTCATATGCTAGAAAAGAAAGCAATACATTATATAAGCAAGTATAACAGACAAAAAAAAATAAATTGAAGAGCTTGGTTTTGCATGCAAAAAAAAAAAAAAACAGCAGGTGCAACAATCAAAGTCCTCAGAAGAACTATGCGCAGTTCTACAGGATGTTCAGTCAAAATTACAAGCAAATTTCTTTATAAACCTGCACAAATAGTACCAGTGTCCTCAAAGCACGGTCAACCCAAACACTGATGTTTCATTAATTACAGCTTTCTAGGCTTTATATGGATTTTTTTAAAGACTTTATTATTTTTATGTGCCGAAGACTTTTGCATAGTACTACAACACTATAGCACTCAGTTCTATGCTGCTTTCTCACCGACTGTCCGACAGGATCTCCACTGTGATTTTCTTGCCAGTGAACTTGTGCCGGTTGCCCATTCGGAAGCCTAAAGTTTTGCGCAGACGTCGCAGTCTTCGAGAGCAATATCCCCTGAGACAAAAGAAAAGGAAAAACGTGCCATTGAAACCAAAAACACAACCAGGATCACTGTAGAAAAGTTACGCGCCATGTGTGAAAGTCTCACCTGTAGCGCTGGTAGTCTCCGTGCCTGAGTCCATGCTGCTGTTGGGACTCTTTTATTATCTGAAGGACTGGAAGAGAGCGTTAAGAAAAATCCAAAACGTGTGTCCTATAATTAAAAAAATATATGTCTTATAATCCTATATAGACATCCTATATCTCTGGACATTTGGCTTAGAATAAAGGGATGTACGCCCTATGGTTCAGGAAGTACACCTCATAATCCTGGACTGGACATACACCTAGATGGGGCGCACGGCCCATATTCCTCCTGACCATATTAGACAGGCATCCAAGTACTACAACAAAAACATGTTAAAAACACAACTGAACTTAGTGATTCGACTTTGATCAATATACAAGTAAACAAATTGTTGGATATGATCTCTGGTCTAACAGCTTCAGTACTCAGGTCTGATCTGTTGCACCAGCAAATAAAACAGATGCAACACTAACAGCTCATCAAGCAACATATGACAACACATAACGCTGACGCAGAAAAACCCACTAATTATAACGCTAAAATAATAAACAACGTTATTTGTTTTTCTAATTATCATTAGTAACATTCAAATGAAACCAAACACTCATTAACTTACAAGCACAAATGACACGTATGCCTAAGTGTAAACCCTCACAGTCCCTTTTGGAGACGTTCAGCACTAAGTAGGGTGCACTAGGCTTCACTGTAAACACCCTAGGTAGTGCGCATGCACAGGCGGCACGAACACATTTGCGGCACGGCCACACGCACGCTGGCCAGTTAGATAGACCGCAAACCAGGATAAAGCACTGCACACGTTCATAACCCGGGGACTTCATTCGAGAAGGATACTTTCCAGAGAGAGGCCCTCGTCCATGGCGTTCTCCTTGTTTTCCTCCAGCGAGGTTATTTTCGCTTCATTCGCCTTTTCTACGGCCATCTTCCTCTCACTGAGTAGAACACGTCTCGTAAAAAAAAAACGGATGTAGAAATCCTTGACCCGGAAATACACGCAGAATAAAATAAATAAATAAATAAATAAATAAAAAGGCGCAGAGGCGTGGTCGGAGACTGAGAGCGTACAGTATTATTTATTTTAAATTCCGTTGAATAATATAATTAGTTAATATAAACTATAATGGTTAATAAATATGAAGCGTTTTCCCCTTTGGTAACACCTCGTCTAGCTGTTTTGACGTCACTGTGGCGTTCATGTCACATAGGGGAGGGGGGATGGAATGGGTTCTGTACTATTAACCAATCATGGCGCAGGAAACGGTATACTATAAGCCAATCACAGACAGGGGGCGGGGGTTATTGGAACTAGCCCCATGCCCTGGGGTGGATTATTTGATTGATTGATTTACTTATTTAATGGGATGAAAGTGCACAAATCACAAATACATACATTTCAGTATTTATCTGTATAGACAAATGTGTGGGTAATAGATTACTTTACACGGTATTTTGTAATAACATGATAAAAGCTTTTAAGGGTCTAACATTAATCAAGCGTATCAATAGAATCAATATGATCTTAAGTGATTACATTTAAAGTTGACTTTTCTTGTTTAAACCTTATATGCTTGAACTACTTTTGCACATTTCAAAAAGTATACGTGTTTTTCACTTTTCCCCTCTTTTTTTGAATACAAAAAACCCAGAATTCCAGCTCCTTGTTTTTCATTCCATCTTTTTTACTTCTTTTTTTTAATGCCTTATGTCTAGCCTTGTGTTAAATATCTATAAATGCATATTTACTGTTTATTTGTTTAGAAACCATTTCTTAGACATACAAGTCTGGCTTGGAGTTGGGGAAGGGAGAGTGTGTGTGTGTGTGTGTGTGTGTGTAAGGGGGTTAATTCACTAAGATTGTAATAGTGTGCCTCTGCTTCGTTGATACATCCTGTGGATCTGATATCATTGAAAACCACACATTTTGTATGTTTCTGCTTAAAAACAATAAAAAAAATTGTTAAAAAGAAAGAAGTGTTGCAATGTGCCCCTATCATATTAAAGCATGACAAGCAGAATAACCAAAATATTTCAACATAAAAACAAACTAGACAAAACACATCATTAATATTTTGGTATAAACACATTTAATACTTATTAAACTATAATACAATAACATTATGGATAAAGATCTCATGAAATACAAAACGTCTAGTAAGCAGTGGATCAGACATTCTCTGCAGTCGATATGTATTTAAGAATAAACTTTCTGATCTCGGAGATGTGCATAGTCTCTCTGACGGTGGTGTCTCGGTTGCGAACTAGCAGGAGCCCGTTCTCCAGAGTGTTCTCTCCGACCATCACTGTAAACAGCACGCCCATCTCGTCATACCTACAGTACACACAGCACCCAAGACATATGACCGATATCCAGCAGGGGGTAAGTGTAAATGTTGTAAAGACACCGAAGGAGTTCTCACTTGGTGTGCAGTTTCTCCACTGAGGACAGCGTGGTGTCCATGTATCCAGGCCACGCACTGATCCCTACTTCTAGGAGTTCCTGAAGCAGACCTTCACACACCTTGGAGAAGATGATTTTAATCAAATTGACATCAAATTAACAACAATAAAAAAAGGCAAAACATGTGATCCCTGTTACATTAATAACCTTGTCGTAATGGTAACTTAAAGGCAGTGTTGTTGTCGTCAGGGCTGGTATTATATAAACGTTGTGTGATGTCAAGGAGACTTGAAGACAAAGCTAGATTAGGAAATCATACAGTAGTTGGTGACATTGGGAATAACTATATATAGGAGTAAATGAAATGTTGATATTCTCCACTTATATACATTGTCTAAACAAATGTCACGACTCCCATTCAGGTTTTCTTATATTAAGGTTTATATACAGTATGGAGCATGAACAAAATTGACTACCTGTCTGAGCTCAGAGGTGGATCCTTTGCCCATGTCCAGTGCCACTTTTACAGGAGCTAAAGCAGGATGTAGCTTCAACACCTAGAGAAATCAGAGAAGATCTGAACCGGGTTGCCTTGTTGATTCAGAATTTTGCATCCTTATGCAAAACTTTGAGAATTACTCAACTTCAAATTGCTTTGAATGAAACAGTCATGCCCAATATATTAATAGAAAAAAAAATCACTTGTGCAAAGACATACTGTTCTCTGATGAAGTCTCTGCTTGCTGTCCACTTTCTCAATGTGTTGTAAAGAGTTAAAGAGGACAGCCAGGAGTCCTCTGTCTACATTCGCACTCAGAGAGATGACATGAGGCACAACGAGTCTCTTCCCATCTCTGCACTGTAAACAAAGAGAATAAGCCTTAGTTAGAAAGCCTGCAGGAAATGCCTGAGCGTTATAGACAGCTGAAGTGTACTGATAGTCACGATACAGTTAACACTTCATCAATACATCAATCGGCTACAGCGACAAAATCTCTTGCTTGAATTTTATGTAGATCCCTCTTGTGTCACCAAAACAACTATGACCCATCAAGACACGGACTCCACAAGACCTCTGAAGGTGTTGTGTTATCTGAATCCAACAAGGCGTCCGCATCAGATCCTTTAAGTCCTGTAAGTTGACTTGATGGAGCATTCAGGGATTTGAGTTTGAATCCGGCACATCCCACACACGCTCAATCAGACTGACACGTGGAGAATCTGGAGGCCAAGTCAACACCTTCTTGTACAAACTCTTTGTCTCTTTGGCATTTGATGCCACTACCATCAGGTCTGAAACTATTTTAGGGAGGTGCTTATGCATCAAATCATGCTATAGAAGCTCTTCAGAGGGACTGACCCAAACAGGGTAGCCTTTATTCTCTTTGATGAAAATGAACGAGCCTCGTTCTCCAGTTCACCAACAGTCCTTACTTGGTCTATGTTGGAAGGAAGGAATACGAACTGCATACTAGGAACACCACGTTTTGGAGATGTTCTGATTCAGCTTTTCAGCCATCACAATGTGGTCCTTTTTATAGTCGCTTTTATCCTTACGCTTTGCCAACTTCCAAGAACCGACAGTTCACATTCTGCCTAATATATCCGACCTATTGTCAGGTGTCAATAGAAGAAATCAGTGTTATTCACTTCACCTGTCAAGGCTTTTAATGTCATGACCAGTGATGGACGTTTTGCAATCGTGTAAAGTTCCCATGAATTAAACACTGGCACTTGCCTTTAAGCACCAAAACATAAAGAGAATAGAAAATGGAGACTTGTAAAAATGACAAAAATAAGTAAAATTCTAAGTAATGATATACTGAGTCAAGCACAGCATATTGATGCATGACACTGATCATTGCAAGTTTGCTTTAATTCAACAAAATGGCTTCAATATTCATTACTACCATGTTCTCTTGTTACCATATTTTTAAAATTACTTCCCTTTTTTATACTCTGCTACTAAAATAGTAAATTACTTATGTGCACAGATTTAAGCCACAAGATACTAAAACTAGTTTGTTTAAATTCGCGAAACAATGCTGGAAAGATTCCCTGCACTTACAGCTAGTTCATTGTTTTATCCATAAATAATTCAGAACTAATAATAATACTCTCTAATTTTATAATATTTCGGTGTCTTCTGATTGGATAAAGCAGGTATAAATCTTCGGTAGTAGATTACTAGCAGCAATAATATTGCATACTTTGCTTTGATAAGGAAATAATTTAATATCTCAACATGTATTCAGCAGGTGAATACAACACCGCCACTCACCTGTAGGCCGGCTTGACTCCCCGTGTGGCTCCTGAGCAGCTCGTTGTCGCCGCGCATCCACAGCGTTTCCAGCGTCTCTGTGCCCCAGGGGAACTTATAGAGCACCTTGGCTCCACGGAGCGCACCTTCGTTTAGCTCGTCATCCCGAACGTCACAAACACTGAAGTCAGACGGGCCTAAAGCAAACTATAGAAAAGCGTTCTTAATGGCTTTAATCATAGAATATAAAGATTACTTTGTAATTTCCAAAATTCACAAGAAATATATAAAATTCTTTTATTTGGAAAAAAAGGCATGTTTCAATTTCCTGTATGCATGTTTACCTTTCTCCACCACTGCAGTCTCTGGCGAGTCCAGTAGTCGAGCCACTGTGAGGACGTACGGTGGGAACAGAACCACGCGAGTGATGCCTCAGTCACCTCTGAAGAGCTAGCAAAAAAAAAACAAAGCAATCAGCTTTATATGACGGGATCTGTATTACTCAGATTCCCAACTTATTTACAGATTCACATTATTTGAATTAATTAAACATTAACTTAAACTACCTCAAAATCGCCAACCTTTATTTTATTTATTTATAATTTATATTATTTTACCCATAATTAATACAATTTCTCCAAACATTATCATTAAGCACTTCCTGCTATTACATACAGTATACCATCAAGTTTGTACATAATACAGGGTGGGCCATTTATATGGATACACCTTAATAAAATGGGAATGATTGGTGATATTAACGTCCTGTTTGTGGCACATTAGTATATGTGAGGGGACAAACTTTTCAAGATGGGTGGTGACCATGGTGGCCATTTGGAAGTCGGCCATCTTGGATCCAACTTTTGTTTTTTTCAATAGGAAGAGGGTCATGTGACACATCTAACTTATTGGGAATTTCACCAGAAAAACGATGGTGTGCTTGGTTTTAACGTAACTTTATTCTTTCATGAGCCATTTACAAGTTTCTCTTTGTTCACAGCCATTGACATGTCGAAGAGGTTAACACGTGATGAGCGGATCGAAATTGTGTTGATATCTGGTGAACGCAGTAACCGGGTCATTGCAGCAGATTTCAATGCAAGACACCCTACGAGACCATCCATCTCCCATGCTACAGTTAGCAAACTGCTTGCTAAGTTTCGTGAAACTGGTTCAGTGTTGGATTTGCCAAAATGTGGACGCATGAAAACTGCCACTAATGAACAAACATCAGTGGCTGTCCTAGCTTCATTCAGCAAGAGCCCACAGTGTAGCACTCGCCGCATGTCACTGGAGAGTGGCATTAGTCGAACATCCCTTCGGCGGATATTAGCTACTCACAAATGGCACCCTTACAAACTCCAGCTACTGCAGCATCTTAACGAGGATGACGCAGATCAGCGCACACAATTTGCAGAATGGGCAAAACAAAAATTGGAACAGGACCCTCAGTTCACGTAGAAGATTTTGTTCAGTGATGAGGCAAACTTTTATGTGAATGGTGAAGTTAACAAACAAAACCACCGCTATTGGTCTGACACTAACCCACATTGGACAGATCCCTCCAAGACTGTTGGAACAAAAAAAGTGATAGTATGGTGTGGTATATGGGGTACAAAGATAGTGGGGCCATTCTTCATCAATGGAAACCTCAAGGCCACTTCATATTTGAAATTACTACATGACGATGTGTTTCCCTCTTTATGCACTGAAGCTGGCACGTTCCCTGAGTTTTTCTAGCAAGATGGTGCACCACCACATTATGGCTGTCAGGTCTGAGCATTCCTAGATGAACAGTTTCCTGAAAAGTAGATTGGTCGTCGTGGACCAGCTGAATGGCCCCCAAGGTCTCCCGATCTGACCCCCTTAGACTTTTATCTTTGGGGTCATCTGAAGGCAATTGTCTATGGTGTGAAGATACGAGATGTGCAGCACCTGAAACTACGGATACTGGAAGCCTGTGCTGGCATTTCTTCTGCGGTGTTGCTATCAGTGTGTGAAGAGTGGGAGAAGAGGGTTGCATTGAGCATCCACAAATCCATCACAATGGGCAGCACATTGAACACATTTTATAAGTGGTCAGAAACTTGTAAATAACTCATGAAAGAATAAAGTTACGTTAAAACCAAGCACACCATCGTTTTTCTTG
The DNA here is from genome assembly GCA_013621035.1 of Clarias magur. Lineage (NCBI taxonomy): Eukaryota > Metazoa > Chordata > Actinopteri > Siluriformes > Clariidae > Clarias > Clarias magur. The sequence goes on from QNUK01000221.1 coordinate 289,940, forward strand.
TGAACTTCCCAATAAGTTTGATGTGTCACATGAACCTCGTCCTATTGAAACAAAAGTTGGATCCAAGATGGCCGACTTCCAAATGGCCACCATGGTCACCACCCATCTTGAAAAGTTTGCCCCCTCACATATACTAATGTGGCTCAAACAGGACGTTAATATCACCAATCCTTCCCATTTTATTAAGGTGTATCCATATAAATGGCCCACCCTGTACAGTAATTCAGAGTTATCCAGCACTGTGAGAGATTACCCAAAACTCTAAATAAAAAATAAAAAAAAAGGAAAAATGGGCGAGCACAAAGATCTGGTCAACTGGAAACCTTCAAAACTGCAGCTGTTGTGGGATGTTTCCGGTCTACAGTGGTCAGACTAAAAGTGGTTCAATAAAGGGAAAACCAATAAACTGGTCGATAGAGTCATTTGGGGGTCAAGACTCACTGATGCACTTAGGAAGCAAAGGCAGGTGTAGAGAAGAAGTGGCTCAATCGGTTAAGGCTGTGGGTTAATGAACGGAAGGTCGGGGGTTTGAGCCCCAGCACCGCAAAGTAGCCACTGTTGAGCCCTTGAGCAAGGCCCTTAACCCTATCTGCTTCAGGGGCCTATCTACACCCTGCGGTCTGACCCCTGCTTCCCTGCTGGAATATGTGAAGAAAATTATTTCACTGTGGTACATGTGACAAATAATTGAGTTAATATTATTATTTGTTATCTATAGTAAGGTGAGGGTCACATTAACACAATCATCCAGGATTTCTATTACAAATCAAAGTGGTTTGTTATACAAGTAAAACACTGAAACCTCACCAACCGATTGCATCCGAGTCATCGTAGTCCTCAGGCTGGTAACACAGACCAGTTTCAGCCAAACCAAACGGCAGCTTTCTGTTCATTAGCTCCAGGGACGGGATGTACTGCGCCAAAGCACCTGCCCAAGCAAAAGAGTTAAAGAATGACTTAGGAGTTAGAAGATCCTGATCTCTGTGTATGGATCAATATAATTAACAATTACAATGAACACATTTTGATCGATGTGACAACAGAACATTCTTTCAGAGTACCTGTTTAAAGCTTCCATCAAAACTACAAATTCAACCGCACTATGCTGAATTTCACACATGTATAATCAGTTTAAGATTGTTGAACTCAACAATCTTCTGAGGTGCATATTTTGTAAAGGAAAACTTTCCTCCTTTGTCCTACAATTCACAATTTTCAACTCCAACATCAAGGTTTCCTCTCATCAAATTTAATGTTACTATTAAACATAGCTGTGATTTCTATTGTCTGTTCTTTACTATGTGACTTCACCAAGTGTTGTTTAAGTGATCTCTATTCACGGGTTCTTTTCAAAATACATTTGTTCCAGTTCAGCACTATCCTTCCATGTTTAAATACCATGTTGGAGGCTTCTTAACCCAGTTCCAGTAAGTTCAAATCTCCTTAGTTCTTTTCTTTGTATGATGCAGCACATTCATTTGACACGTCTGAAATCGTGATCGTTTTATTTTTGGCCAGTGTATATCGACTGATGTCAAAATGCTATCCTCTTTATTACATAATGAAACAATCTCATCTCATCGTCTATACCGCTTTTTCCTGTATTCAGGGTCGCGGGGCCTGGAGCCTATCCCAGGAGGCTCAGGGCATGAGGCAGGGTACACCCTGGACAGGGTGCACACACACACACACACACACACACACACAAACACTCACTCATTCACACACTATGGGCAATTCTGAATGCCAATTAGCCTAATCTGCATGTCTTTGGACTGTGGGAGGAAACCGGAGTACCTGGAGGAAACCCACCAAGCACAGGGAGAACATGCAAACTCCATGCACACAGAGAGGGGAATCGAGCCTGGTCGGGAATCGATCCAGACCCTGGAGGTGCAAGGCGACAGTGCTAACCACTGGTGCCTATAATGAAACAAACCATGTGGATTTTGTAGACAAATATTTGTCCTTGAGCTGCTTCAGGAGATCTATATCATCACATGACAGTCTGCTGCTTAAGGCATGCTTCAACAAGCATGCATAATGGGGATCTTTCGGACTGGTTCCTTTTCTTCCCCTTTTCCTGCGATATCACCCACCTTGAAGGAGACCGGTCCGAAAAACTTGTCTCTGTCGAAGACCCACCATTTCACCCTTTCCTTTGAGAAGCTTCTCATCTCCTCCTGCCCCCTTAGATCCTACTCCATGAACAGTGCTTATCCCAAACACCTGGGGTCTTGACCTGACCACAGAAGTCCACCACTGCTCCAGGATGTTCCTTTTGAGATCCACTCCTAAGGGTCCATAAGCACAGGCCTGGCCTCTGAGTAAAGACACAGCATGGTGCTGATCTGGAGGGATGAAGAAGCGCCGCTGTAACAGCTGCACCATCAGCCTGGCTGGATCAGATCCTCCCTCACAGCTCTGCCCGGAGTGTCTGTGTCTGTACACCTGCAACAGCTCGTGCAGAGGGGAGAGCGTTACGCTCGTGCGCCTGAAAACAGAAAGGCGTCTTCTGATACAGTAAGTGAGCATCCTGCAGTCTGACTTAATTTAACCAGCTGGCCTCATTGGCCATCAAGTACATTATCCGCTATAATACAACAGCACATTAACAGGAAAGGGTTTCAAATGTCACCCTCAAACACGTCAATTGAAGGACACTTTTCGAAATAACTGACTGACAATGTTTTTTTTTTCATGACTCTGCACGTGCACCCCGCGACTTATTATAACGCGACCCGGAAATATTACACGACTTCCGTATGAGTGACTTTTATTATTTATAAGAGCCAACCTGCCGGTTTTCTTGCGACTTGCTTATCTGTGTCGGTTTTGACAAGTAGGTGTGAATTAAAACACCTGCGTTAAAGGTTTAAAAAGAGTAAATAGACTGAAGAAGTGATAACGTTTAGAGAGCAACAAACAAACAAAATGCCACTGTATTCTTCTTCTTATTATTAACGCCTAACTTGCTTTTTCTAGCAGGTATCCACCGCCATCTACCGGGCATATCATGCCACTTGTTTTAAGGTGGACCAGAAACCAAAAACCCCCGGTGGCCAAGAGTTTTTTTATGTTCCCTTGTAATGTTTATTATTATTTTTTTTTTAATTATCTATATACGTTTTAGAACTACGATTTTGTGGCTAACGCCTAACTTGCTTCTTCTAGCAAGTAAATCTACATTATACATACATTATGCCACTACAATAGCATTTTAAGGTGGAATAGAAATCTCAACTAAAAAAACTACAGCATTTTGACCAAGTGAAATATATATATAGTTTACTTTTTATTACTAGATGTAACTTCCCTAATCATCGCAGGCAGTTTGCTCTAGTTTCACCTGGTGGGTTGGATCTTCTTTGTTGACATCGATGTTCAAACAGTGCTATAGATTAAGGGTGGGATTCAAATTCAGATTTTGGTTTAATAAAAAGCGCAGGTTATGAGAACAAAAAATGTTAGGATAGTGTTACATGAGGTATGACCTGCGCCAAGTTTGCACCTCACACAATCCTTTCCTTCCAAAACCTTGATCTAATTTATAAAATCCTTTCATCTTTAACAATGCTCATACAGTGCTACTTAACCTTTACTCCCGTTCTACAGACTACCTATGTTTACATGAACAATAGAAATCATTCCAATTAGAGATTCCAACAGTTGACTTAGACATTGATTTGTTGCATTTACGTGCTCAAAGACTTAAATCAGAATTTACCTTTTTTTGTAATGTGAAACTTGGTTCTGTCTGCTGTGAAGTGTTTAATCTGCCTGAAATATAACAGAAGTACCTTTCTTTTCTTGGAGGGTAGGATAGGCTTTCTGTTATTTCTAATAAAACTGGTCCCAAACCCAGATAAAATTGGAGAGAAGGTTGCATCAGGAAGGGCATCCAACATAAAATCTGGGCCGAGCTGTTAAGCTATAACTTCCTATTATTTTCTGGGTTATGACCGGTTACAAGAATTTAGTCTTGTCTGTGGTTGGTTCAAAACTCTATTATGTATGAAATGTGAGCCAGTCACATATTGTATGAATGAAAGTAAACCCAGGTGGGAGCAATTTGTTTGTCCTTATAGAGTTTATTAATCAAGATTGGAAGCTAATTTTTCCAATCACGTCACGTCAATAATGCAACTTCAAACATGGGGAAAATGCATAAAAAGAATACATTCATCTCAACAATATAGAAACAATCAGAGTCTTGTATGTACTGACATGTAAACCGGCCATGTGAGCATTTAATGCTGTATGTTTTTAACTACACATGACTAACCTTTGTTCTAGTCATGTGAGGAAAGTGTAAAAAAAAAAAAGAAAAATAGAAGGGGGAACACAAAAGTCCTTTGAAATTTTACTCTTTATTTTGAGGATCCATGCATGGCCCTCAAATCAAACTTTGTAAACATATCACTGTGAACATACACCAAATCAAAAATATATACATTACCTAGTAAAAATAAATTACTGAGGAATGTAACAAAACAAGGACAAAGGACAGGGTTCAAGGAAGTGCTGCTGTTTCCTAGCCGCACCAAGATCACTTGGACTCAAAATCGGTTGGGTGCACTAATAAGCAAGTCTCCAACCTCACTGTAAGCAAAATAAACAGTACAAATGATAATAGTAATAATATTAATCTTAAACACGACTAACAGTTACTTCAGTATTTGTGTGCGTTTACGCGTGTGCGTAGTCGGGTTCTAGGCTACTGGGGGAAAGCAGGGGGCATGGGGTAGGGCACCATGGGCTGTGGAGGCTGTTGAGGGGGCTGAGGGGGGTTAAAGGGGAATGGAGGGTGGTTCATTCCGTTCTGCGCTGGTGCCTGGTTCCCTTGGAATGGTTGGTTCTGGAAGTTCTGATTTCCGAAAGCACTCGGGTTTCCCCCGCTGTTGTAGCTGTTGCTACTGTAGTTACTGCTACTACCGTTACTTTTGTTGTAGCTGCTGCCTCCGCTGTAACTGCCGTTCTGTGCTTTGGGCCCGCTACTGTAACCCCGGTCACCGTCTCTATCTCTATAGCTACCAAAATCTCTCCTACCCCCACTGGAATAGCGGTCCCGACGGTCGTCCTTGTAGTTTCCCCGACTGCCTCGGGAACGACCTGGAGAGGAAAAAGTACAAACGGATTAAGGAAAGGAAGCTACAGGATGCTTTATGAACTTTTCAGAGCGAGTCCCCAAGCATAAATGACTTTTAGTAAAGATTTTTTTTTTACTTACATAATTATTAAATAGTAATAAATCTCTAAGCAAAATAATTGATAGATTTTACCTCCTCGGTCCTCTGCCATCTGGAGCAGTTTGGGGTTGATGGCTTGGTTGGCCTCACGCAGGACCGAGATCAGGTCACTGGCCTGTTTCATGTTGTTGGGTGTAAAGAAGGTGTAGGCCGTGCCCGTTTTCTGACTGCGGGCCGTACGGCCGATTCGGTGAATATAGTCCTCAGAGGAGTTAGGGTAGTCATAATTGATGACAAATTTCACATCCTCCACATCTGTAAAGCGTTGCAGTGTGGCAAAAAGGGAATGTGGCAGCATTTTTTTTTTTTGCACACCACAGCCACCACACCGAAAAACACAAGTTAGCAAACACAGCAAAGAAATCAAGAAAATTACTGGATACTTAGCTGGGCTGGAAAAAACAAGAATGTGTTAAAGCACAAATCCTGGGATAAAAAAACAACAAACAAAAAAAACAAGGCATAACTGTCTCAGTGGGAACACTACCATGGGAAGAGAGAAAGGATGCACACTCCATTTGCTTTAATCCCAAAATTCCAAAGAAGAAAAAGTAAACAAAAAAACAGACCTAAAAATCACCATCTAACCTCCCTCCCGCTTTTTCTTTACCAAACCATGAGAATAAACGTCTTACCATTAAGGAGTATGCATTCACTAGTCCTTTCCCAATGCAGCCAACTCCCCACAAATTGTCAAGTGACATCCGGGTGCTTCTAACGCAGTAGGGCCACTATGCGCACTCTTGCCTCCTCGTGTGCCGACACACACAGGACCGTTCGTCTTGGCGTTTTTTCGCTTTACAGGTCCTTCTTTTTTTTTTTATGTTCTTTTCCCCCCCTCTCAGCACACTCATAAGAAGCTCGCTAATAAAGGCCACACTGCTGTCTTGCCCAGACCAAACAGACCGTGGCTAACGTGAGGGGACCCAAAAGAGCCAAAAGTACAAACACGAAGGGAGGAAAAACACTGTTGCTTAGTTGCTTCCTTCCTCCCCACTCTGTTTGAGGTTATTAATGAGCGACCGCAAAATCCCTCATCACAGTCTCGTCTAGGCAAGATGCTCCCAGAAGCCAGTGTTCACTTGAGAAAATGTCTCTCGTTGGCAGGTCTCGACATGACTTTTTGAAAAGAATGAAAAATGCAGGCGAGGGAGGAACTTCAATCGTGGAATTGGATTGTCATTGCTGTCGATTTGATCACTTTTTGAGGGTTTTTGGTTTGTCGTTCTAAGATTTAAACATTCTGCTCCTCTACAGGTGTCCCAGAGCCCCTTTACACATGTGCCAGTCTCACCAATTGAGATACAAGAAGTTGGAAAACTGCTCTCTCCATTCCATGAACACCAGCTCTTCGAGTTAGGAAGGAAAACTGACTAAACCTTTAATTATTGCTTGTAAACGTCCATGCATCGAGAAGGATCTTTCCAAATCTCAAACAAGTGCCTACTTGCCATACAACTCTTACAAACTGCATGCAAGGCAAAAAACAAACAGCATCAAGCTTTGATTCGTTGGAAGTTTGAGATAGAAAGATGACTAGATCAAACGTTACCAAAATGTGTTTGTTATAGATAATCCATGGACAGAGAACAGGTGTGGATTATAAAAGCTAGGTTATCATAGCCAAGGCTTAGCCACACTGCCTTATTGAAGGTTACTGGCACACAGAGATGAGCTCGGACTTTTTTTTGCGTTTAATAAATTTCACCTCTCTAAGCGACTGGGTGGCCACCAGTCGCTCACTTCCACACTTCTCCTTCCCCCTCTGCCGGCCTTGGGACTTGTCATGCCTAGGCCCTGCCACAAAGACTGCACCTTTAGGTGAGAAAAACTCAGAATGCATAGAGAAGAAGTTAAAGAAAGCAAAAATCACTTTCTTTAAAAGTGAAACAATTTTTTTTCCTTTGGCTTTTTCTTTCTTTTTTTTTTTTTTGTCTAAAGAAAAAAAGGAAGAGACGACACAAAGACAGGGCCATCTCCAGAAATACTGACCTAATCCACGCGAGGCCACGTCGGTCGCGATGAGGATACACGCTTTACCGTACTTGAATTCTATGAAAGGGAAGAGGATGATTATTAGACGAAGGCTGATAACCATGTGCTGAGTGCTTTGAGTGACCTGGACGCGTCTTACCGTTCAGGACCCAGTCTCTCTCCTGCTGACTTTTATCTCCATGAATTCCCATGGCAGGCCATCTGGAAAACAAAAGTACCCTCACATAAGGCTCAATATTAATGTAAATATTATTTATTTGAGAATTTTCACATTATGTCATGCTTATGATCTGCACATTTTTTCACAGATGCATTCGAAACACTTTAAGCTCTTGATATCAAACTTTAAATGCAATCATTGGCAACTACATTGTATATAGCCTGATTAGCCATAACATTAGACCACACACCTAATATTGAGAGGTAGGAGCCATCAAAACTGTAATGCACTGTGTGTTCTGACGCTTATCTATGAGAACCAGCATTAAACCTTTCCGCAATTTGAGCTACAGGAGTTCATTATTCTACACAGGGATTCACTGCTTTTCCTTCCTTGGACTAATTTTTCTAGGTCCTGACCACTGCATACTGGGAATATCTAACAAGAGCTGCAGTTTTGGAGTTGCTCTGACCCATCAAAAAATATATTAAAACAGCCAGTGAACATTTTGTCCCTGACGTTGACGTGATGGAAGCAAAAAAAAATAAAAAAAATAAAATAAAATTTGTGTGACTTTGACAAGGTCCAAAGTGTGATTGCTAGATGACTGGCAACTCCAAAACTGCAGCTCTTGTGAGATATTCCCAGAGTGCATTGGTCAGGACCTAACAAAAGTAGTCCAAGGAAGGAAAATTAGCGACAGGGACATGGGCGGCCAAGCCTCACTGAGAGAGCGAAGGCTGGCCTCTGTAGTCTGATCCAATAGAAGAGCTTTTATAGCTCAAACTGGTGAAAGGGTATAATACTGGCTCCGATAGAAAGCTTTCAGAGCACAGTGTATTACAGTTTGGTGGCAAAAAGGGCACCTACTCAAGTGTACCTACTTAAGTTGGTGGTCATAATGTTGTGTCTAATTAGTGGATATGATGAGCCTATTGATTTATTTTCTTAAGGAATGCAGAATCAGGGAAGACCTTAATAAATATTCACTTAATAAGGATCTAATGACTTTTTTTAAACAGCCTGACCCATTATTTTCTATTAATGAAGGAAAATATACTGGTCTCTTAAAGGGTTCAATAACTGCCATGGGTAAATTTGATCAATAAATTAAATGACGACATGTCATATCAAAAAAACAAAAAACAAAAAAAAAAAAACATATGATACTCCATGATTAAAAGCAAGGAAACAAAATGAATATGCTTCAGATAAAAGCCCTGCTGTACGAGTAGATAGAGGAAGTTATGCACTGTTTGTTAACTTAAATCTGCTCTTACCCGTCTCTCCTCATCCTCCGCGTCAGTTCATCACACCGTCTTTTGGTCTCTACAAAGATGATGGTCTTATTCTCTTTCTCACTCATGATCTCCTCCAGCAAGCGAATTAGTCTAACGGTTGGGGGAAAAAAAATATTCTGTAATGTAGTCTTTAACTAACGAGAAAGCAGTTGTTCCATCATCAACATGCACATTAAAACTTACTTGTCATCCTTCTCTCCGTCGTTGCAGACATCGACGATCTGCAGGATGTTGTGGTTGGCGCTGAGCTGTAGAGCTCCAATGTTGATCTGAACATATTCCTTGAGGAAATCTTCAGCCAGCTGACGGACCTCTTTGGGCCAAGTGGCGCTCCACATTAGCGTCTGCCTGTCAGGCTAAGATTAACAAAAAATAAATAAAAAATACAAACCTAGATCAAACAAAATTATCAAATTAAAAAAATAATCACATTAGGCGGGAGGTGAAAACATTCCACACTTACGCGGATTTGATCCACAATTTTGCGGATTTGTGGTTCGAAGCCCATGTCGAGCATGCGGTCAGCCTCGTCCAGCACCAGGTAGGTGCAGCGCCGCAGGTTGGTCTTTCCTGCCTCCAGGAAGTCGATCAGACGACCAGGAGTGGCAATGCAGATCTCGACACCTGTTTGAATAGTACAACAATTACAAAAATATACGGCACTTAAATACATCTTGAACTAACAAATAACAGAATGGTCATAATTAACTAAATCAGCCTGTTTCACCTCTCTCAAGGTCACGGATCTGGGGTCCTTTGGGAGCTCCTCCGTAGATGCAGGTGGACTTTAGGCGAGAGGCTCTTCCATATTCTGCGGCGACCTGCTGCACCTGCTGAGCCAGCTCACGAGTGGGGGCAAGAACCAGGCACTGAAAGACGTCAGGGAACAAAAGGTTAAGAGTAGAACAACCTAGGCTAAACTGCTTATAACTGATGGGAGTCCCAACTCTAATCCTGAAGAGACATAGTCCACTGTTTATTAATGTAATAAGAAGTGGAGACAGAATGCTCTGGATTACAATGCTCTGGTCTAATGATTAGGTGGAACCCACAATTTTGATAACCATAACTCCTTTTTCGCATGAATAGCATTAATTTTAAACGAAATGGAAGAACAAAACTGACATGTGACTGAAACATGGAAAACTTACAATAGGTCCGTCTCCATGTTCGAGGAACGGCTGGTGGTTGATGTGCACGATGGCTGGTAGCAGATACTGTTAAGACAAGAAAACATTTTTTTTTTTTATTTGCTCACTTCATGTGTCTACAGTTATGACTGAAGTCATGTTTTTATTAAGTAGCTACATAATTTTTTTTTTTTGATTTTCCCGATTTTTCTCCCTAATTTAGTCGTGTCCAATTCCTCCCCATCACTAGGGGGCTCCCACATTAAGGCTACTACTACCACTCAGCCGGGAGGGCCGAAGACTATCACGTGTTTCCTCCGAACCACGTGACGCCAGCCGACTACATCTTTTCGAACTGCTCGCTCACGCACCGTTGGGGGCGGCGTAACACACTCAGAGGCCAGCGCTATCCGCTCCCTCCGTTGCGCGAGCTCACAGACGCCCCTGACTGGCTGTAGAGCCGTTATTAATGTGGGAGCACTATGTACCTCTCATCCCTCCCCTCTGAGAGAGCTCAGCCAATCAGCTCTCTCTAGACCTCCAGCTGCGAGAGGTTACAGCACCACCCGGGATTCGAACTAGCGATCTCCGGATGATAGGGCGAGGCACTGCGCCACTCGGAGGCCAAGTAGCTACATAATTGAGAAACTAGACTGGGTTGTCATGTATGAGCATAGGAAAGTTTTAAGCTTATCTCAATCCCAAAATTCAAGATAAATTCAAGCACTTCCCGGACCTTAAACCCTTAAAATAGAACATGGAAAGTATGAGACGACTTACTGCCAGGGTTTTTCCAGAGCCGGTTTGGGCGATGCCGACCATGTCTTTCCCACTCAGCGCGAGGGGCCAGCCTTGAGCTTGGATAGGAGTGGGCTCAGTCCATGTCTGTTTCTTGATTACATCCATTACATAATCTGTATCATAAATATCATGTGTTAGAGATCTCACATGCACACTACAACTCCTCTAAAACAGAGGGATTGCACTTGTACAATATCTTCGGTTACTAAGCTAATTGCAGAACATCCTAACTTTTGTAATAAATAAAAGCTATAAAAAAGAAATTATGTGATAAATTGAAATAAATAATACTGTATACTTACTTGGGAAGGTGGCTTCATGGAATTTAATAATAGGCTTTGGGCAATCTCTGCCTTTGACTGTGACTTCTTTTGCCCTGCGGTACTGTTCTACCTCTTGCTGTGTTTTTAAATTTTTTTTTATTTTTTACAAGAAACAAACAAAAAAAATCGTTAAATCAGATTTGGCACAACATGGGAAAACACAGAGTACACCATTGCACAATTATCCGACTAACCATTGATCTCCGGGTGACTTCTGGATGCTCCTTGTAGAAGTTTTTCTCAAATTTAGGAAGCTCGTCAAGGTTCCAGTGTCGTTTGCGCAGTCGGTCACCGGGATTGCCGAATTTCGCAGATTGAGGAGGGCCACTGCGGCCTCCGCCGAATCGAGGAGCGCTGCTGCCATAACTGGTGTATAGAAAAGACCAACGGTAAGGTTTGTTATCTTCAGCCGTCACAATTAGTCATGGTGTATGGTCCGTTACCTCACTGTGGACGTGTTCAAAATACCAACTGAAATTAATTTCAGGTTATTACCCTTTTTATGATCAGATCTCAAATGGTTCTATGCAATGTTGTCTCCAATTTACACTAATGCTCAAAAGTTTGGGATCACTTACTCTGTGATCGTTGCTGATTTTTTTCTTCTTTCTACATTGTAAAGCAATGCTGAGGGCGTCCAGAATATGCAATAATCTCCTTTGAACAGTTAATGTTGAGATGCATCTGCTACTCGTGATCATGAGAGACAGTTTCATCATGGTGCTTGATGGGTTTTGCAATGCACTTGACAATACTGTTCTTTCAAGAAGTATTCCAGAAAGGCTGACCTCCGTGTATTAAAATAACAACTGATGTTGTCGTTGCTACATAATTACCCAATTCCATATGTGGTATTTCAGTTTGTAGAATGTAGAAAACAAATCACTAAACAAAAACAAATACATTTGCAAGTGAGCCCAAACTTTTGAGCAGTAGTCTAAATTTGCAACTGGATCCACATCATACTCCAGCAACCTCGATTTCCCCAAACCAGGAGGTGCAATCAAAAACCCTTCAACTGTCATACTATTGCAAACTCATTACATTGCTCGCCCTTCTGCCACTCCTTCCATGTTCCTAACTTTATCATACATGACAGCTACAGTACCAATGACGGATGTCACGTGGGAGCCTGGGAAGGATGTTTTAGAAGATGTTACTGTCATGTTAGGACACAGTTGTTGGACTTGAGCCAAATTACTAGATGTTATGTTGACATCCGAATGCAAAAGCAAAACGTTTTTCTAGTTTTTTAAATTATCTTTATGTGTACTTCGAAAAGTAAGATGAACAGCAAGATGAACAGGTTTTATAAAAGGTAGAAACGAAAGAGCATATCACCACCATCATGACCATATTGACTATGTCTAAAACCACTTCCGGCTCCTTGTGCAGGATAATGCATGAAGATGGGGCATGGATTATTGTTGTTTTAGTGTTTACACGGCACCCTTTATGTAGTGGATTGGAACCAGGAGCTAGTTTGATGCATCTCAATCCAGTGTCGATTTAAAAAAAAAAAAAAAAAACCACCACTAATGTGGCGCATTCCCTGCTGCCATTTTAATCCTGACCAGCGCGAGAACAAAGCCGATCCAAGCCGGCATTTTGAATCCACACTCACGGCTGTAATGCAAATGGCTTCCTCTTCAGTGTACAAGTGCACTTCTGTGGAGCCAAAAATAAAGTAAACCGGTCGCCTATGTAGTTCCCTATATCTACTCAAATTAAGCATTCAGGATTCGGCCGGGTTTTGGCCACATTTTGACCTCAAAAAAAAAAAAAACCCACTGACTGTCTTAAGTATTATCCTACTTGTAAATATTAATACTATATACTGAATATTTCAGTTACAACGTAAGATTGTTTTTTAATGAACCACACAACGCTAAACAGTTAATAAGTCTAAAACACTACCCAAGTGTATAGACATGCATTGAGTTAGAAGTATTTGTACTATTATTTACTTGTTAATTACAAACATGTATGTTAGCAGATGCAGCACTGCTGGATCTCCTGCTCTAAAAATGAAGAATTTAACATAAACTTACCCTCTATCTCTTCCGCGGTCTCTGTCTGAATATCCAGGCATGCCTAAACTTCAAATGAAAAAAACAAAAATTTTATATTTCTAAAGTAGAAAATATATTATTTAACTTCTCACTGCCTTCGACCGACTATAAAATGGCTTCTGTAAAATGCCGGCCGGTAGGGGGAAAAAACGTTATCAGATGCTGTAGATGAACATTCACATGCTGTATCACTCCGCTGCGAAAGGAACTACTTTTAACTCTTAACTCGGTCACTCCTACTTATTACGTATGTTTGGTTTAAAATGTAGAAATGTATAGTTCTATTTCTATATTATTATTTTTTTGCATAAATACATACATGTAGACGAGACTGGGACTGTTTTTTCTGCTTTAAATGGACACCAGGTATGTATTCAAAATGTGTATCCAGGGAATTATTCAATGACCAGAAGACTCTTGCGGAAGGAGACAGGAGACGTCAATGAATGTATTCTGGCTTAACCGACGTCATAACCTAAACGTCATAATTAGTTGTTTCAGCGCTACGTATTTTTTTATATTTATTTTTTTAAACTCATTTCGGATGTCTTAAAAGACTAAAATCGTGTTTAGAGTAAAACTACTTATTAGTATATGGCGAATAAAATTTTATGCTGATAAAATAATAATCAAAACACTTGAGCCAATCAGAACGATGCGGCGTTTTAAATGTCCTTTAGCTCTTCCACATAGGCGGTTGTTTTCCATTCGGTTTCTGCAGCATGCACAAGCCCCGCCCCTTAATGTCAGCTGCCTTGTGATTGGTCCGTCTTTCTTGCACTCGTGAACATTTTGTTTGAGTGCCTTACAGTTGGGCAGTCGCGGTAGTTAGTAGATGGTGCTAATATTCACTAGATTTTTATTTATTTTTAGGCCTTTTAAAGTAAAAACGTGCGTTTGTGTCGTTTGATTTTTTTTCTACATATAACAGAATTGTCTTCCCTCGGACGACCCTCTCTGTTCTCTTGCTGTCCGGGAACAAGCTGAATCAGATGGGAACCGAGGAGCGAGGTAAGTCGGCAACGGTTGTATTTCAAATTACGTCGAATTGAAAAATGGAGTTAGGGCATGTCGCAGGATTAGCCTTTATTTCCTACAGCATGTAGTGTGCCTATGTAGTAAGCAGTGATGGATTTGGGACGCGGCCATTAAAATGTTCCGTCCGTTACTACATTCGACGCTACCAAGTTGGTAACGCAAGCAAGCTCAGGAATTTAGCTCCAGGCTAACAGGGGAAAGTAAATATTTCGCGTTTTGACTGTAATTACATTTCTTTTCGTTATCTACATATTTTTAGAAGTATTGATTTTGTTTATAGTCTTCAGTGTCGGTGTATTAAAGACAAGCTAGCTTAAATTTTTTGGTTTAAGTTAGGACTTTTTGGTTACATAGCTAACGTTAGCTCTTACAACATTAGCCGCAAAGTGTAAACTAACACTAACACGTTGTTCCTGTTTTAATATCATGTCGTCTTTTCTCAGAACGACTCCAGATAGGGTTTCAATTTGTTGTTGTATAATTTCAGTAGAAATCTTAACACTATGATGATAGGCATCAATGTGAACGACGACCAGCTAATTAACTTGGGCAGTGGGGTCCAAGCACTCTTCACAAACAGCGTCAGGTTAAAGGTGCAACAGAAAATATGGCTAGTGTTGATTAATGGCTAGTTATTTCAGGGCGTTTTCACATTAGACGTGATTGATTTATACCATGCCCAGTAACAATTGATTTATATCATCCCCACACCCCTGGCCAGCATTTACCTTGTTTTTGTGCTCTATTCTCAGGCACAATTCCCCAATACATAAGGTGGCAGTAAGCCGCTTCCTGATTTGTGAGCTGCCATTAATAAACACAAGACAAGAAGAAAGTAAGGAAGTAAAATTTTTGTGATAGAAACCGTGCCTGAGTCTGCTTGAAGAGGTGGTCTTGGGCACAATACAGTGTACTCTGTGTTCTCAGTGGTCAAGGTAAACCAGACTTTGAGTTTCAAGTGTTTTTGGATACGATCCCAGGGCTTTAATGTAAAACATCATAATACTGCCACCAGCTGAACAGGAGAGTGTAAATGCACAAGTGTACCTGAGAACGGAGCACAAAAAAAAACATGATCATTCATGCTTAATGTGAAAACTTCCTTAGTCAATAGTCAAGTGCAGTTAAGCAATACTCATGTGAGCGAAAATAATCCCTCCGTGGTTCCATGACAGAAAACACAGTAAATGTAGAATATACATTTGTCTAATGTTGACTGATCTTGGCTAATCCACCTTTATGTTGACTTGGCCTATTTTAGTGTTTCAAGCCAAAATTGCAGATCACAAAATAATTTCTTGATCAACGTGACCTGGCTCACTAGTAGCTTCTTTCACACTGGTGACTTGGGCATGGATCTGAGTGCATTTGAGCCTAATCTCTAGTCCATTTGATTAGTGTGAATGACCTGAAACAGTATTTTTAAATGTGTGTTGAGTTGGGTATGAAAGTTAACCTTACCAAAACACTGAAGTGCAATAGAGATCTTGCGGTCACGTGATCATACAAGGTATGCTATGAAGCAATCCTATTTATTGTCACAAACTTGGTTCACTTGCGACCAAAAAAGCAAACGACGAAGTTCTGAAAGTATCAGAAATTTTGGATTCGAATCTCAATGTGACTGGTGTTAGCATACTTATCTACAGTAAAAACCAGAAAGAGAAAGATGGGTAGGGTTATCAAATCCTCAGGTCTGCTACATCATTTGTAGTGGTGGTGATGTCATTAAGAACACATGTTATCTGACAGTCTGTTATACATGGGTGAGTCAAAAACAATTTTCACTCCAGTTATATTAAAACTTGTGTTGGTTGCTATGTCCTATCAGCACTCCCCATTCAAGGCTACGATCTCCCCAGTCACTACTGTGCAGATGTGAGCGTGTTATATCAGTTCTTTTGTAACTGTGGTGCGAGCAAAAATGGAGTGTTTTGTGGATTTGCTAAAAAAAGAAGAGCGATTGGTTTGTTTTATTGTGGTCTGAGGGTGTACCTGGTGCCGTTATTACCGAAGACTTTCTGCACAGTATGGAGAAAGTGTTTTGTCACAACGAAGTGTGTATGAACGGATAGAGAAGTTCAAGGAAGGTTGCACAAGGGCTAGTCATCAAGAGGAATCAGACGGCCATCTACTACTGATGAGAACGTTGTGTGTACAAATGAAGTGATTGTGTTGAATACACATCTGTAATAATCCACGACAGACTTGGGGTTTCAAAAAAGTTTGTGCGGGACAGCACCTTTAATGATGGAATGTGGAAGCTTGTTGAAAGATGGACAAAGTGTCCTTAAAAGCAAGGAGATAATTGAAAAAATTATGTAAACATTGAAAAATTATGTATTTGTCTTGTCAAAAAGTAATTAAAATAAGGTCTACAGCCAGAGTGCGGATAATTCTTGATCCAAGCATTTATTGGGATCCTCTCATACCATGTGAAGATCTTTAAAATAAAAAACACCTTCCAGTGTAAAACAGGCATCGTGTCAAAAAGTAAGGACACTATAACTTTGGTCTTCATTAGAAATCCACTTACAGGTTGGCTTAATGATATGGAACTCAAAAGTTCTGCATGATTAGTCTGAACAATTTCTGTTCAACAGAGATTCTCAGATTGAATTTACATTTGCATAAATATAGCCCCGACCCTTTTCAATAATTGTGTCCCAAAGTCGTGGTTCTCACACTTCTGCTCATAAAATACTCAACTTTTCAACTAGTAAGTTACAGCTTGTGTAATATTTTACTCTTTTATCCAGTATAGACAGAAGTTATTCTCAGTCAATAAGTTACCAGGATTCCATGTAATGATAATCCACCTAACATCTCGCATTATCAATTTATAAAAAAAAAATGCTGTTCTTTTGATTTTCAGTATCTCTAGCACTCGAATTTGATTTGATTCGAGTTGTTGTGAATGGATAAGGGCAGTTCCAGTGACGTCAATGTGACATTTGAACTGCTATAAAGTGCTATAAAGTTGTAAAGTGTCTCATAGGCTGCACAGGCTTACCATCAGGGATGGTGCACATCAACGCTATTAGGTCTGCATTACATAAATCGCTCGATTCACTGACAGCGTTTCAAACTCTCTTGTCCTGAAAGCTTTTCCATGATGCAGAGTGTACTAACTGATACAAAGACTCCTTCCATAAATATTAAAGAACCATCTACTGTCAAAATATTTGAACAAAGCAGTATTTATAAAAGATAGTAAGCAGTAGCTATTTTTAAATGTATTCTTAGTCCTTAGTCTTAGTTTTTATCATATTTAGTCAATCTTATCCTGTTTTTGTTCAGTTAAATTTTAGTCAACTAAAAGTCTAGGCATTTTAGTCTAGTTTTAATCAGAGGATCTTTTAAGTATTTTAGTCTGGTTTTAGTCAATAAAAACATTAACATTTTAGCAATATGTTTATTAACCAACCCTACAGTCCATCTGTAGGGTTTTAGGTTTTATTTTTTTTAAACCATATTTTAGTCTCTCCTTTTTTCGTCAACAATATTGCATGTTGATTTCGTCACGTCTCGTCGTCGCCTCGTCTTAGTCATAGGGAAAAATGTCGTTAACAAATTTTTTTCTGTTATTATTTTCATTGACACAATTAACACTAGTAAGCAGTGATGGTAAAAATTACTAAAACAATCGAAATTACTCAACAAAATTATATACGTTAGATTATTATTATTATTTTTTTTGTAATTTTTTTTCCTTGCGAGATTTTGTTCTGAATATATATTGAAGTACTAATTTGTTCTTCTTATTAATTCCTTCACAGATTGGGTGGATGTGGCCAACGATCTCATCTGCAAGTGTCGCATTAACCTGAGGATACAGAGGCTCACAGAGTGTGACGCCAGTGTGTTTGTGGCCCTATATGAAGCTATCCTGGGAGAAAAAGTACCAGGTAAAAAGAGATTGAAATGGCTAAAAGTTTTTTTATGACCTCTACATTAGTGTGGTGGTGAAAGAGTAGATTTTTGGTTTTCCATTCATCAAATTAAATGTTACATTTGCCATCAAAGAAAGCATCATCTGTATAAATAAGAGATTTTGTCTGTCAGAATTTGCTAATTTTCTACGATTTTCATACATTTAAGGACCAGAAACCAGTTTCCGAAAAAAATTGTCTGTCTCTGTCCAGCCGATTTTGTCACAGCATCACGCAAACCTGCCTGAACAGAATTTAATGACATTTTGCCAGTCCAGCTGTATTTGCCTTATACAGGTTTGTACGTTAAACGTGCGCCAGAAATGAAAGCAAAATGTTGCGTCGTATGGGTATCACAAAACCATAGGGGTTTTATTTTATTTTTCTCATTCAATGCTTTTCTCCTCAAGGTTGCCGTGGTTGTATGGTGCAATAGAAGAAGACACAAAAACGAGCATAGTGCACCTACAAATCAGACACCTTCCTCAATGCACAAACACAGCAGCACACCTAATCATTGCCACAGATTATGTCAAGATGTTGAGTAGAAGGGTAAGCAGTTGTTTGAGCAGTAATTATCGATAACGATATTTGTTGTCAACGAATGCCATTATCGATTAGTTGGACTGCTTACGTTACTGAGGAGCGCGACCACAAGATGCACAAATACACAAAGATATATATACACACAGATACACAGCCGCTCGCGCAATGGAGGTTACAGAAGCGTCTGCAGGAAAACGCGAGCGCCTATGGAGTTAAATTCCTGGCACAATTCTGAGTGCGCGGTTTGACATTTTGAGAGCAGACAAAGCACTCTCCACTGCCCGCTCAACAGCTTGATTCTGTGCGTGCAATGTCTTTCCTGCTCGCTCAACATGTTCTCCGCGCATGCGCGACTTCTCGATTCTGTGCGCGCTCGAATCTGCCTTCACGCGAAAGCAACAGTTATTTTCTGTGCACGCTCAACTTTGTCCAGTGTTACAAAACTGCCACAAAACCATCCAATCACGGACTTCCACACACTACTTCTGATTGGCTGTTCCTTGTCTATCAGCTGGCAATATCTGCAATTATTCTTAAAATGCTGTATTTTGCATCCTCAAATGCTGTTATTTATTTATTTATTTTAGAAAGAGACAAGTTAGCATAAGTGAGTTCATTCAAAAATGAAATCCCCCATGCACTCCACAACAAGCAGCCATTATAACAGAGGTCATCCAATATAATAAGAGTACAACAATTGTTTTGCTTTTTTTATTTATTGATTTATATTTTGGATATTTAAAGAAGTTTTACTGTTCAAAAACAAACTTTGTCTTTAATTTAAGGTTTAAAATGTCAAAATTAAAGATCATTAAACTCTATATGTGGCTTTAGCATTTTTTAAAGTTTAGTTTTATACATAACTAATACCTTGATTTATGGTTTTTGTATAGTTATAAGTAAAACATAAAATTAAAGAAGCAATAAGTTTTTATCCGATTAATCGAAAAAATAATGGCCCAACTAATCGATTATCAAAATATTCGTTAGTTGCAGCCCGAGTGAGCAGTTTTGTGCCAGATTACCTCACAGCAGCCATCGCCCTAGAAGTGTGTGTGACTATACGTGTTTCTCAACAGAGCCAATCAACATGATACTTTTAAAGATTAATGGACAGAGCATTGCATTTTTATTTTCCCTGTGGGAAATTTAAAACCAGTTTGTCTTATGTTCTGAAACTGTGGTGCTAATTAATGCAGTGATGTTATGAACAGCCATGTGCCGGATGTAACAATCTAGTTTAAACAGGGAGTGTATTTGGCCAACCATGAAATATGTACAACTTGGCATAAACAAGGTACTCAACCTTACAAAATTATGTTTGTGTTAACAAGTTAGACAGAGAGTTCTGTCTTACAGAAAGACGGACAGACATGTACATGGGCTTTAATCTGAAATATCACTGGTTACATTAAAGCTGATCAGCTTATTTTTAGCCTTCACTCAGCTATTTCTAAAAAACTTATTACCCTCATTACGAAGGGTACTAACTCTAGTTATAAATCATAAAAAGCCTAGTAAGGGTTGTTTGGGATTCCCTACAGAAGCAGAAGCCTATGTAACTTCTCCTTTCAGTTCTCTGGAAGCAGCACTTCCTGAAAATGTGCTATAACTTTGTGTCACTCAGTGACAGAAAAGTGCACAGCATGCTGTTTCATTATGTTTTAAAATCCTGGGTGAACTTGTGTACATCAAAGTAAATTTAATCATTTTAATCCTAATAATTAAATTTAAATAATTATTTGTCAGTAGGCATTAATAAACTTAATTACGAACTAACTGAAAGCAGATGTTTTGTTTTAATATATTGCCATTTTTGTCCGTTAGTTTTGGGGGAAATGCGTATTTGGATATTTTTATATGATAAGCCAAAGGTGATTCTTTTTTGTCAACATTAATTAGTTTAGTGTGTTTATTAGGGCAGTGGTCACTCAATGGGTTAAGGCTACGATTTCCTGATTGGGAGGTCGGTTTAAGCCCAGCGCTACCAAGATGCCACTGTTGGGTCCTTGAGTAAGTTGCATGAACACCGTATCATGGCTGACCCTCTGACCCTAACTTTCTGACAAGCTGGAATATGTATAAGGAAAAACATTCACTGTGTATAATGTATAAAACTTATGCATTACGATGTTATTCCTTAAGATAAATAATTTAATTGACAGTTCATGTTTCCCCTGTCTAATTTAAAATTGTTATTCTTCTTCATTTTATTTCTACCAATAAAAGGCAGGTTATGGGTATATTTTTAACCCTGTGTGCCCCGCAGCTTGCTTTTCTTTTTGCTTTTTGTTTAATTATGTGAGTTGTAAAACCAAACCTAATAGGAAGCATGTTCAAGCTCAACAAACAAACTAATAGAAATGGTCTCAATACTAATAATTGTAAAAAATAACTGTGAAAGCAGCCTGCATAGGGAGTATAAAAAGCTACCTGATCATCACACAACATAAAAATGATGGAGTGGAAAGCATCTTTGAATATCCTGTATTCTCTTTGCTTAAATAATGTATCACTTTTTTGTATCTCCTGTCGGTCGCGTGCCATATAGACCAATACATTTTCAGATGCATTTCATTGATGAAATCTTTGGTAAAAGTTTTAATCTCTTTTTCAGATTACGTCATTGTACCCAAGAGTCAAGAGGACGACATCCACAACGTACAGTCTGTGATTGACTCGTTGGCTTTGGACTATCTCCAGATCAGTTTATCTCACATCACAGGTGCAGAATTGTACTACACTAGGGGTATAACAGTATGATGCGGTCACCAATCTTTGAACAAGTTTTGAAAACAAATGTGAAACGAATCAGAAATTGCTATAAAAAGAGATTTAATATTGTAAACAAAATGTACCATGCGTTTGTCGTTTCTTTAAAAAAGTTCTATATTCGTTTATTTATAATAACAGCAACTGCCGTGTCATTTTAGCTAGAATTAGAGATCAGACTACAGAAGCATGTATTTCAGACAGAGTAGATTGCAACATTGCTGTGCTGGTATTGTTTACATAGGCTCTTTAATTGTTTTTGGTTGTTGTGTTTGTGTTGTAAAACTGTTTAGTTCAGATTCTTGAAGATGAAATGTAATCATGTGACTAGCGTGCTCAATATATATTTGAACCATTTGTTATTGCCATGATTGCACTGAAATTTAACAGATCGAGACACACGAATGTATTTAGACGTACTGTAGCTGTTCATGCTTAGCCGAGTAAGGTAGTGGATGTTTGCTCGGGGCCACGATGTGGTCTGCTGTGTGCGTATTCAATAGCGCCTCTTGTTTTAGAGGGAACATTGCTGCTTTTGTACCGAGCCAGTTTCTGAGCCTGTGGTTTTTGTTTGTCGGGCCAAGCTGCTGTTTTGTTTTTGTTTTGTTTTTTGTTCCTTATCTTCAGTGGTCCAATTCCTGCCTCTCTTTATAGGTGAGAACATCGTGAAAGGAGATAAGGATTCCATTCGGAACCTCCTGGAGATCTTTGACGGACTGCTGGAGTATCTCACGGAGCAGCTCAGTGACGAAGAAGAGCTCCCAAATGGAGGTAAAAGCTTTTCTCTGGACTGTTTCTGGCTGTTTTGTTTGCTTGATCACATCGTGAATCAGAGAGCTGCAGTGTCTGTCGTCCTGCTGATCCTCTTTGTATTTCATTCATAAACTGCCTAACATGCATGAGCTGGATATAACTGGCTTTGGAGGCAGCTCAAGCAGGGATTACCGGCGGCTGTTCGGGTATTAAATGATCTCCGCGAGCTGTTTGCCAGGTCATTCCTGACCCCGCTGTGACTCAGTAGACGGCTTTGCTTCCCCAATGGGCCTGGCCTAACTCATTATCTTAAATGATGAATGTCAGGGAAGCACAGATGCTGAATATAAGTACTGGAGTAATATTTTCCAGAAGTACTGCCCTTATCAGGTGGTACTGCATGACGGTGGCAGAAAAGTTCAAGGAAATTCAGATCTTTCACCCATGTCGCTCTTTTAAAAAAAATTTTTTTTATCACTTCAAATATAGTAATTAAAAACAATACCACAATGGTTGAGCTGATAATGAAATTCACACAGATTATCACATTTTTTTTATCATACCAAATATACTTCATGGGCCGAGACATGTTTGGTGTCTTGATGCTTGTTTCATGAGGTTTGCCCTGGATTTAATGTAATGTAATGTTTTTTCATTCAGAAATGCTTAAAAACTAGTGTATAACAATTTAGTTTATGGAGGAAAATGTACATAAGATCAATGTAGCCATTAATCTGCAGTTACATTGGCTTCTATACAAAAATGAGTGAAGTTAATGTAAGACACCAAGCGTGCAACTTTTTAAATTGTAATTTAAAGAAAGTCATTTTTTTTTTTATCTTTTTGCCAATTACAGGGGGTAGTTATGTGGCGCAGCTTTGAATGAATGTAAAAAAGATCATGTTATGACATATCTTATATATCCGAAGTCTGTTCATGTTGAACTGGGACAATTGAAATGACTAAGTAGAGCTAAAGCTGTAACTAATGCTTCTAGCTGTAGACACAGGGCAGTAAAGACTCCCTCTAGAAAAGCCAAGCAAAATCTTCCTGTTTCTGACCAATCAGAACAAGCCCTCCACAAGCAATGTTGTATAGTTTATTTTAGAGTACATCAGTGAAATACATGATCTGATAGCAAGTATTTATCAAAAATATGTTTTGCTATTTTAGAGTAGTAATTCAATGTTAAATAGTGCAAGTAGTAGTGCTTTAGAAGACTTTGTTTTCATGTGTGTTGTCTTTCTTTTATGCCTCCACAGACCTCAACGGTACAGATCACCCTACAGAAGCACGAGAGCAGGATAAAGAGGAGAAGCTGTCTCAGATCTCTAGCACACAGTGAGGCTTTAGCACTACACACACACACACACACACACAAACGCGTCATAGAGTCTCGATGTTCAGTTGTTGGGGCTGTGTTATTGCAACACCAGCAGAGTAGAAACTGGTTTAAAGATTCTGTTGAACTGACAGTCTTGGGGTTTTGTTTGTCATGCAGAATGAGGAAGAAGTTTGGTGTTTACATTTCATCGATTTCGTTTTAATTACTCAGTGTTTTTACAAAGTCCCAGAGTGAAGATGTGACCATAATTATACCAGATATTATTGTAATATGCCACCCTTTACCTGAGAAGCATAGTTTAAATTCTTCATATGAAACCAACTTGTGTTATTAACGTATACGAGCTGGCTAGTAGCCACAACATTTAGCAAAATGAGAGGCTGTCATTTATTGTTGGGTTAGAAAAAATTTTTCTTTACAACTAAGCTGCAGTGAGTGTTTAGTGAATGCAGCGGAACCGGTCCTGGTGGTGCTGTTGCTTTTTATCCTGTTAATCATAATGCGTAGTCTGGAAATTCAACAAAAGCAATTACACCAACCTCACAAGCAGAGATTCATGTCTAAAGCAGCTCCACAGTAGTGACATAAGAAAAGAATCAGCAACGAGGTGTGGCAGTGTGATGCAACGCCAAAGACAAATGATTGTCACAGACTTGATTACTTTTCAGTGATAATAAAATTATTTGTAAATAATTGGTTTAATAATAAATATCAATATCTTTGCTAAAGCCAATCACATTTACAGCTAAAGCCAATCATGTCTATTACAGCATCTATAAACAGTCGTTCCCTCTTTTTCTTTCTCTTTTCCCCCCATTTTTCATGTTGTTTGGCATTACAGGTTGCCATGTTATCAAGAGTCTTGAAGGCTCTCATTAGAAAGCTCTCACACTGGAGACTCCTCCCATAAACAAATCCTTAGAATTTATTCTAGAATGCGTCACCATATCTACGGTCATTGTATTTTATGCTGCTTTGTTAAATAACAACTAGTTTATTAGGTTTTTTAGACTTTTACTCTAGTTTCTGTTGCACATCTACTACATCTATATGAATCTCTGTGAATATGATGTTCCTATAGGAATGGTTATATATTAGAACAAGCACTTTAATCTAATCTGATTCATAACTGATGTTTAATGTCAGAGTAGATTTTTTTTTTTTAGGAAATCAAACACCCTTCCTGGCCAAATAAATGTGAAACATATTACAATAGGAACTAAAGACCAAATGCAATAAGTAATAGTAATATGATGGAGTGTTGTTCTGTCAATCTCCCTTTCCAAAATTACCACCTTTCCATTTTCCTAAATTCTTCTTCATTATCTTTCAGTTCCGCTGACCCGTCCAGTAAATACTCCCTCCATTCCTGGAACGGGAATGAATCCGAGTCAACCGGCGAGCTCATCCGTCTAGGCGATTCAGCCCGTACGTTCACCACGAAGCAAGAAGGTGCACGTGATTTCTTCTCAAGCTTTCATGTCTTTTATAAATTTTTAGTCACCCTTTGATTCCAGGCTGGAAACTTTGGGAAAAGCTTATCAGAGTAGAGGATTTCTGCGTCTTGGTAAATGGAATGCCAGCGTGCGTGAGAAATGATCAGAGGTCCTACTACTGCCGCTGTATTTGTTAATTTAGAAAATCCAATATTTGTTTGACAATCTTTTCCCAACTTTCTTCGGGCTTCTGATGAACGATACCAGAGACATTAGCTGCGACTTAATAGCTTTGCAAGGCTGGGATGATTTCCATACTGTGGTATTTTAATCGTCTGGTTAATGAGGGTTTTTTTAGTGCTCTGAGCAAGAAGTATTTCCTCAAGCTGCAATCAGAGATTTTTGCTCCTGATTATAAAGTGATTAAGAAATCAGTCATACCAAAGCAATAGCTTTTTATTTATTTATTTATTTATTTTTTACAAAAAGTCAAATACTGCAAGTTTACAGACAGAAATACTCAGTCTCAGTGTAGCCTGGTGCTTTTTTTGTTGTTGTAGGATTTGCGTGCATTAATTTCAGCCGTTATTTAAACAATAAACAACAATATCACTTAATGAAACAAAAGTCAATAAAACTCATATGGTTCATATGACCATGTAGTGCTTTCAAACTGAGATGCTTAACACCTTTCTCTCTCTCTCTCTCTCTCTCTCTCTCTCTCTCTCTCTCTTTCACTTTCAGTGCGGTCACAACCCCTTCCATCTGTAACATCTATTGGAAAATCTCCCAGTGCACCTGACGTACCCACAGCTCAACCCTGTCAGTCTCAGGAGCCGTTCCCCTCGGCCATTCCTCTGCAGCCTCCCCAACAGGCAGGCAGACCCCTATCATCACCGCCTCCCACGGAGGATAATGAGGGTGACGCAGAGGGGACAAACAAACAGGTAACGCATTAACCATGGCCTTTAACTGCCTTCTATGGACTGACGCTTCAATTCAGAAGGTCAAATATTGGTCGGATATATGTTATTATTTACATTATAAATGATATCATCATTTCTGTTCTAAATTGTACATTTTGGTAAATTTGATCCTATGTTGATTACAGTGCCAAGAGCATGTCATGTTTACTTGCGCACACTCCACCAGTAATGTGCCTCAGGCACTTGGACAGCTGATGACTAGCATCGCACTGCGGCATTGCCACAGAAACTTCCGAATACGCCCTGTAGTTTCCTAGACACACAACCACAACTGTCTCAGCTGTGTGCAGGTTTAATGTTCTAACACACCATAACATATCAAAGCAACCCACTATGTAACATGATTTTCCCAAGTACCTAAAGTCACACTTTGCTTGAACCAAGAGAAAGGCATTCCTGCATTGAAAGCGAAAACCATACCTATTGAAAAACCTCAATGGAGGTCACTTCTGTTGTTGAGTGGTTTAAAAGGGACTGGGTTGCATCATAGTTTCACTCAGCAGTAATGCAGACAAACACCACGCTGCTGTTGTGCATTTATGAGATGAGAAACATGCATGTAAGAGGTATGTATTTGAATAAGCAAATGAACTTGATGCAAACATTCAGACAGGAGAGGAAATTATGTCAGGTCTCTCGCTCGTGTCCTGCAAGCAGAGCAAGTTACTATAACAAGTTACTGAAATCTCTCTCTCTCTCTCTCTCTCTCTCTCTCTCTCTCTCTCTCTCTCTCTCTCTCTCTCTCTGTCACAGAATGGCCATTCCTCCAAGTGTAATGGTGTTCAGAGTAACGGGATCCACACATCTGGTAGGCATCAGCTTTATATCACCACAGTATTGTATTACCACTCTGAGCAAAGCTCCTAGAGATGTGATGGCCAGTGTTCTGTCCTATGCTAAAGTGTGTTGGTGATGAAACCTCAAAAGCAGAGATGCCACGCGTTTGAACAGGGTAGTTAGGTGAGTGGAATCTGTGATTGACCTAAAGCTAGATTTTCTGGAGCAGGTGCTGGAAAGGAGGACCTTGATCAGTCACCCTTTGTATGGAGCTTTTGCTAAGCAGAAGATCATGTTCAGTGGCAGACCTCAATCACAGAGCTGCTCTGCGACCGTCTCGGAAATCCTTTGTTCCCAGGGCCATACGCTGTTTTAACCTATTTACGGTGCCTGGGGACATGAATGGGATTTTTAGTCCCTCAGCCACTAGTCATTTTTAATTATCCATGTAGCTCCCAGTCTCACAGTCTTACTGTTCACAGTCATGGGTTGAGGATGGTTTCCTGTTGAGTCTGGTTTTTTCCTGCCACCATTCCACCCAGCTTGCTCATCAGGGACAGTCTGATAATGTATGCATTTTTCCTCAAACTTTTCAAACGTTCTATAATTTCTTTTTTTTTTATTCCGTAAAGCTCCTTCGTCACTATTGTTAAAAGCACTATATAAATAAAACTGAGTTGAACATAATTTTATTCTTCCATTTAGTACAACGTGTCTTAAATATGCAAATGCCTCTTCATGTGATTTAAAAAAGAAAGAATTTTTTTTTATTATTCTTGCATAGATTGAAGTAAATCATTTTGCTTAAGCTGCAGTCATGATGAATAACAGTTTGTTTGCGCCTAGCAGAAAGTGAGAAGTCTGTGCAGAGTCTGAAAGAAATGCAGCCCGAGGCTCCCAAAGCACAAGCGGAGGTAGGATATTAAGGTTTTAAAATCTAATACATTTTCTTCAACAGAAAACAGGACAACAGTTTTGCTATGGAATTGCATTTAAGATGATGGCGTAAGCCGTTTTTATTTATTTTTATTTTCTTCTCCTTATTCATTTTGCAATCGGCCACCTCTTCCTCACAGGGCGGTAGTGAGAGCGCACGGCGTGTCCTCTTTAACACTCAGCCAGACGTCCTTCTTCTCTCCCATTCAAACGAACATGGCCACAAAAAGGGCACACGCACACACAGCCGAGCAGAAGACGAGCAGAGTGGTGATGAGCGGATCCACAGCTCCGGTTCATCGTCTGGAAGGCGGAAAAGCTGCAGGAGCAGGAGGTGAGGAGCTGGGAAACGAGTGCATGCACTTAATTAAATGAATGGAGAGCTATTGAGGACATTTTAAACATGGAAAATATTCTACAGTACTCGATCGTTTGTGTTCTATATATTCAAGACTTTCTATGGTAAAGGATTCCATCTCTCTTTCTGCTTCAGGCTGGAGGAAAGTGAAGACCCGTTATCCAGACGCAGTCAGAAGAACAGACAGGCTGAGCAAGAGCTGCACGAAATGTCTGAGAAACTCACTGCTCGTCTCGAGGAACTCGATCTAGTGAGTGTCCTCAAGGTTTCAGAAGCAGTCACACCATGTTTGGTCATTTTTGTTCTGTCGTGGAGCAAAAAAAAAAAAAAAAACATTTTATTGTTTCTCACTCGTGCAGATGCTGAAGAGGGCTCTCGGGGAGACAGCAGACCAGCCAAAGCCTGCAGAAGAGGACAAACACTCCCACCATAGTGACAGTGTCATGGAGTGTAGACGTGTCCCCAGACCCACAGGTACTTCTTGCACTTCTTTCTGCTCCAACGTTTTATTATTTTTTTTTCCCCATCTTTTCATCATTCATATTTTCCCAGACATGCTGATGTGATGTGATTTTATGTTGCGCCCCTACACAGACCGGGCCAGAGTGGACCGACCTGCTCGCGCACGCTCTCTTTCGCCGTCCCCTCCTCCTGTATGTCATTCCAGTCAGGGCGTGATAGAGGGCGCTCCGCTCACACATATGCGGCAACACACGACCCGGAGGCGTCATGATAAGCCCAGACACTTTCAGGACCAGCACAGAAAAAGCCAGGTCAGACAGAGATTAAATAGAGCACACGATCTTCATATTTCATGAATATGCTATTTGTAGATATAGCTGGTGTTTTGAAGCTAAGCAAGATAAATTTTGATTTGAGTTTGGCATGAAACAAATGTAAAGATGTATATGTAATAGAGTAAACATGTCAATCTAACTGTAACAAAATTAGCCATTGCTCATGTGAACCTTATAACCGAGCTTTGTGCTGCAGAAAGCTTTTTTTATTACCGTGTATGTGGTGTATTGTATCTCTCTTGTCTTTCTCCTGTTTGCCTCTAGATGGTAGCTGAAGCTTATGACGCAGAGCTGAAGAACTTGAATGAGCAGCAGAGAATAGACTTGGCCATCGAGAGACTGCGAGCTCAGGAAGCTGTAAGAACGTCTGGACAATATAGTATAATATAGCATAAATTGGATTCTGTAGGTTATATGCATTCTGTATCATTAGCATTTTTTATATCTATACTCAAAATGGCTCATTTAAATTTTCAGAAATGTGTGTAGTTTTAAAATTTCTTGGTTACAATACAGTGCTAAGCCGTGGTGTATTTTTAGCAATGTTACTCTTTTTGTCATTCGCCGTAGACTGTGTTGTTTATACAATAATTATAGAATAATTCCTAAGTTTCTTTTTTTTCCTTTTTTGCTTTAGCATATGCATTGTTTGCAAATGTAATGTTAGTGAAACCCTTTTATGTCTTTGTTCATGTAGGAGCGGCAGTACAGAGAAGCCATACGTAAAGAAGCGCATCATGCTTCAAAATCTCCTAACTACAGACCCAAATCAGCTCTCTCAGTCAAGACTCCCCGCTCGAGAGCCACAGGTCCTACACGACCACGCGTCCAGACCCGTAAAACAGCCCAACGTAAGCCCCGTCACTCCTCCTTATCACGGGACACCGTTTGAATCCCTGTATCATACAGGAAATTGTATGAAATCAATTTTAACATTGCCCAGCGTGTTACATCAGAGATGCACCAGAGATGCATTTTAGCAAGAAATTTTAAATTTAGGTTAAGAAATGAAAGATTCACGTTGTCTCCTTAATAATCGCTTCTAAGCTGTTCTGAATTGTCTCTGTATTGTTTTATTTACTAAAGTGAGCCACAAAGCTAACTAGCTTCTAACACAAGGCTGAATTCTGAGTCCC
Source organism: Clarias magur (assembly GCA_013621035.1). Lineage (NCBI taxonomy): Eukaryota > Metazoa > Chordata > Actinopteri > Siluriformes > Clariidae > Clarias > Clarias magur. The sequence goes on from QNUK01000221.1 coordinate 319,783, forward strand.
TCTGATCAAGTGCACTACTTGGTGTGTGAGACCATTTAACACTATTTGGGGTTTAATCCTGGAAACATGATGCTAACTGAGCCGATATTCTAAAGCAGAATAAGTGGAAATATTCAATTCAATCTTATTTATAGGGCACTTAAAGGGGATATTGTATTATATTAACATTAAAGGGATTAAATTAGGGAAAGGAGTAGGAAATGTGTGAGAAAATGTGTGTGAATCAGAATGATCAGAAAGATCGCTGAGGGCGAGAGTTGCAAGAAAATCTTGCTTGGATGGCAATAGGAAGAAACCTTGAGGGTGAGCCAGACTCAACAGGGAACCCATCCTCATTTGGGCCATGAAACCATTTAGTGCTTTGTAGGTCAATAGTAGCATTTCAGAATTAATTTCACTGGGAGCCAATGCAGTGTATAAGACATGGTGCAGTACGGGGTGATGTGGTCATGTCTTCTGGTTTTAGTGAGGACTCCGGCTGCTGCATTCCGTTACAATAGTCCGACCTAAAGGTGATAAAAGTGTGAATAAATTTTTATATGTTGTTTAGTGACACCATTTCTTATCTTGACAATATTTCTAAAATGAAAGAACGCTATTGTGGTAATATTATCTATATGGGTGTCAAATGAAAGACTGGAATCAATAATCACACCAAGGTCTTTTACTGCTGCACATGATTAGAGTTTTTATTATAAAATAAAAATATATATATATATATCCAGGGGTTGGACAATGAAACTGAAACGCCTGGTATTAGACCACAATAATTCATTAGTATGGTGTAGGGCCTCCTTTTGCGGCCAATACAATAAATAAATCAATCCGTCTTGGGAATGACCGATACAAGTCCTCCACGGTGGCTAGAGCGATTTTGAGTCATTCTTCATGCAGAATAGTGGCCAGGTCACTACGTGACACTGGTGAAGGAAAATGTTTCCTGACTCGCTCCTCCAAAACACCCCAAAGTGGCTCAATGATATTTAGATCTGGTGACTGTGCAGGCCATGGGAGATGTTCAACTTCACTTTCATGTTCAGTGGCCAGTGTTTAAGTTTCATTGTCCAACCAGTGTGCGTGGGTGCGTCCATGTGTGTAAAAAAAAAAAAAAAAAAAAATATATATATAGATAGATAGATAGATAGATAGAGAGATATACGTGCACACACACACACGTGTGTGTGTGTGTGTGTGTGTGTGTATATGTATGTCAGAGAACTTTACAAGTTTTACAGGACTGTCTACCATCACTGCCATGGTTTATTCTCATCATCCTTGTGGCCACATAGTACCAGGAATAATTAAAGTACCACTTTCACCCTGTTTATTACACCTCTTGATTTGTTAGCTATCAGACTCCAGCTCCACTGGTCACTGTTCTGACAAAGATATGGTTAAATAAACAATCAAATCATAATCCAGTGATGATAAATCTTGTTTGTGGAACTGTTGTATAAGACAATATAACCCTTGAGGTCATGCTGAATATAAGCACTCCCTTGTGACATTTCTTATAAGAATATAACAAACATGCTTAGAGAAAATAAAAGTATGTGTGTGTGTGTAGTGCGAGTGAAGGAGAACGACTTGTTGCCAGCTCTGTTGGATGACTTCCCTCCTCTGCAGTTCTCCTCTCACACTCTGTCCCGCATGTGGAAACAGCAGCTCCAGCAGGTCGACCAGCTGAGTGCTCTGAACAACCAGCACAAACACGCACACAAACACACCAACCAGGTGATTACAAGCATAATAAACATGGGCACAAATTCGTAACAAGATTCAGCATGGTTACCAACACTCAGTTGGGTTTGGAGCGTATAAGCCACACGTTTGCAATTTTCTTGTTTTACAGGTCGAGGAGGCACAGAAGAGACACGACCTGCTCATGGATATCATCCGCAAAGAGCAGGAGCACGACTGTCGCCTGGTGAGCACACTCGACAGCGTCTTTAAGAAACAGCAACAGTTGGTATACCATTTAAAAAGTGACATATTGAAAAGAACTTGAAACTCGATCTCTGCCTCTTTCAGAAGGATTTCCGAGAGAGAATCCAGCAACAGAGGTCCACGCAGAATAAGCTGCGGGAGCAGAGGCAGCAGGTGGCCCGCGCCCGCAAATACCACAACGATTACCACGTCCAGCTGCGTGCCCGACTCCTCCGAGCCCGCACACGAGAGGAGAGGGTGAGTCACGCTTCAGCTATGTCCCCCTCTGTTCAGCACTCTCAGTCAGGAGGATCATGAGGGGTGGAAATCCTTAACTCAGCAGTTCAGAGTACTAACGATATAAAGCAGCATGTGCTAGTCCTTGTCTTAAACTCGCTCACTGTTGGCATCGCCTGATTAAATTGATGTCGGAAAGATTTCTACATCTTCAAAAATGGTCTCATAAGTTGTCATCCATGTGCTATGAGCTCTAACACAGATAGCACATCTGTTCATTGGAAACGGCTATTTATCTGGTGCACGTTCTGGGTGTTGATGAAATGTCTGACGCGTTGCTTTGTCTCTGTATGTGCCCAGATGTTTCGGCAGGTGTTTGAGGAGGGTCTGGAGCTCCAAAAGGCCCGTCTGAGGGAACAGCGCGTGTACGCTAAAGAACAGCGACAGGAGCATGTACGCAAACACAAAGATGAGATCGAGGCCATGGAGAACTACTACAAAGACCAGGTAACTACTTGTTTCCATGTTTACCCGACTGCACACTGGCGTGGTGGGATTAAATGTTATTGTATAAAAATTAAAACTGACATTGAAACTGTGGTGATAAATTGATTGATTGAAAAACAAATGTGTGAGTATGAAAATTATCCGCACTCTGGCTGTAGAATTTATTTTAATTAACCTCTAGATTAATTTTTTGTTTGAGTGCGGTTGACTCCTATAACACGGAATAGGAAAAAACCTATATATTTTATATAACCTATAAAAATAATATACCATTTTCCCTTCTCATTCATTTCTCAACTTTTGTCTGCAATCAGTTTTCCATGCTGGCTGAAAGACTCGCTTTGGAGCGCCATGAGATCCAGGTACGGAAGAAAGCCCAGGAAAAGGTAAGTTATGCTGTGCTTAGATCTTTTCTTTTAATATCTATTCAGTACCCTGTTATATGAATATGTATCATGTTAAATATTTAGGCTTGAAACATCCATTAAAAAGAGAATTAGACCTGCATGTTTGATCAGCAAAGCTATGAAAAAAGAAAAAATCTCCCCTATCCGAATGTCACATGGCTGCTTGTAGGATTGAACGATACTAGTAAACTATCATATTGTCATATTTTTATGATCCACAATATGTATCACGTATTTCTAGCATATAATCTGAGAAAAGCATAAACCTCAGTATTATGTTTCCAATGTTATGGCTGATCAGCGGACAGTGAAAGTAAAGACTTTTCGCTCAGGTGAAAAGTACACAGATCCTGTTAGTAAGTCAGATTGCTCCGGTTTTGCTCAATGAATCCTACATTTTAGGTGCGTAGAAGAGTATATATACCCATAAGGGCCATGTAAATCCCCTCTCTCCACATTCATCTTCCAGGCTCTGCAAAAGATGAAACGGGACCTTAGGAGCAAGATGGAGCGGGAGATCAACGAGTTGCAGAAGATCATCATTCGGGATGACGAGGAAGACTATTTCCGCGAGTTGGAGGTGGAGCGGCTGCGCAGGCGAGTGCAGATGGCCTCCTTCCAGTATGGCACAAGCTGCACGAATTGACTCCTGTTGCAGGGTAAACTCATCATCTAGTGACCAGTCTCAACCTACGCTTACCCTAACATCAGGCTGGAGCTGTTTCTACTTTTACACATGCAAATACTGAGCTGCATTATTGCACAAGGGCTTCTGACGAGCACATTTTTACATGAAGCGTCCTGTAAAAGCTGAGTAGAGGAATCTCGAGAAATGACACAAATCGATCACTTTTTTTTTTAAAGACATTTTGACGGGCAGCGACTGCATCAGGATAGTGCGTCATGAAGAAGAAACGGCTTTCACTCGATTTTATTTAACGGCTACCAAAATGAATCTTTCAACAAGGAAAAGGTCCGAGCTACGGCTCGTTACTGTGAGCAACAGTGATCGGGTTCATAAATGTATTTAGGCATTTGTGATATAATTTATTGCAATATTTGATGCACAAATTAAAGGATGTGACAATATATATATAGAATCTATAAGATTTAGATTACCCAATATGCAACCAGTAAGGATTATGTATAAAAAGAATTATGTTGCAACATATTTAAAAAAAAAAAAAAAGCCTTATGTCTCAATGCCTTATTCACTTTTTTTTTTCTTCTTTTTCTCTCACCACTTGTGCTGTCATATAAATGCCGGAAACTGTGACTCTGATTCAATACTTCATCGTAAATGAGGTTTTCTTTTCTTTTCTCATTCCATTCCATACCTAAAGACACGATTGCAATGGCATGTTGTGCAACAATATGATTTGCATAGCATGTAAATAATTTCTCTCTACATACCGTTATGATACACCTCATCAATTACACAAGCAAGAGAAACCGTGCATGAGTCAGATGGTGAGATTTTCTGTAGTTACATACGTGTCAAGTTCCTCGTGCCAATCCTGAGGTTTGAGACTTTTTTTAAAAATAATTATCTACTCTCATCACCTGATCTTGACTGTTTCATTCCCTTTCAACAGTGTTTGTTGATTTATTGTAAGAAGTGTAATGGTGTTTGTCTTTTTTCTGGGTTTTATGATTCAATTCAAACTGTTTTTAAACTAAAGTAACTCTTTAGCTGCTATTGTTTCTTATTGGAACTTGGAACACCTGACCTGTCAGTGTCTTGTTTGTGCGAGTGTAAACACAGGGTTACTCTACTGTTTATTGCAAAACAATGTTTTCTATTGTAAAACTGTAAATCACATCAGCTCCATGTAGCTTCTAAGGCATATTTATTGAAAGAAACCTGCGATCTGTTCATGAAAACATGTCGTACATGGACACTAAATTACTGGACGTCTTTTGAGAACGGTTCTGGATCCTCACGTGCAGTCCTGCGTAGGCCGAGTCCTCCACCAGAAACACACTGAACCTTTAAACTTGCTGCTAACAGAGTCTTCCTCCATCACTAAAATGCTGATGCAAGTCTAAAAGATCCTGTTTTTACTATTCTTTCCTTTTTTGGTGTCGATATAAACACAAATGATTTTGCACCTTTCCACCCTGACGTGGACCGTTGATTAATATGTGGCTGTTGATAATGATCTGCAAATCTTTTTAAATTATTTTATTTTGGAATTTCTCATTGCTGGATTGGTCTTCCTGAGTGTGTGAAACCTGTTTGTTATAATTTAAGTATTTATTAAATTGCACAAACCGATTTGGCTCACGTAATTCATTTATATGCTTTGGTGAATTGCTGCTAGTTACCATAGTTTTCCCAATGTTGGGTTCATGAGGTCGTGCCCACTTGTAGCATGCGCCACAAAGGAACACGTTAAGAGCCTGAAGTGACTCAACTCGCTAGGGCTTTCTGAACGCACAAATCTGATGTTCTTTACGTCCGATCTGAGTCACTTTCATATGTAGTCCTAAATTGGGTCATGTGATCAGGGAGTTTCACTGACTCTCATTACGTGTTTCAACCCAAATGGCAAAGACGTATCGCTGTGCTATTTCAGACGACAGACGCGTTTACACTAGAATCCGATAAAAGTCACTTGTGATTATGAATGGGAACAATCACGACATGCAAATCCTATCTGAATGAGTAATGTGAATATAGCCCAAGAATTTTCTTATGGATTTTCTTTTTCCCTATGGATTCAGACTTTTGGGCAACCACATATAATGCACTTTGTTGCGCAGAAAATGTTACACACTAAAACCGCCGTCCAAAAATGCAAAATGAACACATCCAATCACTAATTTAGAAATTCCTAAAGATTCATTTGGTTACTACAGAAATGCCACCATATTAGAAAAAAGGCTTTGGTTAAAAACCTGCACTACTATCAGGGCTGCTGTGACTGAAAAAATCATACATCATACGAATCCTACATTCTGACTAATCAGAATCGAGAATGCACTCTGGTATAAATATTGATGATTAAATCTGCAGGACATTGACCTCATTTTTACACTTTATTTATATATATATATATATATATATATATATATATATATATATATATATATATATATATAGAAGTGACAACGTGAGCCGGGTTTTTAAACCAAAAACGCTGCTGATGCAAACAGCTCGGAGTTTATTGCTCGTGTTTATTGGCGTACAGCGGGAAGACTTTCCTCCTGCATCTCCTACGGACACATTAATGAGCTCACAGAACAGCTGCAGCAATAAATACAAATGAAATGAAAAGGGAAAAAAGCTTATTTACACCAACACACACACAGTGTACATACACATACTGTACATACTGAAGTGTTCAAATCCAAAACACTGTTTCAAACATCACACAAACAGAAAGATTAATGTTTAACATGCTAGAAAGGCAGCTGTAATTGTGTGTGTGTGTGTGAGAGAGAGAGAGAGTGCAGATTGTCCAAACTGTCTGAACACTCGGTGTAAGTTTAAAATGAATTAACAATACTGAACAAATGGAAGATGTTTGGTTACTGAAAAACCTTTAAAGGATTATTATATGCATTCTGAAACCTCTTCAAAGCACTCATCAGCATATAGAAAATATTGTTATACTTCATACTTTATAAGGCACCCTTATGAGCATACTTAAGGCTTTTAGCACACATATGGACTAAATGTATCAGTGGGGATATCAATGCTGCAAATAAGGTCAATGTTATACAGTATGAGCCGTAGTCATATAAAGGTTAACAAGCATGTTATGAACATGATATATCAACTTCTTCAAGAAAATAATTCCGTGAAATATACTGTACACTTGCAATCCCAAATACGCATTTTACACAAATGTAATCAATCACTCAGACAAAACATGTTTGTTGATGATGTTTGCTTCTTTGGTTTTGAACTAGAGGTACAAAGGGCAAAAACGCCACATTTTGAAGAAGGGACAGGTTATTGGCATAAAACAACTAATAGGGGAATAAATGCTCAGAAATGCTGCAATTGGACTTTGGAGCAATGAAAAGGGTCATGTGATCTGACGAGTTCGGACTGACCCTATTCCTTGAGTAATGGGCGCCAGCGTTATGATCTGGAGTTCATTTGGTCAGGTCTAAGCTCAGGAACATAATGTGGCGACTAAATTAAATGAAGTCAGCTGACGACCTGAATGTACTGAATCACCAGGGTGTCACATCCATGGAGGGGTTTCCTTCCCTGATGGCGCAGGTGTGTTCGAAAATGGACTTTATGGATATTAACATCAACATTTTCCATGATACTGAACTTCCAGCCACATATAACACGGTATGACTGCAAATGAGGATGGGTTCCCTGTTGAGTCTGGTTCCTCTCAAGGTTTCTTCCGATTGTCATCTCAGGGAGTTTTCTCCCGCCCTCTCTCTCTCAAAAAATAAATAAATAAATAAAAATTAGTCATCAGTTGGATTTATTATTGATTGTTCCATTACCCACATCATAACTGTATAGTAAAGCTGGACAACAAAAGCTACATGGCGACAGTAGTGGCTCAATTGGTTAAGGCTATGGGTTATTGGGTCAATTAGCAGAAGATTGGGGAGCAGAAGTCCCAGCACTGCCAAGTTTCCACTTTTTGTGCCCTTCACATTGATTTCACTGTGCTGTAAGGTGTTTATTTTGTATGGACGTCTGCTTTGAAATTAAATCTGTAACCTCGATCAATTTTTAATAAATTTTGTAATTAATATCGTACAAAAACATTCATGTCAAAAATGTGAATCTGACCTAGTAATGACATTTGAAGCAAAGAAAAATATGTGGATATTATTTGTTGGCTACACTAACTCCGTGTCATAAAATCAGTATTGAAACAACAGAAAACAGCTTTACAGAAACCCACTCGTAGATTTAGATGAACAAGCCAGTGGCAAGGAAAAACTATCTGAAACATCATGAGGAAGAAATTTTAAACAGAACCAGCCTCTCATGGTGATGCAGGATACTGAGATTAAGCACAGGACAGGAAATATGTCAGGCCTTTACGATTACACCAGAAGTCTTTAGGTGCAAGTTTACATTAGATTTACAGAACCAGTTCAACCAGTCCACCAAAGAAGCAAACGTCAGACTCGAAACATCGCTCAGCTGACTGACTGACTGACTGAACTAGTTTACCAGAGAGAAGAGAATATTATATAAACTGTTCTCTGGGACACTTGGATACACATCGTTGTTCACACTGCGGTCCTCAATGCTGTATCTGAACCAATGGTGAACAAATGAACAATTCTGGCAACCAGTTACTGTAGATCTCATTGAAAAAACCTTGTCTTATAAAAGTGAACAAAAAGAATCCTATATAACCTGAGGTTACGTCCTGAAATAGCAAGATATAAAGCACACATTTGTAAAGAATGTGGATATATTGCATACATTATACAAATGAGCTACACAAAATCACCTCTTCAGTTCATATTAAAAAAAAAAATGTCTCGCCTCCTTTCTAAAGTGCTCTTAAGGTGTTTTGGGGTGTCGGGCTCTTTTGTGACAGATGGCTAATCTAGGATCAGTGTTTCCCTTCATATCATAACCATACTGAAAAGCTTGTTCCTTTATTCCTTTCATAAATATTTTTACACATGAAGCAATCTGAGCATATAGCAGAGGGTTATGGGATTTATATCGGCTCTGATCGGAACGATTTGACTGTACATGACCGTCACTGATGGGCTGGGTGAATCTATAGTCCACGGTAGAAAGAAATTAGCCACTTCTCTGAACCAGCACCTTCTGCATTTGGTTCTATAAAAAACCCCCAACAATTCCATTCTGATTCTGATCACATCTGCATGTGTGAGCCAACACCTTGGACACGGTGCCAGTCCATCGCAGGGCAACGGTGACATAATATACACATTCATTCACACACTACGGGAAATTTATCTGCACGTCTTTGGACTGTGGGAGGAAACCGGAGAACCCGGAGGAAACCCACCATGGGCGGGTGGGAGAACATGCAAACTCCATGCACACAGAGGCGGGAATCGAACCCGAACCCTGGAGGTACGACAAATAGTTCTTGTATGTAACCCTGGCTGGGAATCAGTTCATTAAGTTTGAGAGTTCAAATCCCTAGGACTGCTGACGAGCACTAAGCATGACCCGGAACATTCCGAGCTGTATGACTGAATTGACCCGTTTATATCTAAAATACCTGTTTATTTTTAGTTAGTTACTAATCCACGATTTGTTTAGGTTTAAATAATCCAAATCCTGGATGGTTACTACCACAGACGCACATCAGACCCCTGGATATCTGACCATATCATTTGGCAAAGTCATGTGATCATGTTAGTTCTTCATATCTTCATCCTGTAGACTGAATGCGTGTCTATGAAGGTAACTAATTTTCATTGACGAATCCTTTGCTAAAAGAGCTAGCCAGTGTTTTTTTTGGCCTCTAGAGATGATCCTTCTTCTACAAGTGTACATCAGCTTGTTTGAAGTAGTGGCGTATGAACCGCAAAATTTGTTTGATTTTTATTTCAATTCCTGTAACAGTAAATCTTATAGGCAGAATTTATAAATCGAAAAACTTCGCATTATATTCTGGAACTGAAAAAGAGAAACATACAAAATATATGGGACTACATGGTGCCGGAGTGACGACGACGACGATGATGATGGTGGTATGATGATGATGATGATGATGGTGCTCACAGAACAGCCGCTACAGCACTAATATGCATGTCTACAGTCGACAGACTGCACACTTCAGTATTTTATTACTTTCACCCTCTCATTACATTCGCAAAAGAAATTTAGTAACAAGCCTGAGCAATGCTGCTGTCTGGAAGACGTCCACGACGGAGGTGAAAATGTTACCCTGCCTTCATTACAGACTTTCTATATTATACAGGAGACACATAAAAAAAATCTCACCTCATTCATTAAAAACAAAAGAAGACTTCTCGACTAAACATAATCACTTCTTCTAAATCTGATGATAGCAGCTGAGAGAAGATTAAAGAGTTAACTAAAACAAAATTTAAAAGAGGGGAAAAAAAAGAAGCATGACCGATTAAAAACAAAAAACAAAGTGTAACCATTTGCTGCCATTCGTTCCCTCTTCCTTCTGGATTTGTCACATAATAATCCTGGCGCTTGCAGTGACATCACGCCAAGGTTGGACTCTCCGGATTCCTGATGGCAGCTCTGTGTATGTGTGTGTGTGTGTGTGTGTGTGTGTGTGTGGGTGTGTGGGATCCTCATTCGACTGCAAAGCCGCAGGTCTCCTCGATAGCCGTCAGCAGCTTGTCATAGAGTTTGTCGTAGTTCTCGTAGGGAGGAACGTCGATGCGATTGAAACTGTGAACACAAGAGCAGGAAGTTACAAAGACATTCTGTATGAGCAAAATCTGTTTAAGCTTATGTGTCATTAACCAAAGCAAAAAACAAACAAACAAAAAATGATAATAAAATGCTACCGTGAACATATCATGCATTATTGTGCATATATACTTCTCCTAGTGTAAACTACTGCTGATTGGTCAGAAATGGTCTCGTTTCTACAGTAACGACTCCGTGTTATTATATAACGGACGCGCCACGTGAAGTAAAAACCTACCGTTATTTGGCAAAATAATTTTTTATACTCTGAGGCATTTATTTAGTTATTTATTTATTTACGAATTTCTGGCTCGGCTGATGGCAAAAATCAGTCCATTTCCCACCGCAGAAAAATTCTTCATGACAGTAAATTAACAATAAGGACCGAGCCTCATCATTAAAACACACAACATTAAGCCTGATATTGTGCCGGTTCCTCTTGTGCATGTCGGGTCAGTGACTCCACAAGAACTCTCGGGGCGTCCTGTGGTGTCTGGCACCAGGAGGTTATTGGCGGATCCTTTGGGTGCTGTGGGGCCTGCATGGATCCGACTTGTTTGTCCGGTGGAGCCCATGCATGTTCTGGTAAAAAACGTCAGAGTCTAAGGTTTCCCAGCAGAACTGGGAATTCGCCACCTTGCCTTCTTCCCACAGTGCATGCTGGTGCCACCCCTTCCCCAGGTACACCACCGCTCAAAAGTTTGGGATCACTTGCAAATTTCTTTGTTTTTGTTTAGTGAACACTGGGGAGTTCTTGCAAGAACAGTATTGTCAAGTGCATTTGAACAAAAACCAATTAAGCACCATGAGGAAACTGGCTCTCATGAAGACCTTCCCTGGAATGCAAGACCATAACTTACCTCTGCTGCAGAGGAGACTACCAGCCTACCGGAGAGACTCCTAACTTTAGGAGTTAGCAGCCTCAGAAATCACAGATTAACAAACAGCACCTCGGATTTGAGCCGTTATGAAGGATTTACAGAGCATGAGTAGCAGACACATCCCAACATTAACTGGTCAAATGAGATTGTTGCAGATTTTGGACGCTTTCGGCATCGCTTTACAATGTAGAAAGAAATAAAAATCAGGAAGTTAGAAAGTCGCCAAACTTTTGGCAGTGATGTACAAGTGATGCACAAGCACTCTGCTTTCCATATTGGACAATATCACAATCACTCAGATCCTTACACTTTCCCATTCCCCCGTTTCCAATCAGATTTGAGAACCTAGTGTTCACTTGCTGCCTGATACTGTATGTCCCACCCCTTTAGAGGTTCAACTGTAACGAGATAACCAATGTTATTTACGGCTGTATTTAAAAATCTGTCAGTGGTTTAATGTAATGGATAATTGGTATATATTTTGTGTGTGTGTGTGTGTGTGTGTGTGTGTGTGTGTGTGTGTGTGTGTGTGTGTGTGTGTGTCCGCGCCCCCAGGTGTGCATTTACCACGTGTGGGCTTTAGGCAGGTTGTTGGTGCTGGCATCGATTTGCTGGATAGTGAACTGTCTCGGCCCTGCAGCACCTGCACACAAAAAAGTAGACGCCAAATCAGTAAACACTTATGAGATGCACATACAAGACTCTTCCTTTCATGTTGAAGAAGCTAACAGTGCTTGGGATCAAATCATCAAAAAAATACGATTAATGATTACTAATGGTCAGTACGTGTTTTTAGTAACTGGTAGCTGGCGACATGGGCGTGGCATAACATTGTGGCTGTGTTTAGAATATTATTTAAAATCTAAATAGCTTTAGCAGATTAAACGTATTCAGATTTCCTTTTGTATTATTCCAAATCACATCACTATATGATATCATACTTCGTAGATGTTGTCAGTCATACTGTAACTCGTGTCTTCACTGCTACCGCTACAGTCCGGCCTCGTCATGGGTAGCAGAGTTACATATATAGAAAATCCTGCCCTGGATAAGACAGATGCTGGGCAGCTGCTGCTTTAAGGATGGTGTATTGCACTTAAATAATGCTCAACAGGAACACACTTCCTTTGTTTTAAGAAGCGGTTTTGTATTTTGTACAGCCCTGAAATCAGTGACAAGCTCTGCTTTGTGAGTTGTGTTTTTTATATATTATGCATAACTTTATACGAATTATACTTGCACCTCCAGGGTTCGATTCCCGTCTCTGTGTGCATGGAGTTTGCATGTCTTCTCCGTGCTTGATGGGTTTCCTCCGGGTTTTCCGGTTTTCTCCCACAGTCCAAAAACATGTAGGTTAGGTTAATTGGCGTTCCCAAATTGGCCGTAGTGTGTGTGTGCCCGTGTGTGTGTGTGTGCCCTGCGATGAATTGGCACCTTGTCCAGGGTGTACCCCGCCTTGTGCCCAAAGTCTCCTTGGATAGGCTCCAGGCCCCCCATAGATTATGAGTGAGTGAGTGAGTGAGTGAGTGAGTGAGTATGAAGGGGAGGGCGGGGGTGCCACACACTAACACTAGAACCCATGTCCAAAGATAATCCAAAAGTTAATTTTGCATATTAGGTGCCCTTTATATTAAAGTGCCAGATATTTAGCTGAAGGCGGAGTTAATTTCTGGGCCACAAAAATGCCAAGCAAAGCCTGCAGTGAAGTATTCCTCAACATTCAGGTCAGAGTTTTTATAAGGTATGTTTGAAATAAAATGATTATGAGACGCTTTGGAAGTCTTAAACATATGGTAACTTGTGTATTTTTATTGGATTTTAGTCCTGTGTTTATGGCAGCGTGTTCCAACTTGCACTTTTCTTTTTACTGTTGTACGAGTTTACCATACACTGCGTTTTGTTTCCCCACAGAGAACTTGGCTGACATTTAAGTGTCTTATTTTAAGACGAGTATCTTTCGGAAATCTTTCCTGACTCGGATTCACTTTTTTTTTTTTGCATTCTTTTTGCTCTAAAATGCAACCTGCGAGGAAAAATGTAGCCCAAATTCTATAATAATGTGCACGTTATTGTTTGATGTCCTGACCCTGTAAAGCCTTGAAGCCTTGCAGAGGCACTCGAGACGAGCCGGTGACGAACTGCAGGAGCCTGGCTCTGCGCTCTTCATCGAATGACTCCACGGCTTTCCAGAACCACTTCACCACTCCGCTGTCAGCCGTGCAATGCTTTAGGCGCGTGTTTGCCCTCCAGTCGTGGATGTCGATCTTCCCCAGGCCACAAACGATTAACTGCATAACAGAAAAAACACACTGCGACTCCCAGCATAGAGAAATGACTACAGAGCATGTTCGTCTGCTGTGGACATCACCTTCACCGCCCACTCGCATTCATAGACTGTGTGTGTGTGTGTGTGCGCGCGCGCGCAAGTGCGTGTGGTTTATCGCGTACCTCCAGCTCCTTCTCGTCGAAGGCCTTGAGTAGGTGCTGTGGTATGACCTCGTTGAAGCCTTTCTGCAGAGCCAGGAACTGAGCTTCGATCCCGTGGAGGAAGCGCCAGTTCACATACAGCCTACAGAGACCACGAGCCAGGATGGTGGAGTTGGAATACAAAGACAGAAACTAAGGTAGGTATCTTTTACATCATTTTTTTACATCAGTTATTGCTATAGCAGAGGTATAATACCATAGACAGAGAAAAAAAAAATGGGGCATGAGGAAAACACAGAGTAAAATGATTCATGGGAACATAATAGGATGTGGGTTTTTCACTCTTGTTAAAATATGTTCATCTGGCTTACCTGACATACTCTTTCTTGTTCTCTTCACTGACTGGGATGTTCTTGCCGTTTGGTTTAAGCTCGTGCTGGATGATCTGCCCGTACGCGTTGTGCTCCACGCAGAACGTGTGGTCCAGTACACCCGTGATGTCATTCTCCCTGTCCAGCACATATAGAATATATATGAAAATGATTGTGTATAAGATCTTACACACTCCGTTTTAGCTGATCATATTACTGTATTTTTACAGCCATCAAAATGTTTCTAAAAAGTGTGCGAATGGGAGTTTGTATAATCTGATCTGACTCACAGGATCCAGACGAGGCTGTTGTGTAGGTCGGGGTCCACGGCCTCCATGTCGTCGAGTGTGATGGATTTACCTAGTAACTGTTTGTAAAAGGGCAAAGTGAAGCCTCCATCGATGTAATGGCCATGAAACACTGCCATGCCCATGATCCGGCCCACAAAGTGAAAATATGACAGATGCTCCTACACACACACGGCAAAGTGCATTAATATATGAAGTAAAACATTTGTTTGCATTTGTTTTATTTATTCAACATAATTAAATTTTTATTTAATACAGCGGAACCTTGGATTACGAGCATAATTCGTTCCGGAAGTGGGCTCGTGTTCCAAAACACTAGTAAACCAAATCATTTCCCATAAGAAATAATGAAAACTCAAATTATTCGTTCCACAGCCCCAAAAAATAAATACATAAAAATAATTAATGCAATCTATAAACTTTACCTTTAAAAAAAAAAGTACAAATAAATCCCGACAGATAAGTGTTTCCGTTTCCGCGCAGGCACCGTGTGTGTGTGTGTGTGTGTGTGTGTGTGTGTGTGTGTGTGTGTGTGTGTGTGAGAGAGAGAGTGTGTGTTGGGGGAATTAGCCCCTTCCCTCGCCTCGTTTTACACAGTAACACTCCTCCTCCCTCTCCCCATCTCGCTTTTTAAGTTTCACAACAAACGGAAACACACAAACACAAAGGTGAGAAAAAGTTCATTAATATACTACACTGTGCAAAAGCCATTTCTTCATATTTTGCTTATAAAGAGCCAGCTTGTCTTGTATTTTTAATATACTCTCGAGGAATAGGTCTCCAGGCTTCCTGAAGGACGTTTTTGGACATAATTCTTCCCTCTCGGTTTCAGTCCAGTCCCTGTACCTGAGCAGTTTCTTTTTGGATTTTCGCTCGATTTTCTCCCTAATTTACTCGTTTCTAATTCCTCCCCGTCACTAGGGGGCTCCACATTAAGGCTACTACTACCTCTCAGTCGGGAGGCCCGAAGACTGACACGTTTCCACGGCAGCTGACCGCATCTTTTCAAACTGCTCACTCATAACACTCGTAACACACTCGGAGGACAGCGCTATCCGCTCCTTCCGGTTCCGTGAGCTCACAGACGCCCCTGATTGGCTGTAGAGCCGTGATTAATGTGGGAGCACCAAGTACCCCTCATCCCTCCCCTCTGAGAGTGCTCGGCCAATCAGCTCTCTGTAGACCTCCGGCTGCGAGAGGTTACAGCATCACCCGGGAATCGAACTCGCGATCTCTGGATGATAGGGCGAGCGCTTTACAACTGCGCCACTTGGCGGCGTACCTGAGCAGTTTCAGAGAAATGCTTTTAGCCACACAGTGACCTATGAATCATTCATGTAAGGACATGAACCAGTGAGAATCAGTGTACAGGTGATTACTACTGCTGAGTGGTTGGAACAGATGAGAGGGGAAATGAGGCTGCTGATGAGGATGTTAAATAAACAACCAATTTTCAAATTGTACCTTTAGGCATTTTGCAGCCTGACACAGTAAAACATTTGTTTGCATTTGTTTTATTTATTCAACATAATTAAATTTTTATTTAATACAGCGGAACCTTGGATTACGAGCATAATTCGTTCCGGAAGTGGGCTCGTGTTCCAAAACACTAGTAAACCAAATCATTTCCCATAAGAAATAATGAAAACTCAAATTATTCGTTCCACAGCCCCAAAAAATAAATACATAAAAATAATTAATACAATCTATAAACTGAAAATAAAACAAATTAATCTGCACTTTACTTAAAAAAAAAAAAAAAAAAGTACAAATAAATCCCAACAGATAAGTGTTTCCATTGGTGCGCGCAGGCGCCATGTGTGTGTGTGTGTGTGTGTGGAATTAGCCCCTTCCCTCGCCTCGTTTTACACAGTAACACTCCTCCTCCCTCTCCCCATCTCGCTTTTTAAGTTTCACAACAAACGGAAACACACAAACACAAAGGTGAGGGAGTGACGCTCGGTGTCAAAATAAGAGTCAAATGCGCGATACATGATACTCGGCGCTCGTAAACTAATACTTGCTCGGTTTCCGATTTAAAATATATTAAAAATCTTTGCCCGGTTTGCGGAACACTCGTAAACCACGTTACTCGCAATCCGAGGTTCCACTGTATAAAGAAATAAGGCGTGGCTAATGACTTTTGCACAGAACTATAAGTATAATTATGCGTACAATACAGCGCGAGTTGTTTTCTTTAGTTTGAAGTGTTTCCGTGACTTACTGGGTTGACGGCAGAATCCGGGTTGATCTGAAGTGTGTAGATGTCATCACGTGAGTATTGGAACAGACCGTAGTACGGGTTCAGCATCTCATGGGATAGCAAGTACAGCCACTCTCTAACGCAGAGATTACACAGAGACTCAGACTGAATTTCCAAATATTCACAACACAGATTATAGATACAAAACATATAAATGTTTTATATAAATGTGCAGAGGAACACATTTGATACTATATAGCATGAATTCGATGAGCTTAAACTTTTATGCTACTTTAACTAAAATAGGAAAAATAAAATAGACATACTGTACCTGGCCACACCTCCATAATCAAGCCCCTCCTCTCCTCTGAACTTCACCATTAGCCTCTTCCACAAATCCTTCTGCCTCATCTTCATAACCTGCCTGTACGACTCCTGACAGACAAGTTGACACTCTCTCATTATTACGTAATATTTTATATTGTAGAATGATAGTAGCTAACTACCAAGCTATATAAATTTAATGACATTTTGCCTTTTTGTGTATTTATTTATTCATTTATCTATTCATCAGGAATGTACACCAATGACAGAACCCTTAAATGTAGTACTTGGTCGCAAATTAGATTTAAATCACACTTAAAGCTAGGTAATAAAATCTAGCTAGTTTTGAGAAAAATGTTGCAATTTTGGATGATCATACAACCCGATGCATAAAGATGAACGATGTATGCATGTAGATGCACCAGATAAATGTCGGGATAAAAGCAACATGTTACCTCACTGTACAACAATTTCAAAACATAAGTACGCATTTAATAACATTTATAGAATAACACATTAGTGTGTATGCAGTGTATTTATGAGATGTTTCATAAACTTGATCTTATGCTTCTTGTTTTCAGTGCTTATGTACGTCTCAGGAATAACTTATGATTCCACCCTGCTCAATCTGTATTTCAATATGCAACACTCAGACCTCAACATGCTGAAAATCTTCCTGGACAGCAATAAATATCCAAGTACAGGCTCTCCGAGCAGCTCGAAAAGATGTCCGTTGATGAAAGAAAGAGAATGGGGGGGGGAGGGGGGGGGGGGGGGGGGGGGGGGGGGGGGAGCGGGGAAAGAAAAGAATGCGGAGTCCGAAACAGAGCGAGAGCACGAGTTTATAGCACTTGTTAAAATTATGTAACTACTCGACTGTTTCCAAGCTTTACACAAGCAAGCTCAACACTCCAGCGGTGCGTTCTGGAGAGGGGCAGATACACGATCTGCCCACGGTGCATCAACTAAGTAATAGCTAACAACTATTAAACACCACCAATGTTACATCATGTTTCTGTGCAACTATAAAATTACAACTTGTGAACAAATCAGATGTGCCTTTATAACCTCTTAACACGGTGCATCACGCCCCTCTGTCCCAAATGATTGCAATGCCTAACATCTTGTCAGTGATTTGTCTCAGAAGTAACAAAAGCTCACTGTTATAGATACCAGTGCTTTAAAAACAATAACGCATAGTGATGTAACTTAATGTTGCGTTTCATTGGTGAACTGACATTGAAGTAATCATTTTCATTGGTGCTCACCAAGAGTTAAGAACTGTTCGCTTCTCTGTAATAGTCTGTCTCTCTCTCTCTCTCTCTGTGTGTGTGACATCATGCCGCAGGAATGCCTGCCTTCCATGAACAGAATGGGGCTATGCTGCAGTTTGAGAAACTCACATTCCTGTCTTTAAACGTGACTGGATTCTGGAAATAAGCAATGTAATAATGCTCAGTCCTCCAGGGCCAGGGAGACCAGCCCCTGCTAACCCATAATGCATCTGACCCATGTGCATTGCCTGATTTCTATTCGGGAATATTAGTAGCATCCTTTGATGACATTTTTTTGGGCTTTTTAATTATTCCCCCCGATTTTCTCCCTAATTTAGTCAGTCATAACCGATTCTCTCCCATCAAAGCAACAACCACTGTACCCACCTGGAAGCGCGAAGATTATCCTAGCTTCCTCTGAGAGACACACAGCGGCAGCCGGCTGCAAGCTTTTAAACTGCCGGGGACCGTGGGGAATGGCGCAAGACACTATTGGCCTCTCCCGTTTGCATGAGCTCATAGAGGCCTATGATTGGCTAGGGTCGCTATGATCGTTGAGCATGCAACCCCCAAGATACGGATGGCTGTAGCATCACCAGGGAATCGAACTCTTTACTGTTGTGCCACTTAGGAGCAAGGTGCCAATAGTTTTAAATTCTTTTCATACCGAAGGATACTGAATTCTTGAATCCGATTGGTCAAAAGATATGGTTTAACTTTCTATAAAAGCAGCCTTGAAACCAGCTCAGATCCATACTACAGAAGCTTTACATCCTGTACTCGAACAGTCCAAATTTTGGGCACACTTTCTAATTCCACTTTCTTTATCCGAGATTTTTTGTCTTACCTTCCTGGAATGATCCTTATAAGAGCCAGTTTCATCATGGTGCATGATGGGTTTTACAAATGCACTTGACAATACTGTTCTTGCAAGAACTATTAAGAAAGGCTGACCTTTGTGACTTAAAATAACAACTCATTATTGGTAATAAATTACCTAATGTGGTATTTCATAGTTTTGAAGAAAATCCCGTATTGTTCTAGAATGTAAATAAATAAATAAATCCAAAAATGTGTCCAGACTTTGGACTGGTATTGTAAAGGTGGCTTTTCAAAATGCATGGAATTGTACATATGGTGACATTTTCTTAAAGTTAACATTTATTTACAGTACATTTGTAGCTGCTCTTCTCTAATCTATGGCAAATAATAATCTGGTTCAAAAAGCTTTAATGTGAAATGTTTCTGCTCTGCTTAAAAAGACACAGGTTTAAGAAACTGGATTAAAGAGTAGAAGGCATAAGGAGTTGAACGTTTAACAACATGCAGGTTTAATGAACTGTGCTAATGAGCAAAAGGAGGAGTAAATGGCATTAAATTAGAAAACAATGTCGAGGTGAAGTTTCGTAAATAAGAAGTTTAATTCAGGAGCACAACTTCTGAGTTGCTGAGGGTTTGCAGATGTTTTAAAAACAAGCGTGTTTATGGAGTTGTCTTAAGGAATTGAAGGTTTAAGAAGATGCACAAGCTTTAATGAGCTGCATTACGGATCTGAAGACTTGGAGAGCTTATGGTTAAAGGGCATGAATTAAAGATCCTGGCATTTTAAAGATGCAAAGGTTTATGAAGCTGTGTTAAGGGGCGGAAAGTTTATGGAGCTTGGGTAACGTGCTGACGCTTTAAGGAGCAACGAGGATTTAAGAAGCAAAAGGGCAAACGAGCTGCAGTAAAAAGTAGAAGGCTTAATGGGTTGAGTTAATTGAGCTTTGTTAAGAGGCAGACAGGTTAAGAGCAGAAAATAAGAGTAAGAAAGGTTAAGAGTAAGAAATATCATTAAAGCTATGATAAAGGGCCAAATCTGTGTCGAGGAGGAAAACAGTTTAAACAACTGATGTTTCATGTTAGAAGAATTAATAAGCTGTTGCTGAATTCTCAAATCTGTTGAGTTTTCTGTAACTGCATAGCAGAGGATTAAAGAGCCAAAGTGCTGAGGCTCACCTCAAAGATCTCATCTCTACAGAGCTCGATGCGACAGTGGCCGGCCTGTGGTTGCTGCTGAGACAACTCCTGCCTCAACACCTTCAGCTTGTGCACCAGATCCCGCTTGTACTTAGGAGCAGCTAAACACTCTTCAGCCTCCTCGGGGAGATTACACAACACCGGCTGTTCCTTCGGCTGAGGGGCACGACTGCAGAGAGAGAGAGAGAGAGAGAGAGAGAGAGAGAGAGAGAGAGAAACAAAGACACAGAAAAAGAGATTGTTATCGCATCCAGTCAAACCAGAATGAAGTCCTGACTGGTTTCCTGTTGTCTTATTTAAGTCTGTAGCTGCTGAACAGATTGCGTTCCCAAACATTAATAATTTATTAAAAGCGAGAAGTCATGTGTGTTACACAAATGGAAAGTTTCTGGATTAACTCTCCACGTACCACCCAACCCAGTTCCTCAGGTTTCTAAGGCTCTAACGCAGACTCAAAGAGCCCATTAAAACAAGAGTGCATAGTTTTAATGAAACCTGCAGAGCTTTATACTAAAATACCTGGAAAGGCACCAACAGGTCATTATATGCACTCCATCTTGTGTGCCAACAAGACCAAAAATTAACCTCATTAGAAAGAAATCAAGGATTTGGGTTGCCTGAAGTCTCCAGAGCTTCTGTAATGCACACACCGTGGAGGACTAGAGGGATGGAGGCCATATCATATGCTCTACAGTATATCAGTCATACAGGAATCTCCTTCTTTTCATTGAAAATGGACCAGCTAGATGCCTCACACAGCATAACAGAGCTACCCGTTGTGCTTTTTTAGCACATATGATTACTTATTAAAGGGGAAAAAAAGGGAAACTCCAGAGGACACCAACATCGTGTGTTTTTTTTTTTTTTTTTAAAGAAACACCTGCCAAACCAACCAACTAAACCACGTGTGGTTCTTGGCCAGTCTTTGAATGTTTATAATAATCACTGGGTAGCGTTCTTGTTTTTAAGCCAAGTCTGAGAAAAGAAATAATAAAATACAGGAGAATGTCCAGTGCACAAATAATGCACTTACAGTAAGTAGTGTATAAGCTGATCCTAGTTCAGCAATGAGCTGTGTGACGATGACCTCGGTTATATGACGTATCATGAACAAAAATCCAACACTTATGGCATTTGGGGGACGCTCTTATACAGAGGACTTGCATTGTATTTCATTACACATATGAGCAGATGAAGGTACGGGCCTTGCTCAGGAGCGCAGTAGTGGCAGTTGTAGCGGTGCTGAGGTTTGAACATGCGACCTTTCAATCAATAAACCAACCACTGAGCTGCCCCGACCCATTAATTACCCCAACAGTTTTTTTTTTTTTTGGTCGGCTCTCCCATTCTTTGTGCTTCCAACTCTTTTGAATTGACCCCTTCTCGCTGTTATGTAGCCATTGCTAAATCCGTATTATTCATAAAATTAAGGTGTAGTCGGAGAGAAAAATCCAACATGTCGGCAAGTGGACCACTTACACCGTTAAACATATAAAGAGAAACCGTGGGACACATTTGGCCCCGAGACTAGAGTTTGGACACAACAGGGCAATGTGTAATGTGAAGGTGAACATTTTTTTATTTTTTTTATTTAATCTATTAACCAGATTAAAAAAAAATCTATTTCCTGATTCTCCAATGGAGCAAGTAACACGGACACTGGTTCATTGTCGTTTGTTCTCAAAATTTGGTTAACTGGTCAATTAAGTGTTGGACAAATAATTTGTTAATTGTTCACTCCTTGGTAGCTGAAAATAGCATTTCCACTTTACAAGTCACAGTGTTTAATCCGGACCATTGGTTTCCCATCTGTGTGAAGTCTTTTTGCCTGTGTCTACTTGGATTGCTCCGACCTTGGGCCCAATGTCCCTGGGATCCACTTTGACCCTGACTAGGATAAAGTGGTTACTGAAGATGAACTTGGTGATTTTGCGCAAGTGAAACCATGCTGAGTGCTTGTTGAACAGCATGTATTCAGTCACCTTAATTATTTCATATTAATTCATATTTCTGCCTGACGAACACCTCTCTCGCATATATACACCACGCAAGAACACATTCACTATAGAGAAATTTAGCGTAATCGTTTTTAAAGGTAAAAGAACCCACATGAACAAATGGACCCAACATGAACAAAATGTTAAAGGATCAATGTACGTTTGATGGAGAATTCTGTTGCACAAAGCAAACATTTGTTTGAGAATGTTTTTGTTTATTGGGAGACTTTGTAAGTTAATTTGAGGATAAGAGTGGACAACATGGATTTTTAGACAGAATGTTTCTTGGAGACTGTCGGAGGAAGTGTGGTGTGTGGTTGTCAGACATTGATTAATGTTCTTGTTGAAGAACCGTGTTTGTTACAGGATGTTGATGTTAGGTTGAGAATGTTTGTGCGCGTGTGAGATTGATGGGTGCTCACGTCTTTACTATAGATTGTGCCATTATGGAAACCCAGAAATCCACAGAAAGGCCACAGTCAGTCTACAAGGCCTGAATACTGACCGCAGAGACTAAACATCAGCACTTCTGCGAGTGTGGTTTTCCGAATCGGAGCACTGTGTGCTATTACCCTCCCCTTCCAAACTTGAGATTTTAAAAATACCCAACAACACCGTGTTTGGTCGCTCTATTTGGACCAGACCATTAAAAATGTTTCTTGTATGTCTGGACGTTCTGAGGAGATGTAATTTAGAAAGTTTCTTGCTCTTTCGCTGGCTCACTGTCAAAGCTTGCTTGAGCCAACAAATGGGTAGCGCCTGAGGTTAGCGACCACAAACTGCTGAGAGAAAAAGGAAAGAGAAAGAGGGGAAAGCTTTAAACAAACACACCGGGTCTCTGTGCGTCTGTGACTCCCAGGCAGAATAATAAGGTCATTTAGAGGCAAGGTATAATTGGACATACATTTGACATTCCTTTGGTCCAGTTTGGTTGGGGTTGTCCTAAAGGCACTTCTTGAACAATGTTTTTTTTTTTTTTAACATGGTACTGCCATGTTTTATGCTCAAGTGTGCACCTTGGTCCATTTGAAATGTTGAAGTGTTACAGCCTGCACTAATATCCTGAAAACCAGTGGCAGCTCATCCATACACACACACAAATATTATATATACATACACACACACACGTATACACATACACACACACAGTTATTGGTGTTTACTGCTCCATCGACTTCATTGCTACCAGGTGTAGGACGCATTCTGCCCTATGCTTAATGGAGAGCCTGTGGACAAGGCAGTTAATGACACAGTTGCCAAACTGGGCTTGTGTAAAAATACTCTGTGCCTTGGACAAGATCTTGTTTAACAGGAATGAAACTTTTTTTTTTTGACAAACTATAAGGCACTGTCTCTATAAGAGAAAAGAAAAAAAAAAAACGAAAACATAAGTTACTCTGTACAATAGTGTCTGCATTCTTTTTGTGAATTTTAGCAAAATTTATACATTTTTGGCATTTGGCAAAGTTTAAAAGCTTATCTCAACTTCGCTTGGTATTTAGTTAATCTATGGCCATGAGCTGCTGGAAACCCATGGGTTTGTAAAACAGTACACGTCATGCTAGCACAAGGTTAATATTTTCTTATATTAACCAATGCTTGATGCTAATGGTTAATACATGGTTAATATAAAACGTTCCTTGACTTGGCAGACAAACATCTTAACAGAATGGAATAAAACACTCCCCCATGAGTAGGCTTTTCAGATTCAATTAAAGTTGGAAACCACAACGTTAAAAAAAATAATCCAGTGACGGTGCTCTTCCTCCCTGAAAGTGTATGAATTAGATTACGGATTTAGCATCACTGCACCAGTTGCTTATTTCGAGGTCTTCTTCAATCACAAGGAAGACTTGTGAGAATCTCTAAACGCAACGAGACAAGCGACTGAAATGCACAGACGGGGCGGCGTTGGACTGGATGGGAAGCGCATTCCACTGAAGCAGCACTCGAGTGTGCTCTCAGCTGAAGAAGACTGGAATGGAGCGTGAACACTGAGACGCCTGCCAATCAAGATCACATCATCTGCTCTGTCGAAACACAATCCATCCAAGAGAACGAACCCCGTCAAGAGTGCTCCAGGAGAATTTCATGCATTTCTCTACATATCCTTCACTCCCCTCTTCGTAAGGCAAACTGCCCCGTGAACTGTTGAACTCTTTGGTGTGCCAAAAGCCCAGTAAGACTGAATAAACACCAGGCTTCTGGGCACAGAGGTGGTGGCTCACATGTAAAACAAACACACACACGCACACATCACTGTACTATCAAAAGACTCTTTATGCAGTGGGCACCAATGTGCACACTACATACCCACATGCTACTTAACAGTGGTGGTGAGTCTGCTCTCCCAAGGGTTTGGGCTCCAGTGTGTGTGCGTCTGCGTGCTATATACTCTCTCACTGGGCCAAGCGTCTCGCCTTTCCATTTTAGTCAAAGGGGTTGTTCAGAAATTCATTTCAGCAAGACTCTCCGACCTCTTCCTACTTAAAACTTCTTTGGAGTCCAGCTCCAGGAAATCCTTAGAATGCAGACATCGCCACAAAGCAGTTCTATATGGAAACCGCGGCTGCAGGGCGGAAAATTCGAACACACAACCCTTATAAAAATACATCTAAAACACTGCTGAGACACCACATGTGCATAAAATAACAATTAGAATCCCTCATTTTCATTTCTCTAGGCACAATGTATGCAGTGTGTATAATAAAGGAGACATATTTGGCATCCTGAATTTAGGGCAGCGTAAATGTTTGTGGCCGTGTGATCAGGGGTGTGGGATTGGTAATGAGAATCGCTCGTTGGAAATTTTGCCCAACTTGTTAACAATTTTTAAAAAAGCTAGCGGGGTAAACTACGTCTAACCTAAAACAGGGAAAAACAACTAATATTTGTGTCCGGGTCCGGAACTGAATGTTACCCTAATTTCACACTAGCAAGCAAAAAAAAAAAAAGTGACAGATGAGCTGCTTATGTACTTTGTTCGGTTCCGCATTCGAGCTGCAATAAGTACAGATTTATCGTTTGATATATAACAATGAAATAAGATTATATACAAGCTTATTAAAAAGAAAATGGGAAGGAAGTAAAGAAGAACCAGAGATTGTTAGTGTTACTAGCAATGAGTAACTTTATCTGCCAAATGAAGACAGGAGCAAGCTTCGCTTTAACAAGTTTCAAACGTATCAAACATAGTATGTTTTAAATAAAAGTTAAAGACCGTGATTAGTAGTGAATCATTATGTACTTGTATTTCAATACTTTAACAACAAGGAGGGGAATTTTTTTTTTTTTTTTTTTTTTTAAACGCCTGCCAATGCTAATCTTGTTACATACCCAGCATGCACTGCTAACAGAATAAGTCTATACAATCTGGGTGTAAGGTGATTTCCATTTCCTGAAACTTGTCCTGTGATAAAAGACAGATGGCCCACGCACCAGCCACACACACACACACACCTTTCTAATGTCTTCCCCAGGCAAAATGCTTTGCCATCCCAGGAGTTACTTCTACTCTGTTCTTTAACATCGTTTAATCCGGCAGCGACTGACACACACACTCACACACACAACGCAAATCCCTGGAACAATTAACACAGATCTGAATCATGCTTCTAATTCCTTGGCTTCTCGATCAGTTAGTGAGTATGTCGCATCTGCGCCGAACAAGAAATGTAACGCGCTTAGTGCCAGAAGTGAATGCAGAAACACAAGCACAAGTTCTAGTGTGTTCTTTTAACAACCAGTAAACGTCTCTTTATTATAGGAAATAAACACTGGGCTTACAGGGAGGATACTCTAGGCTTCCAAACACCCCATAAAAGTATTTCACACATGCTGACATATCAAATTATTTTCTGCTGTATTTCCCCTTTAGTTACGTTTACATTAACATGAGCTGTATCATTAAGTACAAGTTTTTCATGAGTTACAATAAATCTCAAAAGCCTGATAATAATGGGCAAGCAAGATAAGATGTAAGATCTTGATGCACCCACCATGATGCACGATATACTGATACTTCACTTTAGTTTTGCACAGAGAAGCAGACAGGCAACATAAGGACAAGGAAATGCAAGCGCTGCCACTGGAAACTATAATATTTCCATACGAAATACACTAATAATGATAATAAAAGGAGCTGTACTTGGGGCAGAGACTCCCACGTCTATCCAGTCAGCACTTTACTGAATTCTAGTGGTCAACAGATGTGAAGTCGAGTGCAGTCAACTATTTAAAATATTCTAGTCTGTTCGAATGTAATTAAGCTTTATAAATCATCAATGATCTGAGGTATTAGAGATGCATCTAAAATCTGGTCTTGTCTTAACTGCAGCATGTGACTGACATTTCAAATGATTTCGCAATCAAGTACACATTCAACAAAATGACATTAGATCCGAGTCCAGAGCCAATGAAATGCAGAGGGGTTTACAATAAAGAACAAAATATGATGATAATGCTTCTTCTCCATTCTATTTTCATCTATCATACTGTACATGATGGATTGATGAATCCCAAAAACTGTACCGTAATGAAGCTCGGTCCTATTCTAGTCAATTCAATTGTGTCCTGTTGTGCCACTATGGCCATTGCAGATGGACCGGGAATGGACGGGTGGACGGAGTTTTGGCTTGCCGTGACCTTGGGTCAAAATTCAAAATGGTGCTAATGTGTGTGAACTGAAAGTTGAGCTAGCTCTTGTGAAGTGGTCGACTTTCTTAGGAACTGTTGCGTCTGTGGTTACTGCCATTGTGCTTAATGAGGAACATGAACTGAGCCTCCAATAATGAAAGTAAACTCCATGTTGACTTAAACACGTCGGGCCTCCTAACAGAGTATGACTGCAGATCAGTAAGGACGGGTTGCCTGTTGAATCAGGTTCCTCTCAAGGTTCTTCCGATTGCCATCCATTGCCCCTGGCTTGCTCATCAGGGACGAACTAATAATTATAATTTATACGGATTTATTTACACATTTTTCAAACTTATTTTCTGATTCTGAAAAGCTGCTCTGTGGCAATGGTCGCTGTTTAAAGCGCTATATAAATAAAAGTCACTCCAAAAGACATACAAATTCAGAATAAATGAAAGTTTGAAGTGAGAGGACAGTAGATCAATTAAAATAAAACAAAATGTTTAAGTACCTGATGTTTGGATTCTCCATACCACGAGATCCATTTGGACTGTTGGAAAGACAAAGACAAAGAGAGAGTGTCACTGGCAGTATAGTACAGTACGTGTCCACAGAAGTACTGAGGGCGTGAGCGTGAGTGTCTCACTTGAGCACTAGGTGCAGGTTGGCTGAGAGACGTGGGTCTGTGAACTGCGTGGTCCTGTTGTTGTGGTCCACGAAGTACACGCGGCCAGTTGCTGTGTTTCGAATCTCCCATCCTGATGGGAGTGGCCCAAGCTCCTCACAGTTCACATTGCTGAGATCCCTACACATACACACAGTGGTAGCATGCGTCAGAAATGACTAGCCTTTCCTTCAGCAGGGGTATGGTCTCTGTTAGTCATGAAGCGCGATTCAACACTGAATACGAGACTCCATTTGTAACTGACAAGAGATAAGAGACTGCCTAGGTAAAGATTTACATTTTGATAGCTGATATGTTGATGCTCTGTTCAGCCCAGGCTCAGGGTTCCTCCTGATTTCAGTGTAAACTCAAATTGAATTAAAAGCAGGAGATCTTTCAGCAACAGTTTCTCTTCTGCAGTGACTGATTTATCTTTTGATAATTTACAACTATACACACACACACACGCATACAGTACACAGTGCACACGCACACTTTTCTGTTGAAAAGCCCACAGGCAGTTTTCAAGAAAGGGAAGGTTTAATGCCTGTAATTATTAGTTTCTATGACTTGACATTCTGTGCATACTCCAGTGTGTGTGTTCTCTTTTGTAAGATCTAACTGGGGGACACATTTGACTGACTGCAGTTAGAGACATAAAAATAGTTATGGCGCAGATGTTGCTACTACGGAGAGTGGTCATGAAATTCACTAGAGTCATACAAAAGTCACTTCTGATTATGAATGTGACCCGTCATGACATGGCAAACCTGATCTGACCAAAAAAGCTGAACTGGTTCTGAGGAAGTTCATTCATGCTAGAGAGTCACTGGCTGCTAAAAATGAAAAAAAAAAAAGTATTTTTTTTTTTAATGGAGGGTTTTTAAAAACGTTGCTCATACTGTAGGCTCCTGATTTGACACAGTACAAAAAGCATATACATCTGACGCCGAGAAAGAAAGAGGCACCCTTTGGTCCTAGGTCTAAGGGTGGGGAAAAATTGCATTTTTTTCACTCCCCTGTCAATCACACTGAAACTAGCAAATGGGCATCTCTGGCACAATGGCATGTATGTTAAAGGGAGTGGATAATACTTTCCTCGGAGTGTGTTAAATAAGCATGTGTGGTGTGTGACTGTAGTGTTACCTGGGCACACGTGGGTCATGCCACGTGCTCACCCCAGTCTGTGTGTGGAGGAAGTAGACCTGGCCCTGTTGCGTGGTTCTCTGCTCTGCACAGGAGGGGAAAATAATACATTGCTTATTAAGGTGAATACTCTAATATTTTGTTTTGATTATGGTGCACAGTGTAGTGGCAAATTCACGTGAAAATGTATCCTCATGCTGCCAGAATCAGTACGCTCTTTCAAAATCCGAGAAAACTCTATTGATGGGAGAACCTGATCATTCAGTACATTAAGGTAGTCAGCTAACATCATTTTTCACAACATTGTCCAGTCTAGACCTGAGCAACTGAAGCAACCCCACATCATAACACTGCCTCCAGAGACTTGTACAGTGGCCACTATGCATATGCATGATAGCTGCATTGGTTGATGTGCTTCTATTAACGTTTTCAAATCCTGTAAATATATTGTGTCCAAAAAGCTTGAAAATGTGCACTCATGCACAGAAGTGCAGGAAGCCGATCAGATCAGAAAGGATATCAGGCCTGTCAATTGATTTGACATAATGGCAGTATCACCACTACAGCAGCACCTCTGAGACCTCTACTGGCATGTTCTAGTTTAGTATTTGTTTTGTGGGCGTTGCTTTACTTGCTCATCATTGTACCCCCACTAACACACATTATAATACACTATGTGCAAAGATCTCAATGGAGTTCATTTTGTGTATCTACAATACAAAACACCAGCATCTTGAAGTGATGAACATTACATACAGAAAAATAAAGCACTATGTAATGTGTGCCGTGTAACACCATGGAGCTGGACTAGTTTCTAGACCTCGGCACACACTGAAGAACCTGCGCTGTGAACACAGATGGAAGTAATAAAGGAACCGTCTGCTGCCTTATAAGGGTACAGACGTCTGTCGGTGCTCTATATGTACGAGACGCTATTTCCCTGGCATGCACGTGCATGAAACGGACTTGTGTCACATAGCTATATACACTGGAGAAGGCCTGATGGATGAGATGAATACAGGCAGTGAATTGTTACTAGCAGACATCATCTGTAAATCAATCCTCTGTCAAAAGAAACAGCTGCAGTTTGTTCCATTAGACATTAATCACTAGTGACATACAGTCCTGTGCAAAACGCTCGAGTCACCCATCATTTCTTCATATTAAATTAAATGATGTAGGTTAAATAAAATAAACGGGAACAAATGTTTCACTGAGACAGGCTGCAAAGTAACCAAAGACACAATTTAAAAGTGGGTCGTTTATGCAATAACGTCAGCAGCAGCCTCATTTCCCCTCTCGTCTGTCTCACCACTCAGCATTCAGCATCACCAGTATACTAAGCACCAGCCTGATCATCTGCACCTGTTTCTCACTGGTTACATGTTTTTTATGCTTGAATGATTCATAGGTCACTGTGTGGTTTAACAAATAAAAGCATTTCTTTGAAACTGGTCATTTACAGGAGCTGGACTGAAACCGAGAGACCCAAAAACCTGCCAGAAATTAGAGCCAAAAAAAGTCCTTCAAGAGGCCTGGAGAACTATTTCTCAAGAGTACATTAAAATACAAGGAAGTCTGGCTCTTTGGAAGCAAAATATGAAGAAATGAGAGGTGGCTCAAGACTTTTGCACAGTACTGTATTTATAAGGGGAAGAAGAAGAAAAAAAAAAAAAAAAAGACAAAATGGCAAAAAAACATCCCCACCATCGTCTCTCGGGAAACCCAGCATGCACCGTCTGTAATAAAATATTATACCCAGATTGGCTCTTATGTGTTATAATATAATAACTTCCCATCACAATATTAACTTTGAAGTTCTTCTAATGTTTAAAGAAATCTCATCCTGTCTCTTAAAAGGACGAAGCAAAACCACTGAGCTACAGTACTAAATTGACACATACTTTAATGAATTAACCCATTCATTTGAATTCCACTGAAGAAATTTAATTGTTAATAAAATATGTTAGAAAATAAGCAAAAAATGTAAATATGCAGTAGATTTAAACACTTTTTACTGGCAGGGTTTTAAAATGTGCACTAACCATATCCTTCAGGGAGATCAGCAGGTGTGTGCAAGTGGGTTCTGCTCATGTAGTTTCTGTGTCTCTGTGAGCGGACGTGTCTCTCCTGAACTCTGGAGTTGGTGTGTGTGACACCTGAGGCGGCATTAGAATTTAGGATGGGTGTGTTCTCGTCCAACAGGCAGCTGAGGGGCCGGCCGGGGCTCGCGTACTCCGAGGCGGGCCTGCAGGACGAGAAAACGCAGACGGGGGACATTTGTAGGCTTAAGAACCGCGTCTCCAGTCCTGTGTCTGCATCTGGTATGTGACCTGCTTAAATGTGCGAGTGTGTATGTGCGCTCAAATGTTTCAAATATGATTTAATCATAGGGCATTAACTTTATCCCAATTCTATATACAAGAGCTAAACTATGTTTGTCCAAAAATACATAAAGGGCAAGAAAAACTTTCTGGTATCCATTAGAAAACAACAGACGTTAGTCTCTCCTTCAGTTTATCTTCTCTGCTTGTGATTGTTCTTTGTTCTGTCCATGCTTTCGTCCCGTCCCTGCTATTTCTGTTCCGTGATGTGAAGACTTACCCCTACCAGCTTCGCTTGCTATAGATGCGCCCTTAGTCTATTTTTTCCCGCAGAAAGCAGTGACCCACCATTCAGGTAGTGCTTTCTGATGCTTTTTGTAGGAGCTCCTTGTGAAATTTGTTAACCATCAGTCATTGCACCTGGAGCTTATGCATGGCACTGACTTCGTGCATCATTCATGATTCTCAAGGTCAACATCATATTAATATGGCAATCATCTTCAATTGTAAATAATCCACATTCACATTTAATCAATACATCGTATATATTAGATATTAGAGACATGGGTACTACTCTGTAATCTGATGCCTGGATCCAGGACGTTTCAGGGTTTTTTTCCTGAACTGAGGAATTTAGTGCACAGGAAGCAGGGAGCAGGGAGGACTGTTTATGTACATCTATGTGATAAAGAAATCCATTTCTTCTTGACTGACCATGATTCCTGTACCCTCCCCAAAAACGACTAGCTTGAGGATGTGCTCACACACATGCTTCCTGTCTTCACAATTAGCAGGCAGTCTCAGGTGCAGCTTTTATGTGAAAGCCAAAGCTTCATAGCCTGATCAGTAATTACAGATGTGTTGCATTTGGGCCTTGCTTTAAAAGTTAGATTTAGGAAATAAACCAGACTTGTTCTGCTTTGGAAACAATTTAAAGATAATTAAGGAAGATGTTTAGTCAACTACATTTTGGCAACCCTGATACTTAGCTACTATCAAATTCAAATTCTATTTGTCACATACACTGTATGTGTACTATTGTATCTGTACTATTGTGCATCTAAAATAATCCACTCATAATTCCTCTAGCCCACTAGCTATATTTAAGATCATTTAAGGTTTTACGTATCTAGGTATCTCAGCCAACTCTTCTATGCAACCACATAATGATAAAAAAAAAAAGAAAAAAAAAGAAAAAAAAAAAGCCATGGGAGTATGGCAGTACGTGCTCTGCGGCCCTGTCTAGCATATAACCTGCATTCCTGTGACCTCGTTTTGTGTGAGTGTTTCTCAGAATGTGTATGTGTGAGTTTCTGTCTTCTTCTTGCGTTCCCAGACTGACCACAACCGCAGCGTCATTATCTCCCTGCTGTCTGACTGAATTCAGCAGCCGTGAACTGTAGCTGAGGGTCCACTGATGTGGAGTGAAAACTCTCTCTACACACTCGTTTGCAAATTCCCCGACATCTGATTGAACGTCCGTCACATTCAATGGATAAAACATAAAATGTTTATATATATTTTTATTTTTTTAATTTTTTACACGACACTTAAGCTAATATTAAAACTGTAATCACTGGGAAATTATTGTGATTTTAAGAACAAGCCCACTTTTTTACAGATATAGCACCAGTCTAACACCTGATTAGCTAATGTGTGCATAGATTGGGTCTCATTTCATGTAGATCAATTTGATTTTTTATTTACCTAATATAAGTCAATAATATAATTGCACAACACAAACTTTAACATGTGGAAGTGTGAATTGTTTGGTTTTGCGGGCTTGTTGGCATAGCAACCGTAGAGGAAATTACCCATGTCTTTCTCAGTATGAACAAAGTGTATGTGTGTGTGTGTGTGTGTGCACACGCGTGTGAACTCAGATTATGAGAGCCAAAAAAACATTTGTATGTGCCAGACAGACAGACAGACAGACAGACAGAGGAATAAAAAGAAGCGTGTGTGCACGCACGCTAGGTAAGAAAGTATAGCGAGAAGACACACATGCTCTCCTAACCTGGTTGGTCTTTCCCACTGTGTTGTTCGTGTGATGTGATTGAGATATTGAATCCTGCCTGTTGCAGTTCTTCTCTCCTCCCAGCTACAAACAAAAACAGGGAAAATACAACATTACAATGGTCTGCATGCCAGTGTAACAAAAATATTCAATTTTTTCATTGCACAAATAACGTGTGTTTTTTTTTTCTCCTTGTGCATCAGTGCGTTTTGTTGATTTACCCATCCGGTAAGTCGTTGTCAAACAGACGGCTGCAGTCCACCAAGGGGCCTCCCGTTCCTATCCTGTCTGTCGACTGCAAGCTTACTACACACACACACACACACACACACACACACACACACAATAATCACACACACACAATAATCACACAACACAGTCCTTCCACTATGTACGGAAAAACGCATGCATGTACACATCGCTATCCGTTAGTGCCAGTACAGGAGGTGTGGCCTCTGTGGCCATCATTCCCAATAAATGAAGTGTGGCCACTGGGCCTTCAGTCCCAATGAAGAAACAATAAAGGAAACGTGGTCAGTCAGTCAGCATGTCCACCACTCGTCTATGTTGGTTGTGAACACGTCCCTGCTTCAGGCTGGTAACGCACATGTTGAGAGCCATTACTTAAAGTGCAACTTAAGGAGGCACACCCACTGCCATATAAGGCACATTAATTAATTAAGATATGAAACGCTAATTTCTAGTTGTCTAATTTGAGCAAATATATAGTATAAGTTTTACCACTGTTAAGATTTTTGAACAGAGTCATGCCTTTATACTGGTAAATATCCGTCAATGTATACACATTGTTTAAAGGAAAGGAAAGAAAAATGATCAGTGTCAGTGAAGTGACTGGCTAAGCTTATCAAGCTACTTTGATGAGATCGTAAAGTAAATAGGAGATTGTTACGAAATTTAACTAGGCACAGCAGTTATTATTTATGCACCGACTTCACTCACATTGATGTGCTGTTTAGAAGACAATAATGAGCTAGCTTAGAAATCAAAATGACCAAAGACACGCAAAGAACTCCCCACTGCCCAGATATCTGTGTAACCTGATCCAAAACAGTCAGGCAGCTCATTAATCACACCCTTTTATTTAATCAGTTACTGAAGATAATTTGAAAAGATGTAAAAAAAAAAAAAATGGTGGCTTGTTGTCCATTCACCAACTACGGAATGGAAGAGGTTTCAATTTGTACTGCACCCAGCCACTAGAGGGAGATGAATTTTGGCTTTACTTTAAAATCCAACTCAGGAGGAGATGTGGCCTCTGTGCCTGTCAGTTCCAATAAAGGAGGCGTGGCATCTGTAGCTCTCAATGTTGATAAAGAAAGTGGGCCTCTGTGCCGGTCATTCTCAATACAGGAGGCGTGGCCTCTAGACCTGTCAGTCTCAAGAAAAGAGGTATGTCCTCTGTTCCCATCAGCCTCAGTGAAGGGGGTGTGGCTTCCTACATCTCAAAACGAACATCTGAAACTTTTCTCCATTATGTTGAACGTATTAAGAATCTTCAGACAGGACACAGACACCCTTAATTAGTATGTGTATATGCATTGTGTTTGTGTGTCTGAATACATGTGGACGTGTTCTACCCACCTACTATCTGGCCTCTGATGGTGTCATTATTGTTCGGGCCGAGCTTGTTCAGGTCCAACTTCTGATCTGTCAAATCAAAAGAGTAAATTGAAAATCACCACCACATTAATCAAATAATCCAAGTCATAATAAAAACACCAGTTTTTACACCAGTGATGATTCATCACCCTGATATAGCCTGACCTCTACGAAAAGCGAATGAGTGACAAGTACATTTTGTGCAGACTTCCAGCTGAACCAGGCAGCTGATGTCACACCGTTGTTATAAATCAAAGGAACCAAGAGAGGTTTAAAGATGTGCGAAATACATCAGACGCACAACATTGCGGTTTTTCCTTCCAAATGAAACGGACGAAAGTTCCTAGAAAACAGTGCCGCTCAGCATTCTGTTCTGTGTGTGTGTATGCAAGTGTGTGTGCTGGTGGAGTTGGTGTACCGGTGCTAAGAGGATCTGCGGTGAGACGCACTTCCTGACTGAGACTCAGCCTGTGACTCAGAAACACCACAAGATGCTGTTGGCAAATTTACACACCACAAACTCACACACACTCCATAACAATCTTCTCTAACAAAAGCCATCTGATCCTGATAGCTTGTACAAGTGCACTGAAAACGCATAGTTTAAAAAAGAAAAGTCAAGTATGAGATAAATGTATTGTTACATATGCATATTTACATATATGCAATTTCCATGAATATGGCTCATTAACAAGCAAAAAAAATCTAAATTTCTAATCATGGGGTGTTAGTTTAGAAGCATATCAGCATGTCTGTGTAACATGACTTAAAAAAACTGAATTGGCTGTAATGCGTGTTTTTGTGTAGCAGCATATTTTGACATTTTTTCTTCTTGGAACTGAAATGTTGATCCTTTTCTGCACGCATCTCAATCCCGGGAAACATTCTAGCATTTTAAAGTCTCATACCTCTCTCTAAAAAAAAAAAAAAAAGCATTTAATTATGCATTGTTCAAGCACATAAGCATCACATACATTTTGAAAGCTGATCAGTCTAATTAATTTCCAAACAGTTATGTCCATTATGTTACTGTGTGAAAATAATACTTAGCCAGCAAGGTTTCAAGACATGTTTAAACAGACTGATTGCTTTTACCACCACGTGTGTTAAACCGGCTCCTAAACCAACATAGTCTAAGTAAATACAACATTTCCACATTGTTTTGATGCGATATAATTATAATTAAGGTACGCATCAGACTGAAATTCCCTTTTTTTTTTTTTTTTTTTTACTGTCTACCAGATTTCTTCAGTTGGGACATTCAGAGGGCTTACATCTAATAAATGTCTATGTAAATAAAGCAAAAATCAGATACCAAACATTTGCTCTCTCCTTAGCATGCTCCTTTAATATTGGGCTAGCATATACTGTAAATCGAACTATCTGGCATTTAGTAATATGATACTCACAACTGAATTTATGTAGTACCTAGACTTGTGTGTGCATGTGTGTCTGTGTGGTAAAGCTCAGCTTGGGCCGCTGGGGAGAGTGCGGTTGGGGCAGATGTCTTCAGGTACCCCACCCTATTCTCTCACACACACACACACACACACACACACACACACACACACACACACC
Organism: Clarias magur; assembly: GCA_013621035.1. Lineage (NCBI taxonomy): Eukaryota > Metazoa > Chordata > Actinopteri > Siluriformes > Clariidae > Clarias > Clarias magur. Next base: position 356,026 of record QNUK01000221.1, read on the forward strand.
TCCCTAAGGAGAGCATTAAGTCTGGCTGTCCCGACTCCTCCTCTTCTCTCTCCCTCTTTTTCCTTGCCAGTCAGGCTGGCACCACTACCCCAAGAGACCCAATAGGGAGGTGTGTGTTTGTGCCCATATGAGAATTCACCAGTCTGAATAGAAATGTCCCTGGACATACGTCGTGATGAGCAAAGTTTAAAGCAAAGTTTGACCAAACAGTGCAATACACAACAGTACAGTAACAAGTCTGCTGTTTTCGATTAACAAGTAACCTGTACCCACACTAAATTTGCTTACAAATCTTGCCAATGCTTATGCTTGGCACCCATATTTCAAAGTTGCCTAGCAATAGTGTTCTCATGAGCTCTCGATGTGCTTCACAAATACCAGCAGAAGTAGAATGTCATGTTGTTCATGTTATGAGGTACATTTACGAAAAACTCAACAGCCTGGATGTTCTAGGAGCCAAAATTGCTATTAATGTAGCATTCAGGAAAGGTTTTGCTAAATTAAAATTGCTAGCTGATGCCTTACAGCCAGTGTCTTTGAGGCGGTTGATGACATTGGAGAGGAGACGCACACAGCCCAGAAAGCCCGCTCCCTGCTTCTTATGAATCTTCTTATGATTCCAGACGCTGATGGTGATCGAGTCCAGCTTCCCAATATAACTGTTGAAAGAGACACAAGAGGAATCAATGATGCAATTTGGTAACAAATGGTAAAACCTGGGATTACATACTAGCATTTAACTTGGTCAAGACAAATGTCATCGAAAACACTTTTTAGATGATACCTTTCAATGTGACAGTGTTCGACTTGACTATAAAATTCTGCTTATTTGAAAAGACTACAGTGCGTTGGAATAACTAGAAAAGAACATGTGCGAAGCAGACATTGTTCTGTTAGCAACAACTTCAAGAAGATCAGATTTTGTATTGAATGAGCCAAGACCTACTTTAGTTTTGTTTTGGAGGCACAAGGCTGAGTTTTTAATCGCTGAGTCATTAGTACCTATGTCGCTATGAGTAAGAATCTCTAAGCTTGGTGATTTCCCATTAATTACCATGGAAAAGAACAGTAAATATAAAAAAGACTTGTATTTACAATTAAAAAACCACAAATGCTAGATGTAAATCTCAGTTATCTTTTGTGATGACTCATAGTTGTTCTGAGCATTTTACTGCAATGCTTAACTAAATAATGTTGTGTCTATGATTAACTCAAATCTCAGTGATCCAAACATCTAATCCTAATCATACTTACAATCTGAGTAACACTTCCCTTACCTCAGAAACTGGACTCTTTAACTAATAAATTACTACCGGACATTAACTCTACCCTTCACCCCAGCAACAGTACCCTTTACCTCAATAACTGTATACTATACCTTATGAACTCTTTACCTCAGTAACTAACTTTTTCCTCAGTAACTGTATCCTTTACCTCTGTAACTTGAAACTTTACCTCAGTAACTGTATTCTTTACCTCAGTAACTTTGAGGGGGGGATTTTTCCCCCGATTTTCTCCCTAATTTAGTCGTGTCCAATTCCTCCCCGTCACTAGGGGGCTCCCACATTAAGGCTACTACTACCACTCAGCCGGGAGGGCCGAAGACTATGGCGCGTTTCCTCCGAACCACATGACGCCAACCGACCGCCTCTTTTCGAACTGCTCGCTCGCGCACCGTTGGGGGCGGCGTAACAGACTCGGAGGACGGCGCTATCCACTCCTTCCGTTGCGTGAGCTCACAGAAGCCCCTGACTGGCTGTAGAGCCGTGATTAATGTGGGAGCGCCAAGTACCTCTCATCCCTCCCCTCTTCCCTCCCCTCTGAGAGAGCTCGGCCAATCGGCTCTATCTAGACCTCCGGCTGCGAGAGGTTACAGCATCACCCGGGAATCGATCTCCGGATGATGGGGCGAGCACTTTACCACTGCGCCAGTCGGAGGCCCACCTCAGTAACTTTAAACTTTACCTCGATAAATGTATCCCTCACCTTAATATGTCCCTTACCTCAGTCATTTCTTAAACTTTAAGACACTTTCATAACGTGCACCACAAATGTTGTCAAATGCTAAAATCGTCACGTCATGGGGAGAAAACGCAGTCACTTTCTTTGTCTGAAATAAACACATTCAAACGTACTATACAGACACTCCCACTCACACAAACACATTTACATTCTTTTCAGCTTTGTAAAGACGTGCACGTAATATTGAGGTTCTTTTAAACTCTCAGACTAAATTGAACACACAAGACACATGTGTGAACCAAACTGCTTCCCATGGGCTTTATATGCGTTTCAATGCTTTTCACCCTGGTTTAAAGAGCAGCTCGAGGCTGATATTACCTGACCATTCAGCCTGAAAAGACACAAGACGCCTGAGACAAAACACACAGATTGGACTATGTGGTGTAGACTGCCTTTTCTCTCTCGGGTACTGCACACACCTGTTCTCGGTGCAAGGGTGTGGGGCTGTGGGGGATTGTGGTGTCTTACTGCAGCCAGTAGGGGATTAGGATGGGATGGGATGCCCGAAGCTCCATTAACTATCTGAGTCATGGATTCACAGACACACACGCACACAGACAACCAGGACACAAGAAACATGCCTAACAATAATACAAACCGATAATGCTGTGTTTATGCATTCAGATTGTATTATGTTAGCGTGCTGTTACAATGTAGAACATTTCATGAGTTAGCAGTCATGGTTTTGTTCTGTAGCTTTTGTAGTTTTGTACAATGCTATATTTGTGGCTTCTTTTTGTAGCATATGATGCCATGATCATCTATACAGCATTTAGCACACCATGCTTACTTCATAATAAACTATACAATTATAAAATAAGCTGTATTTATGTCATATTGTTCATGCTGTAGTGCGATGATGGATTTATGTTAAAGTTAGACATGTTGTATTGTGTTGTGTTCATGCTGTAACACCCAGAACATACATTTGCTTCTTTGTTTTCTTCATTCTAACTGTTGTGATAAGTCTGTGTAAAAAAAATAAAAAATAAAAAACAATCTAGAAAACTCAATATGTTCTCAATAGAGAGGTCGAGAGAAAAAGCCAGCACATAGTTTCTCTGGTTGGAATGAACTTTGTTGCCAGCAGGGCCTTTGGGTCCTCCCAGGAATTCCCTAAAAACACGGCTGAATCTGAAATTCAAGAGTGTTCAGAAGACACGCTCGATAAATATGGGCTCAGAACAGCAACAGCTGCTGAAACGTTCACTGTTCGATCCCGCATTACGGCTTGATTTTCTGCTATATACGTCTTCATAAAGGAATGTTTCTTAACCGCAAATACATGAATTGCCAACACATTAGCAGGGCTGATCAAGGAAACATTTCCTGAAATAAAAAAGTACTCACGCGACAGTGAAATGATAATGAACTGCATTTTGGCGGCTTTACGACTCCCATTTAATCAAGTATTGTTAGTTGTCACGTGACAATAGGTAAGGCATAAGCACATAGAAAAAACCTGCTGTAATAAAGCGCCGACACTGGAGACTCCTTCCACAAATGCCATTTCCCCTGTTACATAATGTGGAGTGTCCCTGATACAGGTCCCCATAAAAACAATACCATATGACATTAATAAAAACCTGAGCTTTGCAGCCAAACTACTGTCAGACCTATTGTAATGGGAAATTAATCAACACTTCATGATCAATTAGAATTAAGAATTCAACAGCACTGTGGTATAATCAGTTATACATAATACATAATAGTTGTACATAATACTGTGGCACAGCAGCTACACAGATCTAGCTGATTTGTCCTCTCTCAGCCTCCTTTTATCACGGGAAGGTAAAGGGACCTGATGCACAATAGGACCTGATGCACTTGTAGCATTGCCACATAGATGACCATGATGGGTACTCCAAAACCAAGAAATAACAGCCTAGGAATGAACCCATGATAGACACTTTCCAATGTATATTGGGTCTTATAGCACATTCACAGCAACAAATGGAATAGAGTCAATGCTATTTGTAGCGTCTACATATAGGGTAGCTGGATGTGATAAAATATTTAACGAGTATAGTTCCAGCTAACCCTCATTCTAAACGTAAACATTTCAGCATTTCGGCGGGAAGGAAGACAGCAGATACATATGATATGTGGCTGACTTACAGGTCATAATGCTGGTTCCACTTTGGGTCCAGTGTATTCCTGACTGTGTCTGTCGAGTGGCACTGACCTGAACCATCCACCACAACTTTAGCAAAGGGGTCTGGCAGTCCTAATGGGATAAAACAAAGAAAAAACATGAACACAAAATTGTCGAGTATATTCACATTTTACAGTTTCATGTCGGGCGAGGAAGACCGTCTAACAAGTTTGGGGACAGAAGGTCTTTGTCAATCTTCCTGGTGTGTTTTCCAGATGATGCCAGGGTCAGGGTCAGCATTTCTGTGTGTGTACTTGTGGTTGTTTGTGATTAAGCTGTGGACGGTTGTGTTATCTGCATATTAATATTCATACTCTTGTAAAACTCCAATATAGAGACTAAGAAAGAATGAGGTGCCTTATATTTAGCAAAGAATCCATTTATGGCAGAATCCATTCATGTCACTGAGGTCACAGTTTAGGATTAAGATTATCTGCACACAACACTGGACCTTTATCTTGCAGCTTACGGGACACACTGCCTGCATCACTTTCTACTTTAAAGAGTAATTTCTTTCTATACCAAGATTTAAAAAAAAAATCAAACATTTAATGAAGGCAGTGCACAATTCAAACATAAATTGATTTCAGTTGTTACTTCAGAAGGTTAACAAACAGCAGATGCGTCAATTTAATCAGCAGCTACTTTGCTTGCAGTTCTCCAAGAGTACTGTCATTGTGGTAAACCTTCAGCCAGACATCATTTCTTTTTTTCTTTATCTTCACAAGCAGGCAGATTAGAATGACAGATTACAGAACCCAGATGCTGCTATGAAAACTCTTTGTTCATGAGCTATCAAGAGGACGTTATCATTTACTTATGGGACTATAATTTGTGACCAGACAACAACACGTTCAGCTAGGCATCTGCTGGTTGTTATCTGTACAACGTTGAACGTTCTGCCTCTCACTGAGAGTCAGGATTTCGCCACGTGCAATCCCATAAGGTCATGTGCGTTCGCTGTTGGCTACATTAACCTGTAGGTCAAAAGTTCTAACCAACGGTGCAAACTTTGCAACACATACAGTAGGGTATGGTGCAGTCACTTAAACTGTTAAAGTAGTTAAAAGTTCCTCGGTTGCTAATTAACAAATTAACAAATAACAGCACAAAAAACAAACGTTTACCGCTCAAACGTTTGGGATGACTTTCTAATTCCATGGTCGTTACTGATTTTTATTTCTTTCAACATTATAAAGCAATACTGACGACAATGAAAATAACAATCTCATTTGGGATATATCTACTAGTCATGATTAAAGCCTTCATAACGGCTCTAATCCGAGGTGTTTGTTAATTTGTGATTTTTGAGGCTGGTATCTCTAAATGAACATCTTCTATGCAGCAGAGGTAAGTTTTGGTCTTGCTTTCCTGGGAAGGTCTTCACGAGAGCCAGTTTCATCATGGTGCTTGATGGGTTTTGCAAATGCACTTGACATTACTGTTCTTACAAGAACTATTACAGAACAACTGACCTCAGGGTCTTAAAATAACCACTGACTGTTGTTGTTACATGTTACATAATTTCATACGCGTTATTTCATGGTTTTGAAATCCCTAGTACTGGTGGAGAATGTAGAAAATAAAGCACTAAACAAAGAAATCTGCATATGATCCCAAACATTTGAGCGGCAGGGTAGAACAGAAGTATTAAGACCATGTCTTTAGATTTTGCTAATTTCAAGCTCGAGTTTGCTTTAGTGTAATAGAGAAATAAAACATTTCTGGGTGGTATGATATGGTCTTGTAAGAAGGGGATTTACTCTTACCATTCTGAAATGCAACATGTTTCAATTAATAAGTATTTTCTCCAATATGGAGAGAAGGGTCCAGAGCTCAACCTTAACATCCTGATGACTCTTCAGCAGCCGATAAAAAGTAGGGAAATGTTGGTAATACAGGATTACAAAAGGTGTCAGGAAGTCCAAAGTATTACACTGTCCAGTTTGGATATTCACACTGTACAGATTCTTGGTGATTCATAAGTAAAGACTCCCTCACTATGAAACGGTAATGAGCAGATCTTTTACAGTGTATGTTTAAGTGTGGTTTTTCTCAGACTATGATACTACAGTAGAGGCATGCGTATAGGGTAGACTTGTTCAGACACATTTACGTGTATGCCATGTTGGTATTTCCTGTTATGGTGGTGTCCATGTGAAACAGAAAGGACAATGAAAAAGGCGAGTATATACTGTACACTCAACAGCCACTTCATTAGGTACACCTGTCAAATGCTTGTTAATGCAAATATCTAAAAATCAGCCAAATCATATGGTAGCTAGTCAACGCATTTATGAAGTTAGATGTGGTCAAGGTCATTCAAATCAAGCATCAGAATGGAGGAGAAATGTGATTTAAATGGCTCTGATCGTGGCATGGTTGTTGGTGTCAGACGGGCTGGTCTGAATATTTCCGAAACTGCTGATCTCCTGGGATTTTTTGCACAAACATCTCTAGGGTTTACAAAGAATGGGCTGAAAAAGAGAAAATATTCAGTGTCTGCAGTTCTCTGGAAGAAAATGTCTTGATGTGAGAGGATAGGGGAGAATGGCCAGACTGGATCAAGCCGATAGAAAGGCAACGGTCACTAAAATAACATCTTGTTACAACTGAGGTATGCTGAAGAGTATCTCTGAATGCACAACACATTAAACCTTAAAGCAGATGGACAGCAGCTGAAGACTTCACCCGGTGCCACTCCTGTCATCTAAGCACAGAAACCGGGACAATATTGGACAATAGAAGTTTGGAAAAATATTGTCTGTTCTGATTATTCTCATTATTTGGATGGTAGTGTGCAAACAACATGAAAACATGGATCCATCATGCCTTGTGTCGATTGTTTAAGCTGGTTATGGTGGTGTAAATGATGTGTGGGATATTTTCTTGGCACACATTAGGGCTCCTTAGTACCAAGTGAGCATCACTACCTGAGTTATGTTTCTGACCATGTCCATCCTTTTATGACCACAGGATAAATCACCAAGCTAAAATTGTCTCAAACTGTTTTCTTGGACATGACAACGAGTTCATTATACTCAAATGGCCTCCACAGTCGCCAGATCTCAATGCAACAGTGAGCTTTGGATCATGAATGTGCAGCCACCAAATCTGCAGAAACTGCATGATGCCATCATGTCAATATGGACCAAAATCTCTAAAGAAATGATTCCAGCTCCTTGATCAACCGATGCCATGAAGAATTAAGGCGGTTACGAAGACTAGTAAGATGTACCTAATGAAGTGCCTGTTGAGTGTAGATCAAATTTCCAACACGCTCCAAGTGCATCTGAATTATGTAGTGATTGTATAAAAGAAGACCAAATGTTCCTGTTACACAAAATGTAATTCAGACAAAACATCAATCGCCAGTCAAAACAAACATGCTTTACGCAGTTTTGCCCTCTAGCTGTCAAGGCTTATGTAGTTAACAAAATGTCTCAGACTGTGGCCAGTTGTTCAGTAACGTCACTTAGACTTGTGATACACATCTTTAAACAAGAACAACGTACAGTACATGTGTGGTAACTGTAACTTTAATTTTCCCATAGTTTACTGTTTTTCAGATCATGCATTTTTATACCTCAGACTATCTCGAGTCTAATCCTCCTCCTAATGTGGCATTTCAGTGTCTATGTACTGTAACCCTAAGTTAGCTACTGCTGAACCATGCCCTGCCAGAGACCTGCAGAGCTGAGCAACGAACCAGAGTAGGGTATCTTCTTATATGAGGTCACAATAGGGGACGAATTAAGCTCGTTTAAGCCCCAGGCAATACAATACAAAAATGGATTTGTTACATGGACACTGGGAAGCCATTTGAATGTCTAAGTGAATTTTACATAATAGGTTCTCTTTAATTACACAGCACTGTTGAATCATCAAATCTGATTGGTTAGATGTTTTCAAAGTAGATATATTGTAAATGATATCAGAAACTAACTTGTTTCTTTGTACTTAAATGTTATTAGAGGCAATAAAACGTATGCCGTGTCGTTCTTATTTATACACTCTTTAAATGTTGGGAAATTGTTGTGGTGTAAAGAGGAATAAAACATGTCAAAAGTCGAAGATTATCTTCAGGGTGGCATCAGAAACTCCTTCCCAAGTATTTACTATTTTTCTATAAAACGCACATTGCATCACTTTATCCTCTATTTTCTTTTCTTTTTACAGTAAAATCTGCTACAAGAAAAATTGACTATTTAAGTGACAGCAGAATATTTAAACTGGTTACTTACTGAAAAAGTCCTTCTTTGACAAGTTCTTCGCACAGAGAACTGAAATAAAGAGAGAGAGAAAAAAAAGACATGAGTTACTGCAGTATCGGCGTCGACAATAATGACACCAAAAAACAAACAAACAAAAAAAAAAAACGGCACATTAACATTTCTAGAACTCTAGTAAAAAATAATAAGAAGGTCAAAACACCACAAAACCATATCCATGCAATTCACACAGGTTGTGTTCAAGCAGGGTATATACAGTAATGGGTGTTTGAAACCAGCTAGGGTACGCTATTTGGACCTATTACAGAGAACTGAGGGATTTTGTAAGTGTCCTGGATACACTCCATTATGCTTTGGACATGAATACAAAAAGGCACATGAAAACACTTAGCGCAAATGTTCTCCAGCTGGTTTTATATTTTTTTTCTTTCCTTCTTTTAAAATTTTTTTTTTTTTTTTTTTACTCCATGTACTGCAGGTTTCGTGTCATGAATCCTTGTTTAATGATGGCGTGTTTACAGGAAAGTTTGTCATAAACACAGCCACTGAGTCTCTTAGCAAATCCGTCAGTTCAGCAGGACTAATAATCAGCGATAGATCCACAAACAGACATCTCGTGCATGTCTGAAACCACACCCTATGTTCCAAGTACAGTGGAGAATATCCTCGATTCCTCGCAAAATCTCACTAGGCTTCTCAATAAGTATTGTGATTACAGAATACCCATAATGCACAATGATGTGTAGCCTTTATTCTGAGGCTGTGCTAGCAAATGTGGCATCCTAAATCCTGGAGCTGTTATTTCTAGAACTCTGCTTGGTTGGTAGTTTCTAGACAATTGTAAAATGTGTATAAAAATACATACTGCTGTCCATTTACAATCCAGTTTTTTATTCAACAGAATTGGAATAGATCTAATGCACACCAACATTCATATGGTTCAAGTTGGGGCCACACTGATGCTGAACCACAGAGCTTAAACTGAGTAATTACTTGGGCTAATGATTCACCTTGCTACCATAGCTTAGTTAAGCCCATGTTATGAAAAACAAGGGAAAACTCAAGGAAAGTTAATATTTGTTAAATTACCAAGAAGATATTCTGTACAAGTAAACCTGGACTGTAATTATTTTTTAGCACAGATGGGAAACGTTCCATGAATTTGGCAACCAGAAAAAAGAAAAAAAAACTTTGAAAAATATGGACAAATGAAAATCTATATGAACAAAGTTACATTTTAAATTCAATTGAAACTTTAGACATTTCATTCAAGAGAATGAAATGTTCATATTACAAACACAATTACCAAATTGCCACTCAATGAGAAACTCGAATCTCTTCCTGTTGGGAATGGTGTGCTAAAAGTTTTCTCAGGGAACCAACTGAAGGTTTTCTAAAAATTCCTGTTGACTGGACAACCGTATCGCCCTGAATTTCACAAGTGACCTCATGAAACTTTTGGCCGGGTCTCCGGAGAGCAGCGGAACGAAAAAAAAACAATGTTTTCAGGTTATGAGAACCTTTTTAGTACCCATGACGAATCACTTTGACACAAAAGACACAGCACACACAAGGGCTTGAAAGACTTTACTACTTTGGTAAAAATTCTGTTGATATATTTCTGTTGAAAATAATTTACTTTGGAACGACTGCCATCCTCCACTCAGTTTTTGAAATGCACAAGAAATATCACAACGTTAAAGTCTCCTCTCTCAAGGAATCCGAGAACCAAAGCTCTAGCACCTACGCTTCCTCTGATATTGACTTTAAAGTTAAAGCTTGCTACATTGTCTGTGCCTGTGAGTTTTGCATGCAGGGGGAGGTGATGCTGCAGCAAGTGGTTCAAGCCACGCTCCCTAGACTCCTGATATCACAGGCAGTATACAAACTCTCAGCTTTAGGATTGCATGGGATGGAAACTAGCAGTTTTCAATATTTTGCCCAGAAAAAAAAAGTTGTATGCCATTTCAAATACAAATTCTCCAGGAATTGTATCTAGTCTCCTGTTAATCTTGCTGGAATTCTGGCAATTCAATCATAAATTCACTAACTGAATTATGCAAACTAACGCAAGTTATTTATACGATAATGCAGCAAAGGTAATATATTCACTTATATTTACTCAATACAAGTCACTCATAAGCTTGAGGTTGAAGCAACAGTGTAGTGGAAAACATGGTAAAATTATCCTTCTGCAGAAGTGACCTCTTGACCTCTTTCAGAATGTGAATGAAGCGTCGAGTGCTAAAACCTCAACGCCACTGCTCAGTGGAGACACCAGCTTGTCCAGCTTATGCCACACCCCTCGTACTACCATATCCATTACATGGCTGCTCTAACATAACGCTGATACTGCACACCTAAGAACGGTGATAAGCGAAGATCCCACCTGTGCCTTTCAAAGGCCAAAGGGGAAAAACAACACTCATGCAGGTTTCAACTGCCATTATGACCCAGTGACCCAGAATTGCCATGAGGTAAAAGAGACGAAAGCCAACACCACTGGAAGAGTCTCATATGGAGTGGAACAGCACTAACATGGTGAGAAATTCCAGAGAAGGGAGGCTGCTGATTGCTGCAGTTGCTCCTTTTCATCAAGAATGTGTGATGTACGACCCTGAGGGAGTCTGAAATTTAATCCTTAGCTGTAAATGCAAAACATTTTAGGCTTCTAAATTGAGGCAAATTGCCAAAGGAGGTCATCATTATATGGTGAGTAACAAGTGCTCTTGATATTACTGAAATATTAAGTGTGACATTTAAAAACAAAAAAAAGATTTTGCCTTGGTATGTTCTTAAAGTCAATTGCTGTTCAAAACAAATATGTTCTTTCCAAATTGCTTGAGCAATTTTTGATCTAAAAATATAATAATAAATACTGAGAAAAGCCAGTTACAATTAATGAGGCCCTCATTAAACTTCTCAAACCACCAGCTTTGCCCTTACATAGACACTCAACATGTTTGTGTGTGTTGTTTTTTGGTAGGAACAACTGAAATGTCTAGAATTGGTGGGAAGTGATTGGACATGTATAATGAAAACACAATGAGAATCACAGAATCTTTAACAGATATTGACTATTAAAGTATTGTTCATGCTGTATACCAATTAGTCATGACAAAAGACCTCCTGTCCTAATAAATGTCCCCTTTTGCTGTTAAACAGCTATGAACCGGCAAGGCATAGGGTAGTCCTCTGATGGTGTGCTGTTGTATCTGGCACCAGGTCCTGAAACCTTTCCTGTTTTTTTTTTTGTTTTTTTCAGTGTGCAAGGATATATCAGGTAAGAGACCACTGCCATTAGACATCGGGTGGTACATGGCCTGCAAAGTAACATCCACCAGGAACCAAGATTCCTCAACAAAACACTACTCAGAACACCTAATCAATAAACCTTGCGCATCCTGACCCTGTCACCTGTTCACTACTTATCCTTTCTTGAACCACTTTTGGTAGATACCCACTACCTGATATAAGGAACAACCCATAAGACCTGCGGTTATATCGATCTTCTGACCCAGTCATAAAACCGTCACAATTTGGCCCTTGTCAAAGTTGCGCAGATCCTTATTGTCCTCTTTTTCCAGTTTCCAAAAATGTTTGTTCACTTTCTCCCTAATACATGGCATTTTGGAAGGTGCCTTATAAGCAGATAATCCATAGCAATGAGGGTTCATGTTTGGATGCTTGATCTCACATAGGGATGCATTTAAGTGTGAAAACAAATCATGTAATAATCTTTTTGAGGGAAACAACAACAACAACAACACACAGTCCATTAGTGGACAAGCCACCAGATCAGTTTCAAGGAACATTTGTTCAGATTCCACACCATCCTAGAACTGCACTGGAGTTGCACAAAGATATTACTTTTTCTTTTCTTATTTTTGCAAGAAGTGAACAGCACTGTCAAACACATTTGTCCAACATGGGTCGGGTTATGATCTGAATGCTTTCTAAGCCATCAAACCATTCTATCTATAAGCCCCTGTGCATTGTGGATAAGGGTCATTCTGGTAAAAACAGTTCAATCAGAATAGAAATATTTTATCATAGATGGAAGACAATTCTTGATTCCCTCTAACCCAAGCTGACCCAAGCCACGCTCGCATGCGTCTGAATATAGGCTTTAAATGATGCTGTATGGCAATAATAGCCAGAATTACATGTGTGTGTTAACCAAAGTGCAGGAAAGCCACAAATCAAGCCAACTACTGGCAGGTTGTTACAGTCAATCCAAGTAAAGTGGGGAATCAGAACTGCTGGTTCCTCCTTGCCCTGAGGCCTACAGTGGGCCTAATGCAACCTACACCACACTAGACCCATTATATGATGGAGCTATGCCAAAAGTTATAATGCCAAGATGTACCGCTGAGGTCATGAAATTAGGATGGAGGGGCCCATGATTGAGCTGCACAAGCCCTGAGGCCTACAATCAAGCTGTATTAGGCAGCCCAAATCAGAACTGGACCAGTGACCCCATGAAAGACCAAAAGACCAATATAAGGCTCCATAGGCCCCATGTTGGAGCTCCACAAAGAAACATAATGAAGAGATAGTTTATGAAACATACAACAGAGTTGCAACATGAGGCCCAATAGGTATTGTGCATGCAAGCCTGGATGCCCCTTGTAATGGAGCTTTGGCAAGAGGTATACAAAGAGGTGAGCTATGGAACCCATGATCAAGCTATGGCATTTTAACCACTTGAAATCCAAGATCATACAAAAAATCCTCAAGTGGCCTGAATTCCTGGCAGCAGAGACATTGGTGGGAACCCAGCCAATGTCTTCCAACACTGGCCTTGGGGTTTGCGGCTAACTTGAGGCCAAACAAACACATCCAGCAGCCTTTAACTGAGAAGGAGGCTGAAAATAGATGCCACACATAGGCTGCATTTGACAGGAAGAAAAACAGCAGATGCCAAAAAAAGAGGCAGAAATGATACTGGTAGCAGAGGCAAAGTTGTGCCCATAAATCCAGGCGTCCAGAACAGCAACTTAAAATTACAGAGCCATTACACAGGCAATGAAACAAATTATTACACTATAAGCAATCAGCGTGCAGGAAGCCAAATGAAACTACAAAACCCCATAATCACTATATCAAGGAAAACAATGTTTGTTTTCAGAAAAGGTAAAATTACAAAGACCATAACTGGAGGAAACAGGACAAACGCCTCATGATGAAACTATACTAGCTTTAGAATGGTTTTGGCCAGAACCATAAATAATGAGTTTAGAGAAAGTTTGGGTTTGTATTCAAATGAGATGGAGAAAGATCAGGATGATACACTGGAGGAACAACACACTGGTTGGACTTTACCTTCAACAACTTCTTACACATCTTTCTTGGTGAAAAACAGAAATAATAATGTATTTGGTGTTGTCACATAACCAAAGGAAGCAGGTCACATGTGAACTTTTCAGCAAACAGCAGACTTCATTTAAGAAGTGAACTGTAAATGTTCCCACAAGTTATAGCTAAATTGCCCCAGGCAAGGAGCAGACCCTGTTGTTCCTCCCTTAACACACACCAGGTGAATAATGAATGGATGGATGAACTTCTTACCTCTCTCCCACACTGCTGTTTCACTCAACCAAGAATGCTTGAAATGTATACTCAGAATATGCGTTGCATGATGAATGACAGAAAGCCTCAGTCAACATGCCTTTTTAAGAACTTTACTCGAAAACCGGTCACTGTGATAAGGACGCTTGCACAGATACCTTTGTGTCATTGTGTCATTTATACTCAGCATAAAGCTTTTCTGTGGAACATATGGTGCTCTTGTGTCGAGAGTTAATCAGAAACATTCTGGATAAAATGTCTTTTTAAAATAAAACAACATAATCCTCGTCCAATTGCTGTTGTATTAAAGGAATAAAAATCGATTTTGACGTGGTAATTGTACATCTGCTTTGTGTCTTTGTGTCACATACTGTACCTCAAACATCACAACATGCCTTGTTTTATTTCTAACACATAGTCCTGCCATACATCCAAGGCAGAATCTAACTGATCAAAAATACAGATAAACCTTGGATTGCGAGCGTAATTTGTTCTGGAAGTGTTCTTGAAATCCATAATGCTGTTATATCAAAGCGAATTTCCCTATAAGAAATAATGGAAGCTCAGATGATTCATTCCACAATCCAAATGAAGGATTCATACAAAATATAAAGTAAACATTAAACTTTACCTTTGAAAACAATCGTGGCTGGTGTAAGGGAGACAAGAGAGAGAAGGGGGCACACGCACACAAACAGTAATAGGATCATGGCTCTCTGTTGACTCACTGGAATCTTTTTCTTTTTGTGCAACTTTAACAAGGACCATCTAATGACACTTGCTTTTGCCTCCCTTTGAGGATTTCCCGCACTGCACACACGCCCGAGAGAGAGAGGGAGAGAAGACCCACTGGCTCAGTTGTGATCACGTGACGTTCAGTAGACAAAGTGTATGCTAGTGATGGGTTGTCCATGAACAACTCGTTCTTTTTGAATAAGTCTTTAACGTGACTTGAACGAGTAGTCTCGGAGAGTGATTCATTCATTTTCTACTGGGCGCGCATGCGCAAAGCACCGCAAAACCTCCGTAGGTGGGCCTCCGAGTGGCGCAGTGGTTAAAGCGCTCGCTCCATCATCCGGAGATCGCTAGTTCGAATCCCGGGTGGTGCTGTAACCTCTCGCAGCCGGAGGTCTACAGAGAGCTGATTGGCCGAGCTCTCTCAAAGGGGAGGGATGAGAGGTACATAGTGCTCAGACATTAAATCACGGCTCTACAGCCAGTCAGGGGCGTCTGTGAGCTCGTGCAGCGGAGGGAGCGGATAGTGCTGTCCTCCGAGTGCGTTACGCCGCCCCCAATGGTGCGCGAGCGAGCAGTTCGAAAAGATGCGGTCGGCTGGCGTCTTCGGCCCTCCCGGCTGAGTGGTAGTAGTAGCCTTAATGTGGGAGCCCCCTAGTGACGGGGAGGAATTGGACACGACTAAATCAGGGAGAAAATCGGGGAAAAATTCAAAAAAAAAAAAAAACCACCTCCGTAGGTTATGTACAGAAAACAGAAATGAGTAGTTACCTTTGAGTCTTTTGCTCCAAATCATTCATTCTTGTGTCACTCCATTAGACGCTATGCAGTGCAGTACACAGGAAACAAAGGAAACTTCTCAATGAATCTTCTAATCCTAGTTGGTTGTTCTTTTGTCACGTGACTCCCATAGAATTCCATAGATTGCAGTGCAATAGATTCAAAAGAACGAACGACTCAGACCAGAAGATACGAGAGATGAGCTTCTCATTCTGTTCATCATAATGTCCTTAGCTGCATTGTACCATTTACATTACTGGAACTATAGCCAAAATGTGTGTATGTAGACGTTATGGGTGCCTGTTTATTGAAAATGCAACATTTAATTTTATTTCTGATCAAAAGAACGAAATGAACTAAAGGACTCAAATAGAGATTCAAAGAACTGAGTCACTAAAATGATTCAAACGTCCCATCACTAGTGTAACGTACTACTCGTATTGCAAGATCTCGCTCATTTATCAAGTTCAAATCTATAAAAATTCTCTCATCTTGCAAAACACTATTTTACGGCTGACCTGAAGTAAAATACCACCATGCTGACACTTGTGTAGCCAGAACAAACATGCTGGGACTGTAAGCTAAAAACAATGGCTTTCCAAGAAACAAAAAAGGAGAAACATTTACAAAATGTCAAAACACAGCAGCTCAAAGGTGTCAAAGTCCAGGATGTAAACACAGACAGGAGTTAGAAGAAGGTTACATCGTCAGAGCTGAAACTGGCTAAGAGTTTCTTTACAGAGGAATGTTCAGTTTACGTGAGCGCAAACACCACCTGACAGACCTGAACCTGAACTGATCTCTTAAGCGGGCTTGAAGCTTTCCAGGTATTGCAGACGCTAATTGAGTTTAACATGATGTTAAACTCCTAATATTTAACAACAGCTGGCACGTTATATAATTTCTAGCTAGTCTTACCTCCATATTTCTTTAAAATTATAATAGGCAGGCCATTCAAGTCTACGTCTAGCTAACTAGCAAACCTTTCATTGGCAGCTGGGGCTTCTGATACTACTGAATTTCAACTGCAACTACCAACTAAACCAGTTGCCTTAAACCATGCCTTAAATGTACCAGTATAAAGTGCCGAGAAAATGCTTTCATCCACTTTACATGTGTTTTCACACACATTTTAAAATAGATTCAAATTCCTCCCCACTCCCACATTATTCCACATTCAATTCTCCACAACAACAAAGTAAAAAAGTGTCTTTTTCAACATTTTGTTAGGTCATCATTTTTTTTTTAAATAAATAAATAAATCTCACGATATGTTCTCAGAGAATAAAGGTGGGAGATCACGTTTATTAAGTAGATTTCAATGGCACACTCATAAGCACGTACATGTAAAACATGTACAGCGTCATCTGTTGAATGTTGAGATTTAAGGTCTATTTTTTACGATACAAGGGCATTTTCCATTTAAATTTCAAATTAGCACATCTCTCCCCATGGTCCGATTGCGATAAAACAAAGCCTATATATGTTACCTCGGCCAAATTGTTAGTAGTTTTTAATGTGATGCGTGCACAAACAAACAAAATTCACAAAATCTTGATGCATTCTATTACTCATTTTATGTCACCCCAAATTATTTTTTTGCAAATATCTTCAAATGTACAAACATGCCAAGTTTATAGTTTTAATAATATATGTAAATAATAAATTATCTGTTGGCATACAAAACAGGGTTGTCACAGATAAGGGAATGGTTACCAAAAAAAATGTCTGCACCAAGTGTCAAAGAGCATGAAGGCCTCCATCATTCTCAAATGGCAGAGATTTGGAACAACCAACAGTATTCCCAGACCCACCCAGCTACTGTAGCCAGTAATTGGGGACAAACTGCCTCAGTCAAAAAGGGTACCAAGAAGCAAAGGATCACTATAAATGAGATCCTCAGTTCCCATGGAGATGGGAGAGCCGTACAGAAGGAAAGCCATCACTGCAGCACTCCACCGATCAGCCCTAAAGTGGTACAGTGGTACAGTGGCCAGATCCATGCAACATTTCCAAATAGCGGTGTGGCTTAAATCCATTCGTCATTAAAAGGACACACAACAACCCCCAAGGGAGTTTACCAAAAAGCCCCTGAGACAATGAGAAGTAAAATCCTCTGTCCTGATTGAACTATTAAGAATCAGGCAGTTACACTTGCATCACCTTATTAAAATCTACACAGTCGAACAGGGTGCTGGCAGCATCATGCTGTGGGGATGTTTTGGTTTTGAAGCATACCACCAAGAAAGCACAACTGTGACTTCAAAATAACTCTGGCCCAGCTGAGTCCAGACTTGAACCCAATAGAGCATCTCTGGAGAGCCCATCCAACCCAACTGCCCTTGAATGATTCTGGAGGAAGCTTCCAAAAAATAATTTTAAAAAAGTGTGCCAAGCTTGTAGCATCATTCCGAAGCAGGCTTGAGGATGTCATTGCTGCCAAAGGTGCTTCAACCAAGAACCAAGTGATGGGTCTGAAGACTGTAAATATAATTAGAAAATTTCAGTCTTTATTTTTTTATACATTAACAACAAGAAAATGTGAAAAACTTGAAAGGCTAACAGAACGCTGATGGACAAAATATATCAATCTTTTATTTAAAAAAAATAATAATAAATAAAAGAACGCACAAAAAGACAACAGCTGAGATAGTAAAATGTAATGCTCCTCCCTACACTTGGGTGTCAGTTTATACCAGGACAAAATCGTTCCTCATACTTCTACCTCATATGCCCAGTCTGTTACCAAAAGTACGTTACCGGTCAGTAACATCACGCATAAAAGCTTCAATTGTATTCAAGCTACATTTTTAAAATGTCACCCCGATCACTATGGATACCGATGTGAATGCTCATGCTAAAAATCAGACTGAAGAAGCCTAAGCCCAAGTAATTCTTAAAAATCTGTGTCATGCAAGATCGTTTCTGAGATTAAAACTTGAATAAGCCAAGGTGTTACACAAGATGCCAAGTAACCTGATGCTTTTTAATTCCGCAATGGGTTTCAGCTTGTGTGGAGGAACGAGGCCCCTTGGCAACAACGGGAAGAGATTAAGTGAAATCTGAAGTGCATAAGGGATTTTTAATGCCGGATCATTTGTAGTCGTCAAGAGCAGAGGTTGTGGTGCTTCATAATCTTAAATTCATATCGTCTCCGTACAGCTTTACATAAATAAATGAAGGCCTTAAAACAAAAAAGTATGAAGTTTCACATAGGGATACATCGATACTGAGACAGGCATCAGATATCGGTCCGACTAAACTGCCTAAATGCCATAATAATAATAATAATAATAATATGACGACAGACGACGACACCAATCTTCCCAGAGATCAGTGAATATTTCACAATTAATAATAGCAATTAAAGCAATCTCCAGCATATTCTTACAAGATGAGATTAAACACAGCAGCAGCCATCACTGGGGCAAACATGAGGAAAAGCACGAGCCTAGTCACTGAAGTCTTTGTATTACTTCTTTAGGGTTTATAAATAAGGGTTCAGGATGTAGATGTGTGATTTGGATTGACTTTGCACCGGACATGTGGCGCCTTTGGGCCAGATATAATAAAATATAATAACATTTGGACCTACAACATTTCAAAGCCTGATCTACTGATCTTCGTTAACTTGTCGCACTTTTGAATTTCATTAGTGATGTTTTAAATTTGGCTTGGTGAGGGAGGCAGCACGGTGGCGTAGTGGTTGGCACTGTGTCCTCCGGGCTCCAGGGTTCGATGCCCGCCTCGGTTCGGTGTGTGAGATTTACATGTTTTTCCCTTGCGTGGTGGGTTTCCTCCCACAGTCCAAAGTCATGCAGATTAGGTTAACTGGAGTTCCCGAATTGCCCAGAGTGTGTGCCCTGCAAAGGATTAGCACCCATTTTAAGTCCGTGTCTAAAGACACACACACACACGATCAGCATCGTGTTTCCGGGTAGTAACAGCTGGAAATGAGCCTTTCACGTCTCTGGCTGTTCTCCCTGTTTAGACTCCAGGAGTGCCTCATTCACAGCATTGTTCTGTTCTTCGTCCACACACACACACATATACATACACACACACATACACACACACCACTGTCTTTCATGCCTAGAAAACTAGAGTCACACAACACTCCGTCTCACACACGGAGTCAGGAGGCCGTCATCGTCTGACGCCGTCTCTTATCAGCGCTGGACTTCCTGTTACTGACCATTACGTGCTTTCCTTCCACTCTGCTCACACACGCTATATACCAGACAAAAAAACATTTCACATGCTAATGATGTCATTCAATCAGGACCGGTGGGGCTCTTTGTCCCTCTGGGGTTGGACACACCCAGCAAACTCACAATATACAGTATACATACTGATCTGATGTTTAACATGTGTGTTATGACCTATGGGGTTTGACCAGTGTGTGTTTATGAATCTGTGTTTGCTTCTGTTCGATGACTTGATTTGCCTTTGCTGGTCGTGTGTGTAGTGAGGAATGCAAGTTAGACAGTACCGCAAAGCAAAAAAGAAAAAGAAAAAAAAAAATAGAGACAGAAAGACCATGTTTGCTGATACAAGACATCTTACGGCTTTCTGCTATCTGTCTGGTCTGATGGATAACATCTCCTTAAGATAGCACCTTGTCCTTAGGGACGGAACATCACACAGTTCCTGAGAACTGCAACATTCCCAAACAGCAGTGTGGCTTAAAGCACCGTCTCATCTGCTGGGAACACGAGCAGCCTGAAATTTCAATCACAGCCCATACGGAGACGATGAATCATCCCCCCATCTGGCCTGGGATCAGTTGGAGGAATGCAGGAAGACGGGAACGTCGAGAGATGGAGGACAGGAACAAGGGAAAGGAGGAAGGGGGTGGGGGAGGGCTTGGGTCTTGGGAAATGGGTAAGCGGGAAACCGAGTGGCTGAAATAGAGAAGGATTTAAAGAAGGAGAGGTGGACGAAAAGAAAGGAGATGAGAGAGAACGAAGGGGCGACTGAGGGAGTGAATGGTTTAAAAATAGTAGAGAAGGGGAAAAAAATTAAATAAAATAGATGGAGACAGATGGTCCATCACTGTAACGTCCGATTCATAAACAAATGAGACGAGTGCAGGTGTGCAGGACCAACATCATGTATAGGACCCTCCTATTTAACTTTTACGGCCGAGTTCGTATGAGGGTTTTTTTTTTTTTACACCTCAAAGTTTTACATATATTCCTATAGGAATTTGCCGCAAGGCAGGTGGAACGTTACCACTTTTACAAAGCAGTGCCATCTGTGTCCTTTTCATGGCGGCATTTGCCAATACCTGTATGACTGAGCATGCTCTAATAAGCACCTGAATATTGTGCGCGGTCTCAAGCCTTCAAGTTAAATGAATCCTTGCTATAATCTGAATTAATACTAATACGAATCTAGATATCAGATGGTAACAGTATAATGTCATGCGGGTGTACAAATGTGAGTGTATACAGCTCATGTACCATACTAAAACAGCACTAACACCTGGGCAGATGTGTCGCAGCCATGGAATTTCCGGTCAGCTTCCTGTCTTGGAAGTGGTTACGTTTCAGATGTGAATAGGCGACATAATGGCGAGACAATCAAGACATCAACCAACACTCAACGACTGTCCCGAACTTGCACTAAACTCCAAAGAGGTCTGAAGACGTCTCGATGTTTGTTGTTGTTTTTCGGCTCTGTGAACTGATGACTCAGTTTTAAACAGAGACGCGGAAATTCCCCCACCACGTGAGAACGCGATGCGATCGACAGGTCATAGATGTAAATAAACCATGAAACAAGATAGTGTCTGTAATTGCTTACAGTACATCGGTTATTATCAGCCTCACTTCATCAGGCTCGCTTTATTTTTTCTCCCACTTGAAAGGAATGAAAAAAAAATAAATCCAGCATGTCACGTTGCAAGGAAACCAGCAGAGCGCGAAGCTTTCAAACTGAATATCCTTTTTATGCTTCATTTACATTTTGCTGCATTACTAACGTAAAGGTGTTATATAATCATTCACATTTTTGTCCTTTAGTACAGATTTAGCAAGAAGAGACTTTTAAGACTTAAAGTCATGATTTCTTTAGTGTTTCAGAATTTAATTACTTCCCCAACAGTTCCACCAGTGTGTATTTCAATAGACAAAGTTCTAAAAATTTTTTTTTTACTAATTACTCTGATACATTCGATTTAGAAATTAGATTGTTAGATCAAATTGTTGGGTTGTTTCTTGTTTTTTTGGATCCCTATTCTCCCTCATGTCTAATTCCTCCCCGTCACTAGGGGACTTAAAATTAAGGCTACGATTACCGCTCAGTCGGGAGGGCCGAAGATCATCAAATGTTTCCTCCGAACCACAGGATATCACTGACCGCATCTTTTCGAACCGCTCGCTCACGCCCCGGCGCTGTCCGCTCCTTCCTCCTGCTTGAGCTCACAGACGCCCCTGATTGGCTGTAGAGCCGTGATTAATGTGGCAGCACTAAGTACCTCTCATCCCTCCCCTCCGAGAGAGCTTGGCCAATCAGCTTTCTCTAGACCTTCGGCTGCGAGAGGTTACAGCATCACCTGGGATTTGAACTCGCAATCTCCGGGGGTCGTTTCTTGGTAAGAGTTATTCCTAATCAAGTAGGTTCCATTTGTCCAAACAGTCTTAATACTGGAAGAAAATAGCATTTCTCCTGGACCAATGTGCAAATACACAAGACACACCAACAGTACTGGATGGAGTAAATGGCCTGGCTGTAGTAGAGGTGAATACATCTCTACAAAGAAGTGGATAACAGTAGATTCATTAAAGCTCGTTACCGTGCTTAAATGACCAATTCAGCATCCACTCATGTCATTTAATGTTAAACTTAAATACATATGCCGGTTTAACATTTGCTTTAACACAATGTAAAAAACATTAAAAACATCTGCGTTTTAACGAAGGCCGCATGTTTGTGAGTGATGATCCCAGCCGAGGTGGCACAGAGCCCATTGCAGTAGATGCTGTGAACAAATCAGTGAGTGATCCTTGAAAATCGACGAATAACTGGTCACCAGCTTGAGGAAGAGATGCAGCGGTCTGCAAGAACTGTACGCACATCCATTTATGACGTTCTGCGCATTACAGGAACTCGTCTGAGAGTTAACATTTCCACATGTTCGGGGCATTAAAGGAGTTCCTGGGAATTCTGCATTTCAGACATGAAGCAGGAAGTCCAATCATGGCTCCTGCATACTGAGAAAACTTTCTATAGTAATAGTATTCAAATGCTGAGATCAGCACAGTGTTTAGTGTAGTAGGGCAATCCTCTTATATGGTATAGATACATTTCCTTTATTCTGCACAAAAGTCCCAGTTTGAGCTCATACATTTAGAAATAAGGAGTGCAGAAGAAAGAAAAAAGGAAGTCACTAGTCACTCAGGACCTCCAAGTTAACCTTTGAGTTACTACTGCAACCAGACCCGACTCACAGGATATCATTACTAGACTCATACGCAACAGTTCTGCTGCCCGTCAAGGACAACCTCGGACCGACTTCACCCTCCACATCTACAGACCCCTACAGAATACGTCACTGGGTTTGGTTACTCATTGAAATAAACAAACATTCTTGTAAAGCTCTAGTATAGCTTCACATTCTTCCCCCATGGTAATAATGATCTTGAACTTTAAAATAATTGCTGTTATTTAACAGAGAGAAAACAGCTGATATGGGAAGTTTCCTTTAAGGAAGTGTTCTGGAAGGAGTCTCCAGTGTCAGTGCTATAACAGTCAGTACGCTCTCCACCATGGGAAAGTCTTTAGGGCAAAGTCTAGCTGGTTGTTGAGGTATAAAAGCAATACTGTGCTGTTATTGGAAAACAGTAACTCCGATTCACCATACTTAAATCACAGCACATCATATCTAACCTGTGGTCGGAAGGTCTCTCTTATTCTCTCTCCGTCACCCACGCTGTCCCCTCTTTCTCCTGCCACAACAAAGATGATTTTCCCCGCAGAAGCTCAGATTACCCCGACACATTAGATCGACAAACCTCCCGTCGAGAGCGGTCAGGTAACATCCAAACACACGCACGGAAAGAGCGCCTGTGAGACGGCCCGTTCGGGCAGGAACGGACAAACATTACCGTGTCCTCTTGAATTCCTCCGAGTCATCACTCCTCGATTCCTGCTCTAAACAGTCAGCTGTAATAGGTTTAAGAGGTTTGAAAGGTTTTTCGGCACGTCAGCGAGACTATAAGGCTCTTATTCAGCACTTCGGGACGAGTCTTAAAGGCTGAGCTCAGAGCTGGATGTCGGAATGAACATTGTCTGAAAATTTATTTACACCTTGGCGTGGTGAACACCTAAATCCATGGATGTGCATGAAACAGGAAACGTTCAAAACACACCCAAATTGTATGAACAAACTGGGAGTTGAACAATCACTGCTTTGTGAATCACTGTCGAAAATCTCTGGATGACATGGTTTGGTGAAAACTAACTAACTAAATAAATGAATAACATGTACACCATGTACTTGATCAGCTAGTGCTTAGCGTGGTGTAATTTGCGTCTGTAGTTGTGCACCGAGGTGGGTAGCAGCTATTGCCACTCCTGTGTCCCCGGGTCAATCCTGAGCTCAGGTTACACACTGTGCAGGTTATGTTAGGCATGATCTCCCCATGTGGGCTTCCTCCAGCTTCTCAAGTTCCCTTCCACTTGAGACACACCAGTAGGTGGACCGGTTATGCTAAATTGCCCCTAGATAGTAAAAAGAGTGCGAATCCTCGTGCGACACCTTTCTATTGGACTAGTTAACCGGTACAGGGTGTTTTTCTCCGAGATCTGTTCTGATGCAGTTTGGACACTGTGCAATCGCCGTAGTACAGTACGGTAACTTGGGAGCTAAGATGAGCCAGTAAAAAAAAAAAAAAAAAATGAAACGGAGAGGTAGCATTACAACATTAAGAGATGCGCGACATGAGAAACACTGTCTGGCCAAAAAAAAAAAAAAAGAAAAGAAAAAGCGCCTTCCACTGAATTATTAATGCAGTGATTAATATGGTTCAGCTGGCAACAAGTTATTTAACCCTAACTGATGCTCATGTAATGATGATCATGTCAGAGGACATTTCCTGTGGTCGTGGGTAAGACGTTACTCTGTTTCAGAGAGTCAAATAATTGCCCTGCATCAAGTAAGGGAACAGAAACAAGGAGATTAAACTACTTAAATTTGGAAAAACCTGGAAGGATTTTGGTGAACCATCATCTTTGAGGGAAAAATGTGGTTGGATCCTAAATGAGCACGGTGTGCTTAGCAAAATCAAACCGAAAAAGCAAAGGGAAAGTAAGAGCGTTTCCACACACACAATGCAAAGAGAACCTTATGGATTAGGACTAAAGAGCTGTTTAGCCTTAATAAAAAAAAATAAAAAAAAACACTTCTTAGTGTGGCCAACAGGAATTGCTAGGCAGCACAAAGATTGGACTGGAGAGCATTGGAAAAAGGTCATGCGGTCTGACGAGGACAGATTTACCCTGCTCCACTGTAATGAATACTTCCAGTTAGGAAGAGAGGTGGATGAAGTGATGTACCCTTGATGCCTAATGACTACTGTACGAGCCGAGTCGGTGTTATGATTTGGGGTTGCTCCTGTCTAGTCAGGTCTAGTGTCAGCATCGTCATATGCCCCCCCCCCAAAAAAAACCCATAAAACAAAGCTTAACCCTGTAAGAAATTGAATGGACTATTAATGTGTTCAGATGTTGTAAGGATGGATGTTAACTGCTAAAATTTTGTCGTTTCAAGCTTGCATTTGAAATACTTTTTTTGGGTCATGCATTCAATGTTCTCAATGTCATTTTCCCACAGTCACTATAAAAGTCATTTCCTGCTGGGTCTATACATGTACATCTTTGTTAACTTGAACCTGCTTTACGTTGTTGTGCTGTGAGCAACATTCAGATTACATTTGGTACAAATTCTGATCCAGTTCATTTTTCTTCTCCAAATCCAATCCAATATTTTTGCTTTTATTAGTCTGAAACTGTACACATGTATTAGATCGGTGCCATTCCTTATCTCGCAACTGACTACATTTAAGGTAAGAAGAAAATTTTATTTTTTCCCACCAAACTACTCTCTCATTCTAAAATCAGAGCCTTTGATCTAAAGAGATTCCATCATTTGGGTTAATTTGGGTGTCCTGGTCCCACATACCACAACACACCGTCTTGTGGAGTCAGATCTGTTTTGGTGGCACAAGGGGAACCCACACCGTATTGGGCATAATGTTTTAAGATGACTGATCACCGCATACATTTATAAATTCCTAATGTGTGGCATGTTAAAGGCTTAGTCTGTCTTCATGTTTTTACGCCTGCAGCCTCGCCACACATCAAGTATTAACATGAAATATAAACGTCTTCGTGTTCATTGTTAAAATGAACAGTAATAACATTCGAGTCAACCCAAACTAATCACCCAGGGTTCAACCCGAAACTTGCTTTGTTGTTAATTATTACAAATTAGAGCGCTGTAATAACTACAATCCCTAGAATAACTTCAGTCATCACTTCTTCGGCTAAGCACACAAAAGTTATAGAACATGAGCGTGTCGAGTGAATGCGGGCGAAACCCAGGCGGTGTTCGTTAAAACATGCCCGCATGCAAACCTGTGTAAATCCTAAGCAGGACTCGTGTCAGCACTTTATAAGCGAAGGTTGCAACGTTCCAAACCGTTTCCTGTCACACATGATAGTCTTTCAATAGAAGTCTTTTATCACATCATAGTTCATACCTAAGCACAGGTGCATGCAGAAAAAAAAATGGGGAGTGTGTTTTGAAAAGCTCAGATGAGGCTGATCAGTCAAGCCCAGTTTTGTATCCATGGTTTAGCTGATTGTTTGGAATGAAAAAAAAATGCTTATGTGCATGTTAAAATCATTACTATAGCTGGAAATTAAATTATCATCATAATTAAACGGATTGAATTGAAAAGATCTGATTTATTATATATAGTAGTAGTAAGAGGAATCATGCTGCTTTTTTTCTGCAGTAGGGAAAGCGTCTAAACATCTAAGAGTCTAAAGCAGCACATCTGGAAACTTTCTACTTTCATTTATATGAAAATTGATATTAATATGACATTTAAAGTAGGTGTTCATCTGTTCATTCATTCATCCGTTCAGGTGATAGAGTGAACGCTTTTCTGTTTCACAACTTCAACACAATCACATGATCATCTCGAGGACTGTCCGAGACAAAATTCACATATCACTTCTACCTCTACCTCAAAAAAAAAAAAACATCTGGTTTCGGTCATGCCCCTTCATATTCATACACATCCTGTATTTGGAGCAGACACCCATTGATGTTTTAAAGCCCTACAGTAGCTCCTAGATTACCTCACTGCAGTTCCCAGTCTACTCAAGTGGTCATGCAACAGCACAAACACCTCTTTTGTTTGATCTGAAAACTAAACCTAGACTTCAGCCCAATGACCATGTACGGTACATGTGTGTGAACATAGAGTGTGCTTCTCTGTCCAGCTAATAAGCATTTATTTATTTAGCTCTAGCAAAAAAATAAAATTATAATAAAATAAAAAAATAAAAATTGTAGGAATGGTAGATATGGGATAGGAACACACTCAGGACGGGAGACGAGTGTACCACACGGCATGTATTAAACACCCCAGACAGAAAGCGTTTATTATTTAACATATATTCTGTTCCAGTGTAAGGTCAAGAAAGTATCTAAAGACAATCTCAATATTCCTCACTTCCTCCTTGCCTGGCTAAAGCGTTGGACCGGCAAAATCCATTCAGAAAGAAGGACTGCAAGTGGGAAAACTTGGAAGTTGCTAGCAGAAGTAAGAGTAACTGCTCCTGGGATCGACTCCGATAATATGTGATAATCTATGTGTATATGGTACCTCGTGATGGATTATTGCCCCATTCCGAGGTGCATTCCTATCACTGGGACAGGCTCCGGACCAACCGCCACCAGCATAACACACTTACACACTTTTGGATCATCTCAGCTGTAATGTTCAGACCATTTAAAACACACTCATTGTTGCTTTTAGTACATTTTTCTTTTTTTTTTATAAAAGGTGATACAGTTTGTGTGGGTGGTTGAGTGCTTTTAATAACTTACCAACACCGAAGGAAAAAAAAAAAAAGAACAGCCAGAAAACAATTTGTGTATGGTGTGAAAACTCGATTTGTTTTTTTTTCCATATTGTTCATCCCTAGAGACAGCCGGCTCTGCGATATGAAAGAAATATATCTCAACATACAAACCACGAACACACACATTTGCAGATAAAAAGGCACAAGCTCACAACAGAACGCAGTCTGTGTGCAGACGTGATTTTGCAGAAGTTGTGTAAAAGGTCAACCGCACAGCAGTGTGGCAATGGGCACTGCACGACGAGCTGAATTTCAGTGTCTGCTCTAGGTTTCTATGAAGCATCCGTGCGCCTGTGTGTGTGCGCCTGTGTGTGTGTGGTGTTCTGCTGGTTTCCAGTGGAAGTGGTAAGACAGGAAGCATGATACGTGATCTGATGTCTGTGAGGAGACGAGATGCAGCCTCGCTGCCGTCTGAGACGCTTCCGGTGCCGATGATAGGCACAAAGGTCGAAGGTAAAAAAGGGGGCAAACCACGAACCAACTGTGCGGGTTTTTCTGCATGCTCAGGTGCAGTGCAAAAGCAAAACAGAGTGCTACAACATCAAGTGTGCAGTCAAAACACTGGGATTTAATAAGTCGTCCTCGTTACGCACAACCACAAGCCATTTCCTCAGCTTTGATAAAACTGAACAAGTATTTTATTCTGACGGTTTGGATCACAACAATAATTCTGAAATTCTTGAATTAATGTTAGTGTGTAGTGTCCAAACATTTTTCAACCAAAAAAAAAAGACAGAAGTTTTAAATGTTAATACTCACTCATATTGGCATAGAAATACCCAAATTCAACCCAAAATTACATTTTTTTGCCCAATTTTTGAGATACGAGAAAAATAAAAATAGAATTAACAACAACATTATTATTATTAGTAGTAGTAGTAGTAGTAAACAATATTGGTTTTTATTAACAAACAATTTGTATTTATTTTAGATACATTATTTATTAATTCTTTAAAAAATAAATAAATGTATCTAATATACACAAATTATTTATTTATTTATTATAAATAAACCATTAAACCACATTATTAAATTACGTGAGACGCAGAAACCAGGAACGGGTTTTACAACACCCACGTGCAGATAAAAAAAAGCTTAAGGCTTATTTTGGTCATGAAAAGAAACGCCTTTTTGTTTAGGATGCCTGTACAAAAGTCACTTATTAAATCCTAGGTAGAAGAGAGATGAATGATGAGAACAGAAGACACACACACACAAAAATGCAGCCTGCATGCAAATCATGCGAGTCAGCACTTAGGAACTCATAAAAGGTGTGTTATCGCTTTAGTAGTTAGCATATCCCGAGTACATTTCCCAAAAAGTCAGCAAAAGGATTCGCTGCATGTTCGTGTCGAACTGCTGTTCTGTACTGCAATGGAGCAACAGCGATGATGTCATCAAAAATGCACTAGCCAAACACACACATTCATGGAGAGACTGAACTACACACTTGCTAAGGAATCATTTATTCCAAAGAGGACTTGCTTTCCGTCACCATTTCTACCTTCTTTCTCCAACATTTACACCTCGGTTGCGCTGAATCTTATTTTTTCTTTCTAATACTTACGGAAATGTCTTTGAAGGGCCTAGACGGCAGAGGAACTAGCATTTCAGAAGCTTTAAGACCTCTCTTAGAGTTAAGAGAAATCAATAGTGATTTTTTTTTTTTTTTTTTTTAACAGAATCTGTTTTTGCAGAGATAGGCAAGAGTGCATCAGCATCAACGTAATAAGGGTCACTGCTGAACCTATTTCCACCTTCTGCGTTATGATTGCCTACACGAATTCTATTGGTTAGGAACCTAGAGCATAACGCCCACAGTCAATTGTGCTCCGTTGGCTTTTTTTTTCCCTTTTTCATTCAAAACACAAACATTTACATTTCACTCCAAATTTTTGGACAACCCTAGTAAAGTTTATCGCAGTAAAACATTTGAATGGTGAAAAGGCGGCCGTATGTCTGTGAATGACGATCCTGCCTGAGGTTTCTCAGAGCCCACTGCAGTTGTTCCCATGAACACTTTCGGTTTTCTGATTCTTGAAAATTGATGAATAACTTGTCAGAAACTTGCGAAAGAGACACATCCGTCTGTGGGAACTGTACACACAATCGTTTACACACACCACCTCAGGAACTTAGCTGGCAGATATCACCACGTCCCCCATAAAGTCCTGACATCTTTGGGCCATTTAAGGAGTTCCTGGAAGGCCAGCGTGAAGCAGGCAGTCCGTTCATACTGAGAAAACTTTCTACCTTGATGGTATCCAAGCACAACTGAAACACTGGGAGGAGTGCATTAGTGTAGAAGGGGATTATATAGAGAAATAAAGGGAGTCACAATCAAAAGAACCAGTTTGACTTAAATGTCCCTTGCAGATACCATTCAGATATCTAGGATGTCTCCATTGATTGATTACATTTCATTTAAATTGTGTGAGAAAACACTTCCATTTCTCCTTTTTTGGTGGTACTCCATTTTATATGCCAGTTTATGTAATAGTCTAATATTACTCGGCATGGATTTTGTCACATTTTATTCACCAACACTATTTAGCTTCTTTCCAACTGAAAAAGAAAAAAAACGTGCCAATAGAATAAAACTAATTATATAATAAACTGTTTAAAATTTGCAAAGAACATTTAGAAAAATGCCTTAACAATTAAACATTCATTTATTTTAATTGCTAGATATTTTTCAAGTTAAAAAAGTTTTGTATTATATTATAAATATAAAATATAGAGAGACTTAATATTCGTTATATTTGGCAGGTCCAAGTCCAGGGCTTTACACTTCTGTCGAGTGAAAAATTATTTGTTTAATATCAAGCAACCCCACTACGTGCGATATAAGGCATCCAAAAATAAAATAAATAAATAAATAAATAAATAAATAAAGCTCAACAGGAAGATGAAGAGAGAGGAATGACACATGGCCTGAATGAGAGTCCAAGACCTCGTGTGTGTGTGTGTGTGTGTGTGTGTGTGTGTGTGTGTGTGTGTGTGTGTGTGTGTGTGTGTGTGTGTGTGTGTGTGTGTGTGTGTATATACACACACACACACACACACACATACATAACTGCACACCAAGGTCTCAGTCCTGCCATGAATTAATCATTGCATTAGACATTGTCTGGAGTAACTTGCGAATATGGAAATGTGTACAAGACCTCTGGCAGCTAGTGGAACTAAGCAGGGCTTTCTCAGGCAAATAGCCTCCTCTTTCACTGAGGAAATGAATTTGCCTAGTGACAGTGAGGAAACATGATGAAACAACACGTTTAGGGAATCGGGTCCTTTCTGAGAACACAGAACTAGTGGTGTGATTTTCTACTTCCTTTAACCGTACAGGTGGAAGAGGATCATGTAAAGGAAATCTGCAGCTAGCTGAAAGTTTTACATTTCATGTGTACGATTACAGTCGGACCTCAGACGCCTAAAACAGCTGGCTACATAAAGTGATGATGGAGCGAAACTTTAGTTAGTCAAATGATCAATTTAAATGTTGAAAAAATAAAATGAGCTCAAATTCATAGAAAATCATACAGTAGATGTTTTTGTATCTTTTATATAATTTTCAAAATAAGAAACACTCAAAAGTTTGGTCACTTTCTAACACCGTGGTCATTGTAAAGCAATGCGGAAGGCATCCAAAATATTATTGCATCTCCTTTATACAGCTGATATCGAGATGTGATCATGAGACTGATAACTCAAAAGTCTTGCTTTCGTGGGAAGGTCTTCATGAGAGCCAGTTTCATCATGGTGCTTGATGGGTTTTGCAAACACACTTAACAATACTGTTCTTGCAAAAGCTATTCCAGAACAGCTGAGCTCCGCGTCTTAAAATAACAACGGACTGTCGTTGTTACGTTGTTACATAATTACCCAATTCTATACGCGTTATTTCATAGTTTTGAAATCCACAGTCTGGTTGTAGGATGTGGAAAGTAAAAATCACTAAACAAAAACACAGAAATTTGCAAGTGATCGCAAGCTTTTGAGCGGTAGTGTATACCTTGATATGGGATCATTTTATTCTGAATGTACGTGAAACAATTTAGGTCACATTAGTTACTGGAGGAAAAACAACTCCACAGCAGCTGCTAACTTGTTCTTCATGTAAATATAATAAACAAAAAAGTCGAACTAAATCGACTTGCTGCTCCATTTGTTAGAATGTCAACATCTTCAAAAAAAAAATTAATAGTGTGGTGAAATTCAGCATGAGTTTTTTGGGGAAAAAAATAAAAAAATAACATTGTCATCAGTCTGCTCCAACACAGACTGAAATGTCGAGAGCAGGAATGGAATCTCTAAGATGAGAGATATTTTTGACTTTTAGGGTGCTTGAATGGAAGTTGAAGTAAAGCATGCCAGCTCTACCGACAAGCCCTGATCAGTACACACACACACACACTATTGATTCTTCGCATAGAGAGTCTTTTCAGCAGCACAGTTTGACAGAAGGTTACTGATCCTAGAGGAAGCAGGACGAGCCCCACAAATATTCACACACTGATACTCGCACACAAATACTCAAACATACCCATGTAGCTTTGGACCGGAACAGACAATTGTCTGTATGGAAGAGTGCAAAATTATGATGATTATCAGAAAGATTTTTGTCAGATAGATAGACAGATAGATAGACAGACAGGCAGACACAGGGCATTTCCTGTTATGGTGTTCTACACTGAAAATTACGTTCCCCCATATCCACAACCTCATGACAGTGATGGATGAATGTGATATTTTCTAGATGTTTAGTTAGACATACGGAACGAATAGAAACAATAAGACCGATCACGGAAATATTCTAGATAATAAAGTTATAATTTACAGATGTTAAAATGACGAACAGTAAGACGTGTGGAGAGATAATCAGACAGACACATGATCATGGCCACATAAACAGGTAGGTAATGAAACATAAAATATATTTATATTATGGGTGATAGACAGACAGACATAAATACACAGAAATAGATAAGATGGCTGGCTAGATAATCACCCACATAGACACACACATGGTCTGGACAGACAGACAGAAAGCAGCATACATAAATGGCTGGCCAGGGACCCGACCAGCCAATCAGACAGACCAACAGACGTATAGAGGGATATTTAAATGGCTAGACAGCTAAACAGGTGTTTAGATAGATAGACAGATAGATAGAAAAACAGACAATCAGATAAATATAGACAGACAGACAGACAGACAGACGGCAAGACAGATTGATAGACAGCTGTCCAGATGACATACAAACAGATAAACAGATACAGAGGAAAAACATTTAAAGCTATATGGAACTTTAGAAGACAGATGTATAGACAGATAGTGATGGAAAGATAACACGAAATATCAGTCAGCAGCAACGGCTCCCTAGAACACTTCCGGTTACACTGTGTGCTAATCAGCTGTAGTGGTTACTTATATTAATAACCAATCAAGCACAGCAATACATTTAGCCTAATGAATCATCATGCCCAGGCAAATGGAAACATTTTAAATGAAGGAAAACATAAAAGAGTGACCTTTGTTCTGCTTTGAAACATTCTCAAATCTTTACTGTTTAGTAATTTCTAGTCAATGTGTCATAATACAAAAATGGCAGTTGGTGGCGTTTGGCTGAATGTGATGGAAAAAAGCGTAATCCTTGACCTGTAGTTTCCTCTCATTACAGTAGCCTCTAGGACCCCAGTCTGGCAGCAGACTGATTCAGAAAGACAAACACGTACACATTTATAGTTAATGATTCATTAGTGTTTGTGTTGGGAGATCGACCTGTTCCAAAGGAAGCAGACGGAGAAGGGTGAAAAGAAGACCTCACAGCTGCTGTGCTGTTTTATGATGTTATCGCTCACCTCTCATTAACTCGGTTGCAATGGAGCAGAATGTAATTCGTCACTGATAGGCAAATATTATGCATTCCACAAATTGAATAATCAGACATGAAAGATAAATGTTAATGCCTCTAGTGGACATTTGATGCCAAGTGACCAGACACTATTAAGTTTTAAATCCCTTAACTGATTGGACTGGATCCTTATAAAAATCACTTGTGATAAAAGCCTCTGCCAAAAAGCTAAACAAAAATTAATTACAGCAAACCAAAAGGAAAAGAGATGAAAGCATGTTACCAGCATGTTTTCTGGGATTCATGTAGAAACCGGAGGACTCCGAAACCCCACACAGACATGAGAAGAACTCCAAACGGACAGGCGCACAAGCTCGCTATACTAAATCTGGAATCCTGGAGAGCTATGAGAGGGCAACACTGCCCACTGCCCCAGTCGTATCTTATCATTTTATTGCTAAACACTTGAATTTTTTACATTTAGAAATTGAGAAGCTGCCAGAAATATGAATCTAAACATTCTAGCAGTTACACAAGGCCTGGCAAGACCACACAAATATTCCTCTAAAGATTTAGTCCCACTTTGTTATTATAGTAACCAGCACTCATTTG
Organism: Clarias magur; assembly: GCA_013621035.1. Taxonomy (NCBI): domain Eukaryota; kingdom Metazoa; phylum Chordata; class Actinopteri; order Siluriformes; family Clariidae; genus Clarias; species Clarias magur. The sequence goes on from QNUK01000221.1 coordinate 390,153, forward strand.
GGAAGGTTTTCTATGAGGTACAGAAGTGGGCAGAAACCACTTTTGTCTCATTGCATGTTGCAGCCCCCGAGATTACATACCCAGCAGTTTGAAATGATACTCCTGACCGGCTTTAGATTACATTGTAGGAACTGGTTAAACTAAATTAAGGAGGAAAAATGAATTAGTGAAGTCATGTGCAAAAGCCTGGGAAGCAGTCAGTATTCAAATTCATCACAAAGGTGTCCAGGGGGGGGGTTGAGGTCAGGTCTCTGTGCCAGCCATTTTAGTTCTTCCACTCCAATACCTCTCATCATGGGCCGCGCTTTATAAACAGGGGCACTGTCCTACTAGAATGTGTTTGGGTCTTTTAGTTCCAGTGAAGAAATGTCTTTATGCTATAGCATACTAACTTACCTGGGGAGCTACAGTCACAAATCCTGTACTTATGTAAAAGTAGAGATGCCCGAGGTAAAATATTATTCAAGTAAAAGTCCTGAATTTACATTTCTTCTTGAGAAAAAGAATCAAAGTACTTACTTTTAAATTTGCTAAAGTATCAAATGTACGGAGATCAGAGTAGCCTTTAGTCATGGTCAAAGATTCTGTCTCTCGCTTTCTCTCTACTGTAAACGTACTGGCTGAAACCATTTCTGCTTCTGATTTCAAACACTTGCTACATGATTGAGCATTCACAGAGGGAACACAACTCATGCAGATATGCTCAATAATCAGCAGGTGGCGATATTACCCCTTCAAATGCTACACACCTCTATCGTCATGTAACGCAACTTCATGCACAAGCGTAGCAAGTAGAACATACAGGTATTTGTTATAGTTTGTTGTAGCAGATTAAACGTAAAAAGCATCCACTAACAAAACTATGCGCATAAAGGACAGATCAATGAAAATTGTACTTAAGAATAATAAAGTACATTCCGTATCCATCCAGGTCACCGGACCTGAATCTGAATGCATTGGGATGTGATAGAGCAAGAAATATACAGCATGAAAGTGTACCAGAGAACTCTCCAGGAACCGCATGTTGCAATCGTGTCCACATGGACCAAAGAAATGGTTCCAAACTTTTGTGCATTACTGTTGTTCCTATTCTATCCACTTAAGCCGATTCTGTTAGTTTAAGCCAACATTGCTAAGAAATGATTGGCCACAATGACCCAAGAATTCACACCTATGGTCCCTGCTCTAGAGGAAATTACACTGACAATGACCCCAACCTCAAACACATTTGGAAATGCCAATCAGCCTACACCTCATGTGGGGGGAAAGTGAGATGCCTGGGGGAAACCCAACCAAGCACAGGGAGAACTCCAGGCAAACTGAATGAATACAAGATTCAAACTGAAGGTAGGAGGTGTCAGTCCTAACCACTGAACCGGCAACCGCCATAATTCTTAATATTCAAGGGATTTAGTCTACATAAGTTAAGTAATGTCTACATAATGGTCAGACCAGTAATAAAGCAGTGGGGAGGATTTTAGGGTGGCAGGATTTATTTCAGAAGCCACCCCCAGAAGTGCCACTCTTGTGACCCCGCCCCTAGATACCACGCAGCACACCATAACAACTAAACAATTAAACTGAGACAAGAAGGACACTTGCGTCAGAATGCTGTACAGAGATTTCAGTTCAGCATTCAATACAATCATCCCCCAATAACTGATCGGGAAGCTGAGCCTGTTGGGACTGAACACCTCCCTCTGTAACTGGATCCTGGACTTCCTGACCGAAAGACCTCAGGCAGTGCGGATAGGGAACTATACCTCCAGCATCACCACACTGAGTACTGGGGCCCCCCAGGGCTGCGTGCTCAGTCCCCTGCTGTTCACACTGCTGACTCATGATTGTGTAGCGACACACAGCTCCAATCATATCATCAAGTTAGCTGATGACCCGACCGTGCTGGGTCTCATCCGCAAGAACGACGAGTCGGCGTACAAAGAGGAAGTGCAGAGGCTAACAGACTGGTGTACAGACAACAACCTGGCTCTGAACGTCGATAAGACAAAAGAGATGATCGTTGACTTCAGGAGGAGACGGAGCGATCACTCTCCGCTCAGCATCGACGGCTCTTCTGTGGAGATCGTCAAGAGCACGAAATTCCTGGGTGTCCACCTGGAGGAGAACCTCACCTGGTCCCTCAACACCAGCTCTCTGCATAAGAAAGCCCAACAACGTCTTTTCTTCCTGAGAAGGCTGAGAAAGGCACAACTTCCACCACCAATCCTCACCATCGAGAGCATCCTGAGCAGCTGCATCACTGTCTGGTTTGGGAATTGTACCATATCGGACCGCAAGACCCTACAGCGGATAGTGAGGACAGCTGAGAAGATCATCGGAGACATTTACACCACACGCTCCATCCGCAAAGCCACCAGCATTGTGGCTGACCGGACACACCCCTCACACTCACTCTTCACCCTCCTGCCACCTGGAAAAAGGTACCGAAGCATTCGGGCACTCACATCCAGACTATGTAACAGTTTTTACCCACAAGCCATCCGTCTCCTCAACACAAAGAGACTGGACTGATAAACACACACACAAACCACTAAAACAGACGAACTAAATAACATCCGGACTGAACTGATAAACACACATATGCACAATCACACTGATTTACAACCACCTTAATTTGTTCATACCCACCCATCTGAACTGCTCTTTGCAATATTTGCACAATATTTTATTTCACCTTGCGATTTGCACACAATATTTTTGAACACAATGTAAGTTGTTTACTTGCTGCTCCCTCCACATACCTTATCACTAAAAAGGTATTTCTTAACTGTAACGTGTTACGTTGTCGTGTTGTCATGTAGCTCTTCGTTTGCACGTGCACTTTGTTGTCTGCTGTCTTTGTTGTCTCTTTTTTTGTATAGAAGTTGGTAGTTTTTTAGGTTAACTTAAAAATGTAAAAATCTGCGTTGTTAAATTTATGTTGTGTTGTTCATTTATGTCGTTGCATGTATGTAGCACCTCGGTCCTGGAGGAACGTTGTTTCGTTTCACTGTGTACTCAACTGTATATGGTTGAAATGACAATAAAAGCCTACTTGACTTGACTTGACTTGACTTGAGAGCAGTGATGTAATGCCTACCTCTTTCTAAGGATGAACACGAGAGACCAAAAAAAAAAAAAAGTGTTTATTTAGCAGTTGAAAGAAAAGGAAGCACAATTTTCTGATGACGTAATGATTTAGGGAAAGTTGCTTTTTTAAAAAAAAACGAGAAAAGTTATTTATGGAAGCTTAATCAGCAACTGTATCAAGATGGAAGGATGTCTAGTGCTGAAAGTTTTATAAATGAACGACACTTGTGTAAGCATAAACAATCCTGTAAATGACAGCCATAACGCGTGAAGTTGTAGAATATCTGCCGGACTTACCTGTGAGCCGCAGTTTCACTGGACCATTTCTCCTGCTTCCTTGATTAGACATTCCCTTTATATTCCAGCTTGACGTTTATATCAAACTTATTTCCTGCCGGGTTATTTACCCGTCTACAGAAAAAACAAAAAAAACTTTTCCTAAAAGCTCGTTGGAAGACGCAGCATTACTGTCTCCGGCTGGCTTTTTAACACATAAGCACATCAACAATCACATCTGACTTTCCAGCAATTTTCCCGCAAAGTCCACGTTTCACGTCATAGCATGTAAAAAGAAAAGAAAATATAAAAAAAAAAAAAAACTAAACATACGACCAGCCCGTAAACCCTAAATCTGGTGGAAGTGTTATTTAATCCCGCTCAATGGGAAATAACCGCTCTTCTTGGACAAACCAGTTTTATTTTCGCTCGGAGTCAAAGTTGTGGGCAGACAAAAAAAAATCTATTTAACCCGGGGCAGGGTTCCAAATAGACGCGTAGGGCACTAGGTGCAAAGACGGACGCTCTTATTGCGTTACCTAAGACAGTGCACGCGTGTAGGAAGTACTGAAACATTTAGGCTACGCCCCGTTTCTGGCTACAAAATGAGCGACAGCGACATCGCATGGTCAAGGAATGAAAATACAGCTACAGCTACAGATGGTTATTAAATGCAATCAGGAGTCAATTTAAACAAACAACCGTTGATATAATGGGTTAACATTGTGGCCTTGCACCTCCAGGGTCTGTGTGCTTAGCGGGCTTCCTCCAGGTATTCTGGTTTCCTCCCTCAGTCCAAAAACATGCAGATTGTGCTAATTGGCATTCCCAAATTGCCCATAATGTGTGAATGAGCATGTGTGTGTGTGCCCTGGAATGGATCAGCATCCCATCCAGGGTGTACTCTGCCTTCTGCTCTCTAGGCCCTCTGTGACCCTGTATACAGAATATACGGGAGAATGGTAGTTTAGTGGTGGGTAGCATTGTCCACCTCCAGGGTCTGTATGCATTGAGTTTGTGTGCTCTCCCTTTGCTTGGCAGATTTTCCCCGTGTACTCAGATTTCCTTGCAGCAAACTAAAATCAAGACCAAAGACATGCAGATTAGGCTAAGTGTGTGAATGAGTGTGTGGATAATTGGCACCCCTTTCAGGCTTGTGCCCAATAGGCTCAAGGCCCTCAAAATGAGTGTGAGTGATTTAAAGTTTGATGTAAACATCAACCTGAACTGTAAAGTGAACGTGTATTCGAGGAACCAGGAGAAATACAGTAGTATACTTACCTCACGGGTAAGTCCGTCAAATTTTTACAACTTTACGCTTTATATCCATCATTTATACTTATAATACTTATTTTATTTGGTAATATGTTGGCTCAGCAATTAACACTATTTCTTGCACCTCCAGTGTTTGGAGATTGGTGTGTAGAAATCTATGTTCATGTATTTATTCATCTTCAATCTTTTTTTTTTTTTTTTTTTCCTTTGTCCTTAGCAAAGTCACAGTAGATCCAGACCATATCTGGAAGAAGGTTTTCATATTCAATCAACCTACCTATATGTTTTTGGGTGAGGACCTACTGTGCCACCCCAAAATAAATAATGCTCAAGAAATTAAGAGAGCACTCACTCCGGGTATGATGCAGACGCTGCTCGTGCGTGTATGCATGATTCAAGTCAAATGTGTTCACTTAATCTTTTTGAGAAGTATATTTATTATTTTCAAGGTAAAGTAACAATAGTAAGAGTTTAAGGCACTTGGGTGTACTAGAAAATACAGTGATGCAGACAAATATATTTACTGTTTTATTTTAAATAAAACAGTAAAATTCTTACCAACTCATAACCCATACATCAGTAAAATACAAAATATCTTACATGTTAAAAAATAATTTAGGCTTAGTCTAAAAGTAAAAAGGGTCTTTATATATAAAAAAAGTATAAAAATCCAATCAGTTATAACGTTAACACCAGAAAACCATAACACTGATTAACAATATGCGAGTAAACTGGTGACAAGGCCATTTATTCCTATGGGGACCAAAGGCCAGCCTGTTTGGTCCAATTCCACAGAAACAGCTGAAAAAAGGTAAGGCAGCTATGAAAGAAATATATCAGAACACTCAGTGCTTTACAGCTTGCTGTGTATATATGGCTTAGCAGGCAAAGAGGTCAAGGACTTGATATATATATATCACACACATACACATGCACACTAAAAACACAATGTAACGCCAGTTCCTTATGCTCCCAGAACCACTCCTACACAATCTGAGTATTTGAGTCCTGGAATAGGCCTGTGCCTTCAAGGAAGAAAAACTCCATAGATGTGATAACCTGGTCATTTAATACTTTCAGATCATCAGCTGATTTTCTTGCCAGATAACGTTGCTGAGCCTAGACCTAACCAAATGAAGTAACCCCAGAGGTTTGTACAGTATGCCCTATGCATCAAGGGTGCATTACATCATGTGTTTTCCTTCTTACCCTAATGCACCAATCGCTTTGGAATAGGGTCAATCTGATCTAATCAGACCACATGACCTTTTTCCACTGCTCCAAAGCTCAATCTTTATGCTCCCTAGCAAGGTGCAGCCTTTTGTTCTGATTAGCTTGACTAACAACTGGTTTTCTTATGGCCACACAGCTGTCTAGTCCCAATCCTGTGAGCTCTCATCACATAGTTTTTTCCACAAACTTAATTGTTCAGCAATATCCTTGCAGGTTTTCATAATGTGTTAAAAGGTTTTTATCCCATTTACAGTCATTTCATATCTTATTAGTTCATTGCTGGATGCTGCCCAATAATGTTAACTTCTGAAATGGTGACTTTTTTGGCCAGGAAGTGTATATACATGCATCCGTTTATATACAGTGGTGTGAAAAAGTATTTGCCCCTTAATGATTTCTTTTTTGAATGTTTGTCACACTTCAATGTTTCAGATAAGTATAAACACATCATGCATTTTTTAAATGAAGTTTTTTTTTATTATTAATGGAAAACAAAATCCAAAACTACATAGCCCTGTGTGAAAAAGTGTTTGCTGCCTAAACCTAATAACTGGTTGGGCCACCGTTAACAGCTACAACTGCAATCAAGCGTTTTCAATACCTTGCAATGAGTCTGTGGAGAAATTTTGGGCCACTCATCTTTGCAGAATTGTTGTAACTCAGCCACACTGGAGGGTTTTCGAGCATGGACCGCCTTTTTAAAGGTCGTGCCACAGCATCTCAATTAGATTCAGGTCAGGACTTTGACTAGGCCACTCCAAAGTCTTCATTTTGTTTGTCTTCAGTCATTCAGAAGTAGACTTGCTGGTGTGCTTTGGATCATTGTCCTGCTGCAGAACTCAAGTTCGCTTCAGCTTGAGGTCTCAATCAGATGGCCGGACATTCTCCTTCAGGATATTTTGGTACAACGCAGAATTAATGGTTCCATTCATCAGCAAAACAGCCCCAGACCATCACACTACCACCACCACCATAGTTTACTGTTGGTATGATGTTCTTTTTCTGAAATGCAGTGCTACTTTTGTGTCATGGGACACACACCTTCCAAAAAAGTTCAACTTTGGTCTCGTCAGTCCACAGAGTATTTTCCCAAAAGTCTTGGGGATCATCAAGATGTTTTCTGGCAAAACTGAGACGAGCCTTTATGTTCTTTTTGCTCAGCAGTGGTTTTCGTCTCGGAACTCTGCCATGCAAATTAAGAATTTTTGCCCCCAGTCTGTGGTGTGGCACAGGGTGTGGCTAGACAAATTGAACTCCGATGTAATAAACCTGAGTTATGTTTTAACACTTTTTCACACAGGGCTATGTAGTATTGGATGTAATTTGTTTGATGATCTGGAACATTAAAAGTGTGACAAACATGCAAAATAATAAGAAATCACTTTTTCACACCACTTGTACTGTATATATAAAAAGTCATTTAGAATGGAGTAGTGCGTGGTGGAGGAATGATTTAAAAATTAAAAGTGCTTTGGTTATCAGGGATCTGGAAGTTAAAGCCATCAGTGGTTGCCTCGGGAACAATGGATTCATCCTCTTCATCCTGCATAAAAATATATTATTAATGATCAGTTTTAGGCAGAAATATTTTTTTTTATATACTGATGCGCTGCGCTCAAATTCATTGAGTGTTTTGTTACAGACTTACTTCCGCTGAGAAGTATTTGTCTATGAGTTTCAGTGCAGCCTTGTAGACCATTTCATTTTCGTGGGCCTGTAGAGCCTCGATCTTGTCCAGCCCTCCACATTCCTCGATCATCAGACACAGCTTCTGCGTCTCGCCCATCTTATCTGCAGCCTACAGGCCACAAAGCAGAATTTGTCACTAACAGATGTCCAGATCCGATAACTTGATCCAGTCATTCAACTGCAAGAATTCTTGCCGATTGTACGTTCTAAAGCCGATCAGATGGGATTGACATCAATGAGTCTTGTGTGTAAAGTCACACAAAACTAAGAGCTGGTATGTTTTTTCAGACCTAACTGGATTTGAATAAATACTTTTATTTGAGTTTGAGTATACTTGAGTTTTTTTTTTTAGGAATACCTTTGTTTCTTATCAAGATTGATAAACAAGGGCATAAAATAACATTCAAAAAGTTCTGATCCAGTGTAGTTAAGTGGCTACAATAGATACCAGAAAGCACCTTCAGACCAGTGTTTCTGAAAAATTAGTTTCCTCCAGATTCCGATCATGTTTACCATGAAAATGTTCAAGGCGGCATCCAGGGCGACTAAGATGGTCTTGCTGTCCTTGACTGACAGGACGTTCATAAGAGGCTTGAGCACTCCACACTGAACCAGATATGAGACCTGCTGCAACGTCCCCCCGCTGGTGTAATTGGTGATTGCGTAAGCTGCCTCATTCTGGGTCTTACAGTCTCCCTGTGACATAAGAACCATGTTATTTCATCAATGAAATCACATCAAGACAGTTCAAGACAGGCTTCTAGTTTGACAAGCTTCATTACACATCATTTAGTAATAAATTTCAAATGGAACTAATATATAATTAAAATATAAAACTTAACTATAACTATATAAGAAGGTCTTCATGCGAGCCAGTTTCATCATGGTGTTTGATGGGTTTTGCAAATGCACTTGACAATACAGTTCTTGCAAGAACTATTCCAGAAAGGCTGACACCTCTGTGTCTGTTGTTGTTTCATAATTACCTAATTCCATACGCGGTATTTAATAGTTTTGAAATTCCCACTATTGTTGTAGAATGTATAAAATGAGTCACTAAACAAAAACAAAGAAATTTGCAAGTGATCCCAAACTTTTGAGCGGCAGTGTACAGGTTGTCCTCGACTTAGGAACATTCGAGTCACGGATTTCCGCAGATTCGAACAAACAAATTGTACAAGACTTACTTTGTCCGACTTACGGACAAATCAGACTTACAAATGTGCTCCTGGAATGGAACCTGTTCGTAAGTAGGGGACAACTTGTGTATACTTCTTGTCATTAATGCCACCAGGGCTATTAGGCTAACAAGTAAAGCAAGCGGGTATCCTCTAGTGAATGTGTCTCACATTCTGCAGGACCTCCATCAGCACAGGCACCAGACCCGCATCAACCACCTCCTGGATCTGCGATTCCTTCCCTGCTGTGATGTTGGACACCGTCCATGTCGCCTCCTTTTGGATGTTTTTGTCTGGGTGGCGCAGCAGAATGGGGAACAGTGCCAGCGCCCCGGAGTTCAGAACCTTCTGAGTCTGCTCGTCTGTTCCTGTCACAATGTTCCCCAGCGCACGCAATGATGGCGTCTGGTAAAGGAGAGCATTAGCATTATGAAAAGTTCTATGCACGATACAGCTGAACATCATCACATTTTAAATTTGAGATAATCTATGCTAATAAACTGATAATGCTATGTTTTTATTCTGCATCTGTATATCACTAATAGCACTACAAGTATGCAAGTCAATTTTATTTGCACAGCGCTCAACAACAACCTTAACCTCAATCCTTCACATTTTGTAATAGAAAAGTGTCTATACACTTATCCGATACACTTACACTATATCAATACTATTTAGACTTTTCCTGCTGTCTCGCATCAATCACTTGCCTCGTTTCCAGGGAATTGTACTAGATCTCGCACATACTGTATCAGTTCCCCCAAGATTTCTACTTGTTCATATTAATTCCAATCTTGTGTTTAATTACATGTGTGAATGAGGCTTGAGTTTTTTACCATGATGTTGATGTCTGAGTGGGCCAGCAGCCGTACAAGATGAGGCACGAGGCCAGCCTGCAGCACCAACTCGATGCGCTCGTTCGGGCCGTCGGTGAGGTAGGACACGGCCCAGCATGTGTCTGCCAACACATGTGAATCGTCGTGTCCGAAGAAGCACTGCAGTGCAGGCAGCATCTTCTGCACCGCAGTCACGGGAGGAGGTGGATTTTTATTCCGGCACATATTAGACAGAGTCCATGCCATGTTCCTCAGGTAGCTTGTCTACAACCATCAAGGAAGGCAAAGTTCAGTAATGACTGGGGGTTTAAAACTCTTATACGGCAGCAGCCCATGTTTAACAGGCTCGGATGCTCAGCAATTTACAATACTAAAAAAAAATGTCAAATTTTGGCTTTGCTCCAAACCATGAGCCAAACTGAGCTACCTCTCACTACACAGTATGGAGCTACATGTACCTGTAGTGACAAAGGTACTTACAGTAAACATAGACAGGTCAGGAACAGACAGCAAAGAGATCAGCAGCTCGATCGCTCCATGCTCAATGACGCTGTCCCTGAATTTCGGACCATCGCCTTAAAAGGAAAAAAAAAAAAAAAAAAAGTCAGACTCGAACAGAAACCAACCTCTGTGAAATGTTTACACCTTCACATTCTCACCAGAGATATTGCCGAGGGCCCAGATAGCTTGCTCGCTGACGTGAGGATGAGGAGAGGAGATGAGGTGGATAAAGGCAGGAATGGCTCCCGCCTTCACCACTGCCCCTGTTTGGTCTGAGGTGCCTGACGCGATATTGGTGAGAGCCCAGGCAGCTTCAAACTGAATGGGAGGACAGTCGGAGAGCGACAGGAAGCTCACTAGGGTACTGATCAGCCCTGCCTCCACGATCTGGTCGATAGGAGAATATGTTTCTCTGGATAGCAACTTCCTGTTAGGGTTAAACACTGCTGTTTTTAGCCCTGCTTAGTTAAAATGTGTAACATGACACTTTTAAATATGCATTAGATGCATAAATAAACAGAGCAGCGTAGAGAAGCAACGAGTTTTGACGACCACAACCTTGTGATATTTAAAATCATCTCAGAGAGGAGGACGTTTCAAATCTATTTACGTGATCTTGCATACAAACCAAAATGATTACATCATGCTTAAACTAAAAACCATGTAAGACCTTAGTGTCTCAAATGAAGTGAGAAATAAGGCGCACTTCCAAATTCAAAATTCAAGATTCTTTATTGTTACTATACTAAGTACAGCTAAATTAGAGCAGTCCTTACAGTGCAACTAAACTTTTAAGAACTGTGGGAAAAAAATAATAATTAACACACAACTTCAGTCAAGGTGAGAGTAATAAATAGTACTGATACGTAAATGTGTAAATAAGTTAATTCACAGGTCATAAAAGTCACAAATATGCATATGCATATAATGAGAGGGTATTAAATTGTAACAGAATTCAAGGTCTCTTACCTCGCTGCCTGTGTGGCCTGCAACTGATGATCCAGACACTGACTGTGGACTCCACTTACGATATCCTCTAGGCTCCACTGATGGTATGTCTGCGGAATGTAAAACAATAATCTAAGTGCTCTTGCATGCATATTATTATTGTCCCAGGTTTCAGCGCTGTGTAAGACTTTGAACTCATTAACACATTGTTCTGAACTCAATGATGTTTTTGTCATTCTGCTCACACTAATCCTACGCTCTTTTTATGTCCTACAGATATTTTCGATTTTTTTGAACAGCTTCCGTTAAGCCAAAGCTGCTTGTGGGATAAAGATCTTTATACGTTAAATATCTTAAATGTGCACCTACTATGTTTTGCTCTGTATTTTGACATTTAATGCAGTAAAAGTTGATTAAATGAACATTAAACAGTACTTGATTAAAAATTGACACAGGTTCTTGACCATCGTTCTCAAAATGTATATTACATGTGTAACAATGTATGTTAAAATGAATAGAAAAAAATAAAATTGAAGTCACTATAGCAAAAATAATGTGTTTTATAAACACTGCAATAATTGAACACAGACAATGCTGATCCTGTGGACACGGCCATCTTTGACAGTGGCCACGATGGTTATCCTGAGGAAAATCATAGCAAGGTCATGTGATCTCAGTGGCATGGAAGGGAGGTTCGGCCTAATTAGCATACTAAAATGTACAGGCTGCACAAAACAATTTTCATAGATAGATGAGCAAGACAAAGACAATAACAATTTATGACAAAGACAATTTATGCTTCGCCTTAAAACCATAAACCTTTTTGCAAGGGTTTATGAGAATCATGATTAAGCTGGCTACAGTGGTAGTCAAAAGTATTATTAATGTTACATTTCTGTACGTGATTTTCATGAAGCAATCAAACAGAAATGAATTGAGTACTGCAGATGTCTTATTGACTCTCTACCCAGTTGGGTCCAGCGGATTCCAAAGAAAAAAGAACCAGCAATTTTTGATTGTCATTATTGTACAACTTTGAGAATGAGCGTAATTTGTTTGAATACTGCATCAAGTAAGTCGCTGTGCAGGTTGGATGATCCGCTGTAGCGACATGACCACTCAATGGGAGCAGCTGAGAGACCAACAACTTTTGGGTACAGCTCATGCTTTCAGTGTTGTGACCACAGTGCCTTTTCATTCTTTTAGTGAGCCCCTTTAGTGATTATCTACTGTATGTTCCCAACAACCAATCACTGATCAATACAGTTTGCAAATAAAGAATCACTCATCACTGCTCTTTCCCAACAAATGGGTTCTGTTCACAATTATTTCTCTTCATCCTTTCTTCTTCATCCTTTCTTCTTCATCCTTTGTTGTTCTCTTTTTGGCTATATTAATCCATATCATAATCATACTATGATTATATTCAGCAGATATCATAATCTAGTATTTTGTAAGGCTGTAAATAGAAGCTTCAATAGAAAAAATACTGTACATGGCAATAGTGTTGTACATGTTCTTATATAAAGTGCTTTCTGAGACAGTGAAGATACTAAATAAATACATTTTGACATATAAAAGTTACATTGTTGTTTTAACACGTGCATGACATGCAACATTTACCCAAATATCGCAATATTGAAAGTGTTGCCAATGACACTTTTATGCCACATTTTTTAAAACAAATTCAAGGGATTTTTTTTTTTTTTGAAAGGTGTAAAAATCACATGATTTTTTAAACGGCTGTTCTTATTTAACTTTATGTTGATTAAGAAGTCTTTGGTGCCACTTTTACATCTCTTCTTTGCAGAATCTGTTCCCCTCTTTTGAACAATAGACATGTTTCTTCCTCAAAAATCATAACAATCCCTAGTCATGTGACGCCTTGTGGAAATGTTTATTTTAAAAAAATGTGCATGTTTAAAAAAAGAAACTCGGTAGAGGTTTAATGCCGGATGCCCTTCCTGATACGACACCCCATCCAGTAGCTGGTGTTTGGGCATTTGGGTGAAATTTTAACCCGTCATTCTGCTCTAGTCAAGTTGAAACATTTAGATCTTTTTTTGTTTCGTTCTTTACCAAAAATGTTGTGATTGTGTAGAGAATCATTTTGCATTAGAAGAATTGTTTCTATTATTATTTTTCCATATAAAATCTTTCCGGTAAAATCAGGCATAAATGAGAAAAAGAAACAGAGTGCCTTTGAGTCTGAGGGAGTTTGGACTCAGAAGAGGGGAACATCGCTTTATTTTCAATTTCACTTTTTCTTCTTCTTCTTAGTTGTTTAACAGCAGTTGGAATTCAGTAGAGTGGTCACATTAGCGACAACAGTACGTCTCATTTCCCCTTAACTTCCTGGCAACTTAAAGGCGAATTTCCAGATCAGCTTTACTTAAAAAGTCTTCTGGTGCATCCTTCCCTGACCCTGGCTTGACTTTCTCTGCCTCTCGAACTGTAGCTCGAGTACTGCTTGCTCCGGTACTTACACACCCTCTTCACACTTACACACACCCTAGTCACACTCACACACACTATTCTCGACACGTTTTTCTCTCAGTATCTAGGTGAAGTTCTGTAGGTTCCATCACTGCCACCTCTTAGTTTCACACAACATTAAACGCGTCCTTTCCTGATCAGTGACTCCTCATTCTTGACCCATTTAAAAGTGACCTTTATTTGTACCATTGCCTTCTACTCTCCGTATTTCTTGGAGCTGGGCCACCATCTCTAATTATGACGATCAAATGCTGTTTCGCTTTGATAACAGACTTGGGTGCATTGCCGGTGTTTTATACCTGCGAGTTGTGGTTGGGATCCTGATCCTCTGAATCCGGCAAACAGCTCACATTTCGCTTTTTCAAAATCTGCTCATCCTTCTTCGCTTTTCGGAGCTCCAAACTGACTTCCGTCCGCCTTCTCCTCAACTCCTGAGAGGGAAAAGCAAACTTTAGTTCACACTCAGAATCTGAACATTGTCGCCAGGAATAGCTAATAAAACATTTCACCTACGTGTGCATCTTTTCCTTTATTTTTGAACTGGTTTAAACGGGAGACGCTGTCGCCGGCACCAGAAGACATTTTCTAATGTACATAAAAAATACACAAGAAACATCATCTTACAAAGACGTTATAAAATTAATGTAACATTATACACCTACAATATCTAGGTCATAAGAAACACTCTGTACTTATACTCTTTGTACATTGCGCTACGAGTTAATAAGTCGTTTTTGGTCATCGTAAAAGAACATCCGTCAGATTTCCGGACAAATTTAAGTTTGCTACCATGCGGGATTATTAAAATGTAAATTATCAAGTTCAAAGTCATTAAGATACCTCCAACTCCAACTGTACACTGTTTTTACACTCTTTAAGATGGCTGTCCTATCCTTTAGATGGGCGTGCGATTAAAAATAAAATAATAAAATAATACATTTAGATGTGCAGCGGCTTTTCACGCGACTGACTTCCTTGTTGTGGATGATTGTGGCGTCGCTGGACAGGCGGGAACACAGAGGATGACGCATAAAGCTGATTGGCCAAGCTGGAATAAGAATAACGCTCATTGGCTGGAACTGACGACCAAAAAAAAGGCGTGTTACCGGGGGAACTACGTGTTGTCGCGAGACCTCACACAATTTAATAAAGGAAAAGTGACAATCGGAACAACTCGTGCAAGAAATTGTACTTCAAATTTGTAAGAATGCAAAAGCTTGCTTGTTGCTCGTTTTGTACAGTAAGATGCCTTTTCAAATCATGACCCTCAAAATTTTACATGTCTATTGTTCAAAAGGCTTTGTTTCCTCACTGCGGAGCGTGATGACCCAGTGGCCTAATGGATAAGGCATCAGCCTCCGGAGCTGGGGATTGTGGGTTCGAGTCCCATCTGGGTCGGAATCATCGCATCGTTTTGAGCCTTAAGGAAAAAAGAACGTCTCGCGGCAATTTCACGACTGACTAACCGAAAAAATAAGAAGGTTTAATAACGTCATAATCTCTCAGACTCAGAGAGCACCATAAACCTAAAGACCATTACACTATGCAATAAATCTTTATTAAGGAGTGCTGACTGTACAGCGTTACCAAAGTTAATACATTACAAATCAATTCAAAGTGCTTATATAAACAATATATATATATATATATATTTTCAAGCACAAATATACTTAAATGTAAGCCCAGTGTGGTCTGATGCTGCTGCTGCTGCTGCTGAAAGTACACATGGGTTTAACCAAAAGTCTTTAAAAATTATAATAATAAATATAATTAATAAATAAGGCATGATAATGCAATAATGGGTGACAATGCAATGAAGGTCCTTTAGGTTCTATATGTGCAGTTTTTTTTAAGAAGGAAATCATCTCTAATCATCTAAGTTTTACTGAGCATCCTGGAGAACCACCCAGAGATCTTCTTTTCTGTGTAAGTGTTTGCTTACATAATGTGCCGCTTTCTTTTCTGGCATACAAATATTTTTATTTAATTTTTAATTTTGGGGTGGAATACTGATGTTTGAAATGTTTGTTTTTTCCAGATTAAATAATAAAGTCATAATCTTTAAAAGCAACTTTTAAGCAACGATGAGCGGGCCCCAGCACCCTGCGCCATCGCCACCCGGGCGCCACACAACCTGTTTTGTTATTTAAGCGTGTTAAGACCTACAAAAGCCCATCACTCCAGGTGCTCACAACTTGCTTACTTCACACAATATGACGTAATAGGGCTGATGTCAGCTTGGGCCCTAAATATTTGTCATGTCAACTGTGTGTGTGTGTGTGTGTGTGTCTGTGTGTGTGTGAGAGAGAGAGATGTGAGTGTGTTAGTGTTAACATTTGTAATGTATGTGTATATGTGTGTGATGTATGAGTGTGTTTGTGCATATGAGTAGAATAGGCCGCAGATGCTGGAAAAAAAAGATGTTACTTTGATGTTACTCAGTGTGATGTCACTGAACGCGATGTTACTGAACATGATGTCACTGAACGCGTCACTCAATATAAGGCCAAACAGAAAGTTTTAAACCACTTTTCAGCATAAGTTTAAGGCATCATCACGACTGACCCGTTTGTGATATCAAAAATTTGCACCACAAATGTTTTACTGTCGATTACATACAGTAGGTCCGGTTTGGTGGCGATCATATAAATTCCATGGGAGGAGTAGATCAAAATCCATTGGATGCAATAACCCAAAATAACTGTTGAGTTGAGCCTATGACATGCAGTGTGAAAGTTGTTCTAAATGTGTACCGGGTTACGCATGCATACGTGCAAGTGTGTATGAGCTATGCAACAAAATCTCTTGTGAGAGCCCTCACTCTCAGGCATCCTAAAGGCAGCAGATTGAGTGAGGGCTTTATTGTTAATCTTACTTTCATGCACTCAATGTCCATACCACTTTATCCTGTATACAGAGTAAAGGGAGGCTGGAATCGAACCCGGACCCTGGAGGTGCAAGGCGACAGTGCTAACCACTACACCACCGTGCCACCATACTGTTAACCTTAAAAACTGTTAAACCTTACAGTATGTATATAAAAAAAAAATCTACTCATTTTTTTTCTTCTCATTTGCTGCTGTAATTATGTGAAATTACCAGTTGGCAGGACAATAAAGGTTTATCTTATTTTATCTTATCTTAAGACTAACTCATGAGGCTGACTGAGAGAAAGTCAAGAGTGTGCAAAGCTGTCACCAAAGCAAGATGTGGCTTCTTTGAAAAATCAAAAATAAGAAAAACCATATTCTAAATTACTAAACATGTTTGTTTTTTTTGTCTACAGTATTAATATGTAATGTTGAAAACAATAAAAACAAGGGGGAAAAACATTGATATACAGTATAGTTATATCCTAAGAATATACCTCCAATATTAATTTGTATTTTTTATGTTTGTTTACTAATTTGTAAATGTTGCGGATTTTATCATACAGTTTATGTATCTATTTTTTCGAAAATATTTTATGAGACACCTGGAAAGTAAGAGTGAAATAATTGCTAATATTAATATGCATATTAAAGACTGCTGATAACAAACCCTGGTAATGCAGTGTAGTGTAAAACATGAAACGACTGTGTGTTGCTGCAAATTGGGGTGAATTTCTAAAAAAAAAAACTAAAAACAAAAATCCATATGGCAAGTTAATGATATTGACATAAACATTACATTTTAAGCAGAGCTGTCTTATTCACACCCAAGAACTTTATATTAAGCCTAAATGTAAATTATTACAGGTCTGTGAGCAGTACAAAAAATCTCTCCAGTGTCCAGTAGGGAGCAGTGAGTCAACACGACTAGATCATTTACTTACGCACACACTACAGATTCTTAATAATAAAACAATAAAATACTTAGTCATACTATGTCTTACAATATTTTTTCTTTAAATTGTTTAAAGTTATTAATTTCTTTAATCATGGTTAACAATATAAATAGGATGCTATCAGTATCATAAAATATTAACATCAACATAATAATAATAATAATAAGAAGAAGACTAATCAGAAAAAGAGGTGAAGAAAGATTTTTTTTAATACAACACAAAACAGGAGGGTAAAAGAACAAACAGGATGAAGAAAAGATATACAATTACATCAATAAGCATCATCATCATCATCATCATCAGTTTAAATACACTCACTCACTCATCGTCTATACCACTTTATCCTATATACAGGGTCGCCGAGGGCCTGGAGCCTATCCCACTCAGTGCATGAGGCGGGGTAAACCTTGGACAATGTGCCACAGCAATTTGGGATCACCAATTAACCTAGTCTGCATGTCTTTGGACTGTGGGTGGAAACTGGAGTATCTGGAGGAAACCCACCAAGCACGGTGAGAACATGCAAACTCAACCCACACAGATGCAGGAATCGAACCCTCTCCCGACCCTACAGGTAGAAGGCGACAGTGGTAACCACTAGGCCATAATGCCACCTTGTTTCAATTAAAACACAAAAAATAGAAAAGGAGGATTGAAGAAGGAGGACAGTACAAAATGAAATTATACCACAGTAACAACAACAAGACAACAATAATAATCATTAGATAGATAGAGAGATAGATAGATAGATGTGTAAGAATGTTACATGGCTACAGTAAAGTTGTAAATCACAATTAAAAAATCATAAAGATTTAAAGAACATTTACAAAAATAATACCTAAGAAATATGATACACTGTGATAAAGAATGATGAAGAATACACTATTGCTATGTACATGTGCATATTTTAACTAACTGTACATTAAGGCGCATGAGTGAGATATTGGTATGTTGGAATATTGGCAAAAAAGATGACTGTACATTATCATATTAGTGCAATCAGGTGGATAATCTAAAGAAACTGTGTATTATGGTAGTGATATGGACATATGATAACTTTAGTAGTTTTCAGCATCAAACCTTGTTAGTGAATACGTGCTGTTTGTACTCTCTCTCTCTCTCTCTCTCTCTCTCTCTCTCTCTCTCGCTCTTTCTCTCTCCCCAAGTTGATAGGGTAAACCCACTCTGGTCAGCTGATTACCCCTCCATCCCGCCCCTTTACTCTAAGACTTCACCCTGAGCATAAAAACCCGGCACCCCTCTCAGCTCCAGCATCTCAATAAGACTTTCTCTCTATAAGGAAGCTCCTCATGCTCATCAATAACATGTCTGGCATTTTGCTTCTGCTCTCTGTGGCTCTCGCGTTCTCTGATGCTGAACAGCATGCTGTTAATGGTAAGACTGGTAAACCTATATTTGATTATTACCTACCTTTTTTAATTTTTCAGTTGATTTCAAATGTCTGACAATCAGTTTGTGGGGAAAGAGAAGCTTGCCTCACTGTATCAACCTGTCTTCCAGAAATGGAAAAGTTGATGGTGAATCTTAAAACACCAACAAAAGTAAATTTGTAAATCTGATCACTTTAAATAGTTACGTTATTAATGGGTTGTGTTAGGGCTGTTTGGGAGCAATTTATAAAAAATTTAGATATAAGTGCATGAAGGAATGTGTTCTAAGAGATGTTTAGTAAGTCAATTGGAATGTTTATTAAACAATTGTAGATAAAAGCTTTTTTTGCTTTCTTTTTTAAAATTGTGCTTAGTTTCTTAAAAGTGTGCAAAATGGAAATATACAAATTCTTTTTTTTATTTTTAGGCATCTAACTGTACCCTGAAAGAATGATTAATGTTCCGTAAGCTATTCTATTTCCAAGAATCAACTGAATATGATGCAGTCAATAATTTCTTATTATACTTACTATAATAATAATAAACTTATTAGAAATCACAAATATCACATTTTGGATTTTGCCTTTACTCAAAATGTCTGTTGTCCAAGACTTGCTTTTCCCCTTTTTTATTCAGACATACACAGCAATTGTATGCCAACCAATGCTCATTATCAAGTTTTTGAGCAATAAAAACGGCATTTTTGTGCCCTCACCCCACTCCCACCTTCACCATCGCCATTTAAATAAGTACTAAATTCATAAAGATTTCATTCATGCTTAGTCAGATTACTAATCATCATTAATCAGAAAAAAATACTTGGACCCAGTTTCTCCCAGACTGACCCTAAACTGCTAAAAATATAACCGTAATAGGTAGATAGGGTACTCAGAATAATCCTCGCTCTCTCTAACAATTAATTATCACCTTCAGGCGGCAATGTTTTAAGGAAATGTAGTATTACATAGCAAAACGATCAGTACAGCAATGTTAATGAATATTTGCAGTTAGAAAGAAATACTACCTTCTTGGCAACCTTTTTTTTTTTTCAAACTCTATTTGATGCATCTATAAGCATGTGCGATTACCTTGATAGGAATTTTGACATGTTTCCATTTAGAAAAGAAAATCTGTCTGCTCCAAACTCATTTATAATAAAGGACCTCAAGGATCTTGTTGAATAATTTGATGTAAATTTAGACCTCTTTACAAAGTCTTAGACTGAGAGGAGATCAAATTCTTTTTCATCTTTTATTACTGGAGCAATACACTAAAAATTCAATCTGCAGACTTGCAATTTGGTGGCACTGAATGTTGTGTACCATCCATAAGTTTTCAGATCTGCAGGATGATACCGCTAAGCCATAATTCTATGCAGCACTCAATTTAACAACATGTTGCATATTCAGTGTGATTTCAGCATCAGCTTCTGGCTGGTAACAGAAAATCTACTTGATTTGTGAATATTTCCCTATAAAAGTGCACCATGTCTTAATAGGCAGTGCTTGCTGACTGTGGGTCTATTCACAGAGTTGTTTTCCCTGATCGGAGCACCGCCGGTGCAAAGTGGAACATCTGACTACCCCAGCAACCAAACCAAAACCGGAGCCAAAGATCCCTCTATACCAGCCAATGAGCTGCTGGAGCAAGGCAAGAAATCTTCAGACCCAAAGCTGGCACTGCCCCCGGGGATATGGCCCAAACACACAGACCCACTCTCTCCTCATCCTCGACCAGGCACACACAGCAAGAGCAAGAAGGGCTCGAGGGATGAGCGGCTTCCTGCTGACCATAACAATGAGAAACTGCGTAATGACGGGCAGCCTAATAAAGTCGTCCCTGCTACAGGGGTTGGGGGATCGAACCGCACGCACACACAAAAAGCTACACCTGAAAGCCCAGTGCAGTCCAACAACCCCTCATCCAGTGAGTCTGATCTAAATCACAACTCCAGATCACGTACACGCTCACAACAGCCATTGTCTAACACACACAGGGAAAATGGGAACGGCCGGATGGATCCCGAGGAGAACCGACCGGGCAAATCGAGCCTGAACAACAGTCGCCCATACAGCCAGTACAACCGGCGCTCTTCCAGTTTGCTCTACCACTTTGACATCCACAAGAAAGGTGAGAGAGCCTTCTTTATCGGGGTCTCAAACGTTAACGTTCATTGTCTTAACAATTTTTAGCCCCTTGTTTGGTTCTAAAAGTGCACATTGCAAATTAGCTCCACCCCTGCCAAATTTCAGCTGCTCACCTAAGATTGGGGTCTTTCAAAATGAAAAAAAAAAAAAAAAACCTTTTGATGACCTCTCTGGTCAAAATATGTTATTACAAGCAACATGTAAATGAATAATTTGTATTACAAGTAGCAAGCTGATATGGCCCAAAAGCTTTATGTGGATCAGAGCACGTAATCATGGTAAAAATGTGCCAGGAATGGGAAATGCTGCCCTACAGTTTTTGAATCCCATCACTGGATGAAAATATAAGTGAATGAGAGCGAGTGAGAGAGAATGAAACTCTGAGGGTAGATGGTTATTCTAATTACTCTCTCCCTCAAGCCGCAAATTGCTGCTTAGCTCGGATACACTGAATGCACCCTTTGTGCTGAAGATCCTGAGCCATAAGATTAGTGGAAGGGGAGGGGGAAGAATCTGAAATATGCCTAAGTGAAATGGGCTACGGCGCGGTGATTAAACTACGGATATCGGAAAGATAGCCCTGCACCGTCCCACGCTGGCTGGAATGCAACGCTTTGGCCGGGATAATGGCACGGCAATGACAGCTTGGGCGTTGGAATGGAGCTGTGTGGTTTTCAAAGTGGCACTCATGGTCACAGTCAGTTGCATTCATTGTGTGGCGTCATTTTAAAATATGCCCCTTAATTACCTGCCACTTTAGAATGATTTCAAATGGCTTTTCAGGATAGAGATAAGTCCAAATCTGGACTCAAAGGCATTCTCAAGTCTTCAATTATGTTGTGATTAAGGGCTCGACCTGCCTTAATCTGACTCTGGGGAAATCAGGAAATAGAAGTGCACTCAAAGTGACTGATTGTCTTGTGGTGTGACGTGCTGTCCTTTTCCTGTCCCTTTTTTTTTTTGGATCTCATCATCTCGCCGTCTTTCTCATTCAGAGTCAGATTTCAGCCATGATGCAGTGTGTCTGAGTGAATGCAGGAAGGACAAGGACGAGACCGAGCACTTCTGCTACAGTGAATTCGGTGAGGACAGGCACAATCAAACTGCACACTATAATGAGAACAATATCAGGTTATAAAAGGTTACAGTCTGATTTAGCTCATGATACAATTCATGCCTTCTTTGTTGTTTTCATTCATTCTGTGGGGCAAAACACAGGGATAACTTTCCATGTTTACAATGGGGAAAACTCTTCACCTTTTCTTTAGAAGGATACAAAGCAAAATTACAGGGGAAAAAAAATCCAGAACTACAAAGGGAAACAAGAGAAATTGAGCATGCCCAGGTTCCCTCAAGCGGTTCATGTTCATGGAAGAAAGATTGGCCTTTGAGTTGCGCTGGTTTATTTGTGTATCTCTAAACCAGCTCCTGGAAATCTGCTGATCAGCAAAGTTTAGCTTGACCTCCAAAGCTAACATACCAGATGACATCATCAGGGTATTTAGGAGAATCTAAACATGAGAGCTTTACAGTTAAACCAGCTTGAAATAATTAATACATTTCCATCAAATGATCACAAATTACAGCTATAAATTTATTTCCATAGGGAACACATTTATTACATTCCCTATAATATAACATGACTTGATGAAATTTCTCATGAATGTACTGGTTACTGTTCAAGCACAGTAAGGTGATGAGACTCCTACCTGCATTAAAATATATGCCATTAAGTCTGGGAATGACGATGACAATTCCAGTTGAGGTGTCTTGGAGCATTCATTCTTGTGAACATTCAGCTAGTGGAAGAACCTGATCCTTGAAAACTTGTCCCCAAATTGCACAAGAGACGCATCTGTCTGTGGGGACAGTACGCACTATTTTTCACAAACACCACTTGCACATTACAGGAATCGTCTGGAAGTTATTGCCAGATGCCTGGTATAGTCCTGATCTTGCTTCAAGCCATGTCCACATCTGGGCCATTAAATATTAAAGGAGTATTAAAGGAGTTTCTGGAAGGCCAGCATTTCAAACACGAAGCTCTGGTGTTCTGAGAAAACTTTCTGCCTTGATGGTATCCAAACACTAGTGAAACACTGGGTTAGTGTAGTAGCATTGGTAGCATATATTTAGTGCGCTAAAGCAGTAAGTGCTTGGTATGCAGAATCAGCCATTTTACACATAGGGACTAAGTCCAGTAACGCATGCTTAAAAAATCCTATCAAGAAGCATCAATGCTTCACTTCCATAAGCAAACACTTTAATGTTGTTTCCCTATCTAAAATCATCGCAAGTAGAACCCACTTAGAAAAATTTGAAAACTTACAAATGGGGCAGCTGGTATCAAACAGAGGTTGCAGCTAACCCTCAAAGATAAAAAAAAAAACAAAAAAAAAACACTCCATATAAGTTATGTTTTGCATTTTACAGTGACCCAGAGTGGGAAAGGACAAAAAGTACATATCGCGGCCATGTTTTAAAGGGCACCTATTATGCAGAATTCACTTTTGAGTCATTTTTAGACATTCAGATGCGTCTCCAGTGTGTACGTACAAACAACAAACATGAGGAAAAAAGTATTCCCTGCTTTTTGTCCTTTTCCACTTTTGTATCAGTCAAAGCTTGAGCAATTGGATTTCCCCCTAATGTTACCTCATATAAGAAAAGCCCCCTCCCCTTGACTTGTTGCTCAGCTCTGCATTAGCTCATTTACACAGACTCTGAAAGTGTGTCTTTTGTTCTAAATTCTGTTAAGGGAATTGTAGGTATGGGTCAATGCATTGCATCTGACAGGTATATCAGCTGGACCAATTTGGTGGACCTCTGAGACCTTTGTTAACTTCTTAAAGAAATAGTAAAATATAAGACCCTCAATACAGAAAGTATATATATAGTGTGTATAGAGAGCGCCTGAGTAAATGATTCATTCATTATCAGTGAATCATCTTATAATAGTTTTCAAGTATGTTCTATTACCTTTTCAGGACATTTTCATTTTCAGCACCTTCTGATATAGAGAGCACAATTGACAATTGAACAACCCACAGGTTTGATTCAATCTCCATTTGTGGTCATACATTTTAGGCAACTTTGCTGAAACATCATCAGCACTGACTGACTGGTATGGTTGGTGCTCATTTAGTCTAAATCAATGCAAAAGTAAACAAAAGTAAAAAGTAAAGAACACATTTCTAAAAGTGCAGTCAATATAATCTTGTATCCATTTGGCCCTGGAGTTACAAGAGTACTGCTGCAAGCGAGGATCAGGTTAGCATTCAAAATACATTTTTTAAACCATGATGCATATTTGCTGATGAGTTTGACCTCATCCAATTAAAACTGGACTTACATCATTCTTCTACTTAGAACTGGAAGCTGTGCACGAACTTACGAACACACCACTCTGTGCAGATGCTGTTGCATGTGAAAATGATGATCCATTTATTTTTCCCAGTTGTTTTTCTAATTGCAAATGAGCTAGAACTAAAACCCCACAGTGTGTTGCCTCAAATTTGGGTCAGCTCTTGTTTTTGAATGTGCAGTGGAAAAAACCCACTGGTTTGTCAACACTGAGGCTAACAGTCATGAATATGGAAAATTAGCATAGTCAGAAGGTCACAGTTGGTATTAGCATTTGGAGATAATGTATCTTTTATTAAGGACAAAATATTGTATAATTTTATAATATAACAAAATAATATTCTGTAGGTGTGAATGTAGGAGAGGTGTTTAAACTGGGACTTGTGATGAAATTTCTTGTGAATGAAGGCATAAAACATTTACAGAAGACTTCAAGCACAGTACAGTGATGAGCCTTTTAGGCTCAATAAAACATTTGAATGGTGCAAAGATTTTTTAAATAAGGCTGTACATCCATGAATGACAATCCTATTCAAAGTGGCTTGGAGCCCACTGCAGTCATTCCCACTCTCAAAAACATGGCCTGGTTTGGTCACCAAAGGTGTCCTGCTTTTTGCAGGACAATTAATGATGTTAAACTTGCATGTTACTGGAACTTGGTTGGGAGTTATTACCACTGTATACAAGAGATTTCCTCATGTATACATGTTTCCTCATGTTTGTTTTAAAGGAATTCCTGGGAGGCCAGTGTTTTAGATGTGAAGCAGACAGTCTGATCATGATTTTGGTATATTGAGAAAACTTTCTATCCTGATGGTATAAAAACACTAGTGAAACACTGGGATAAGTGCATCAGTGTAGCAGGGGATTATATAGCGAAACAGGGATTGTTTTTAATCTCAGAACTGTGATCTTTTACTCTGTACATTCTTTTATTCTAAAGTCCCAGTCTGATTTGAAAATCCCTCGTATATTCAAGTTAAACCTTTTTTCTGATGACCCACTGGGTCTTTTTTTCCCAGCCATCAATGGCATTGTTCATGACATTGATCTAATTCGCCGAGGCATCAGGCTGGTTACTCTGCTGGTCAGCAACGACGGCTTCTACAAGATGAGCCGTCTCTACATCACTCCAGACACCTTCTTCTTCAAGGTGAACATCTTAGTCCTGGACACCTACAAGTGTACCAAACCTTGTCCTGACCTCAAACTCGGTGAGTTATCATGGCTGTATGAAGTAAAAAAAAGTCTGATTTAACATTACTCAATATCATTAATTAATTTGTCATTATTTGCCTCACTACTGTCCTGCTTCCTTATTCTATTAAGACATGAAGACAATCATTTTCAACAAACATGCACAAATCATAGACGTGTTAAAAAAATAAATAAATAAAAAATAAAAGGGAGGGCTTGTTAGAGGAGGTCCCTGCTCAGTGCTCACCAGATTCTTTAGTAGGGTTGACATTTCCTTGGACTTCCGTGGATTAAGACCCTCTTAATACTTGTGGCTCCTGGCAAATTTTTTAGCATCCTGTATTCTACAGCCATGTTTCTGCAACTGGCAGGCTGAAGCCTTGATCTGTGGGGATCTGTGAAGGTTTTCAGTCAACCAGATTATTTGGAAAGCAATAATAAGTCATGTCAGCTGACCTTGTGTTATCTTAAAGACATTTCCTTGGATGAGTGGACATGTTTTGAGAATTTAAACAGAGATCCAGTGTTTGACTGCTACTGGATCTGAAAGAATTTACAGAGACTTCACGTATTCGTTTTTATAATCTGGTTGAAATGATAGAAACCAGCTAATAAAAGACAGTTAGGTTGTATCTGTATTTGTTCATTCTGATACAACAAGCAAAGCATTATATATATATATAATAAAATCTAGCTTTAAAAAAAAAAAGCTTCATGGCCTTCCACTTCATAAAAAGCTCGTTTTGATTCAAACAACAGTGGGTTCAATAATAACCTTGCTGAAAACCCTTGCTAGTCTGACGCCTAACTCGTTGACCATCTTTGACAGCAAGAAACAGTCTATGCTTCACCTGCTACATTGTAGAAACTTTATTTTTAAAAAGCCAAGACAACAAGTCATCTGTTATAAACACAACTAGAACAAGTTGGCCCAGCTAGCAAAGAGGGTTTAGCAGCTTAGCTAGACTAGCTAGGGTTTTAACTGCTCACCCCAAACTGGATTTCCCACAATATAATCTTTTAAACACCAACTCATTGATCGCAATGTGTATCATACAGTAAGCCCACCTAATCCCATGCCAAAAATCTGTGTGAAAATTATATTGTGTGCTTGACATTATTGTTCATGCTAGCTTCTTTGACAGATTAGCAGTTTAAGCTACTTACGCTCACCACCAGTGGTTCCAACAATCTCTGGTAATTTCCTTCTAAGCTTTATTTTTCGCTGTAATATCTTCATATAGTAATGGAATCAGAAGTACCGTATGTCTTGTTGCAGAAATCATGTCTCCATGTCTGACATGTGCAGAGTGTACGATGTCCCTTTGCTATTTGTTAGTGTGAATGTACTGTAAGGAGTAATCATAAGACCATACATATTGGTTCATAAACTTATTATAAGCTAAAGTAAGTGTACTTTACCAAAAGCTAGCAACAATATTATGTCTTACAGGTAGCAGATACATAGTCATGGGCCATATCTACCACCGAAGGCGCCATCTTCCCCCAAGTCTCCTCACTCTACTCGGAGGCAAACTGAAACCCGGAGACGGGGTGCTGCGCAGCAACAGCTACGTCAAGCGCTACAACAAGAGAAGGCACCAGAAAGCTCAAGAAGCCATGCGTTCAAGGTGCAGGTGAAGGGGAAAACAAATGGCTCGCTCCTGACACCCGCTGCACGGGAGGACTACTTGTGGCCTCATGTAAATATAAAAAGAACAACATCATAATCTTGCAGTATTATCAGAGGAGATAGACGGGAAGACAAAGGCGTCTCTGTCCACCCTGACCAAGCGTCCGAGCGTAATAGATCAATCCACTGCGAGTGGGGATATTTTGCTTGCTGTACAATGCTTGCCTTTCTGCCTGTCCTCTTTCATAGACGACTCCAGGGAAATCCGCTGGATTCCATCCACTGGCGGAGGATCTGATTCATGTCTGAAACATGAACCAGGAACCGGCTAAATATTTCCTCAGAGAAATATTCAGAGAAAAGTAATAAAATTCAAGTTTTATGTGTTTATATACCCTATACACCCTGCCCTTTCTGGTATATACGCACATGAACCTTGATGTGTTTTCAGCAGACATTTAAACTTAAACCCGAGGCACGGCCAGAAAGGTCAGAGATATTAAAATTGCAAAGTATATGACCTTATTTAAATTGCACACAGAGCATCAACATGGCGTCAGTGTATTTTAAGCAGTTATGTTCTGTTATTTTATTTTTTCCATAACTCATGTGATTCTTTTACAAAATCCATAACACACTACGTGACTACGTGTAATGCACTATAGTGTGCATTATAGTGCAAAAGTGCACGTTTCAAATACCTATTGTGCACTATGCAAAATGTCAAAGCCAATTTTTTCCCACACTGTATATACTGCACTTTTCTTTACACATTTCAACAGGCCTACAGGTTTCATCGCTACACAGGTTCCAGTGTCCAGGGTCGTGTATGTAGGTTTTTTCATATTTTTCCAGATTGGAAACATGATGTGTCATTATCTCAGTTAATGTCTGTTTATTTTCCCATTCACACTATTTGAACAGCACAGAAGGAAAGCACAAACCAACCACACAGAGCTCCTATTTATTAGGCCTATACTTTATATTTCTCCTTTAAATTATATCAGAATGCAAGAAATGTGCTGTTATATTCAAAAGGAGGAAGCAAAGAATCAAAGGGTTTGGAATGAAGAGGGGGCGGGGGTGGGTGGGGGGGGAGAGAACTAGATTCTTTTTTTTTTTTTTTTTGTAAGACAAGGTTATTTTCTTTACTTTGGGATACTTTTACTTTGTATTTGAGAAAGACTGCAGAAAGAGAAGGCCAGTGTGTACGCGTTCGTGTTGAGCCCTAATCGGATAGCAATCTGATCCTCTGCGCACCTGGTTACATGAAAGAGGGCGGTTTTGTTTAGGGTCCTGTGAGCAAAAACATGGGCCAGGGCCTCAGGGAACAGACGCTCCAGGAGCTGTAATGAAACGCCACCTATGGCGAATGTTTGCCCGCACACACACACACACACACACACACACACACACACACACACACACACACACACATGCATAGGCCTTTGGCTCAAGCTCAAAGGAAGCAGAAAGGGAGAGGCACTGGCAGGAAAGAAGAGGAGCTTTATGGGCATGTTGGGTGAAAGAGAAGGAAAGATTTAAAGAAATGGGCTCCTTCAGACACCATTCCATGAGTCAGAAGTGTATACTGGGTGAAACTGAAGGAAAAACAGGGAACATTTTCATATGCACTGCTGATGCACATTTTGTCATTCTGAAATGTCTTATTAAATAAAATAATATTTTTTTCTACCTGGTTTATTTAATTTATTCCTGACATACATTACAATAGAAATAACATTTCTATTGCACAATATAAAATGTTAAGAAAACCGCCATTATTTACAAGACTTGAACTTTTAAACTTTTAAACCATACAGTGGTAAATCTTTTATGCTACTTTAAATACTTCAAATATGAAATATAAGTTGTACATTTTACCATTCAAAATATTATGATCTATGAATATGAAAATAACATTTGAGCACAACTAGCTTCACTAGGATTTCACAAGTCATTGTCATATTCTTATTTATTTATGTGACAATGGTAAAAATTGAATAGAGACAACCACAGTGTTATCGCTAATACATCATTCGTTAGCATTGTTATACATCGTTAGCTAGCTAGCTTGTAGAAGGTTTCTAGTTCCTAAAATCATGCTTTGATAACATGCCCTGTTTGTTTAACCGGTTAACTTTGCTGTTTTAACTCTGCTTTGTAAAAAAAAAAAAAAAGTTTTAAAATGTGTCAATTGGTACCCCAGTGATAATCCCCTGGCACTGCAAATAGCTAGCAGCCTATTTAGTCTAGTTCATTTTCACTAGTATAATTGTGTCCTAAGGGCAGGCAAACCTGTTAGGATAACCTATGATAAAACAACAATAACTTTGTTTATCAGTAACATATTTTAGTAATACACATTATTATTTTTTTAAATATATAAAACAGAAGTAGTTTTAAAGTATTATTATTATAGAAGTAGTAGAAAATATTATTATTTCACAGTAAAAAAAAAAAAAGGGAATTAACAAAAACTGTGCAATCAAAACCAGCCATTCAAGAGAAGTCAACCATTGAAAAAAGTGACATTTTTCACGCTCGGCGTCCTTCACTGATCGTTCCCAGTGATAAAAAAGCATGTGGAGGGCTCATATCATCTATATAAACACAGTTCATCAACTCCAAACCCAGATCACTATGATAAAACAAGCTCAGAACCATCATAACAGCAATTAAGCTCATTTCAAGCCCGATATGGTCTACTGTAGCCATATCCGTTTCTCTGTTCCCATGCTGAGTCGAGCAGGAAGCCAGGGCCTGGTCCCAAATGGCTCCTTAGGACATGTAATTCACTACATAGGGTGCTGAAGTTATTATCTCATACTCTGTTTCAACTTAATAGCAAAAAGGAGGCATCTTGGGATTCAGCCAGAGACTCCTCGCAGCAGGGAGACATTCCTCATTGAGAGAGGTGGTGCGGGTTTAGAGGAATCATGAGAAACTCTTCCCTCAGACACAATCTGTGAGTCACTGAAA
Organism: Clarias magur; assembly: GCA_013621035.1. NCBI lineage: Eukaryota > Metazoa > Chordata > Actinopteri > Siluriformes > Clariidae > Clarias > Clarias magur. Next base: position 420,214 of record QNUK01000221.1, read on the forward strand.
CAGAGACAGAAGTTACCCCAGCCTTCCTGCTGTCTCGTTTTGGCCCATATTGAACCTACCTAAACTGATCAGTGTTTTCTGAAGGGCGTCTCAATATCGGGACATGGACAGATAGTAGACAAAGCAAAACAAACAAACAAACAAACAAAAAAAAGTATACTCAAGGACAGTAGTGTGTCTTTTAAATTTTAATGAATAAGGACAAAGTCTGTGCAATGATGATCTACAATGTACTAAGAATGAATAAATATTACAGGAATATATGCTATAGGAAAATAAGCAATAACTTATAAGATGATGAACTTGGGCGATGTCACACAACATGCTAACTTTCTTATAACAGCATCCCAAAGTCTCAAATTTCCCTTATACTAAGACTGACGCATCCTTTTCATTAAATATTGTGGAATGCCCACAGAAATGAAAATGTTAAATGCCACAATGTCAAATAAACTTTCTTTGTTAAGAAAACAATGATCACATGGTTTTCCTCATGAATTAGCAACACAATTTTTAATCTGTTAGCTATTAGATGTAGATAACACAGAGCATATACAAGACAAATTACTACAAATGTATGAAATGTATGAAAAAAGTGAAATAAATGGTTTTAATGATATTCTCGATTTTTTACAAATATGGCAAACAAGATAATTAAAACATTTTATGCATTGAAATTGCTATACAATAATCAATATATACTGTAGAATGAAATACTTTAATCTTCAAACCTTGCTGGATCTGGCAGGGCATTAAGTCAAAAAGTCAGTCTGATTACTTCCTGAAGATTGTGTACAGAAATTTACCACAGAAGTTCATAATTCACTTGAGAATTCCGCTTTTTTTTTGGACACCCCGGCTTCAGAAAGTAAAGTAAAAGGAATTATTGTCTGAACATGAATCACAATTTCTCACCAATTTATAAATTAAACCGATTTAAATTCAACTGATTTATAAATTAAGTAAGGTTGTGGTATAGTAGAATTAACCATTAGTTTATTGTAACTGCACTTTTATATCCAACTGATATAATGTTTTAAAAAAAAGTTCATCATCTGGGTCTTCTTAACGGATTCTTGGACATTTGATTGTCTTTTTGTATTGTACAAACAATAAACAATTATGCATACTAACTATTTGTTTAAAACATCACATAAGCATGTAATCTGAAACACCTAGGTAAAGATGAAGGAGTTATACTGGGGACAAACAGCTGAAAATCACTTGAAGCAAGGACAAGACTGTACAGGGGATTTACTGTAGTAATAACTCACAGTAAAATTTCTGTAATGTGCAAGTGGTGCAGTGGTGGGTGTGATGTCATGCATTTTCCTGCGAAGACAGAAGGTTTATGGTTATCAAACCAGACTGTTTTTTTTTTCTTCCTGCGAGTGTTTTTTCCTGCACTAAATGTTCATCGGAACAATTGCAGTGGGGCCACAGACGGCTAAACCACATCCGCCTGGACCATCATTTATTTAAAATGTGATGTTTTGACTTGAACGGCCTTTATACATACTTTAAAAGATTAGGTTCAGGACACGATCAAGACAATATGAGAAGAATTCAATCAAAAAAGCTAGCTAATAATGATAAATCACATGCTCCAAATCATAAGCCAAATTCTATCTAGCTGTTAGTTCTAGTTGATTTTTCAATATAACAAATCTTATAGAAATAATTATCCACTTAGCCACAATTCTTAATATTTACCTATATTTTTTCAATTATTTTGTATAAATGAACAAAACAGGCAGATCATAAATAGTTAGCAGGTAAAACAAACAAACAAACAAAAAAAAACACAGACCACAAAATCTTTGACAATTAACTTACTGTACTGTATGTTGCTAATGTTTTTCATGAAATTAACCATTTTAAAAGAAAAGAAAATGTTTGAACATGACACATTACAATAATTAATTGCTTTTTAATTTTTTAATGGTCAGCATCGGCTGTTAAGGCTCACCGGCTATCATATAGCCATTAATTTATAATAGTTTATATCTGAACTCAAATAAATATGGTAAAATACATGTCATGTATGTAAAATTCTTTTTTTAAATCAAGTATTAAAAAAACTAAACATAAAATGTTGAGATTGTCCTTAACTACAGCTAACAAACTAGCTTAAAGACATAAAAAAGTAGATTTTACCAACAAAAAAGTGAAAAACAAGTGTGGTCTAAAGGTGTGGACAATTTAACTTAAACTTAAATGTAGTCAAGGCAAGACATGTTAGATATCGGAATAATATACAAGGGGCATTCAAGTCAAACTTGGACTTTTGATTGTGCAGAATCACAGAACACAGTTATGGAAGTAAAAACCACCTTTATTCCTCCATATAATCCCCTGCTGTACTAATGCAATTATCCCAGCGTTTCACTAGTGCTTGAATATCATCAGGGTACAAAGATTTTCAGTACGCCGGAGACATGCTCGGACCGCCTGCTTCACGTCTGAAATGCTGGCCTACCAGGGACTCCTGCAACGGATCAAGCATGTGGAAATGGTTTGGAGCAAGGACAGGACTGTACAGGAGATGTGGCATAAATTCCCATTCGAGTTCCTGTAATGTGCAAGTGGTATTCATGAATGATTGTGTGCACAGTTCCCGCAGACAGATGCAGCCTTTTCTGTAAGTTGGTGACAAGTTGTCCCGCAAGCTTTAAGGATCAGACATTCCCTCGCTGCATATTGCCAGCAATGACCGCAGCGGGCCACGAGCCACCTCAGCCCGGGATTGTCATTCACAGTCATACGGCCTGCCCTCCACTAAGTTATGTGCCTGTACATTTCACTACTGTATGTGCAAAATGATTGCTAGCTTTACTTGTTAGTTACATTGGCCGTGTAGTGCTACATTGGAATGATGATACGGTCAAATGGATTTTCTGTTGTAAGTACTGTCTTGAAACAAATTCCAGCAGAGTGCCTGTGCATGTAGCGTGTGTAGGTTAAACCGCTACATATACGACCATAAGAAGTCACACTTGAACAACAATAAAACAGTCAGTCTCAGGGAGTCACTTTGGTGAAGAAGGATTTGGGAATGAACCTTCTGCAATCCAAAAACTCCTGAGCCGTTTCAAGATTGTTAAGGTTCGTTCAGCATTTATTTGATTTTAAACCATCTTTCCTTTTTTCTGGTCAAAACAACTTAATTTACAAATGTTATATGCTTTTGTACAACATCTCAATGCAAATTGCTTCACTCAAAAATAATAACATACCTAAAAATAGACCTTCTATATATTAAAAAAAAAATTATGCATATAAACAAGTATACACATTCCTCCTACCCCCCCCTGGCCCATAGTCTGTAATGCAGAAATTTATAAATGGCCTTATAGCTTTGAGTTGTTTTCCAAGCTTGTCAAGTCCAGGAGTCACATCTTGCCGAATGTGATGAACATGAATATCCACCTAGTGAGAAGGCAAAAAACCAGCACCACCGCTCTAAACCACTAAATACTGCGTTACTGCGAGAGTCATTATTTGACTGGAGAAATGTGGTTAAAAAGTAGACACACAGGTTTAAAAGTTTTGTATAAATTATGCAGGTCACTTAGAAGAACAGTAGATTTTTTTTTATTTATTATTTTTTTATATATAATTCTGTGTTCCATTGTACTCCAAACATTAAGAAAATACCTTTTTCCTTTTGGGCAAACACAGTTGAAATGGATTTCATTCACACTTAAAGTTGTGTGCAATAGTTTTGGTTTCCATTTGCATCATAATTTCGGTGACATATGCTTAGCAGTATTCTGCCCTGCATAACATCACCTACAAATTAAGCCAACATATGTCATGTATTATAGCTCTCCATGTGCAAAAACAGGTGATTTCCCAAAATAGTTCTAGCATATCTGGCTGAAGAGTTGTGCTAATTAACTGAAACAATTTGTGACAATGGTCTTCAGCTTCTGGAGCCATGTCCTGGGTAATTTCGAAACCTACCCACATAAGAAACTGTTGGACAATGCTGAAGAAGGCAGTAGCAAGAAAGTATCTTTTGCACATGATCTCAGTAAAGCAATCAAGTCGGTAAGTATGTGACCCCAGACTTCTTTATGACTCCATGCTTAGCAGGATCTAGACTTTGAAGAATAAAGGATTTCAAACTGAATACAGATTATTGCATAAAATAAATTATTTTGATTGTCCTTATTTTAAAAAATTGAGAATGGTCATTAAAAAATTTGATTTTCACTTTTGTCTCAAAACTGTTGGCCACCATGCAAGTCTTCAGAATGGTTTCGATACCTGCTAAACTGTGGCACTAACAGGACCTGATAATGCTCATTGGACAGGCAGGAATCCAGACGGTGAATGAAATGGTCTCTAATCCAATATGTCGAACACTTTGATTTAGCAATCTGCCACAGAGATGTCCCCCTCAAAAAAAAAAAAAAAATCAAATTTAATTTCTAATCTTAAATTCTTAAATACTTAAAAAACCTAAAGATTTATGTTTGTCTGGAGACCTGCTGGGTTTGGCTATAGTAAAATATACTTATAGTAAAACGGTTTCTCATTATATTCAAGCAGGACATGGTGTAGGCTTTTCACTGCTAATTTAGTAGTGGTAGCAGTAGTAATAATAATAAGATTATTTACAACAACAACAATAATACCTTAGAATCCAAAATATCTATTAGTTCTTGGCTGGTTCTTGCTTTTTTTTTTTTAATTAAAAATATATGCAAAAATATTCAACTTTTTTTTTTTTTGAGTTTCTGGACCCTCCCCATACTCCTTGAGAAGAAAGACTGGAATGCATTTTGTACCAGAATTAAAATTACGGAGTACAATGGAACGCAGCACAATGGCTCATGTTCTGCTTTAGCTCATTGAAAAGAATCAGTGTGGGTAATTTGGTACAGCTCCAGATGATGACGCTTCATCCTCTGCCAGACAACCCCTTTGTCCTTTACATCCGCTTCTCAAACGCTGTTCTTCCTCCATCATATGTTCTCATTTTATGCTATGAAACACTCCAGTCCGGACTCCCGTCACTGATCTCTCACTTCTCCCGCTTTCCGTAAGAGCAGGATCTCCAGTGCATCATGTCCTTGGTTCCCAAATGCCAAGTAGAAAGAGCTCACCTAGCAAGAACCAACTTCCTGATTACAGTGTTACAAAAGAGCTTATGGGATGTGCAGCTTAGGAAGCTGTAGATTGAAGTCTGTTGTTATGAGACCTACAGAATGCAGAAAGAACAAACAGGCAGATAACATTTTTTTTTTAAATAAAAACTAATTGAAAAGTTAAGAAATGATGGCAGTTGGTCATTTTCTTGTGTTCTTTTTTTTTTTTTTTTTAATAAAAGGTAAGAAAATTTAAAAAAGATAGCAGCCATACTTGTTTAAGTTTATCTGGTTATTTATAGACATTGATTCATACTGTTGTGACCCACATGAGGATGGTGTTCATCTGTGACATCCACTCCAGCTGAACCAGTCTACAATTCTGTATTGCTCCTTCACAAAAGGATTTAGATGCATAAAAATATCATATATATGACTACAAACTGAGATAAAAGACTAACAATTATTAATGTAACATTCCCAAAATATCCACATAAAGCCAGTGATATTACAGTTGTATGAGGTAAGCTTGTTTCCTCACCTCTTTTATGAGAAAAAAAAAATTCTGCAAAGATCCTACAAGAAGTAAGTAAATAAAACAGACAAGTATTTTTCCCAGCAACATGAAACGGTCAACTAACTTGATGAGGTGAATAATTATTTTCAATGTTGAGATATCACAATAGAAAAAGTAGCTTTTCCCCTGACTGAGATGCAAACACAGCTCTTGCTTTAAGTCCATCTTCCGAACCAAAGTTTTGTTCTTCTGTACGAAAATAAGTTCCTGCTCTATTTTTCTTCGTGCTAAAGAAAAACACAGCGGTGCTCCACGATAGGCTAATTTACACTGAGCCAGGCAGTCTGCTCTGAAGACCTGTCATCATAATCTGTGAATGAAAGAGAGACACACAAAGAAAGAGTGGATGGTGTAAGTGAACACATGCAGCGCACATAAGTGGAGATGATGCCAAACAATGATAGCAACACAGCATGAAGAACAAGCATTCCTACATGCAAGTGATTTCGCAACAAACTGCACTAAATGGGGGGAAAAAATGAAATGTGTGAATGTATAAAACAAAAGGCCCTTTACATCAGAGAGTAAAACTGTAAGGGTAGAGTGAATGAAGCAAAGGAAAAAATAAGAGGAAAAGGGACAGAAAGATGTGGAAAGTAAACTATCCGAAGGAATGAAAGGGGAGTGAGAAAACGGAAGGAAATGAAAGAGAAAAGGCAAGAAATAAGAAGGAAGCAAGGAAAGGAAGGGAAGTGGTGAGAACAAGAACATGGCAATGGAGGAAGTGCAGATTAGACGAAAAGATAAGGAAGAGGACTAAAGCAAAGGCAAGGAATGAGAAAGAAAAAAAGACATTAAATGATTTGGAACAAAGCAAAGTGAAGGTGAAGGCAGGAACGGCATGGAAAGACAAATAAAGCAGATGAGAAGTAAGGAGAAAAAGGACAGGAAATGATAGAAAAGAGGAAAGGAATAGGAAAAAAGTAAAGAGGAAAACAAAGTAAATGACAGGAACGACATGGGAAGTGAAGGAAGGCAGATGAGAAGTAGGGAAATTGAATGGGGGTAAGAAAGTAACAGATAACTACAGCAACTTATAATATGTAAGAGATGGCTATAGTAACTTATATGCTGTATATATATCCCATTATTCACTGTCACTTAACACACAGTGCAAACTGGCAATAAAGTGCAAATTGTCAGTTTTTCTTTTTTCCTATAATTTATACAAAGGTACAATTACATTCTGAGCCCCACCCCCTAAAAGTCCCTATCTAAAGTCAAGGGAAGGAAGGTTAGGAAATGAGGGAGTGATGAAGGAAAGGAAGTAAAGAAGTAGGAAGTAATGAGGGAAAGAAATGAGGAAGGAAGGAAAGTGGATTTCTAGAGAACTATTTTCATTAAAGGGTTATCTGGCAAGAACCCTTAACGATGGTCAGTAGGCTAGGAAAAGCGCGCGTGTGTTTGTGTGCGTGCGTGCGTGCGTGTTCTACCTGCTTGCTTTGAAAGCTTTAAGCTTCTGGACGAAGAACGTCTCGAGCACCTCTGCACACTGATAGAAGGGCGAGTCGCTGGGGTTGTAGTAGCGACAGTTATCGAAGATTCTGGTCATGTCCGCTACGTACTCCGTCAGCTTACTGTAGTGATGCTTCAGCAGGCGCTCCTCCATTGTCGCCAGGTCTGAAAGCAACATGTATTCATCGGTGTTCTGGAGAATCTACTGTGACTGATATTAAACTCAAAACTCAGATTTTTGTCAGGAATTACAGTATGATAAAAGCGTGAACATTGTATTGATGAAGAAATGCTAGGGGCGGGGCTTAGTCCATTCCCACGTTTTTAAAAACGCACATTTGTGATGGTTTATCCGACAAGCAGCCTCGTCAATGCACAGAAATGAGACAAGAGTGAAACTCTGGCCTTGTAAAACTTTTACAGGTCAGCTGGGAGTTTTTTTGGCTATAAATGAGAAGTCAGAGAAAAATGTGGGAATTTATAAATCAGTTTTTTTTTTTTTTTTTTAATGCAGCAGTGAAAAACTACAAGTGGATTTTCTCTTTAAAAAATATTTGCAAAACTGCGGTGCATATGATGGTTGTTTCTTTCAACAGAATCTTTTTGCTCATTGCTTTGCTTTTCGTTCAAGGTGTGACTGTGGGTTTATGCTGCTGTTTTAAGGGAGAGATATTCAGTGAGAAACAGAGAGCGAGATCGACAACCAACTGAGAGGCAAATCCAAATAAACAGATCACATTCACACCTCACTGCTTTGTACTACTCGCTCCTTTCCTCTCTGGCGGTGTTCATATCTTTCTCCTCTACTCTCTCTCTCTTTCGTTCTCAAAGCGTCTCGCCCGTTTCTTCCTCCACACTTCCTCTTTCTCACTCCCATCAAAGGGAATCTTTAAGGATATCAGGATTAAGGCACAGAGCTCTGGAGTGTTTCTGAAGACGGCACACATGTTGATGGTCTTTCGCGTGTTGCTGAGTCATTAAGCATCTGTTTGTTGGTCGGTTTGCGCTAGGCGAGTTTGCACAGGTCAGTGATCAAGACAGATGGCCTGAGTTTAACTCGTTCAAGATGGAGGCCTTCATCTGTGACTTAAATAAGAGTGATATTTTCCCCAGCTTAAATAATAATAATAATAATGCTAATGTTTTCAGAGAATCTGCAGTGGATTTAAGCCTACTGTGATGATTTCCTGCACCCAGAAGCAGCAAAAAATGTAAACGACACATTACTGTAACTTAATCCAAATCTAGTCTGTTCAGCAATATGTTTGGTGTGTGAACTCTGATTACTTAGTTTTGCAGTACAGTGGATCAGATACAAATGAGGACAAGGAGACAAATCAATCAAGGATTAAATCATCTAGGTCATAAAGTATACTGTAGTATGAGTCCCACATTTGCTAGTGAAATTATCCAGTAGCTCCAGCATGAACAAAAATTCTTCCTTTCACATACATGAATCATCTGCTAATTTCTTACCCATAGGCTCCTTTATTACTCCATAATAATCAGGGGCATCTTCGGGGTCCACCGGCTCCAGGAAGGGCCACGCCATTTTATGAGCCTAGAGACAGATATAGCAAATGAGAACACGCACATGGTCAGTCCGGTGTATTGGAAGCAGCTGCTTCAACATTGAAGAAAACGAAGCCCTTTTCATTCCTCAACAGGAGGGCACAGAAGTAAGAATGAAAGAAAAAAACGAAGATGGGAGGGATGAAGAAAGCGAGAAAGAAAGACAACACCCGTCCCTGGGAAGCCTTCCAAAGTTCAGGTTGATCAGATAAAGTGTGCAAGAGAAGAAAACAGTTCCAGATTTGTTTTCTTTGACTATCAGGAAGAAAGAAGTGAGAGATAAAGAGAAGAAAAAAAGGCAGCGAGTGAGAGAGAGAGAGAGAGAGAGAGACGTGGATGTGTAGAAAACCTGTAGTGAGCGGAGGATCCTTCGTAATCCTTCGTAGTCTTTCTCTGTGAGGGGTGTGAGGACGGTCATGGCGTCCTCCGTAGACTGGCACTGAGGGCAGATGTACTCGTCGATGTACGTTGCTTCGCTCTGCAGGATCCCCACGCAGCGGCCGTGGTACCAGTTCTGACAGCGGTCGCAGCCGATGTAAAACCTGACAACAACCAGAACACTTAGGAGACCTTCAGGGGAATCTTTTTTTGTTGTTGTTGTTGTAGGTAATAAAAACCAGATCACAATAATCAGCTTCAGTGATCTCATGAATACATTAGCACTGAAAGGTAATAACCGCATTCTCTGGCTCATTCTAGAAACACGATTGAATTTAAGATAAAGCTGCGGTAATTAATATTAAAAGGTCACATATTACACTCCTTTTTAAACAAGTTTGCATACAACTTAGAGGTTTCCTTCACAATGTGTTTGTTAATGTTACAGCTGATTGGTTTTCTTTATGTTTCACTCCTTTTCCAAACACGCTGTTTTAGTGTCTGGGGTTCTTAATGAACTGCTCTTGAACGCCCCTCTGAGGAAGTGCATTTTGCAGACCAAACAGAATGCAAAGCCTGGAAAGATCCATATTTGGGACCTTATCAAGGATTTACGACCCGTTTTCACGATTTTCCCCACATGCATTTCTGATGAATAAAACAAGAGAGAAAATAGATACACAAGTGTTAATGATGTCATCCTCGATGTTTTGGAACATAAAAGCTTAAAAGCAATTAAAGAGCTGAAGAAGGCTAACCGAGCCGTTTTTAAGAGCTAAAAATTGCTAGGGCTAAGATTTAGATGTTAGCTGCTTACTGCTAACCTAGCTAGGTTATTTCTTAGAAGTTAGAAGTTTGCTTGTTTAAACCCTGAACAATACACAAATGGAAAAAGAGTGAACAAGAAGGAATGATTTTTTTCTTCTTCTTTTTAGTTCACAGCCCATATACAAGTCTAAAAATGACAAAAAAAATCCCCTTAAAAGTAAGAGAGAAAGGACGGTCAGTAGAAGATCATAAGTTTAAATTCTGATGATTGTCAAAGCCATCTGTGGCCAGGAGCCATGGAAGCAAATCAATGGGCGGGAGAGATAACTGGCCAATGTTGTTGTGATTGACAATCACCGCATCTGTGAGCTTGTGTCTGTGCATTTTTTTTAGGACTTCCTGGTTTAAGACTAGTGGTCTGGTCATGGGTGCACTACCAATCAACCCCAAAATGGAGAAGTCGTGTTCAATTATCTCCCTGTTCTGTTCCTTGGACTTGGGACTATACAAACAGTTTCAACACAAAACAGGGCTTTCACAGGGCTCCTCCGGGCTTTTCTTACAGATACACATAATCGCGCACACTTACTGCGCTTCATCATATGGAGTTCTGCAGATGCAGTAAAGTTCCCCTGTGGTTCCCTCCTGCGCCTGTTTACACTCTGCGCATATGTAGTCGTCCATCTTCTTCGCCTCCTTCTCCGTGATGCCCACGCAGTCACCGTGGTACCAGTTCGTGCACAAATCACAGCCTATATAAAACCTACAACAACAGAAGGTGAGAGGGGGAGATGACATCATCAGTGCAATTCTTTAGGCATGTAAACAATACTAATAAACTAGAAAATACAGTCACGAGTAACTTCTTAGGTAAATTAACGTTGATGTTCCTGGGCAAAACTAAAAAAGCTTCAAATGCAAAAGCATCTTGGCTGATTGACTACATTTGGTTTGAGGGGATTTTTCTTGCTAAATAATTTCTCAGTCTTACTTGGTCTCGTCGTAGGGCGTCTTGCAGACACAGTACAGATTTGTGTCCTTGTTGGTTTCTCTTGAGGTAGTTGTGATCATCTTTTTCTTCTTTGATTTGTCCGCGCTCTCGTCCTCATATTTGCGCTTGTGAGCTGATGGCGACGTCGTGCTCGTGACCTGGGTGGGAGCGGCGGCAGCAGCTTTGGCTCGTTCTCTTTCCTGACAGATTTTCTCCAAATCTCGACTCAACTCCTCCTGTAGAAACAAAAAATATAGACGTCAAACATATAGACTTTAGACGGACAGGCAGTGGATCTTGCTACGGCAAACTCGTATCACTTGCATGCTTACCTGCACCTCCAGTTGAAGCTGTCTGTCCAGCAGCGCTCTCTTCTTCAGGATCTCAGCTTTGAGTTGCTCTTTGTGTTTAAAGAGCAAGGCTGAGAGCTTGACAGCCATCTGCTTGCTGCGTTTTTGCTCAACCGTCTCCTCTCGTTTCCGCTTCCGCGCTGCCTGCCGCTCGTCCTTGTCGATTTTGTCCAGGATGAACTTCATCACCTGGTTACACACGATCATCCTGGAACACCAGTTTTAAATCCGGACTCAATTATTGGATATATGTGGATGGAGAATATATGTTATATAGATTATAAAATTATATTAGGTACCTAATAATCTGCTTCATACCTCACCATATCAAACTAATGAACTGATCTAGCATAAAATGTACCCAAATTTCTTTTTATCGAAAATGTATTTGATTAGTATAGACAAGTTTTGGAGATTCCAAAACAAACAGAGCACATAAAAAGTATAATAATAATAATTTGAGAAAAAAAAAAGCCTCCTGAATTCTTCTACACTGGGTCTGGGAGAAATTTTATCTAATGTCTGATTAAATTCATGTTTGGAAATTATCATAAAAGGCAACGCGATGCAAACAAAATGCGTAAGCATGCAATTTAGTTGACTTATGTTTGTCCTGAACTTTTAGTTCCTTTCAAGTTTATGATCTTAGTTGATTATAAGGCACTCAGATACTCTCCCGAAGCCATTAGTCTAAAGGTTGTCGCTACAAATGCACGCTTTAGTCCTTTGCAAAGACACAGGTCAGATGGCAATGCTGACATGGCCAAAAGTGAAACAAATTCTTAGGAAGAATGCCAAGATTTGAAACCAGGAATCAAACAATCAAAGGACGGTCTAAGCAGGTCTGGAAAGCAGAATGAGTTATCATGAGGCGTGCATACCTCGCTAATGTCCAATCACTATTAAACAATGCTACATTTTTTTGCCATTATTACAACTCATGGACTTCTCAGGCAGAGAGCACGTGTGTCCGCTAGCTGGGCGTTGTTGTTATTTCATGTCAGGAATATGTTAGGGAGGGTGGGTGGGGTGAGGGGCGGGGTTGTGACAAATACTCCTCAATTGGCTCTCACAGCTCTCATAACACTGGCCGCATGTGGGAAAAGGAAGGGGGCAGAGATGGAGGGATCACCAGCTGTGGAGGTCAAAGGCCAATCGTAATTCCCAGACTCAACACGACACAGCATGAAGTGCAGAGAGATGCAGGGACAGATAGATAGATAGAGTCAGAGACTCAAGTTTCAAGAATCTTCCTTCTTGGATTTTTGAGTGAAATTTTTTATATCGATATAGAGAGAGCGCTCTCTCTCTATCTGCCCTCTTCTACGTCCATTAGCTCACATATACCCACGATTGGCTAATTTTACTATAATTAAAAGTGGCTTGCCCTGGGACCTTGTATACGAGTGTACAACCGTCCAGTCTGTAACACCCACTTTAATGCGCTATAAGGAAATAACAGCAGATCTTGGTGCTACTACTGGTGTGAAATATGCTGGCTAATGGTGTAACGGATCAGACTTAATGTGTATGGATCGCACACCACGGTTCACCTGTGAACTATGGATTAATGTCAAAGGATTAACATTATGGTGCAAAATAAATTTTTGTTGCTGTTGTATTGCATTATATTTAGGCCCATTCATGAACAAAACACTTATTTTCATGAACACAAGGTAGACCTCTGCTTGTACACGTAGTATGTTCAACAAGGAGGAAGTGCAAATTATATTTCTTTCTGTGACCGAAAACCGGATAAAATCTGAACACTAAGCTGTGTGATTCATTGCACCCCAAGTTTTGGCTATTACACTGTGTTGGCCCAAATACAAACATTGTCTGCTTTCCTCCGTTACCATTCTTAACACAGAGTAATGGAGTAATAGACCTTCTCTTGTTTTAACATTAAAAAAAAAAGAGTTTGTTGTTTTTTGTTTCTTGTTAAGTTTTGATTTATGTTGTCCACATGTGGGTTTCATCTAGTTTTCTTGCACCTCCCATAAACACATTAGTGAACTGACCATGCTAAATTATCCCCAAGTGTAAACGAGTGTGTGAATTGAGTGACATTCCACCTAATTGTGCATTACTATGTACGTGTGAGGGTGTGTACGTTTTATACCTGTATTTGTACTCTAGAAGTCACAAGATGCTTTAATAAAAACGTACACCAACAGACAGCAGGTCTAGTCCTGTTTGTAGTCTGAGACGTGGGTGCAAACGTGCTCCTAACTGTCCCCAGGGGACTAATCATGGTGGTGGGGGATGGGGGTGAAGGCATGCTGGGCCAGAAATGTGGTAAGAATGGAGAAGAATTATACAAAGTTGTGGACAGTCAAGTGCCAAAAGGTATGAAGGGTCAGTATTGGGTCAAAGAAAGGTCAACGTATTCTCCAGACCCTTTGTTCCATAGAAAAACATATTGAGGTGCTGGATGGCTGTTGACATCATTTGAGCCGCACTGACTTGATGGGAACGTGACCAGAGGCCAAAACGGTAATCAGGCTCCAAGCTAAGAATGGAACAGGTACCAATGCAGAGAAAACAGAGAGGTGTGGCGCATTTCCTGAAATGTAATTTTAAAACACGTTTCTTTTTTTCCTTTCAATTTAATCTTATTCACTGTATTTTTTTACAGTACATAAGGAAGATTAACAGAATAACTAACTAACTAACATAATAAATTAAAACCACCCCAAAACATAAAGATTAATCCATAAGGATATCCTCAAACAGAAATATAATGAAAAACACAGGACGCATAGTCTTCCCAAAATAAACCAGTGCAGTAAAGTTTCTGTTAGTAAGGAGTGTATGGCCTCCTACAGTCTCCAGAACTTGCCTGATTTATGGCTGACATGACATTTTGAAAAATTTAAGCGGAAACCCATGCGGGCCCGGGCACTCCCCATCCATCATGGCCTGAATTGCAGCCCAAACTTCGTCTGGTGTAAATGAAGCTTTTAATATGGCACAATCCTCAACAGGTAATGTAATGTAATGTAATGTAATGTATAAGTAAGCTGCGACATTGGCATCAGTCTTACCAGAGCTATGAAGTCACATAGAAATTGTTGAGCGAGGAGGTCACATAGGGTGTTCTTATCCTTTTAAGTGACTGGTCATTATTCTAGCTTTTTAACTGATAGGCATGTACGTAATCGGATTTATTGGCAAATTCATAATTCAGTTTAGAATAAAGTAATATTTTTTGAATGTGGCAGATATGGCCCATAATGAAGTCTTTACATTTTGTTATGTTTGTAGTGTTCTTATTTATACAGGAAATAAGAACACTACATAAAGTAGCTTCAGCTGTATCCCAGATCATATCTGGGGACACTGGGGAAAATGTTTTAAAAAGGACATTTGTAAAATGTAAAAAGGACTACTCTGGACATTAATAATAATAATAATGAATAATTATAATAACTATTACCAAGAAATTATGTACTGAATCTCCCAACAAGTGTCCTAAGGTATGATGATTGCCAGGTTAATATGCAAACGGGCAGGGGCGTGGTCTGATAGGACCATGTGATCTATATGGCAAGACTGAACAGCCTGTAAGAATTATTTAGGAATAAAAAGGTTGTGAGGATGTAGGCAAAATATATATTCAACTTTTGGGGTTAAATCACTGACTGACAGACGTGTGTTCAAGTGCTTACTGCCCAGCATCACATCAATAATCATTAGCTGGTTTATTTATTCAAAAAAAACTTTTTTCTATGCAGATTTAATCGATTAGACTATTTATTTAGGGATCTTGGTCAGAGTAACTACTCGGACGCTAAGCCTGTTGATAATTTGTTCTGTAAGCAGGAAAGTCTGCTGCTGACTCCAGAGACAATTACAGCTTCTGGATGGAGGTGTATATTGCGATTCTATTGTGTGGATGAGCACAAGCACAGAAAGAGACCCATTTCTATGTGGGGTAAGTAAGGATTTCTGTAGCGTGGTGCTAAACTCGCCTCTGGTTCTCTTCTCGTTCTGCAGGCGTCATGGGCTTCTTCTGTTTCAGCTGCTCAATTGCTGCGTTCTGCTTCATCACCACCTGCGGAACGCACACACGAGTGAACCCTCATGCTCTCGCCCGGACGTAAAGAACACACCAACATACAGACGCATTCAAACCACTGAAACCCATGTCTTTATACACATATCGTAAATCATCTAAATGTACACATATATGAAAAATTACACATACGTGCATAAATCTCTGCCTACACATACAGTATAGAGCTAGTGGCAAAGCAACAAAGACCGAAAGTAAACACAGACGCATGACCTGGCTCATGTGAGTCACTGCCACTGTTTGGATGAGAAGCACTCAGTGGTCTCTGTGACGCATCTCGACTGTTGGGATTTCCCTCATCTAGAACCTGCATCTGGATAAACCTGTGCTGCCACTTCAGCAGGATGTGTGCTGTTCTTGGGGTCCGCTTTGACCTGAATGGTATGATCTTGCTCTGGTGCATGTGCAACTCGAAAGGCTCTGGGGTGCAGCTTGGCCATGAAGCCCTTTTCTCACACGTGTTGTTTATTTGTTTAACCGGAGACCTGTGGTGCAGTGTGGCCTGCTTACCTGTTTTTGGATAAGGTCGCTCTGGCTGATGGCCTGCTGCTGCTGCTCCCTCTTTGCCTCCTGCTGCTGTTTCTTCTGCTGCTGCTGCTGACGGAGCTGCTGGATCCTCTGGAGTTGCTCTTGGACGCTGGCCGTCTGTAACGTCACTACGTTCTGGACCTGCTGGGTCTTTATCCCGGCCTGGCATACTGCCCCAGTCTGCTGCTGGATCTGTACGGGCAAGTGGAGTTTAACCGTCTGATCCGACTGGAGCTGTAACCCCGGCACTGCGACGATCTGTGCCCCCTGCTGGAGTTGCACCTGGGGCCTCACCTGCTGCTGTTTTACAGCCATCTGGCTGACTGTGGTTTTGGCCTGTATAGGGGTGGGAGATTGGATTGGCATTTGGGCTTTATGGGTCATTGGTGGGGTGCGGGGGGCAAAAGCTCCGGCCTGCACCGGTTGTGCAGGGGAGGGAGTGCAGGTCTTGGTGGCAGGCTGAGTTTGACCTGGGGTAAAATAAAAAATTAAGCAAGCATGAGCTCAAAACGTATAGAAGTTAATTTTACAATTTCCTCTATGTTAAGGGCATGCAGTTGATGCATGTGGGTTATTTGACAGCAAAGGTCTGGTTACAAACAAAGAAAAAAGGTCAATAAAAAAAAAAAATAGATGAGCTTGTATTGAAAACATTGATGTTGATTTGAGTCAAATAAATATTCTAATGAATCATTAATAATTTCAAAATTAGAAGATACTACGAATACCAGAAGTTCAGAAGATACTACGAATGTTACTAGAACAAAGTTATTAAATACTTCCAACAAGCAAATTTTTTCTACCACTATTTAGTACGTGCCTAGCAGCAGATTCACCTAAATTCACCTAAAGACTAATTGATGTGGTCCAATACAGCAGAATTCACACTTTGGTTCAATTCAAATGGATTTATGTTTTCATATGAGAAAGAAGAGATATAAAATCAAATCCTCCAGTACCCGGTGTGGAAGATGACGCAGGAGTGGGTGTGAACAGGAAACGCTGCACCTGGCCATTAGGTAAGACGGCCTGCATGAGCTGTTGTCCAGCTGCAGGGATCACGGTCAAGCCAGCGGGGATGACCTGCAGCTGACCTGCTGTCTGACCCTGACCCTGCACCATCACCGTTACCCCCTGCAGACAGAGAGACACCGAGATACAGCAGAGATTTCCATATGCCACTGAGCGAGGGACAGGGATGTTAACAGTATCAAACACACACAGACACACAGACAACTCCTAACCACAAGCAGGGCAGGTGTAGAATTCCTGCAGCCACACACACGCAATCACTGTACTAACCTGCTGGCTTTCCACTGCTGCTCCCTGCTGCTTCTGAGACAAAAAACAAACCAGAGGAAAATTAGACCGGCAATTAGACCAGATTATAGCCGTTTCAGCTTCCGTCACACACGGGCTACGGAAAAGTTTTAGCAAAAGGCAACAGGTTGGCCACGAATAAAACATATTGTTATTAGATGACATGCTGAGGGCAGTCTGAGTGCACAGCGAAGCGTCCACACCCAGGCGCCGTGGTGGGGAAACACCTGTTGGGGAATGTTTCAAATGCATGTTGGTTGTTTAAAGAGAGTCACTTTTTTCCCTATCTGACCCAGGACGTGTGTCACGTCACTTTCTGTTTTCAAACAATGTTCACTTTTGTGCAACTTCTTTAAAAAGTGGAACACAACGCCCTTTCATATTTTACACTCATAAGATGTGACTGATTTAACTGGGCTGATAGTATATTGCATATTGTAGATGTCTGATGTGGGAAGAATCACCATATTAACCATTTGCTGTGCAACATGTGGTGTCTCATTTTCTTTTCGTCATTTAGCAAATAGAGCCCTAGTTTATAATCCTGACGCATTTCCCTTTTGGATTAGTCTATGTGGCTTTGTTAGATTGTGGTAGTTTTATTAGGACATTTCTGCATTTTACAATTTCAGATTTCGAACTTTTTCGAGCTTTCCAACTGCAACTAAAACCTAAAAAAAAAAAAAAACATTTTCATGACATTTCTATTTCGCTTGATTGGTGAAATTTAAGTTATACAAACCAATGATTCAATTTGAGTTTTACTTACTTCACCTGAGTAAGAGCTACTTTTTACTTGAGAACAGTTTTAAAGTGGTCACTTAACTTGTACTTCAGTAACAGTACTTGTACTTTGAGTACAACAGTTACTTAAGAGTTAATTACTCTTTCCACCTCTGGTGTCTTACCTGCGTCACCTGACTGAGCTGGGTGAGCTGAGCGAGGGTTAGTTTAACTGGACCTTGGGTAACTCTGGGAGTAGAGGCAGGGCTGCTAGGCTGTCCCCGGATGATCTGGGTCACCGCCTGACCTGGAAGGAAGAAGAGCAGAAACACATTGAGATAAACGGACAGACAGACAGCCGGACATAATTTTAACTGATGTCAGATCAGACCTTGTTGCACGACTATCGGGGTTCTGAGGATGGTTTTCCCCACAGCGGCTCCTTGCTGTGTTGGCGTCCGTAATACAGTCATCCCCGGCTTTAGCTGTCCTCCAGTCGTAGTTACCTGAAATAATAATAAAAAAAAGAATTTCCGAAAACTCGTCTACTGCTTTTTAATTACAAAGGATAAAGCGAATATGTTGACATGCAGTCTTAGCAAGTTGCAATCTCAGATGATATGAAGGTTTTGTTTTGAATCTCACGGTGTTTATCTGTTGTGTAGCTGTTCCCTGTGTCTTGGCTGTGATGTTGACTGTAGATGTGTTGGGCTGTAGTGTGGTGGTGACAGTTTGCTGGTTGCCCGTGGTACCGGATGGAATGATGCCGACAACCTTCTGCTGTACACCTTAAAAAAAAAAAAAAAGAGTGTTCGGACTCATTAAAAATGTTGCTCAGGCTTTAATTCTGCAGATAGACTTTATTTTTTAGCACATTGTATATTGCACTGTTTATAATTGTTTACACCTGTTCATATCATAGATCATTTCATATATCATATCTATCTCGTGTATCATATGTGCACTGCATAGAAAAAAAAATAAAAATTTCAGAAAAAAATGATTGGGCTGCATCAAACAAATAAAACAACTCAATACATTTGAAATTAGTGGAACAGGGTTAAGAACCTATTATCAAAAGCTGCAATGATGGTGCTGAACCGTCAACTTCGTAAAAGAAATTAGGGCAAAAAAATATATATATCATTAATAGAGATCACTTAAACACTTGGGGAAGTTGCAGGGTGAAAAAACTCAAAAGTAAAATCCATAGTTGTGTCTAATAGTGAAAGTAAGAGCATTTCCACACACACACACACACGCACGCGCGCACACACACACGCACACGCACACGCACACACACACACACACACACACACACACACACACACACAGATGAGAACTCACAGGATCAGAACTAAAAGCTCTGTAGCCATAAGAAAACCACATTAGTGAGGCTAATCAGAAAAAAGGGAGGATAAAGACTGGGCTTTGGCAATGGAAAGAAAGTTTGATGAGTCCAGACTGACCCTGTGCACATGAGCAGGAGCATTAAGGAATGGAGGTTTGTGGGTGAACGGACATTCTGTGATGCAGCAATACAATAGGACCTACTGTTAAATCAAATCACTCGTGCAGATAAAAAAAATAAAAATTCTAATAAAGTTATAAACTTTCTCTTATTTGCTTGTTGTCCTTTACCAGAGCTACAGCTCTGCGTTGTGTACTCGCAACACATAAGGAGCTTAGATCCAAAGAAGGACATGCACGTTCAGATTCTTGAATTTTTGTCAAATGTTAAGATGATCCTTGAGATAGAGCCATAATAATCCCGTCAACAAGCTCCAGTGTATCCTTCTTTATCCCAATTCCAAGACCACCCACATACAAAAGAAGCTGCATTAAAGGAATCTCACTGTGACGCAGTGGAGAATCGGTTATCTGTACCCACACTGTTCGCCTCTAAAATCGTGGGCAAGGTGGAAAACACGCCCTGACCCGGGCGTGCACATTCCTGAGGGACTCCTGGGACTCGAACCTGAACCTCGGCCTCCTCTGTACCCCAACGCGCTGCTTTAACTGGCCGATTCACTCGGCAGAGCTCTGAAAGTTCTGAACCTACACCATGAGTCAATGGATTACTTGTTCGCCGGCTCTCTTTTAACGTGCTTTGATGGTCGCCACGATAAACAGTGCAGGAGCAGGTAAACAGGCGTCTTCAAAGAGTAAACGAGATCTGAGGCTGGGCCGGAAACAACAGAGAAATTTATGAACGATGCTTTAATGCCTCCAGTCCATCTTGTTTTTCTGAACACACAACAGGAATGTTTCACATCATCATATCTTGTGCTTTCTTGACAAAACAAAGTATTAAAAAAAAAAAGAAAAAAAAAACTCCAGCAGTATCCTTCCATCACCTCTTCTTCAAGTGCATTAAGAGAACAAGTCATCGATTGAACCTTGAAAATGTCTCATTTCAGAGAGCTGACGGTAACTGTGGGGCGAGAGTGAGGTGAGGTGGGGTTTTCACCTCCATCCTGACATCAAACGTCTGCCCCGAGGATGGATGGCGGCTTGGAAGCGAAGCTAAGTGACACTCTTCCCCGACACGGAAAGAGCAGAAGGAAACTCTCTATGCGGCCTGGGCTACCTGCTCCAGACTTGTCAGCCTGAAGGGAAACACGTTTTCATGACTATTTCCTCGGCTGTCTCCAGAACAAACAGCACTACCTGAAACGACTGGACTGGGAAAACACACCTCTGTGTGTTGCAGGCTTGGGCTCTCTATTCCTGCGTCATGCATGCTAACACAGCCACACACACGCGCTCGCTAACTAAACACACACAACACGACCAAGCAGGAGCCGAATTTAATGAGCAATTAAGAAATTCCACTCTTAACACAGAGAAGGGTCTAATAGTGGACAGTCATGTTGTATGATGTAGTGTGTGTGTTAATTATAAGGTTTTTTTTTTTCAACATAAAATAGTGAAATAAAATAGTAATTTAAAATCCTAATTTCAACTGTGACAAAATTTAGGAATTTCTTTACAACTCTTTGACAAATGTCACATTCCGTATTAGTGTAATATGTGAACAAATTATATTTATTTCCATATTTATTTCCTGTATTTTTCCCTTTGTTTATCTTAAAGTGTTTCCTTTTATTTAATGAAATCCTTTGATCCTTGCTCTCTCATTCCTCAACTCCTTCTTTCTTTCATTATCATTATTTACTTTCTTGTTCTTTCATTCCTTTTCTTTTCTTCTCTTTATATCTGAACCTCTCTTACTCTTTTCTTCCATTTTCTCCCTTTTTTTTTCCTATTGTCCTGTTCACACGCTCCTCCATTCTCACTTTATTACCTTTTTCAACTTTCCCTTCGTTATCCTCTTCTCACGGTTTATTCTGTCTTTTACTTTCATTTCTATTTCTCTCAAGTTTTTGTATCCCTTCCAACTCATTTTTCCCCCTCACATTTCTTTTTCCCCGCTCATTTTTCTCTCTCACATTTTTTCTTTTTCCTTACTACACTTTCTCGCCCCCCCTTGCATTTTCTTTTTTCACATATTTATTTCATCTTCTCACAATTCTTTTTTTCCCCTTAATTTCCCTTTTACTTTAGCATTTTGTCAACAAAATTATTTGTCTAGTATTGTTACATTAGATCAGTAACTCATTCCACTCAACTCATAATTGGTTATGTACATAATATAAAAATGCATTTTCATTACAGACTTCTTGGTGACAAAAAAAAAAAAGCTCGCCCTTCTGTTCCGGCGTTTTCATCATTGCATGAACACAGCCACTATATATATTTTTTTAAATAAATTGTGACGCAACATTTAATGAGCCTCTAACTAATGTCTGTTGCTTTTAGTATTAACTAAAGTTGCTTTTAACTGAATTAACTAGACTTGTCTTTTAGAGCTTCTTCGCACTACACTTCATATGTGAGGCACTTTGGAAAATATAAACCAGGGTCTAGGTGTTACAGTATAAGCACCGTGGCACGACGCCTAGTGCGGGATGTGACATTTGTTGTAGTTTAAAGGCTAAAAAAACATCCTCTGCCCCAGGGTGTGAAGTGTCAGTAAACACATAACCAGGTACTGTAATGGCTTGGAAAAATCCTACATTGAGGAAGGAGAGAAAACAGCGACCCCAAACACCCGTCAATATTTACAGTCCCTCCTAATGTAACCAAGCAGCCGTGGTGTCTCCCTCTCTCCAAGATGATCCACTCATGCCTGAATAGGTCATGAATACATGCTTATTAAGACGAGTTTGGTCAGTCTCTTACTGTTTAAAGGACGTAAACAAGCACCTGCTTTGCTCTGACGCCAAGTGAAGTGACTAATGACCTTCGTCATGGGTGGTGATTGGTGCAGCTCAGTGCGTAGCATCCTACCTACATCATGAGTGTTTAAACAGTCCAAGAATTAAAACAAGCATCATTAGTGCTGTTTCCCCAGTACTGACTGAACAAGAAAAAATAACAACCTACTTAAATGATAACGTTCAAGCGTTGAATAAAGATCTTCTAAATGAAAACGTATGCTATGCTATACAGTTGCAACACACCACAACTAATATAACAACTGGCTTCTCAAAGTCAACATAAAATGCTACTTTTAATGATTACTAAGTACTGAAGATGTTTTTCATCAAGGGGTTGAATAATTTTGAGACCCCTTTAGCTATTATGATCTTCTGTCGACATAATGAATAGCCAGATATTAGCTTCTGGCAGTGTTTCTGAGGGATCTTAGCCCATTCCTCATGGACAATGGTCTCATGTTCAGTAAGATCCTTGGGTTTGTTTGCTGCATCTGATTTTTACATTTTTTTTCTAGTGGATTCAAGTCAGGCGGCGGTGATGGCCACTCTAGAACCCTCAAGCACTTCATCTGACACCAAGCCTTGGTGGACTCTGAAGTATGCTTGGGGTCATTGTCCTGTTAGAAGATCCAATGACACCAAAGTTTCAGCTTCCTCACAGATGGCATAAAGTTTTCTTCAAAGATACTTGATTGAATCCATCTGGCCCTCTACACGCTGCAGGTTACCAGTGCCAGAGTTAGCAAAGCAGCCCCAGAGCAATACAAAGCCATGCTTCATGTAGGAAGGGTGCGCCTTTCTGCATATGCTTCATTCTTTTTCCTCCAAACATCCTGCTGATTCACGGGCCCAAAAAAGTGCAAGTCTTGTCACATCAGGCCATATAACAGAATTCCCCAAACTGCTATGATTCCGTCAATGATTTATTCTCTTAAACATATGGATAACCTTCTTGACTTAGCCATTTACGACATGCAGTTAAACATCTCCATCAACAAAGCAGTACAAAGTCCGGGTATTTGACGTGTTCTAAATCAAGTAATATAATCTGTGCCTGAGACAACACCTGATTTACAAATTTGTGGTCTAATGAGGATTTTATTTAGGGTTTGAATAATTCTGAACGTGCAATAATCATTAAAAGGGGCCATTTGTGTTGAATTTGGAGAAATCACGTTCGTTGTGTTGAGCTATTTAAATTGCTCGTTTCACTGATGTATTACAAACAGCTGCTAGTTAGTAATTTTTCGCCCAAAAAAAAAAAGTTTTAATGAGGATTGAATAATTTTGAGTGCAACTGTATATGCTTTTTAAATTCTGGCATCTAGTACCTGATATCTGAATTAGCTTTTACAATGGAACACTTTCACTCTTTAATATAATGCCTTCTGACCAATCCGCATCAAGAACAGTGCTGTGGTGTGAAACATCAGCAACATATTACATATCTATTCATTTTGGAGATCAGCTATAAAATTATGAACAACTTTGAACTACAGTCAGTAACCGTGGGTACTATGTCCATATGACATCCATGATCGATTAACCAGTAGCGGACAATTCATTCTTGAATTATCAGAATATACAGGTACAGAAGCGGTAGCTCAAACAGCACACTGTACATTTGGGTTTTCTGATACGTCATATAGAACCAAAGTTATCATTACTTTTAAAATGTGTAAATGATGTCAGTAACAGACATCTGCTGCAGGAATATGGGAATGATGACACAAAAATGTTGAACTTAAAATGTGTGTATTATTATTATGATGATGTCAAAGAAACAACCAAAACACGCGAATATGTGCCATTTCTTTGCCTATGCGACCTTTTTTTTTTTTTTAACCTTTTTATTAAATCATGTTTGGTTAAGATTAAATAATATTCAGTTCATCATATTAGATTGTGCTGAAAAAAGTGGTCACTGCACAATTTTTTTTATTTGTGTATATATTATATTAAAAAATGCAGTGACATTTATATATACAAAACATTTTTTTAAATTATTATTATTGATTTACAGTCAACATTTATGATTATGTCAGTGGCTTTCAGCAGTGTAACAGTCAGTAGTTTGTCATAATCACCTACTGGCTTTTGTACCAGTCAACTGATTTTAATAACAACAGTCAGAAACTGTGGACCACCCCACAGACTTGGGTCATTAGTCATTAGCTTTTAATTGCACTCATGGTCTTGTATAACAGTCAGTAACTTTCAACAGTCAACAGTCCATGGCCTTGTGGAACAGTCAGTAGCTTTCAGTAGCTTGTGTGACGTTCATGAACCCTAAATGGCAGCAAGAATTCAGGAATAATAGTCGACGTTCAGAAAATTCAATAGCAGTTTGGAGCTGTACATAGAAATTATTAGTTCTCAGGAAGAGGATCGATACATTTCTAGTACCAGTAATTGTCAGTACATGCCAGTAACGCGCAGCAGCAGTACCTCCTTGCATGTTGGGCACACTGAACGTGACGATCTTGCTGTTGGCAGGAAGAGGGATGACTTTGCCAGTTACTGACACGGGACTGCCTGAGATCTGGAAGGTTTGCCCCGACGTTGTGGAGACAGTGGTAACAGTGCTGCTGGACACTGTCATATTAAAAAAATATCCTTTATCATTTACATAATGATAAATGATGAAAAAATAATGGTGAGAAATCATTGAGGTGGGGAAAACAATTAACTGCTGAGAAGATTTGATGGGGTAAGGACAAGCAGCAGGCCCCCATTCGATCATGTTTGTAACGTTCGTTTGAAATTCACAATAGTGAATAGTGACTTTTTTTTTTTTTTTTACAGTTTCTGTTGCAGAACTGTCTCTGATGTCTCTGCATGTAGGAATGATTGAATAAGGCCCTGCAATTCCGTGAGTAACAAAACAAGATGCCACTGACGCCACACATGCGCTGCAGTCATCACAACACAGGACAAAAAAAGACAACAGTCAGTCATCGGTCAGCCAGCATTAGCATGCGGTGCGTCATCTCATGCGAGCCATGTCGTAAAACGTTCCACTCATTCAATGACGGTGAACTGCTGCGTATGATTGGAGGGTTAAGCAGGCATGGCTGTGCTTTGGCTAGCTAGCCACAATGGTTTAGGAACAGATACTTTTAAACTCAAAATCAAGGGGTTATAGAAATAAACAGGGATCTAAAATGAAAATGGAAATGACCACAATCTGACATTTAAATGTCACAGGAAAGTCACAGTATGCCGGTTATGTCTAAGAAGGAAGATGATCCTCCTTACCTTGACCTTGGACCCAGGTTGCAAAGGTTTGCTGGAAGTTTTTATTGTGCTGGAATGTGACTGGCGTGCCCATCTTGGTGGCCAGCACCACTTTGGCTCCAGGCGTGACCTGGCTGCTTAGGGAGCTCGTGGTCGCTTTGGGAGTGTTGGGGGTGGCAGGGCTGGCTGAGGGAGTGGAGGCTGCAGCGGCTTGCTGCTTTTGTTCCTGACGTTTCTGGAATGAGAGAACGCGACGATTCGAACTAAAGTCATATGAGGCAGCATCGAAAAATAAGGCTTTTTTCACTGGAAGGCAAGGTATGGCTCTGTACACTAGTAGCAACTGTCTAGAAAAGCTTCTCACTCTTTTCACAAGTCATTTAAGTCCATACGGGGCTCTTAATATGAAACACTTCTATTTCTATCCACCGAGGCTACTCGTGTTTGTTTAGTCCATTGTCATTTAGAATCTAACCTACTGTAAGTGGCTTTTGGCACGTCTGTTTATGCACGCCATTTGCACTTTGAAACTGAACCGGCTGAATGACTTGTTTTCAACTTTCCCAAGTTCTCCCACACCACCCAACTTGTGTGCTCTCTCCACCGGCTTCCTGTAGCTGCCCGCATCGGATTTAAATCACTTGTGCTTGCTTTCAAAGTTAAACATGGACCAACATCCATCTAGCTTAAAGCATTTATCACACCCAACACGTCACCACAGCGCAGCTCACAATTCGCCATCTCACAGGATACAAGGAATTTATGCAACAAGGCTCTTCGCTGTTCTAAGCTCTTCGGGTCAAGGACATGTGTTAGCAGTCTTTGAACACATTTGAACTGAATGTTTGCTCATTTGTATTGCAAGGATTGTTACAATGCACTAAAACAAATAAGGACTTGCTTTGAGTTCATGATAGATTTTTCTTCGTCTTCCCACCTGTTGCTGAAGTTCCAGCGCTTTCCTCCGAGCACTAACCCTGACCTGCTCTGCTGCATGGGCTTTCTCCCTTTCCGCTCTGGATAGGACAGAGAAACAAAACAATACATTACTTAAAAGAACCAGCGTGGTCTACAATGACTCCGAGAGAACGTAACAGGAGTCTTAAAAGGTATGATGCATTAAACTTAAGGCACAATGCTCTCAAAGCCACAGCATGCAAGCTATACACAAACAAAAGCAAACATAAAGACACACTTTCAGTAGGGAGGAAAAAAATACACATTTTATACACTAATATATTAAGAAAGAGTGGGTGTGTAACTTGTACCGCTCTGCAAATGCCCGGATTTCCCACAAGTGAAGATCTTCTTCAGGCACCCATGTTTCAATGATTATTGGGCCATCCTGCTTGCCAGGCTCGGGGCGTTTGGGCCGCAGAGCACTGGAGCGCAGGCCTTTCCTCTGTGGCGTGCATGTCTCAGCTGCAGATGGAAGCAGACAAAATTTCAGGCTCCTGTTGTTCAATATTTGACTGGTAAATGGAGTTTAAAATAACCCCCCCATAACTTATTACGGTATTTAACTAATGATCAGCATATGCCCACTTTAAAGTAACCAGCGATTTTGCGTTTATGCAAAACTGTGTCTTGTCTAGGACTGCAGCCAGTCATGGATGGTTTCGATAGGAAAGATGGCAGGCAACAAAACAAAACCTGGTGTGTGTTATGAATAACGGTGTGGAACGCACTACTGTACATCACTTTTTGACACAGGTAGCACAGCTCTACTGTATTTAAGCGAATTACTCATTAAATCACAACATTTATTTTGGATCAAAATTTTCTTCACATACACTTCATTTATAATACAGGGGTTGGACAATGAAACTGAAACCCTGGCCAATTTAGTGATGGAGGTTTCATGGCTAAATTTGACCGGCCTGGTGGCCAATCTTCATTGAGTGCGCATTCCACCAGTAAGAGAAGAATGTGAAGGTTTAATTAGTAATAGCACCGTTTTGCTTAAAATATTGCAATGCACACAACATTGTGTGTGACATATCAAGAGTTCAAGAGGAAAAATTTTTGGTGTGTGTCTCGCTGGCGCATCTGTCACCAAGACAGCAAGTCTTAGTGATGTATCAAGAGCCACGATATCCAGAGTAATGTCAGCATACCACCAAGAAGGACGAACCACATCCAACTGTGAACGCAAGAGGGAGCCGTCTGAAAGGGATGTCCGGGTGATAACCCCGACTGTATCCAAAAAAACATAAAACCACAGTGAGCAACTCACTGCAGAATTAAATGTGCACATCAACTCTCCTGTTTCCACCAAAACTGTTCGTCGGGAGCTTCACAGGGTCAATGTACATGGCCGGGCTGCTATAGCCAAACCTTTGGTCACTCATGCCAATGCCAAACGTCGGTTTCAATGGTGCCAGCAGCAAAAATCTTGGGCTGTGTACAAATTGAAACATGTATTGTTCTCTGATGAGTCCACCTTCACTGTCTTTCCCATATCCTGGAGAGTTACGGTGTGGAGAAGCCCCAAAGATGCGTAGCACTCAGACTGTTGCATGCCCAGAGTGAAGCATGGGGGTGGATCAGTGATGGTTTGGACTGCAATATCATGGCATTCCCTAGGCCCAATACTTGTGCTAGATGGGCGTGTCATTGCCAAGGACCACCGAACATTGTATCCTGAAGGCGGTGCCGTGTATCAGGATGATAATGCACCAATACACACAGCAAGACTGGTGACATAGTGTTTTGATGAACATGAAAGTGAAGTTGAACATCTCCCATGGCCTGCACAGTCACCAAATTTAAATATTATCAAGCCACTTTGGGGTGTTTTGGAGGAGCGAGTCAGGAAACGCTTTCTTCCACCAACATCACGGAGTGACCTGGACACTATTCTGCAAGAAGAATGGCTCAAAATCCCTCTGGCCACTGTGCAGGACTTGTATCCGTCATTCCCAAGACGAACTGATGCTGTATTTGCAGTAAAAGGAGGCCCTATACCATACCGATGAATTATTGTGGTCTAAAACCAGGAGTTTCAGTTTTATTGTCTCTTTTTTTCCCCCTGTATATTAATACATAATATATTATGGAGCATTAACATACACATTTTGGAAGAAGTCAAAGACTGATATTAACTTGTTAAATAAGGAGTAAAATAAGGGACTTCTAAAACATACTTTAAACATGAAAAACAATTTTAATAATTTGATAATGATGATCTTGACCCTGTTTGAATAATTGTTACTTAAGTGAGGCTAGAGCCGTAGTAGTATCATTATCATAGTAGCTTATTTGAAGGTATAAACTACTGTATCATATTAAATACATCACCTTTTTGGTATTTAGAAAATTTTAAATATTAACCCAACCAGAAAAATTGCACCATATTCCTTTTTGGGTATTACCATTGTTGGTTTTAAACAGAAATCAGTAAAAACAAACGTTCTTACATTTTATAGTTACTTCTTATAGTTTAAAGCTGTAACCTGAAAACCCTCCAACTGATGTTTGTTAAAAAAATTTTTTTTTTTAAAATTCATAATACAAAAAAGTACTCCGTCACCTCTAGGCATTTCAGGGACCCCTAGAGGACAGATGATCTTCCGTATGCAATATTCTGACCGGATCCCGTAACGGCCAACGTCTCTGCGCTTGATGATCTCTGTGGTGGTGATCTCAGTCTCAGATGTTTCTGCATCACACAAAGACAGGTTGTGCATGTGTAATGTAATATATAGCAAATGCAGGGGAAAATAACCTGAGAAGTTTTCTTTCAATTAAATTTCACTGCAATTTTATTTGCATAGCGATTTTAACATTGGTCGTTGTCGCAAAGCAGCTTTACAAAATCAAAAGAGAATTATGGAAATGAGCATGAAAAGTGTGAGGAAATATATATAAATCAAAATGAGGAAAATAAAAAAATGGCTTCAATTTGCTAGGTAGCATAAAGCTTGTACTTTGAAACAATGGAAAAAAAGTTGCGTGTTCTGATGAGTCCTGACTGATCCTATTACAGAGCGATTGGTACTTCAGGGTAAGAAGAGAAGCACATGAAATGTGTGTATACATCATGCTCTGTGGCAGCTTTGGAGGCAGGTTTATGATCTGGGGCTACTTCAGTTGCTCAGGTCTAGGCTCAGCAACAGTATGTGGCAATAAATGAAAGTTAGCTTAAACCATGAATGTATTGAATAAAACAGGTTCTCTCATGAATGGAGTTTTTATTTCCTGAAAGCACAGGCATGATCCAGGACTCAAATTGTGAAAGAGTGGTTCTGGGAGAATGAGGAATCATTTTCACACATGAACTGGCCCCCACATTCTATGCGGTAATCAAAGCTAAAGGTATGACTTTTTTTTTTGGCCAGGTAGTGTATAAGCCTAACTATTTACCTAGTTAAGTGCTTTAATAAATATTGTGGGAAATTACCATGTACAAATAATGTTTTAACATGAAAGAAAGTACTCAAATGTAGCTAACATCTTTGTTTTCTCATACCTACCTAATCAAGGAAAGTGAACAATATAAACAGTGGTTACCTGTGCGTGTCGTGCCAGCATTAGATGAAGGTTTTACAGCCATGTCGTCCCATCGAAGACAGGCCCAAAGAAGCCGCAACATCAGACTCACTCCTGCTAACGAATTAACAGTCTGGAGACGATACCTAAATCCCAACAACAACCATTCCCACCAATTGTTATCAAAAACCCGGACAAAGTATGGGTATAGACAATACAATATAGCATGGATAGTACATTAATGTACATTAATAGTTGCTTTGAACAATGCTGGTGTCTGGTGTAAAGACCACTTTGATTACCATCAAAAGTTGGATCCAACAATGCTAAACAATATTATTTAACACGTATAAATATGAAATATTTTACATGGAACAAAAACAAACAACAACAAAAAAAAAACACAGTTAATTGTGCCACCCTATCTTCCAAGGACATGCCCACTCACCTCCAGGTGATGCTAAATGTGGGTCTGGGAGACGGGTACGGCCAGATGTCTTGGGCTGGTTTGGCATTGTAGTTGAAAATTGACACTTCCCTAAAGCCACCCTTGCGGGCCATCTTCTTGAGCTCTTCACTGGGAAGAACGAAGATGCTCTTCTTACAACTCTTGGTGGAAAACTTGCGGTAAGATGGAAGTGCTGCTTCAGATCGCACTTTCTTGGTGCGAGAAAAGTGAATGAGCTGCACCCGTTCTCTTGTGGACTTCTCTCGTGTTACTGTCTTAGAGACTCCCAAGGACGAGGTTTCTGTGGATGAAGGTGCCATGGCGGTTTTTGTTTCCTGCGTCACAGTGGTTTTGGTTGTGGTAGTTAGGGTGGAAATGGTGTTGCTCTGTGTCACTGTATTACTGCTTATCGTCTGAGACTCGGTGGTGGTCGTTACGGTGGTAGTAACTTGCATGGCCGCGTCTGTTGTGGGAGAACCGCTGGTGCAACTGCTCTCTACAAAATCATTGCTGAGGCTTGATTCTTCCGCTGACAGCACTGGGGAGGGAACGAGTGTCCTCTGGGATACTGTGCCACCCCCGTCTAACCCGGCTTCCATGCTGTTGTGTTCTTTGCTATCCAGTCCAGGCTCTGATTTGGGAATGGTTGGAGAAGACAGTGCCAGATCCTCCACGGTGACACCGAGACGGGGCACCTTCTGTGGTGGAAGATACTCTGGGTTTCCCCCTGCTATGGTGGTGCTGCTGATTCCATTCACTAAAGGCTTCAGAGGATCCTTGAGCGACAGAGCCTTCTTATCGTCCTCTATCCTCTTATCATTCACCTTGTTCACCACACTATTGGTCAGAGAATCCTTGGTATCTAAATCCTTAACATGCTGTCCATTCATTTGCAAGAGAACAGGACTATTTCCTTTGCTCTCCTGTTCCCGGGAGCCATCCCTATTCTGTCCTAACAACGTACTTGAGCTTATTTGCTGGTTCACTGCGCTAACTAATCTTTGCTCACTACTGCCACCGGTGGACGGGAGAACGGTACCGTTTTCACTCTGGCTTGTGTTATGATTATTAACACATTGCTTAGTCCCCTGAATGTCCCCTGAGTTAAGTGGCATTGTCTTTTCAACACTGGACTGGCAGAGCCCGGATGTGGGACCACCTTCACCAGGTTTTACTTGCCCAATGCACCCATCGGTTGACCCATTTATCCCAGAACTCTCCAAAGATGAGTCGGATTCCGTGGTTGACTCCAGCGTGACCGCAATTTCCTTCTTGACCTCTGATTTGACCTCAGGCTGTATGCACGCTACTGCTCCATGTGGCTCCATTTTAAACTTGAGCCTCTGGATCACAACCTTAGGATTGGCACTAATAGCTGACTTCTTCTGTCTTTCCTCGATGGCCTGTTGCTTGACCCGGTGCTCAAGCAGCTCATCAAGCTTGGCGGAGTTGACCTTTTTCTTGTAAGCTGTGCGGAGCAAGAAGCCCTCACTCACGTTGACCACATCACTGAAGAAAGGTTTTGGGACCAGATGAGTACCAGGTACGTCTGCTTCAACTTCCATCCCTTCTTCCTTCATATCATCGGCCTTTCTTTCATTCTCCTCTTCTTCTGCCCTGTCGCTCTTATGCATTTCAGGACTCTTTGCAACATTAGAGTCTGCAGGAATTTTGACACTCTTGCCAGCTTATCACAAAAAAAAATAGAAGAAACATTTATAAAAACTTCATCTCTCATTTGATCAGTAAGTAAATATAACAAAACAAAGGAAATCAATTAAAGGGTAATGGACTAAAAGTAAACAGAACAATGAAATCAAATACTTATTCTAGGCAGCCAAGATACATAAATTGAAAACAGACTGCACTAGTTATCGAACAGCACCAGAACTACCTTCTATCTGTTGCCGGTAGTTTGCGTTAGTGTTCCCGGGAAGTCGTGGAACAAATCGATAGACGCGAGTCTTGCTGATCCAGCACCAGCCTCCGTAACCGGTCACCCTGTACTCCTCTCCTTTCTGTTTCCAAACCTTCACACCGAACAGACGGACAACAAAATAGTCCTATCACAACTTTATTCTACTTGGTGTTTATTTTGCTACCTTGTTAATCATGTTTTACATGATTGCTGACTCTGTGAATGAATCTGAACAAATCTTTTCACCTGATGTTTAATACGGAAGGTGTATTTGACCCAAGTGGCCTGCTGCATGGTCTCTTCTTCCTCCTGCTTCTTTTCCCTCTTCCTCACCTTCTCCTTCTCCTCCCGCTCGAGGGATGTCACGCGGTGCAGCCTGAACCACACACACATACATACATTCGAATGAACTCAGCCCACCAACCCACTTTTTCTCACAAACACACACCCTCACAGTTTGATGAAAGAGCCACTACAGTGACTCCTGGGTTTGCACTGGAACACGGCCAGGTTCAACACTACTTTAAAGAGCTCATGGTGGGTCTGCAGAGGAAAACATGCGGGCTCATGGAACCGTTAACCCAGGGGCCAAAGGATTAGGGCCGGAAACGTGTGTGCTCTGAGCATGGCTTTAAGTGGGCTGTGCTCGGGAACAAGCACTGTGTTTAAATATTGGTTTACTGCCCCTTTGATGCTCGGCAAACATCCTTACGTGAAACGCGTGCGGCACGAGCGACTCTGAGGGAGAATTCTGGCGAAATGTGATTAAACGGCGTTCTGCTTCGTTTGATTTCAAACAGCCGCAGAAAGCAAATAAGAGAAACCTAAACACACTGGAAACACCTAACGAGTCAGCAGCAAAAGTCAATCCCGAACAGCTAGACGTTTTGTAGGGTCTTTTCGCTTTTAACTACGACTTTGACTGGGCATGAACTCTGAGGGTTTTGTAATATTCCGCTGCACTTGATTAAATGCTGTTGGTATGGAATAATCAAGTTCAGGAATTGCACTAAACAGGCTACACCATAAACTCATCCATTCATTTACACCTTGAATGGGACCTACTAAGATTTAAATATTAAACTAGCTTACCTACAACTAAATCCCCCAGAATAAAAAAGTGCTATATGCTAACCCTTCATCTAAACATCCCGAGCTGCAGTTCCAGGACTTTGAGTAAGCACTTTTCTAGAGACTCAGAAACATTGAGGTGGATCTCGTCACACTGTGTTTGAATGATGTACCATCTCGCATGCAATTTTAATATTCTTTGTTGAGCTAAGGTTGTTGTAGTGTGTGAGCATGAGCTTCTAACTGCAACTTCAAACCATTGCGTGTTCCAAACATGATATCATAATTTAAAGCCACAGTTTGATTTTAACGGCCACAGTTTGCACACAGAGGAAGTTTTGTTGCTTTGCGAAATAAACCAACACTGCAACCACAACAATTTTCCCTCCTACGTTTGTGTCTCTTTCACTATTTTTTTACTTACTTTTTTGTGATATTTGTTTATCAGGGATTAAAATAGTAGCGAAATGTTTGTCTGTTGCTGTCATTTTGTTGTGAGCTCCAATGGGAGGATGTGCATGTGTGTTTTATGTACCTGGCACAATCGTTTGATTCTGAGCAGACCCAGACAAATAACCGAGTACTGCTCTTCTGAGCTGTTTGTGTGAGAATCTACCATCTAGTGCACTTGCTTTTTTAAAAAAAAAAAAAATTTTTTTATAACAATTTAAACTTATTTTACATTTCTGGACAGTCCATAGTGCATGGATCCACCAGGAGTGTGTGCCTTACCGTGTATGTCCCAGTGAGTCCTTCCAAATAGGCAGCATGGCCACGGGTTTGATGGCACACTCAAGAATAGCTAAGGCCAAAGCAAACTCCCGCGCCTTGCTGCATATCTGCACGGCCTTGCTCCAGTTTGCCCTGAGAGACCACAGACACACGCAAAAATCCCCTGAAACAGGCAAATACTTTTCACCTAACTCAATGCATTGCTATAGAAAGCTATATAATGCAAAATTACAAATTAGGGATGTGTCAACTTATTCCTAAGATGGGGGGAGGGGTGTACAGTGAGGGCACGTACTGTTGAAATATTTACATGACCCCAAACTGTGATATTACTGCCCCTGCTTTCTAGATCACTATAACTGGATGAGGTACCTATGGGAGTCCCAGTTGGGGTGCAGAAATGGTGCTGGGATGTTGTTCTCCAGCTGGATAATAGTGAGCCTGAGCGTGCAGGTGGTGAGCACCCTAGAGCCATAAATCGAGCCGTTCCATTTGAAGTCTCCAGCAGGTGTCAGGCAGAACTTGTGCGAGAGATGTCTACGTTTATCGTGGTCCTCGCGGTGCTGGTGCTTGTTGAGAGCCAGAGTATTGGTGCTATACTGGTTCTGGTAGACACGGTACTTGCCTTCCTGACCCAGGCGGAAATAGGTGCTCGAGGACCCCTTCATGACCGGGTCTTTGGTGTTGCGCATGTTGAGACGGGCCACTTCTGCTTGCTGACTTGCCATTAGTACCTGAAGAAAAGATAAAAGAATATTCGGCAAACCTACCAGAACCATTTGGTTCAGTTTTAGATCCTATAAGTGTCACCGTTAACTCTATTCATGTCACAAAAAGAACAACTGCCTAACATGTGAATCCATTAAGCACACAAATGCTCACATCTCTTCCATCCTTGAACAGTCGATAAGACTCTTGGAGCGCTGCTGCCACCTGCTGGCTCTTCTGCTGACTCAGTTTGCTGTCTGGGTTGCGCAGACGCGTCACCATACGCGTGGCTGCCAACGTTGGGTGCATTCCTATCGGCGTCTCACTGCTGCCTTTCTCCTTCCCTTCACCTAAAGCACACACACAGACGAAACAATGAGTGTAAAATAAACCACACACAGAACGTCCAGAAGGAGTGACGACTGATGTTACAATTTTATTAAACATACTCCGATCAATGCTCGAGTCTGTAGATTTTACAGTTTGTGCCAACACAAAACGCCACATTTGAGCAATGCCCTTTCTTACTCTTCTCATCCTTAGTGGAGGTGCAAGCCTTCTCTGCAGCATCCAGATTGTCTCGTCCTTTCAGACTGCCTCTACTGTTCTCATCAGTGGTTTGTGGGGACAGGGGCACTTCCTCAACGTTGGCGCCTGAATTTAAGGATGTATCTGTAGAAAGAAAAGATTTCAAATGGGTGATGTACTGTACGCACAAAAGTATTAAAAAGCAAGAATAAACCAAACAACCAAAAAACAAAGAGCAAGAGAGAGACAGGGAGTGAGAGAGAGATAGAGAGAGGAAATCACAGCCACACAGATATTTGAAGCCATATTATTAACATTATGTGACAAATAACAAAAGATTATTCTTTCACTCTTGAACCAGAAAAAAAAGGACACACACGTGTACTTTTCTGTTACAGTTTGAACCCGAACGCATGACACAACAATCTGCTCTGAATCATCAAAAGCTTGCAGTTTTGCAGGAAGCGACAAGCAAAAGACTGCCTAAAACAGCAAGCAAATAATTTAAAGCATGAGAGCGTGTAAATACACGAAACGATGGAGAAGACCAAGAGGATAACCCAAGTGCAATAAAAGAGCACAAGCAGCTAGAGTACGTGTTTCCGGAGGTGTACCTGCTGTCTCCGGACCGCTCCCTTTCTGGGACTCACTGGGCTCGATTGGCCCATCAGAAGACCCGGGTAGCTGGGGGACAGGGGACGGAGAAGCCCCCGTGGACACTGAATCACAGGACGCCTCAGCTACACAGGAACACATTGATGTGTCGACTAGTTTCTTATAAAATCCTGAACAAAGTATAAGCCACTCCAAAGCATGAGGGCAAATTTATGAGCCATTTCAGAGCCACTTTAAATAAAAAATTTCTACAACAATCAATATATTTCAAGATTTCCTAATAATCTCTTCTGTCTTTTCAATCTGAAATTCCTTTGCGAATCATGTTACAAGAATAATAATGGTTAGGCTTCCCATTCATTGTTCCAAAACAATTGTTTGTCATTAAACACACAAAAGCTTTTTTTCAACTTAAAGTGAAGGTAAAGGTTTAAGGGAATCGAAATGCACTTATTACTACCTGCACAGTTTTCCTCCTCCTCAGTGTCTTGTTGGGCCTTTAGTGATGCGTCTTCAA
This sequence comes from Clarias magur, assembly GCA_013621035.1. NCBI lineage: Eukaryota > Metazoa > Chordata > Actinopteri > Siluriformes > Clariidae > Clarias > Clarias magur. Next base: position 456,598 of record QNUK01000221.1, read on the forward strand.
AGACCTCGGACTCCATGGAGAACGGCTCCTCCTGCCATTCCTCCCTTTTGGATTTCTGCACCTCCTCTGCAGCTTTCTTCTTCACCTGCTCCATCTCCTGCTCCTGCTTGGATCTCACACGCTCCAGGATCTCCTCTGAGAGAAACAGAAAAAGAGTCTATAAGAAAGAGGAACTGATCTGGTTTAACCCAGTGCACATTCAAAAAGCCTGTAGTGCTGGGCGATTCTCTCAATTAATTCAGTTAAATGGAATTGGAATTAACGGTTTAATGCAGAGTTGCGGCGTGCAACTCTACACACTTGGGACCTGTTCTGCATGGTTTTTATGCTTCCGTGACAACAGATAAAGATCTGAAATTAGATAAAGATCATTTCAGATCTGATCTGAAAAGATCGTACCCACATCGAAACATGCTGTAAATAACTGCATTTTGTTTCTCACTTGAACAGATGATCTAAAAGTAAAGATGAAAGACAAACATGTTTTCACTTTTTCATATTAGGAGCCTATTTACAGACAGCAGGCAGACGGCCAAATTATTACCAACTGTCAGCTTCTTCCGCGAGTCATGCTAACAAAAAACACGTCAGCTAACTAAAAAACCAGCCAAGGCATCCATAAAACCTTTGTGAAATGATACTTTATTTACTCCGTGCAAGAAAAGTGTGAAATACAGTGAACGCTATAGGAGTGACAGAATGACCAGTGCAGTGCAACACATGGCATGATCAGAAAATTAATAAAAACCGCATTGGTTAATATTACATCTACTTCCCTACGTCCTGTTTGCAGTGTGAGAAACACCACAAGCCTCCACTGGGCTCAGGCTCAGCCATTTGAACTGTTGTTTGGGACATGGTTCAAGGGACTGATAGATGTTACGAATGAGGACTGTTAAGCGCAGCCCTCATCCCTCTGATCTGTAGTAGACTACGTCCAGGAGGTACACAGATAAGTCAACCACATCCTCCCAATATGGGTGGAACAAGTGGAACAGCAGCGTGACCATAATTGAACAGCCTCGGGAGTTTAAACCTAGAGATTGCATGCTGCTGCTGCTTCGTGGCAGGGCCCCTAAATCGTCAAAGAGTGATCGAGCCTGTGAACCATGTCCTGCATCAACCCGAAATGAACAAAGCTATATCATATAAACTTTCTTAGAAGATTAACTGAAACGTTTTCTGCTGTCGCAGCTGTTTCCACTGTATCCACCGCATTGTGAGGTAGAAGCCTGGGCAAACGTGGAGAGGAGCCCATTGGACCAGGGCTCACACACCTCATCCATCATGAAATTAATCCCTTGCTTGTGATCGTGTGGCAGCGACTCTATTGAGCCCCGCAGGCCTGCTGTAATGCCATCAAAGCAGAGGTTGCCCAGACGCTCCATAAAAGCGTTACAGTCCACCGGGTCCTGGTCAAGCCCCATCGTGGTGGTCTCCAAGCCTGATGGGACAATATGCCTTTGGTATTATAAAAGATTTGTGGCTAATCTCTCTTCTTTGGCAACACTACCCGACCACCTCTCTAAACATCATTTACCAGGAAGGGCCAGCCCAAAAAATGCTGTAGCAAACAGCAACCAAGAATTGTACCTCACCACTTTCCTGGTCCTCTGCAACCCAGGTTTCAACCGCTCTTTCCTGGTGCACATAAACGTGTCTGGAATAGGTCTGGTAGCCGTGATGTCCCATGATTTCAACACTGAGGAACACCCTCACCCTCTCTAACATCAATCTGTGGCTCTGCCATTGAGGGTGGGGATGATTAATGTCACCAGAAAATGTTGAGAGAAAGTGAGAGAAAATGAAACCAAAAAGTACATTCAGCACCATGGCCAGCGCTCCAACAAGAGCATGCAGGGGCGGGGCCACAAACCTTGGCACATCTGGTACCTTATTTCAACTCATTGTCCCGCATCCGCTGCTTATAGTGCACTGCTTGTTGCTGTGTCTTTCAGACCCTGACTGTGGCTGCAGCCAGACTGTTCCTTCCACCACTGCTGCATGCTTTCCACACCGCCACCCAGTGTTGTCCCGCCCCACCTTTTTCTAAATAAAGTAGCACAAGTTTTTTTCTGTGGTGCCCCTCTGTGTGCTCTTACAATGCTTAAACAGTCTTGAGAGATGCAGCGTTCTTGTATTGTACACAACCAACTGTCATTCGATTCGACATGTAATATATACTAATCCAGAAAATTCATTCAAGAATTAAACTTTCAGTGGTGATCGATGGATGGGAAATTTTGGCTCAAGCATCAGGATAAAATACTCCTGTAACATGTACATTACTTACTCCCTCATTGGCTATACCACTTCATCCTGTGTACAGTTTTCACATTATGCACGACTGATTTGTACCATGACCAGGAACGATTGCTATGCCTTCCACACTCCCAGCAAACGTTCACATAATTTTTGCTTTCCATTCTGAGGTACACCTGGGTATTTAAACTCTCTGATGCAGCATGTGGCAGTATGCACCTACTTGGTTTGTGAGCCGCCATTAAACACAAGAGAAGAGGACTAAAAAGTTAAACTTTGCACTATGCCTAATATGGTTGATAGTTCTGAAAAAAAAAAAAAAAACGGTTGAGTAATTCTCTTGCATGCCTTTCTAATTTATCAGCTATGGCTGAGTAGGTCAGAGGATGACGGACACGTGCTATACACACACAGATTGGGAAGGAGACAGATGTCACTAATGACACATCTAAGCAGCGATCTACATCCTTTCTCAAGAACGACTGGTTCTGATTCAATCTGAGCATGGTTTCCGAACACATAATGATTGTGTTCTCACTGACTAAAATGAACCAGACTTTGGGGTTAAGTGTTCTCAGAAACGATCCCAGGGCCCTAATGTGATGACACCCTTAACTGTTTGATCCACCACTGCCACACTTCCGTTCGGGATCATCTAATGGAGTCTTTCACATCCATCAGTCTTCTTGTTAAGTCTACTTCAGAGAGCAACTGATACTTTTGCTTTATCTGCTGTTTGGTTTTATTTGTTTTCCTACCGCAGATAATTAAACAGACTCTAATCAATGATATTGATTCTTTTAAACCAATGAAGATCACCTTTCTACAGAACTTTTACAATGTCAATATTTATCCACAAGTGAATGTGATTGAAGGGAGGAAAATACACCAGGGTTCAATTACAGTTAACTAACCTCATGCATGACCTAGCTGATACTTACCATTAACTACAGACAGGTAAGACTTGTTATTGCCTCTGGCTTTGTTAGTAAGCTCCTCTGTTGTGTCCATGTGTGAGTGGATCTCGTCTCGTAGCTCCTCCAGTGTGGCACAAAGCTGTTTCTCCCAGCGCGACTTATCCAGCATTTCTAACAGCTCTGCCAGCTGCACCTTGGTACTATAATACCAGATGGTCTTGTTCTCATGTTCGCCGTCCTCCTCGCTGAGAAAGGGCACCAAACAAATCGTTTTCTTTACTATGAATAAGTCTGTAAATAGCACTGTAGTATTTTAAATAATCAACAGATTCATCACCAACATTCTAACAAATACAATTTATTACTCATCACATTGTGCGAGATGATTCCAGTGAAACCTTCCCCGAATAATAGAAAAACTTGTGTCCCTGTCAGGATAGAATAAAAGTTCTTCACATGTCTTTCTACACTATAAAACAATGCTGAGGCCATCCACAATATGCAATAATCTCGTTTGAACAGTTGATCGAGACGTTTCTGCTACTTGTGCTCTATAAGTCCTTCATAGCGACATTAATCTGGGATGCAGTTTGTTAATTGGTGATTTTTGAGGCTGGTAAATCTAAAATAAACTGGGTTGTCGTTAATGAGAGCCAGCTTCATCATGGTGCTTAATGGGTATTGCAAATGCACTTGGCAATACTGTTCTTGCAAGAACAGCTGACCTTCATGGCTTAAAATAACTGATTATTGTTGTTGTTGTACCTAATGCCATATGTGATATTTCACAGTTTTGAAACAAATCCAAACATTTTATATACCAAGTTCAAGCTTGAAATGAGGTGTTTAAACATAATGTGCTTCATATTGGGACAATTTGACGCATTGACGTTGCATGTACGTTCACTCATTCACTCACTCATCTTCTATATCGCACAATCCTGTATTCAGGGTCTCAGGGGACGACTGGAGTCAATCCCAGGAGACTTGGGGCACTAGGCGGGGTATACCTTGGACAGGGTGCTAATCCATCGCAGGGCACACACACTATGGCCAATTTTGGAACGCCAATTAACCTAACCTACATGCCTTTGGACTGTGAGAGGAAACCGGAGTATCCGGAAGAAACATGCAAACTCCATGCACACAGAGACAGGAATCGAACTCGGACCCTGGAAGTGCAGGGCGACAGTGCTAACCACTACACCACAAGCTGCAAATACACATCACTTTTAAATTAATTCTGCAGCCAGCTGCACTACACAAACTGCAATACGCAGTAAAAGAACAAATTCCTAGCTGCCCTTCGTATGTCTGTCTGAATATAAAGATAATATAAATGTCTGAAATAAAGACATAACCTAACTGAGTTACTAACATATTACATATTAATTAATTATCTAGGCATCATTCAATTTATGTACTACAAACCTAAGAGAATCTTATTATCAAGGTCATTTCTAAACTTCAAGGAACTGATACCACATGTGAAAAATGCTGCACACTCACACTATGATCCTTCGGTTCAAGAACCAGTATTTCCTCCTGTGACGGTCGAATCCAATCGGCTCGTGTCTGATGTAAGGACGGGTCTTCTGGCTCTCTGGGATGCTGTCACCCACACCCGGCACCTGGTGAGCAACACACACCTCACACTGCCACTCCTCCTCGGGCACCTGGAGCAGCGGCGGCTTCACGCACTCCAGGTGATAGACGGCCGAGCAGGTCTCGCAGCATAGCAGGTCGCCAAGGTGATGACACATGCGGCAGTGATCGTCGTACGTGACCACACCCTCCGATATCAGCTCCTCCCGCGCCACATTCGTCGCCAAGAACTGATCCACCAGGAACTGCAAGACTGCACGGAGGAGATATAGAAAAAAAAAAAACATTTGTAAACAGACATATGTTCCTTAAGGCATAACAGCAGCTTTAAGAATACGTACTGATGTAAAAGGTGGAATGGGTAAGCATGTGATCATGCTAAGCATGTTAATGCATAACATAATTATAGTGACCGAGAAGTGCCTTTACCAGTTTGAATGAATGGTAATTTTTTTCTTTTTGAAATTGTTTTGCTATTTTATTTTCAGTTTTGTTATTTTGCACTTCTCAACCACCATACATAACAGAATATACTTTATATAATAACTACTGCTGTTATGAAAAATAAAAAAACCCCTCCTGAACAATCAGAATCAAGCATGCAACAGTACTGCGAAACATGCCATACTATGTTAATGCAAAATATTCATCAGCTCCTGATTAAATCCATCTCCAGAGATCCAAACCAACCTTTCAGCTTGCTCTCAAGAGGTTCGTATGGGAAGTCGTCTTTGTTAAGGACGCTCAGAACGTGCTGGTACTCGGGGTCACTCTCACAGTACGCCCGCACCACCTCAGGCCACGTCATCCCATCCATGAAATAGAGTGTCGAATTCACGCTGTCCTTCACATCTGCGGGGCCGAAACTCGTGTTAGAAGTGTCCTCCTCGCGCAGGATGGCCTTCATCAACGAAATGTGAGTCTCGGCTAGCAGCGTGCACTGTTCCTGTCCTGACAACGCAGCACAGAAGTCCTCGAAGCGGAACGGAGAGAGCCGCAGCACCGTGCTGAAGTTGCGCAGCACTTCGTAGATGGAGGATGCCGTGAGGAGGTTTGTCGCTGTGACCAGGACATCGTCAGATGACTTGGGGAGCTCCAGTGGTGGGACATTCTCCGCCACGAAGACAGGGGGACGTGGACGATGCATGCGAGTTCTCTTGCGGCCTTAAGGAAAGGAATAGGAACAGAAATGATCTTAAGTATAATTTGTATATATAATATGTATAAAATTTAAAAATAGAAGAAAAAAAATACTTGAGGAAGTTCTTCGTGTGGAAATCCAAAGATCAAGTGTTAGAAATATGGGGACAACAAAAAATTAAGCACGACTGATTTGTACCGTGCCAAGGAACGACTCCTCGCTCCTCCCCCCTACAAACTGGCCAGCATCCATATTGTTTTTGTTCTCCGTTCTCGGGTACACTTCCGTATTTACACTCTGATACAGCAGATGGCAGCATGCATATTTCTAAAGAAATATCAAAAATAATGCTCTTGTGTGCCCTTGAGATCTTTCATGCAGAGATTTTAGAGGAGACAGATGGCAATGATGTTGCGTCTAAAAAGCGATCTACTTTTGTTCTCAGGTATGACTGGCTTCCATTTTTAAATTAACCTGTGCCCGAGTACACTGTATCGTTCCCAGGGTCACCCCTTCATTTCATGTGGATTCGGTTCCTGAGCGTGGAACGATCGTGTTCTCACTGATCAAAATGGAGAAGACTTTAGGGTCATGTGTTCCAGGGCCCTAATGTGAAAACGCCATAAGAGGCCAAAAACAATAAACAGAGAGATATGAATAGGTGGATGGATGATAAAGAGAAAGACAGACACATGGAAATTTAGGAGTGAAGACTCAACAGTGAGAGACAGAAAAATAGAGACATCTGGACAGACATAACAGTGGGAAGACAGATATATGCCTCAATATACCGTATAGATTAATGTATCGAGTAACGTGACGATATCTACAATCTACATACATCAACAATGCAAAAACAGTCAATCTATAATCACAGTTATAACACCAATTGCCAATTATCCAAAATTATTATATTCATGCTGACTGCTAACCTCACACTATTTCACAAAGACCAAACCTTTTCCTCATGTCACAGCTCTAATTTGTCTCGCACGGCTGCAGTCCTGTCACTCACAAGTTAACACTTGGCTGATCAACACAATACAGAAGCCGTGTTTCCGTCAGTCTGACACTTCGATCCACTTCCTTTTCAAATGAGGACTCGCATCATTGGTCAGCGCCATCAAAACAGTTCCTCAGCATTATTAAATGCAAGCATGAAGACGCCAAATTATTCAACACGAAAGCCAACACTAAAGCTTAGACAGCTCAAGAGCCGAGTTTGTTAATTTTGTCATTACTCCCATCGACATTTAATACGGGGATTTTTTTTGCCTGCCGAATGCTGCCAAACAGATAAAGAGGCGATAAATGACTTTATGAATGCATTTAAACTTGTTACTACCAATATTCCAAATTTCCTTCCAACAATAACGACGCTGCCATCCTCTACCGAGATCTCTAGGGGTGGAAGATTCGGAAACAAATTCGGCTCAGTGGAATGGGGGCCTTAGAGCTGAAGTTAACAACAGAGTCGTGTGGGAAATGAAGTCACCAACTTACCTCCTCTTGGGCACTTTCACAGATCTGTATCAAAACCTACTGGCTGGCACATTCTCTTCACGCTGCTGTAGCAACTACAAGCAGCTCTGTGCAAAGAAAAAGCCACACCAAGTGCAGCACTCGATTAGGAATAACTTGATCCCATTTTAAATACATGTAACAACATGGCTGCAGGTTCCCACAACACACAATCCCTTGAGTGCACCGCCTCAAATAAGCGAGAGGTGCGAGGGGAAAATCCTTCCATTGTATATTGACTATCGCTTCAAGAAACAAGACCTATGCATATTCCTGGGCTCGGTCAGGGGTTCCTATCAGTCTAGACACTTCTATGAGGAGTAGCTCAGAAAGTCTTTGTTCAGAAGTGATGGAGCGATGCAGGAAACCTGTTTTGTCCAGAAAAGTAATAAATACAGTATGGAGTTGGGAGCTGTGCCAATCTGTCCTGGTCTCAACTGCCCAGGTTTATTGGAATTGTCCGACTCTGAGATTATGGCATATAGATGTTTTATTAAATATGTTAATTATTCAACACTATCCAACTTTTTAAGTCTTGATATGGAGGTTTAACCAGAGAATTTTTTGTCAGACAAATTTACTTTTAGTAGTCACTGATTAAGAGACAGTGATGGGCTGCTTTAAAGACCAAGTTAGCTAAGTGCCTCACGTTCACACTGCTGCTAATTGAGAATACACACATCTCTGCCACTGCTCTTTGGTTTGCCACTAACCCCAATAACCAATCCTGGCTCACCACTAATCTCAGCCACCAGTCCCTGCTCAGTACTGATCTCAACAACCAATCACCGCTCAGCAATGTTAGCCAACAATAAGACACTGAGTAGCACTAATCCCAACAATCACTGCTAGTCCCTCCCTCACCACTGTTCGCAATAACCAATCACCACCCTCCTCAACAACCATGTACTGGTCACCACTGTTTCCCCAACAACCAATCACGGCTCAATACTTTTCTTAACAAACCAATCATCGCTGCTCCCAACAACCAATCAATGCTCATGACTGATCTCAACAACCAATCGCTGATCACCACGCTTTCATAACAACCAATCATGAAGCAGCACGAATCCCAACAATCCCTGCTCACCACTGATCCCAACAACCAATCACTGCTAATGATTGTTGAGATTGTTGAGTTAAAATTGTTGAACAATTTTAAACGTTCTTCTGGCCTAAATGTAAAAGTAATATAAGAGGAGTATCATGTGTTAGTCTCACTAGAGCAGCTCTTAGTTCATAATCATGCTCGCTACAGTCTCAATATCCAAGATTCACCGACCCTTTCGCACTACACAACAGCAACAGATCATTTAAATGCAGACAACGCACAATGCAATCTTTCACCTGGAGAGATCCCTGCCCAAGCACAGCTGATCCCCAAATCTATCAATCGTTCTCATGCAAACCACAAGAGATGCCCATCATGTGACGGTCACCATTTATGTCCTAAAATGTGATGGAAATCTTAACGCAGAAGAGATGGGTCACGTATAGTGAAAAAGAAACATAGTTATTGTTGAACTGTGCATCAACATGAAACATGTTTGTGACTATTTTGGCTGTTCCTAACACCCATTAGGGCATGGCATGCCAGTTAACTTCTTATAAAAGCAATATTACACGGCTTATATTTGTCTTCACCCTCAGACACAAATAGATAATAAACCTGTGGGTGATAAATGGGATTTCTTCTAGAGCTTCTGCTGGATGTTTTTCAGCGCTGTACTTGGAACTAGTCACAGAGGGAGAATCAGATAAGCTTGAAAATAGATAAACTGAGATTGCTAACAGATTGAGAAAATCAGGATGCTGGACTGTGTGCACTAGGCTTTAGCTACACTTGCATTTTATTTAGGTGTCTAGCAGGTGTTAGGGATTTTTTTCAAAATGCTCGGATCACGCAATACAATAACCAGGGTGCACCTGATACAATGTTATCACAATACCCATGTGCTGATACGATTTGTATTGCAATTCTTTAAATATCACGATTTTATAAAATTATATACAGCGAAAATATACAGCGATTCTATTACAATTCTAAACAAACTTAGCAAACGTGTGCTCTAACACAGGATACTGTGAATTTTTAAAAAGGAATATAAGAGGGATCGTTTAAGAGTGCACCAGCTGTAGGATTACAGAGGAACTGAAACATTTCATCACTCCAAATGAAAATGTCTGTGTTTTGAGTCTGTGTGACGATACACAAATTGCCACACAAAATAATCATGATATGTAACCAAATCTACCCCCCCACATCTCTGTCTTTTTTGTAAATGTAAACAGATCCCTGCTGTGACCAAAGAGCTCTTTTTATTAGAAACAATCAAGAAACTATTTCACTATGCTTTTACGTTTGCAATGATCAATTGGCATGAACTAAATAGTGTTGCGATTTGCTCTTCAGTGTCGTTCATTTGAGTAAATGAAAACACAGCGATCACACTCGGATTAGGATCGATCTGTGGTCCAGGACAACCTCCTTCAGATGCTCTCGCTATTGTTCCAATTAAAGAATGCTGTGGAAGTGCGGTGTGTTGTGGACATTTGCACTGACAAACAGAACAAAGAAATACTAGGGATGGGAATCACCAGGGTGCACCTGATACGTTATTATCACGATACACAGGGGCTGATTCGATTTGTTTTGTGATTCTGTTAGTATCATGATTTTATAAATATCCTGATTAGATTTTTTATTTTAATAACTATTCTAAACAAACTAAAATAATTCACCCTTATCACACTGCTGTGCTACCTGCCAAAGTGTGAATAATTGTAGGATTATGGAGGAAATGCAATGTTACCTCATCAAATGCAAAAAAATATAAATCAATAAAAAAAAAAAGATTTTGTAGTCAGTGTGGCAATTCATGAATTGAATGGGATTTCTTCTAGACAGTAGATTCCCCCCCCCCGCAACTCAAATAAGTGTTTCTCCAAACACAAGGCTATAGTGTTTGTTTTTCTTTTTTTACATTGTCACATATCTGACCAACAGGGCAGTGGTGGCTCAGTGATAGCTCAGTGGTAGGTTACTCGCCAACCATTCGGAAGGACCGGGTTTGATTCCCAGTCAATGCCCAAACCCCTGCCACCAGATATATTGCCAGGCTCAAGACCAGATAAAATAGAGGAATCCGGTATCTGGTGTAAAATCTGGGCCTTCTCGTGCGGATCCTTCATATTCCGCAGTCAATTTTTTTTTTTTTTTTTTGCTATTATATTTAATTATGTGCAGAGAGAAAACAAAGCTAACCGGAGCGATAACACAAAGGATTAACTTCACTTGGATTTGCATTCAGGAAGCAGACTAACAGATACCTGAACATGTCAAAAAATTTTGATATGCAAATGATCATGACGAAACAGTAACTATGCGAAAGAACACGTGACGTCACCTGGCGACTTTTGGGGCATGTATGAAAACAGTTAAATATAATTTCTGTGGAAACAACCATGTAAAAAAATGCTCTTGTATGAGGCAGACGACACTGATCCGATGCTTCACATCTCGGCCTCCATTTTGAACAAAGATTTAAACTTTATGTCCGAAACGAAAAACCAAAACAAAACAATAACAACACTGATGGAACTTTGATTGGTATTGAGGAGCCACCTGAATCGGCGCATGCGCACTAAGCCGCTGAACAACGTGCTGAGCCAAAACATTAGCGTATAAGCTAACGTTAAGAAGAAATACTTGGTGTAGTGAGGGCTCGCGCGGTTACCCGGTGTGTCCCCGCAGGTGCTGCTCCGGCTCCGCAGGCTGCCGTAACTCGCGTCGTCCTCGTCCGGGAGTTCCTCCACATAGTCGGAGCCATCATCATCATCACCCAAAGGCTCTTCCTCTCCTTCATCTTCTTCATAATCCGCATCATCCTCCAAGCGGCGCAGGCTCTTCTCGTCCCCCTCGGACTGTAAACTCACCGCGTCCGCTTCCTCCTCGATGCTGCTCTCGCGGTCGTCGTAGATTATTTTGTTCAGTGTTCTTCGCCTTCCTCCTCGGCCACCTCCTCCTCTCTTACCCCTGCTGCCTCTGCCCCCTCTGCCCCTCGGTAACGAGCTTCCTCTCCGTCGCCCCCTTTTCGGTGGTGTGTAGTTTCCATCCACATCAATGTTCAGTGTCCACAGTCCCCTACCTCTGCCCCTGCCTCTGCCCCGGCCGCCTCGACTGCCTCGCACCGCCACTGGAGATGGAGCTGCCTCCTCCGGCACTACCCCACGGGCAGCCGGCCTGCCTCTTCTTACCCTCATTTTTTTTTTTTGCACCAGGATATTTTACACTATTTTATTATTGTTTTTCAATTTATTTACAGCCTTCTTTCGCGCCACGAGTCATCCAGAAAATAAAGCTCACAAAAGCACGCAGTTTTCAATAAACTCCGAGTCCACCGTCCCATAAACTTGTTTCATAAAGTCCGACAAAAGCAGCGGACTCGATTAACGGGAGAAAGCTCGAGCGGAATGGCCGGTGTCCCGCTCCGGGTCGCACACAGCCGCCATTTTTCTTCGCCTCTTTCCCTACTGAAAACAGCAGCAGGCCTTCTCCAGCTCGGGCGTTATTTTGTTCTGCACTCGTATTCGTACGAATCCCGCCTCCTACACTCTGATTGGTTTCGCTCCTGCTCAGTTGATTGGTTTGTGGTTAACCTTGTCCAGTCAGCGGATGGGTTATGAATATGAACCAATCATAATAAACGAGGCGGGATTTGCCTGAATACAGGTAGAAAGATAATATTAGACGTAGTTATGCCAGGTCACGTGTCTCTCTCCACAATGAACTTTCTGCGGCGTCACGTGACACCACAAAATTATTGACCCTATAGTAGTAGTCGCAGGTTCGGTTTATTGACATTCCGCACATGGACAGTGCCGAAGTAGAGATGTGACTTATCTACGGTTTTAACAATAGATAACTACAAACACTATGTGTGAACTATGTACATTCGGAAACATTTAAGTAATACAAATAAATAAACTAATAAAATGTTATATCTTAGTGAAAATATCCCAAACTAGGCATGAGGTCAGGGCTCCACCATGTCTTCATGAAGCTCACTTTGTGCACATGAGCGCAGTTGTACTGGAAAATGTTTAGACCTCTTTATACCAGGGGAGAGAAATGTCAAAACTACATTCATCATATGCAGTCTTTTTTAAGACATTCACATGTTTCGAGCTTTTTGATGAACGTGACGTGGGTCCACATAGGATACTTTTGGCTATATAGTGTATGTTGTGTAAAATTCCTTTTCATAACAGTCAATGATCAGATGACTGTTTAAAGCATTCTGCCATTTTGGGCCATAAAATCTCAGAGCAAACTGAAAGAAGAGAACTTTATAAAAAATATATATATTCTGTTACCAGATGTGGTACCAAAAAAAGCCTAATTTTTGTTTCTTTCAGGGTGTTAATATGACTTCAGGTCTAATTACTTAAGAATTAAAAACACTTTCTACAGACAGACATCATAATGGCTAGTTGGTGTTCCCACTTAAACAGAAATTCTGTTTAGATGGTGGATGCATCTGTGTCTTTGTGCATGTAGATCGATCGCAGGGGTCGGTGTAGTCCCGTGTCACAGAGGGCCCTCCCGAATGTAATAGGCAGCGCCATCATCAACTTTTATGTGATACTGTGTGCATGTCACAGGCATTCCTTGCCAAATTTAATGGAGTCAGCGTCATCTACGTGACTACAAATTAAAAATAAACAGTATAGCAGGTACTTGCCTTCTGAATGTTAGTTATGGTATTAGAGGAATACAACACGTCTTGTTATAGGAAAACAATAAAATCTAGCTTGTAAGGGTAACTTTTCACTTTGAGAACAATCACACCACCCTGTCGGTAGGAGTGCCATGACGGAGGACCATTCCAATGAACCCTGAGTGATAGTGGGCCAAAAATGTTATGGTAATTGAATAGGGGTGGCTTTATCATAGCCTTTATGTTTTCAAGCAGCCCAGAATCTCCAGCAGTGCCCCTGCCTGTTGTTTATTACATACCCATAACAACACACTTTTCAAGATCAAGCCCTGGACTGGCCATCTTGATTCCTGGGTGGTCAACATTGTAACCTCTCACCTCCAGGGTCAAGGATTTTATTCATGCTTTGAGTGTTTCTATGAACTGGACTGTTTATATATTAGCAATGTGGCATTGTACCTCCAGGGCCAAGGGTTGAAGTCCCACCTTCAGGAATATGTTTGTGGAGTTTGTACATTCTCCATGTGCTTGGTAGGTTAACTTCCACAGTCCAAAGACATAAAGGGTAGGCTACCTGGCATTTCCAAAGGCAAAACAGATAATTAAACCGTGGATCAAAGTTTCTGATCATTTCTAATTATTTAAGTGGAAGGACGTGGAGAGGATTAAATGTATGATAGCTGTGTCCTACTGACAATATACATATCATAGTGGATAAAACACTGATCTGACCAACAAGTCACACACTCTTGCCAAGACTTGCACTTGGAACCTTCCATACAAAGCATGGGTGTGTTACCATTATACTCCACAAAACCTGTGTGTGTATGTGTGTGTGTGTGTGTGTGATTGTTTTTATTTTTTAAAGGTGAGATCAGAAACACCTTAAATAGGAGCACAGCGTTTACAAAATATGACAATAATTATTTTTAAAACAGTTGTTACCGTTACAATAATACTACTACTAATAATAATAATAGAGTTATGGCAGCAGTGTGTAGTATTATGTTTCCTCTAAAGATGTCAGTAGTCGCACCATCGGTGATGCTGTCATGTGACCAGCAGAACAGAATACTTTTCATGTCAAAGTGTGTAAAGATCTTTGAGTCCCTTTGTAGTGTGCGGTAATTAAGAACAGGTGTGTGTCAATCAGAACTCGGGTGAACGTTACCGTGTGAAGCATGCTGGGAGTTGTAGTTCTTGTGGTCATGTTTATAGGCCGCATTGCTTACAGAGAAACAGTTCTGAACTTTTTATCAATTTTAAGTTATCAATTGTTTTATTCATTCTTATTTGCTTTAAATATCCTTTTACGTTCCCTCAAATATTTAATTAATTTTTTACCGTAGTGCAAAGAAAACTGAATTATAAGAAACTATCAAGAGATTCCACTTGTTCCCGTCTTTTTAGGAACTCAGGATGCGTTTAGCGGGCAAAGCACGTCAAAATACTGTAGAAGCATTTACATTGATTTTGTTCTAGTATATCACGTTGAAATTAAAAACGAATGCCAGCTCGCTCTCGTGTTGTCGTGGCCGAGTGGTTAAGGCGATGGACTAGAAATCCATTGGGGTCTCCCCGCGCAGGTTCGAATCCTGCCGACAACGGTAAAGCATTTTTTTTCGCTTCCTCCATCAAACCACTGTTTAGTGAACAAATATACCACATTCATCGACAGATTCTAGTGTAAATTTATATTTCGCGAAATAATTTCGAATACAAATCTCAAATATAAATAGACCAGCGTCACAACCACAAGCATTGCATGGCATTGCATGTACAGCACGGCTTTACACTTAAATGCAAAATAAAAAAAGAAAATCCTACAGTTTATTGTGAAATATGACTATTTAGTCATTAAACCTTTAACCGCAGTCAAGCAAGTATGTAAACAATAATACTAAGAAACTGTATAAAATGTATTTTTTTTAATCGTTGTGTTCTTTTATGATCTTAATTTTTTTTTTAATGTTGAACTGTCAAACACTCATCAGTTTTATCAATGTGACTATAGCATTTAATTACAGTATTTATAACGCATGCATTGCCTTAACTTTTAACTGGTGAATGTTGTGAGTTAAAACGTCCACCAGGGGGCGGTAATGCGCAAGTCTGTCCTTTTTTCACACACGCGCCCCGAGAAGCCCCTTCCTGCAGTTCCACCCTAGCTTGCTGCCACCTTGTGGTACAATCGAGTAATTACTTTAAAAAGATGTAAGTTAACGTTAATCAAAATTCAAATTCAAAGTTAAAAGTAAATATAAAGTTTATTTTGGATTGTAACTACGCAACAAATTATTCAAGAATATTCAGAATATCAAATCATAAAAAACACAAGATTTATCCACAATATATACTGTAAAAATCAGAAATCTAATGAAAAACAGTTTTTAAATACACTACTCACAATAAGTTACAGACAGTGTTTGTTTCACTTCAGACATTTTTGGGATAGGGAGGCAATTGTATTGGAGTGATATACACACATTATTTTGTGTTTTCCATGTAATGGTCTCATTGTGTACAGGTGTGCCTTATATTGGGGCAAATACCAAAAGACAACCCTTTTCAATGTGGCATCAATTTTAAAATTCTGACAATTTTAAAATTAAAATGACCAGGCCTGTTTACGAGATGTCAGGGGTACTAGGGTTTCAAGACAAACCATTCACAACCGACTCCACCGCGTTGGCTTGAATGCCAGACGACCGTTACAAGTGACTTCCACAGAGTGGAACGCATTGCCTCAGAACATCATGAGGCTTAGTGAGGGGCTAGCCTCAAGCTGTCATTGCAGCAAATGTTGGAAACAGCCGCTACTGACAGTGTAAATTTTTGTTATTTGGCGCTATCCTTGTTATTGTAAAAATTTCGGGGGTAATAAATATTAAACTAATGACAATGGTGTTTCTTCTCATACATAATTAGTAATATCAAATGGAACTTTTACTTATTTCATAAAAAGTCAGAGCAAATAGGAAAAGCACTCATGGAAATAACAATATCCCTAAGTTATTGTAAGTAGTGTATGTTATTTGATTATTGCTGGCTTTTACTTACCTAAAGAATTATATCAGCATTCATAATATACGTTTTAATAAGAAAAAAATGGGGAAACTGACTTCACAGAGGTACTGCATATCAGTAAATGATGTTTCTTAAAATGTTTTGTAAATCTCACTATTTTTCTGCTCAGAAGGACATGGAGGTCATGAGGAGATGGTGGTTCAGGCATTGAAAACAACACTACCATATGTATGATATTTAAATTGAAGATTTTGTAATTAACCTCAATTGAATAACCATTTTCTTGGGTTCTGGATTACCGTCACATAGGACATGTGCTCCTTAGATTCTATTTTATTTATTATTATTATTATCCAGAGAGTGGATCGAGCAATTTGACCGCACACCGACAAAGCAGCAGGTAAACCTCTTTAGTCATCTAATATTTATGTACAGCATATAAAACAGAAATTCTGTTTGGCCTGCCGCTGGTGTCGGGTGTTTGGGCAGCCCGTGTAGTGGGCGTCCCTCACAGTGTAACAGTAGACACCATCATCATGTGTCATAGTGTGAGGTAATAATATACACACATGGACAAAATTGTTGGTACCCTTCGGTCAATGAAAGAAAAACTCACAATGGACACAAATAATTTTAATATGACAAAAGTAATAATTAAAAAAAAAAATTCTATGAATGTTATCCATTGAAAGTCAGACATTGCTTTTCAACCATGCTTCAACAGAATTATTAAAAAAAATAAACTCATGGAACAGGCCTGGACAAAAATGATGGCACCCCTAGAAAATACTGAAAATAATGTGACCAAAGGGACATGTTAATTCAAGGTGTGTCCACTAATTAGCATCACAGGTGTCTACAATCTTGTAATCAGTCAGTGGGCCTATATATAGGGCTCCAGGTCGTCACTGTGTTGTTTGGTGACATGGTATGTACCACACTCAACATGGACCAGAGGAAGCGAAGGAAAGAGTTGTCTCAGGAGATTCGAAAGAAAATTATAGACAGTCATGTTAAAGGTAAAGGCTATAAGACCATTTCCAAGCAGCTAGATGTTCCTGTGACTACAGTTGCACATATTATTTAGAAATTTAAGATCCATGGGACTGTAGCCAACCTCCCTGGACGTGGCCACACGAGGAAAATTCATGACAAATCAAAGAGACGGATAATCCGAATGGTAACAAAAGAGCCCAGAAAGATTTCTAAAGAGATCCAAGGTGAACTTCATGCTCAAGGAACATCAGTGTCAGATCGCACCATCCGTCGTTGTTTCAGCCAAAGTGGACTACATGGGAGACGACCAAGGAGGACACCATTGTTGAAAACAAATCATAAAAAAGCCACACTGGAATATGCCAAACTACATGTTGACAAGCCACAAAGCTTCTGGGAGAATGTCCTATGGACAGATGAGACAAAAATTTAACTTTTTGCCAAGGCACATCAGCTCTATGTTCACAGACGGAAAAATGAAGCATATCAAGAAAAGAACACTGTCCCTACTGTGAAACATGGAGGAGGCTCTGTTATGTTCTGGGCTGCTTTGCTGCATCTGGCACAGGGTGTCTTGAATCTGTGCAGGGTACAATGAAATCTCAAGACTATCAAGGGATTCTAGAGAGAAATGTGCTGGCCAGTGTCAGAAAGCTGGGTCTCAGTCGCAGGTCATGGGTCTTGCAACAGGACAATGACCCAAAACACACAGCTAAACACACCCAAGAATGGCTAAGAGGAAAACATTGGACTATTCTAAAGTGGCCTTCTATGAACCCTGACCTCAATCCTATTGAGCATCTTTGGAAGGAGCTGAAACATGCTGTCTGGAAAAGGCACCCTTCAAACCGGAAACAACTGGAGCAGCTTGCTCATGAGGAGTGGGCCAAAATACCTGCAGAGAGGTGCAGAAGTCTCATTGACAGTTACAGGAATCGTTTGATTGAAGTGATTGCCTCAAAAGGTTGTGCAACAAACTATTAAGTTAGGGGTACCATCATTTTTGTCCAGGCCTGTTCCACGAGTTTATTTTTTAAAATAATTCTCTTGAAGCATGGTTGAAAAGCAATGTCTGACTTTCACTGGTTAACATTCATAGAATTCTTATTTATTATTACTTTTGTCAGATTAAAGTTATTTCTGTGAGTTTTTCTTTCATTGACCGAGGGGGACCAACAATTTTGTCCACGTGTGTATCTGCTATATACTCTAATGGGAGCAGCGTGGGGAGCGTCGGCGAGTTGACCGGACACTTTATTCGCACGGGTACTCATAGCACGTTGGTCATCAGGATCTGTAGGCGAGCGGAGCCAAAATTACCCTCTAGTTTAACCTAAAATCACAAGTGACAGCAGTACAAACTGATTAACTGAACCCACTGCAGTTGTATTGTCCCAATCATCTAACAGACATCGGCACCACTCTTCATCTGGCACTTACACACCTGGACAATAAAGGCACATGTGTTTGGGTCAGCATTTAACACAAACATTTCTTACCACCTGATAAAACAGTTGCGCCTGTTGGACTTGAACACCTCCCTATGCACCTGGATTCTGGACTTTCTGACTAGATATAACCTCAGTCAGTTGGGATGAATCTGCCATACCTCAGTCTGTCAAATGATTTTGATTGGTCCAACTGAGGCCTGTTCCCACACGCACCATTGTCTTTTTTAATGTCTTTCACTAAATAAGGTGATGAGTAAAATACTGGGGAGATGCATCCTTGATTGACAAAATTGGTCATTTTAAAGAAAGTAGTGTGTCCTGTATGTGTTTTGATGCAGCTAGGGGATTTGATGTATAGGTTCATGAAGATGCTGATAAAGATATCCCCAACACCCTCAATATTTCATGCTATCTATTACACACTTTGAACCTACTAATGGAATTTCACAGTAGACCATCAGACCAGGCAATGTTCCCCCTCCAATCTACTATTGTCCAATTTTGGTGAGCATGTGTGAACTGTAACCATAGTTTCCTGTTCTTAGATGACAGGAGTGGCACCCGATGAATTGAATTAAATTTCAAGCACTTGTTTACACTAGAATAATTCTTGCAGACAGTCGCACATAAAGTGGTGCTGCTTTTCTGATCATGAATTTGTTCCATTAGTCCACCATGTGACAGTCTGAAACATGTTTTGAATAATATATTTATAATAATATCTATCTATCTATCTATCTATCTATCTATCTATCTATATTTTTTAACAAGAATTCATATACTCAAAGTATTGAAAAGTATTGCAGAACACGCCAATACACCAGTTACATGACTTAATTCTTTATGACCGACACGAAAAAGGAAATGCATTTTCTTAAGATAAAGTCAAAATATACAAATCAGAAGTCAACATATTTTAGCCTGCTTGTCCATAGTTATTTTTCAAGACATTTTTTTTGCATAGAATTAACCCATAGCATATATTTATTCCACAAAAAAAAAAGATATATATTTTATATATATAAAAAGATCAACCAAGACAAAACCACTCATTGAAGGTCATTATCGTTGTTTTATTAAAAAGCGTCTGTACAGGTCGACTAAAAGAGCTCAAGCACCTCTATTGAATACTGGCCCATCTCTTGGGACTGCTTGGATTGTTTGAGTGCTTCCAGGCTTCCTTCAATCTTTCCCAGTTCGGAATACAACTTCACCTAAGTATAGGAATAAAACTGAATGTAAAATATTTCCTCACAGAATATCTAATAATGTTTTATTCTCAAGTGTCTACCCTGCAAGTCTCTGTGCATCTGTTACCATAGAAACAATCATATTAAGATGAGTGAAACTTTGAATGGTTCATGAAATTTCTAATGGTAAAAATTAGAAATGGAAATAATTCTTTCAATTATATACAAGTTTAATGTATTGGGCAAATGGTGACATACCTGTGATCTTACAAACTTGTGAAGGCCGGAAAGCAAACTCTTAGCTTCAGGAGCCAAAACCAAAACTGTGAAGTGAGCATCAAGCAACAAGCACACCCAATCCAAAATCTACAAGAATAAAAAAGAAAATAAATTGCACACTTGAAGCAGCAGGGCGATTCAAATTCTGTGCTTACATGGAGGTAAAAATCACTGGATTCAATCTCTCTCTCTCCACAACACTGATGCACACTGATCTTTGATTCTTAAACAGAACATGATCATGATTTAAGGAATGCAAGAGTTCTCCTTTTATAATATCTTACAATAAATTTAGGGGTGCTCCGATCAGGATTTTTGGGGCCCCTGCTTAGTTAGTAATTGGGAACAGCTTAGAGCTGACAAATACAACTTTCCTGTAGATTGTATAAAATGAAATTAAATAACAGACAAGTAGGACGTGAGTCGCCGGAAGTTCTGCAAGGGCCGCTAAAAAATTAAACATGTTTAGTGTATTTTAATGTTCTGTTTAATTAAACATGTTTAATTTTTCGCGCGGAAAGATGGAAGCGTAATCACAGCGTCAAAACTCGCGGTGAATCATGATGGACTGTACTTACGGCCACCGAGAGAAACCGTGTAGGTGAGATTTGGGTGCTTCCCACCTCGTGGAATTGGCTTGTTACACAGGTTGCAGATTAATAATGTATTATCTTTTTCACACAACACATACAATTGCCAGACCGGTGAAGCCATTTTAGCAGTGCGCAATAAATAAATAAATAAAAATGTCCCGCGAGTTTTGCATCATCTGATTGGTTTTTCTATATCAGCCATTATAGAGACTACCGATCAAACCTCCCAAAGCAATTATCGACCAATCAATCGGAGCACTCCTAATAAAATTACCTATGATTTGTTATCCATGACTAAGATAAACGCTTTAAAAAGAAAAAACCCTGATAAACACAGAAACCCAGTGTAAGGATGAATCCAATGATAAACTTCAAAGCATATTTGTAAGTTGCTCTGGATAAGAGCGTCTGCCAAACGCCTAAATGCAAACGATCTACAACAGACCTGATTTATGGCTGGCATTCGTAAGGTGCGGATCCGAGAGTGGGCATCTTGAGAATATTTTAGGTACAGGAACCTCAGGTACTGCAAGAGGAGCTGAACACACAAACATTAAACACGGTATATATTTATAATGAATAAATAAATAAATAATAAAAAAAAACCAACAGGAAGTGCCTCAGGGTGCTTTCATACTTATGACTTTACGTTCATTTGCTATTTGATGAAAGACAAAAGGGTAAGCATTAATCAAGTGTGTGTGTGGGGGGGGGGGGGGGGGGGGAGAAAACAAACAAAAAAAAAAGTAAGCATTTTACCACTATTACCTAATTATACAATTAAACCAATTTCATAATTATACAATTATAATATTTACATTTTTCTCTTTTTTTTTATTCCCCGGTACAAATACCCGGGGGCAAATATCTATCCATTGGCACAGTTCAGGAATCTGCACATAAAACCACACACAGGTCTGTGTACTTACTATAATCTGTGAGACGCTGAGGTCTTTTAGATGGGGAAGGAGAAGACTGTCACTGTACGCCGTCTGCAGAACCTCATTACTAAAAACCAGATTAAGGAAAGACTTCACACATGAACAATTTCATTCAAGACTAAAAAAAAAAAATCATTTTATCATCATATATCCACATAGGAATGTCTGAAGGGAAAGCTGGTTATGTCAGGATACAGCAGGGCTCCTTTGTTTATTCCCACAGGACAGCTCATATCCAGAATTAATGGGTCTCTACAGGGTTTAGAGCCGAGAGCTGGGGTTTCTGAGGGGACGTCACAGCTTTCCTCATCAGCCGGGGGAGGACAGAAACCGTTGGGCTGGTCTGTGTTTGAATCAAGGTTTTGGGTGAGAGCCTTCATGAAGAGTAGACTGTCTGCTTCCAGATCCATGTGCTCCAATTCTGTGTCTGGGATACTGGAGAGAGGGAGGGAAAAAGAGAGAGTAACAATTAGACACAGTGAGAGACAGAAAAAAAAGAAAAAAGAAAGATGGATTTATCAAGTGACTCACCTAAGGATAGTTTTCAGACAGGCGCAGGTAACAGCTTCAGGAATATCAGGAAAGAGCTGCAGGCAGAGCTGGCAGAGGCGGAAGTCGTTTTTCTCTAAAGCCAGCATCAGCAGGTCAGGACACACGCTACAGACAAATAAAGGCACGGTGCATTCTGTGATGAACAGAATTAAAAATATCCCAAAGAACAAAGTGGCTGACAAATTTAGAGTGTCTGGATGTCTCTACAACACACACTCACCTGTGGCACAGGTAGTGCGTGTCGACCAGCTGCAGGAGGGCAGTGTGTGGGTAGAAATCGGGTTCTTCTTGACCCCGCGCGACTAGTTCGCATGCCAATCTCCCCGCTGAAAGCTGTAATGCTTCCTGCTCCGTTCCGCTGAGAAACTCCTGCACCTGTCTCTCCACCTCCTGTACAGCGCTTGTCTACAGGATGCAGACATCAAGCACACGCGTATATACTTGTTAACAACACCTTATGACCTTTGAAAAGCCTTTAGTAGTTACACCCTGAATGCTCATCGATAGATCTTTCCTAAATATCACACACATTACCTTTATGCTCTCAGTCAGCTGCTCGACTGTTGGACACTGCTGGCTCTTTGAGCTCGTCTTCTACAGAGGAAGTAGAGCATCAGAAAACAGTGCACCCAATGAAACCAGCTGTATTCTCAATTTAACCCCAGAATTCTCACATCAAATTAAAATCCCGAACAAAGTATTAAACATACGCCAGGGGTGGAATCGACAGATAACACGTCGCCCACTTGCGGGAAAGACGCATCTGTTTGTGGAACTGTACACACAATCATAAAAACACCACTTGCGCAATACAGTAACTTGGCTTGCAGTTATCCTGACCTCACGCCAAACCATTACCAGTAAAGGAGGTCCTGGGAGGCCAGCGTTTCAGATGAGAATTAGGCAGTCCAAATTAGACTCCGTGATACTGAGAAAACTTTCTACTTTAATGGCCCCCAGGCACTAAAGAGATGCTCGAATAAGTAATTGTACTGTGCAGCAGAGGATTATATAGAGAAATGAAGGTAAAAATGTTATTTTCATAACCATGTTCTGCAGTATGCACATGACTGTCTTTGAGACTGTGGTGTGAATTTGCTTATTCAGATAATCTGACCATGAGTTAATAAAGTGCCCGATTAAAGTGTTTTCTTTAACATAAACACTTGTATACTATGTCTCTTACAGTCCTGCGTGTGGACAAACTCCGGGTCTTCGCTTGTGTCTGTGTCGTGCTGCCATGAAGCAGATCGGTCCAAGATGGCACAATCGCTGGACCCTTGCTCTCTAGATTAAAGAAAACAAAAAGAAGCTTACTGCTACATATTCACAATATCCTTCTTAATATTCACAAAGTACATCACAAATATACCACTTGTAATAGTATCATGACTATGGCAGTAGCAACGCATTTAAAAATTAATTAGACTCGTACATCTTAACTACTACTGCTGTATAACAGCTGTGAATGCAGACATAATATACACATGCATCAGTGTTCCAAGTGGGAGTTACTACTATTACTACCATTAGCGCTGGTCTGTCTCAGCTTCCCCATGGCATTGGCCAGAGAGGACCTCTCACACTCAAATGGAATCACAGAGAGGGTTTTTCCATGACACACAAACAGCTTGCTGAAGTAACACCACATCTGCAAAGACAAGACAGAACACACACCTCACCTTTCAACATCAGCAATGACTGAGTACCTCAGAATTACGATATTCAATACACCTGATTATTCTATAAACTAGCTAACTAGGTAAAATACCTATTCAAATGTCCATAACAATATATATTAAAACCATAAAAGAGAAAGCATTTAATGAAACATCTAATCTGACGCAAGCTGCTTTTAGTTTGCATGCATGAAAATGAACAACTACAAAATGCAAACTGTGACAATACAAATGGTGTTCAAGTCAAATTGGGACTTTTAATTTGGCAAAAATCAGATACCAGAGGAAAATAAAATCCCTTTAAGTCTCTATATAATCCCCTGCTACACTACCAGTGTTTCACTAGTGCTTGAATTTTGAGTTTCCTCAGTGATCGGACTGTCTGCTTCACGTTCGAATTACTGGCCTCCCAGGAACTCCTTTAATGAGGAAAAACAATTGGAAATTGCTTGGAGTGAAGTCAGGACTCACATGGGCATCTGGTAATAACTTCCAGCTGAGTTCCTGTAATGTGCAAGTGGTGCTTATAAATGATTACGTGTATAATTGTGCATATTCTGCAAATTGGCAACAAGTTCTGTTAATTTTCAAGGATTCCAGTCGCTGACTGTCCACGGAAATGACTGCAGCGATCTCTGAGACACCTTGGCTGAGATAGCCTTCACGGATGTAGAGCCTTCCTCAAAATGTGTGCACCTTTCAAACGTTTTACACTTATAAGATTCTCATCACCGTCTTCCGTAAAAATCAGTTTTATGCCATCATTCACAAGAAAATTCATCACAAGTCCCGGTTTGACTTGAACACCCCTCATATATATTATTCCATATGATCTAGATTATGTAATTATATTTGTTATATTTGTGTGTACACATGTATACATAACAGGGGTGTCTGACCTGCCCATATATTTTGCCTGGAAGTTCTCTGGCAGCCTGCAGAGTCTGAAAGTGTGTGTTCCAGAGACACAGGAAATCTAAAAGAGACAACTGGTTCAAAAATCCAACTAGAACAAATTCAAAAGCCCTAACATGTATTAGACTGAATTACACTAATTGTGTGTGTGTGTGTGTGTGTGTGTGTGTGTGTATATCTCTCTTTATACATACACATACATACATACATATACACATACACAGTGGAACCTTGGATTACGAGCACAATTCGTTCAGGAAGTGGGCGTGTATTCCAAAACACTCGTAAACCAAATCACCATTTCCCATAAGAAATAATGAAAACTCAAATTATTCGTTCCACAGCCCCAAAAAATAAATACATAAAAATAATTAATACAATCTATAAAATGAAAATAAAACAAATTAATCTGCACTTTACCTTTAAAAAAAGTACAAATAAATCCTGACAAATAAGTGTTTCCGTTGGTGCGCGCAGGCGCCGTGTGCGTGTGGAATTAGCCCCTTCCCTCACCTCATTTTACACAGCAATACTACTCCTCCCTCTCCCCACCTCGCTTTTTAAGATTCACAACAAACAAACACACAATGGAAACACTGTTTTAACAGGAAAAAAAGAAATCTTTCTGAGACTGGCATGAGCGTATATTAACGGACTCACTTCTTAAATTTCACAACAAGCGCATAAACACAGCGGAAACACCGTTTTAACGGACTGACATGAGCGCATACTAAAGCAATATTAGGGGGGGGGTGACACTCTGTGTCAAAATAAGAGTCGCATGTGTGAAGCATGATACTTGGCGCTCATAAACTAATACTTGCTCGGTTTCCGAATAAAAAATTATTAAAAATCTTTGCTCAGTTTGCGGAACACTCGTAAACCACGTCACTCGCAATCCGAGGTTCCACTGTATATATGAGTGAGGTACCTTTCCCAGTTCTGGCTGAGGGATGCGGTACTCCCAGCACAGCCAGGTGAGCCTGGTCGAGAGGCAGGAGTGAGGCACAGCTCAGCTCATCATCTCCAGCAGGGAGCTGTAAAAGCAGAGAGCGTGGCAGGGGGTGGATTTCTTCAGCCGGTGCAGAAACCACAGGCTGAGCCACAAGGATGCTCTCATACACACCACCACTACGTACTGGAGGAGGGAGAAAAAAAAAAAAGAAAAAAAAAAAGGACTGGTCAGGACTGAAGTATTTCTGAATCATGCTTTACATTCAACCTGAATTATCCTAATACTAGAATATTTCTAATCAAATGATTAAAACCCCATTTCTATCGATTTCATCGGACGTCAGTACATGGTATCTATTCTTTCATTTTTTAAGCATATGACCGTAAATCACTAGTCAGAAAACACTTAAGTCTTGACATGAAAATAACTAAAAGAAGACAGATTTAAGCGTACACAGGTAAAGCAGGTGTATGTTTCCGTCTCTGTAGGTGGCGGTGTAGCTGAGGGGAGACGATTCTCCGGGCTCCATCTCCAGTCTGTGCTTCGATAGAGTGTTAGGACTGAATCTCTGGACATACAGGAAGTGTTCTCCTTTCTGAAACAAAAACACAGCAAATCTTACAACTCTCACCATATGCTGCTGCCATCGTCAACTCTGCTGGTGATTAGTTACTGTTATCGAAGGCAAAGCAAGACCATGTAAAAGAGCCGCGATAATCAACAGTGTACACGACTCATACTGGTCATGAATTAATTTGGTGAAATATAGTTGAGCAAGTACGAGTGTGTTGTACCTGCTCTGTGCTGAAAATAAGGATGAGTTGCTGGTTCGCCCGCACTGCAGTACTCCACCTGTGGACAAAAAAACAAGGATAATTGTTAAGAAAATACAGCTACAATGATTTCTGAGCTTGATTGTGAGGAATAGTACCAAATCTGGCAACCCTGAACAAGTGATCACAGTGTACGCCAACAACATAGAAAACATTTGTTTTTCAAGCACCTTTAACTTTCAATCAAAAGTGTAAAATTATTTTTTTTTGCCCATTTTCAATTATAGGATTAAGTTAAGCCAGCTAACCTGATGACCTCCTCCTGTGACAGCACCTCCTCTACGTGTTGCTGAGGAGCAGCGAGGAGCGAGTCGAGGTGTCTCACAGCACCACGTCGAAACAGAACAACCGGCTCCTGCTCTGGGGTCGAGTGCACTCTGTAGATCTCAGCTGATACCTGTTTAACACACGCATAATCAACAGGCGTATACACAAGTTTTTGTTTTTTCCCCAAGCAAGCAACAGAGTCCATCAGTTTGATGTTTTATTATGTTATCCAACTCTAGATACTCAAGAAAAACACACTTACTGTTGCTTTGAAGGCTTTGTCAAGACTGAGTTCTTCATCTTTCCAAACTCTAATTACCTAAACGAATTATGAGGAGATACATACATTAGAGAAAGAGAGAGAGAGAGAGACAATAACTAGACAGACAGACAAATAGATAGATAGTTAATAGAGAGCCGATAGCAAAGAACAATTTACAGCTACAATAATGCACCTCATAACCCAATTTCATTTGTGTTATGGATGATTAACAACATTCCACTCATTTACAACACACTAGGATAGGAAGTAAGGGAAAAACACGGCTGTAGGTCATTACGAACAAATAGATTTAAAAACAGTTTTTACCCAAGAGCCATTCGTGAACTGAACACCTCAAAACCACTTACATAAACTTTCAGTAGCTAGAACAACATCTGGAATATTGCACAGTTTATAAAGAACTAATATTTGCACAATATTTATGAATATATCAGGTTCTCATTCCGAAGGCATCATGGCACGTTGTCAATATAGCTTTTTGCACTTATTACTACTGGTTACCTGAACATTGATATTGCACTATTGAACGTAGGAAATAGGCTTTTTTTTTTTTTTTGTTGTTTCTGTTTTGTTTGTATTGTATTGTAGCGTATGTTTTTAATGCAACTGTGTGTGTTTTCACCCAAGGATTGCTTTTTCAATTTCGTTGTAGTCATACAATGACAATAAATGAATCTGAATATATTATATCACACACCATGCATCACTTCACACCATCACTTCTTCATTCCCGATAACTCCACATTTTCCATATTTTAATCTCTTCTTGCTCCTTTAGCCCCTTTTCACTCACCTTTTCATCTGTAACGACCACATATTCATTGGTCTGTGTGTTACAGACAGCAGGACAGGACACATGCTGACCCTGTTTCACTGCCCAGCTGCCCAGCGGCTTCTGATCAGAAACCTGCGAAGAGTAAGCACACAACAGAATTAATGCTGCGTTCAAGTGCTCAATGACATTTTGAGTTAGAAATGGTTTAATTTCTAACAAATGCTTCAATCATTGTATCCGCCAATACAGGTAGCAAAGCCACATCGACAGCTGTTATTGTTGATAATGGCAATAAACGAGGATGAATTCTACACTGACTGGCGCAAAAAAGTCACACACTCAATCGCCTTTTGCACTGACTACAGCTCACAATGTGGTGGCCAGCTCATGTGTAAAAAATTATTCCTCATGCTCCCAGAACCACTTTCACAATTTGCGTCCTGGAATATGCCTGTGCCAGCAGGGAAGAAAAACTCAATTCATGAGATAATCATTCAGATTGACTGCAGACTTTTTATTGCCACATAACAATGCTGAGCCTTGACCTGACCAACTGAAGCAACTCCACATCATAACACTGTATCCAGAGGGTGGTAGGTCACTTCATGAGCATCCCTTCTAACTCTGAAGGTGGACTCATCACACTTTGTCTATCGCTCCAAACACTAAGCTTTATGCTCCCAAGCAACTTCAAGCCTTTCTTTCCAGACAGTCTCACTAACAAGTGGATTTCTTATTGACACACAGCTGTTTGGCGTCAGTAGTGTAAGTTCTCAACACATCGTGTGCGTATGGAAACACTGTCGATTTCACCCTTAAGCACAGCTCAGATTTTCACTGTTGATTTTTTTAAATGAATTAAAATTGTATTTTTATAGCGCTTTTGACAATGATGATTGTTTCAAAGCAGCTTCACAAAATGAACAGGAAATTTATAGAAGTGTGTGTGTGAAAAATGTGTCTAGATAATAATGAGATTGTCCCTCATTTGGGTGATTTTCACCATGCAACTTCAAGTGTTTACATGATATCAGTTCAAATCATGCAAGTTCTGTGTCAAAGTGTTCTTAAGCCAGTTTCTGTATGTTCTAGTCTCCTTAGTTGTTTTCTTTGCTTGATGCAGGCCAATCATTTGATCCTTCTGAAATGGCAACCTGTTTTTCTTTAGACCGGACAGTGTATAAGGGACAATGTGATAGCCTGCTCGACATGACAGAATATACCATCTAATGTCAAGGAAATAACTGCATCACTAATCATGAGCGATCAGAATATATGTATATTATATATTTAAAGTCACCACATTAGTCATGCTCATCCTGAAAACGTTTTAGGATTTATTTCTATCCATTAACATAAATGATTAGTTGAGGAGCTGTCTTCGCCATGCTCACCGTCTCGTGTCACCACTTTGTAAACCGTCACTATGTTTTTCATTGTGGGGAAATCATCAAACAATTACTTGTTTCTTAAGTAAATGACAATGTCCTTGACAATGAATTCACTAAATGTAAACTGATTAAAAGCCAAAAAGGTTGTTCATTAATCCCAAACTGCTGTTGTATTAGTGGAATAAACACTTGCTGTAACTGGCTTTATGGTGGGACTACATAACACCATGCTGTCGTTGATTAATTCCCTAAAACTCCTCGAGACTGAGTGTGTTTCACTACTTACTATAATGATGTGCCATTTGTATATAGTGTAGTTCGTGTTGTTGTAGTGCGCTAATGTGGGTGTAGGGTGCACATCACGTCGTTTGGGATTCAGCCAGGTGATACAGAACTTCTCTGTCTGTGAGTTGCTTGCCTAACTAGCAAAGATACCGTTGTAGAATTAACGTTAATCCCGTGAATAACTTTCACACTCCACAGTGAACTCATGAAAAGATTAAACAGCTTTAATAAGCGCCTTCTTTTCACCCCTCGATGTGTTTACACGCCGAGCGAGCTAGCTAGCTAGCAGCGCGTGCCGGCTCTCTCTCTCTCTCTACACACTGCCTTATTCCTTCCGCCTCGAGTTTATTACCTTGTACACGGTGACAGAGCGCGCGCAGTCGGTAACGATCACGCGGTCCGCGTCTCCGTCCGGCTCGATCCCCTGAATCCCCGAGTGCGCCGAGTTTTGCGCTGGCACGAGACCGCACAGCGTGTACGCCTCATACAGCGCCGCCATGTTTCTGAGCGACACCTACAAGTCATCGCGAGATTACACAACGACAGGGCACGAGCCAATCCGCGACAGCGCTGCGTGCTGAGCGTTCACTGTGAGGTTACGCACTGCTGCCACCTAATGTCCAGGAGGATATGGATACAGGATACTATGTTGAGGCCACAACTTACTAAAGCATGAGAACGAGATACTGTGTAGTGGCCACGTCTTAACCAAGGTGTGGGAACAAAATAGTATGATGCATGGCCATGAGATACTATGCTGTGACCACAACTTAACGCGTGAAGTCAAGATAGTTTAATGCGTGGCCACAACTTTAACACCTCATAACATTTAGCCTCTTGTAAACTACGGACAAATATAAACTGATTTCGTTTATAACTGTCAGTATAGATGTATAATTGACTTTATTTACTCACTGACACACAGAATAACTCTCAAACAACAATTATCCTGTCACATCTGGGATATGAATGAACATTAGCACATGTTCTTAAGTCATGACCACTACATATTATCTCATGGCCATCTATTAAACTATTTTGTTCCCACACCTTAGTAAGTCATGGCCATAACATAGTATTACTCCACCCCCCATCATATTAAGTCTTGGCCACCTCATAGAAGTTTGTTCCCACATGTTCTTAAGTCATGGCCACGCATTAGACTATCTCGTTCCCATGCCTTATTAAGTCTATTTCAAAGAACATCCCGTCATGAGTGAAGCACAGCATCGGCAGCATCATGTTATGTGGTTTCGTCTCTTCAGCTGGGATCTATTTAAGATACAACAGAGGGAATCGTGCATACATACGGAATCTATTTTGGCATAAAACCTGTGAGATAACTGAAGATGAGAAAAGATAAATTTTTTTAGCATGACAAGACCCTAAATTCAACAACAGTACAGCTCCAGAACACCATCATATTTATCTCATACTGGGGAAAGCCCAGATCTTAATCCTGTTAAAAACCTTTGTTTTTTGTAAAGTTATTACTCAATAAGGGCTCTGCAAATAAAATCCCCAACTACCGATGTGCTTTATGGGTAGACTCCTACAAAAATGGATGAAGTGTTATCTTGAACGATTGCTTGAAAGAAGCAGGACCCCCAATTAAGGGGGTGAGTACGGTTGACAAGGAACGATCTCTGTTAAATGTCTTCACATAAAAACCTTCAAGTTTAAAAGGGATTAATAAATTTGACATTAAATAAACAAAATGAACTGTTATTAGAACCATTGTGCTGTATATTATTACATAAACAGAATAAATTCGCTTAGTAAATACCAGCAGATATTAATTTAATCATAGTCATTTAAGCATGTGTTGACATATTTCTTTGTGCAGCATTTCTCTTTTTGAATGTGCTTAGATTTTTAATAGTGTTTCTGTATTTGCAAGCACGTTATTGTAATGTTCGTGCTTTGATTTTTGTCAAAGGGGTCACCGTACTTATCTTCCACATGAATGAGATCATCTCCTCCATTGTTCTCCATAATGACTTGAAACACAAACATCATAGCAAGTCAAGTTTTATTTGCTACAAGATTTAGGAAAACAGTAATTACAATGGATCAGAACAGAATATACAGGAACCTAAAGAAGGCAAAAAAGACGACACTCGGTCGTGGATGAGGACTCTTATCAGGGAGGAAGCTGCCTCTGGAGGCAGCATGACATCACCAGAAATTTATAGCTAAAACAAAATGAAAAATTTTGGTCCTCTCCTTTAGGCCTAGATGGCAAAAAAAAAAAAGCCTTGAGGAATAAAACAGAAAAAAAAAAGACTTTTGGAATTCAGCCCTCATTATTTTAAAAATACTAAACCTGAACAATCCCCAATTTTTATGTTTTTATGGATTTTAATGTTATGGCTTTAAATTTAATGCTAAATTCTGAGCAGAAAGTCTATTTTTCTCACACTATTGATGTTAAGATAAAATAACTCCTTTTAAAAATATTCAACACACTGTATAATTCCCTGCTTTTTGCTTAGACAATGTTTATTTGAACGTTTCGGTTTTGAATAAATTTATAGTAGCACATGCTGATTTTCAGCCAGTGTCCTTAATGTCCTCTCTGAAGTTGGACTCAATTATAGTTTTGTAAATTTTGTATGATGGTATTATTATTATTATTAATTGGTGTGTGCTACACATCAGTGTCCTATTTGCTTGTTTGAAACAAACTTTAGCAGCACCATCATCGGATCCATAGTTCCGTTATAACTTTTAACCAAAAGGTTAAAAATTATTATGTCTTGAAACATTATTCGATGAGGCAGGTAAACAGTTTTTTAAAAGTAAATATTGCAAAATCTTGTGAGAGAATCTTAAATAAAAATAAGAAAAATATATCAGGGCAGTCTAAACATTATATGAAAAAAAAAAATACAGATATCAATATGAACCTGACTGTAATTGAGGGAAACCCAGCAGGAATTTTCAGTTGTAAAATCTTGTGGTGATGTAATTTGTAATAAATGTTAGATTTTTGGGACAACGTATTAGGTTGTTTTAAAAAGATAGAATGACTTTGATGAAATGACTTCGTAACAAATGTTGAACACTAACTATCAACATCAAAACAATATTAATACCAAACGGATGGCCTGCGGCAATGACAGCACTGTGAGTACCACCGGACCCCCTAGGAACTTACTGAGGACGCTCGTAAATGTACATAGCAATAAGCGCCAAACAAACAAATAAACAAAAGAAACAGCAATTTACTAAAATATTAAATTGTGAAGAATCCAAAAAGGTAAAAATCGCTTCTGAGATCTGTTGTGTGGAATATGGATGTGATACAGTACACATTACAGTACAGTCATTTGGGATTTAAGGTGCATCTCAGTAATATTTCTTAACTTCAATTCATTGATAAATGTGTCATTCTAACTTTCAAAAACAACATTGTCTCGACAGTAAACTTCATCACAACGTTGTCACAACTATATTACAACGCTCGTCCAACGTTAGGGTTCACTTATGAAATTTTATAGGGAATGTGATATTCAGATTCCAGGTATGGCTAAATAAGAAATAGATTTAAATCTTCCGTTTTATATATAGATTTATTGATCTATAGCAGTGCTGATTAGATTTTGACCACTAAATCACCTCATTGCTACTGATTGAAAACAGGCCACAGAGGAAGTAAAGAGCAAACCGCGAAACATCTAGAACCAAGTCACTATTTATCAAAACGTACAAAAATCTAAATATCCAAAAACAACTAAAACTAAGCAAGGCTATCAAATACAAATTGAATCTGCCTCGTTTTTGTTGACGATCCAGGCATTTCTGTAGAACGGAGTTTGCAGTTAAAACAAGTCAAGCAAGAAAAGTTCAAAATAACAACCTTGCATGTACAAGCAAACAAAATATCTATTCCAAAAGGCAGCAACTGTACAAAAATCTTATTTACAAACCCAGTTCAGGCAGAAGCACAATAGAAATAATTTCCTGGCAACATGGCGCAGAAGTACACAGCGCCATGCTGAGAGTTTAACAGGGGTTAAAATTCATATTTGACCAATAAAACACACAGGAATGTTCTTAAAGCAGCAATAAGAACCTTGCAGAATATAATCCTTATTTCCATCTTTTGTGTGGAACAGAACTTTTCAAAATGCTTTTGAACACAAATGCAAAAAAAATAAAATAATAATTCACAGCAACACTATTATGTGTTTGGAATAATACACAGCGTTTGTTGGGGGTAAACACATTCTTAATGCCGTGGCAACATATTTAAAAGAAAATGGTCCATGTTTTGGGGAAACCTCATTACGTGGTCAAGAAGGACCAGAATTACGTGGTTTTACTTGTTCATGCACAGAATCCAAACCAGTTGTAATGCTTTGTGTCATATAAACATCGCTTCTCATTGTTCTATGTAAATTGCCATTAATTTTATATAGTCAATAAACATTATATCAGGCTTCCAGGTATAACAACTTTAATTTATAATAAACACAGCACAATATATATATATATATTTTTTATCATAAAATGCAATAAAATGGCAACATGTTGTAGTTAGGGAGCATTTCTGGACACAGCTCAGGACAAAGCCTGCAATTCAGAACCGCTTCACAGGACCGGTTTCCTCTATTATTCCTAATATTTTCCTCTTTTCAGTCGACACATTGAACCATTTCAAGCCCCTGAAAAATGACAAGAAAAGGCTAAACACTTAAGGACATAGTTTGGATTTTTTTTTTGTTTTTTTGTCCAAAATATTCTGTCTTAACGCTCAGAAATTTAAAACTGAGGTGCATACAAGAAATATTACAATAGGTCTTGTTTGAAAGATTTTCCTGCTCTGCACATTGAACGTGAATACTGTATAACAAAGTTGTTTTTGGTCTTTCGGCTGCTCCCATCGAGGAGTTGCCACAGCAGGCCATCTGATCTGCAGATGGTTACACGGTTACACTTCCTGATGCAACCCTCCCATTTTCTCTGGACCGGCACTGTATCCAGTGGCTGAGGTTTGGGCATTGGGTTGGTACTCAAGAAACCTACCGCTAAGCCCTCAATACCTTTGGGGGTATAATGTAAGTGATCGGGACTTAATTCTACAATCCTGTTTCAGTGCAGTAACGCATTCCAACTCATGATGGAACTCATGTCTTATCGACTGCAGAGGCCTCACGTGAATCTCAGCTGAACTTTGGAATGCATTTTTGCACAGAAAGAGGGTTGTGATATTTGTATCCAAATTCTTACATTGTAAACGCTTTCTGACTTCATTGTTGTTGTGCAGATGATTTAAGACCTATGGTAAAGTACGTATACGTTTACATCAAAATTAAAATACCCAAACTATCCCTTAAATTTTTAATGAATTCTCGATAATTCTGGTTCAGTGTGCAGATCTGCTTAAAAGTGAAATTGGGATCTCTGGAAGATTCTGAAGATTGAAAATTTTCCTCCTTGGTTAATATCTCCAGATGTTTGAGTAATTTGCGATTTTACTTTTCAAAACATTTCACATAGAAATCACTGACTGTAACTTTTTTTTAACCATTTAATTGTACATCTCCAGGGCTTATCATTCAACTGTCAGGACCACTGGTGTTCCTCTGCAATGGTACACTTAATATTCGTATGGCTTCATAAACAAAAAACATCTATTTGGTGAATTTTATAAAACTAGTAGTAATAATAATAAAAAATGCAAATCTTGCAGTAAAGCAAATAAATGAATTATACTGAATGAATGTTTTGCAAGTGTAGGCTTTGATAAATCAAGGAAAACTATACATGCACAAAGTGTATATTCTATGAAGAGACCAATTTCTGTTGCATTATATAATTGCAAATCAGAAACGAGTGCGCACTATGGTTTCCCAAGGAAAGACTAAGAGAAAGAAGTAAAGGGTGTCTCCCATTTCAATTTCCAAAATAGTTTCAGGGTTGTTTTTGTTTTAGATAATCCTGCTGTATAGTAACTTTTTTTTTTCTGTCAGTGCAACTGATGCAATATTGTGGTAATTAATTCTCATAAGCAATTACCATGATGTAAAAAAATGTTCTTGCACGTGCTTAAGCAGGAATCTTAGGAATAGGAACACTGGGTCTATTCGTATTTTTTACTCTAGTTAAAAAAAACAAAACAAAAAAAAACAAACCTAAACTGTTTTTCAAAACTAAGAACTATTCCCTGCATCAGTAAGTTTAGGACGGTATTAAAGACTCAAGTAGCAGCGTCGTCAAGTATTTCCTTCTTTTCTTTTTTCTTTTTTTAAAGAAATTACTCTGGGTGCAAGTTGTAAAATAGGTTTCAAGGTGCTTCACACTTTCTCCCAGTCATTAAAAAAATCAAGATACCAAAAAAAAAAGAGATTGAAAAGTAGAGGAAAAACTCCATAATCGTTCCAAAAATGTTTAAACATGGTGAAGACATCTGTGTAGAGATCTATTGATTGACATACTGTATTTACACGTACATGCAGAGGCACTGTTGGAGCCGCTGTTTCGTTTGAAGCATGCTCAGTGAACTTTCCCCTATATATACTACATATATATGTAAATCAAACCAGCAGTCTCTGCCTCTTAAATGCATATACACAGGACCCTACAGAGCCTGTGAACAGTCCATGCAGAGTTTAACAAACTCCGTCGACGACATAAAGGGGAAGCAGCAGCTACTTTAAAAAGCAATTTGTTTTGACCTTTTTTTCTTTTCTTTTTTTTTACAGCCAGGAAACTTCCAAGTCCTTGTGTCACAATTTTCCTTCCTCCTGACTTTCATTGCCTTTAACCAAGAACGTGCAGGGGAAAAAAGGTAAGAAAAGGTATTTCCCTGTTCACTGGTGTCTGCAGCCATTCTAAAAGCTGAAGGCGAAATCAAGGACACCAGCAAAGGTTAGACTTACTGATTTCATTCATACATGCAGACGTTCTGTATCATAGACATGCTTGTTTCAATCAAACATTCTGTTCTACTCCTGACTAATATTCCAAGTACAGAAAAAAATACTGAAATCCAAAAAACAAAACAAAAAAAAAAAACAAGTGTGGCATTCATGTATTTCTAACATTATTCACTGCTAGATTTTCCCACACTCTTTGAGCATCCCTTACCCCCTGCTGTGGTTGATGGTCAGATTGTCATATGAGCTGCTTCCACACTTTTTGGACTTTTTTCTTTTTCTCCATTTTATTATATGCAGAAAACTTGTGTAAAGTAGATGCAACACATCTATTAAGACAAATCTGGCATGTAAGGACAAAACCCTGGAATCCTGGATGGCTGTGTTATTGGATTATCTGAGAGAGGACGTCGAGAGAGATTTTTTCCTGCCGTGGCTTTGGAAAGGCTGGCACCAATGAAGACCTGAGAGGCGTTCTGATTAGGTGGATATGCATGTGTGTGAATATAGTTAAATATAAATGAGAAGGGGGAAAAAAAGCTACTCTGAAAAAAATTTTTTTTAAACAAATAAAAAAAATTATGAAAACCAAGAGTCCAGAAGTCTGAAATCACGCCAAGTTAATTCCACATTAGGAACACACACTGCCATTAAAGCAACATATCAGATAACGAGAAATTCTGACCTTCTATCTTTTCTACTCTACTTTTTTACTCAACTTCTTAAGCAATAAAATTGCCATAAAATTAGGAACGAATGCAAAAATACCAGAATTATAAGTAGCGGTCTCAGACTTTTGGAACAGTGAGAGTTATTTATCTCCTGTCGAGATGTTCTGAGATGCCTTTGTTCAAAGATGCAGCTCGTAATTTAAAAAATGATTTCAATCTCATGTAATCACTGTAAAAAAAAAAAAAAAAAAAAGAATTCAAATACAGTATAATGTAGACTATTGACATCTTACTTAAAAAAATTTTTTTTTTTTTTTTTAAGTTCATTGTTGATTTTTTTTTCTCCACAATTCATGGCTCCTTTCTTCATTCCTTTAACTTGAAACGCAATTATAGATTGAAAAGGAAGTGGTGTGTCATTCTTCACATTACTGTTGGGAAATTAAAATAAAAAATACATAACTTTTACTTTAAAATGACACCTCGTGTTAATTTATGATCCTTATCAGGAATAACTGCTTGTCGTTGCTAAGGCAACCGTATTTAAGCCACAAGGTAGGTAGTTACCTAATCATATTCAATAATTTTATGAGAAAATGATGGGTGAAATAAAAAAAATAAGTACTTTATCACAAGCCTTCATATGTAGACTTTATGGTCTGTTTTATATCTACTGTATATATATATTAAACTTATGACCAAAAAAAAAAGCGAAACATCACAATAACTAATGCAGATATTGAATATTTCTGTATCCAAATATGAGAAAATATAAACAGTTGAGTCAGAGGCTACCTTAAAGCGAGGAAGCCCATTTACATGGTCAGAAACTGGAGTCTTTGAAAAATTTGCACGTGGAAGGAGCCAAGTGAGTGAATTGTGTTTACAAAATCCTGACTGAAGGAAGAAGTCACAAGGAGGCGTGGCACAGACCCAATCACTCTGTCTGGTTGGTTGCAGGACTGAGAGAGGCGTGGTTAGGGGCTGGGACGGGCACAGACTGGCCGGGTCCGGGCAGAGTGAGCGTCTCAGGGGCGGATTTCTTGCGAGGTCGCTCCTTGGGCACGGAGAGGAACTCGGGGGCGTCGGTGTAGAGCGGGGTGGACGGAGCACTGGCCGGGCCGCTGAGAGCCAGAGATGAGAGCGGCATCTCGCCAATGGAAATGGACGGAGGGAACATACCGATTTTCTGGTTGGTGGCCTCCTGGATCCTGCGCTCAAACTCTCTCACCTCATCCATTGTCATGTCTTTAAAAAAATGAAAAAAGGAGCGGAAAGTTTGAGACTGTTTTATATATAGACCATATAGATTTTATGAAATATAATAAATTCCCTTTGAAACTTTGAACTTTTTGTTGTTTTTCCTAATATTGCATTATCTTCGCATTCCCCTCCTACTTCTTTACCTCTCATGATTTCACACTTTAAACAAAAGGCATTTAATATGCAAAAGTATTTGACCGTAAAAGCGCTTTTATAATAATACCATTAGTTACGTTAAACCAAAGGAATGATGTCAGAATGTTGGATGGATTATGAGTTAGGCGGTCAAGAAAGTGGGAGGGTCTGGGATTTTATTTCAGCTGATGATAAATTGCTACATTAAAAAAAAAAGTGAATCAGGGCAGAAGGGTGGATCTCGCTAAGGAAGAAGATTTTTAAAAAGAAATCCACACATACGCTGACTTTGTCAAGGATTCCTAAGCCATCCAGAGATGGAGATGAATTGGTGGAATGCTCTTGTTCTTCATGGCAAACTTTAATGTTGGTTTTCTCATGCATGTTCTTCTCGTACTCCCGAACATCGTCCAAAGTCATACCTGCAAAGGCAGGGGGGAAGGTAGGGGCAGAAACCATGGGGGGCAAAAACCACATCTTCAGTTAGGAACACTAGGGCGGGGCATGGTGGTGGTGGTGTCACAGGATTAGGTTTCAGCGTTAAAGGTCGAACCAGAAGAATGAGCAAGGAGGATTTTTTGGTGCCGGTTAGTCAGTGATTGAGGTGAGAGGATGTTAGAGCTAGCTGTGTAACCCCTGGGATTACCAGGCATCAGTGAGAAAATTGGAGCGATTTCTTGGAAGGAGAGAGCGGAATAAAAAGAAAAGGAGAAGTGGGATAAGAGACTTCAAATCTGAAGAAGTGCATATTTACAGTCCCTTCAGTCTAGAAGATTAAAGCAGAGAACATAAAGGGCAACATTCCCAGGCAAAAACAACAACAAACAAACAAACAAAAAAAAAAACATGTCTTTAAAGACAAATTCAGGAACATACATCATGCTAAAGAGCCTGAAAGGTAATATTAAATTAAGATCAAAGAAAGGAGGGATTAATAAATGTTACAGGCGAATATGATGAGAGTAATGATTTTTAATCAGCATCAGCCTTTTCTTTTATTGCACTTACCTCCTGTCACATGACCTAACGCTGAAACAAGCTGCTATTCACATTCAGACATTAAGCTGAAGGATAAGGTTTTAAGACCATTCGCATGATTAGTATAATTCAGCCCTGCCTGAAACGTACCGATCCACTCATCCACCCAGGCAAAGGCCTGTCTATGGCCCAGCAACAGCACGTCCCGCACCACCTGTAGGATGGAGAGAGAAATCAATTCATTAAATAAAACGTAATTTAAGTTCTTTTACACTGGAGCACAGTTCAAATATTTCTGAATGAATACTCTGAAAAAGAAATAAAAACGTCTGTGAGGTTGAAGCATGAATGAGATTATTTCTCATTCTTTATTTCATCATTATTAAAGTCACCTGCGCACAATGATGAACCTTTCTGTACCAATGACGAATGAACCAATATTACATGAAAAAATTATATTCAGAAAGTCATAATGAAATAATACAAGATTTTCTTTATGAAGAGATAGAACAAACAAAGTGCTTGGTATCATTTATCATTTAATACCTACAGACACAGTTTAGGGCCTGGCTTATACAACATCGATCTATATTTACAGAATTAAATGATGAGTGATAAATAAAATATGAATGGCAATTTCATCGATCACTGCAAACCATTACAGTATACGTGCTATATAAAGCACTTGGTATCCAGTACAAATACATAATAAAAGCGTACCTTGTGTACAAACTGCTCGACACGTGTCTGGAGGCCCCACACCTCAAACTTTACAGTGACGAGCTTGTAGGAGCACATGACGGGAGTCTGTGTGTCCCGCCAGCCTTCCTGTAGCATGCCGCGGGACGTCTTCTCCGATTTGAAGTAGCGCAGATCCTGCATATAGATAAAAAGAATTTTTTTTTTATTTTTTTTTTTAGACAATCATCTTCATGACAATCAACGAGTCTGAGAGTGTACATGCATGAGAGATTTCCTTCCAAGCATTAATTATATCCCTTCATATAAACAGAAAAACTATTTTAATCAATTGAGGTAATTACAGAGGTAATTATAAAACCCATTATAAATACTAAAAGTAGCCCATATGATCTGATGGATTAGTGACACAATGTTCATCTCTGACATTTGGACAGTTTGCATAATCGGAGTTTGTTTTCTCTTTCAAATCCAAGTAACAAAAGCACTAAACAGCAAATCGTACACATACACGAATACAGACAGAAAGCATTTATTTATCATCATTAACTGCAAGAGAATGATCTAAAAAAAAAATATAAAAAAAATAAGCATTTTACTCACAAATTTCACTAGATTTCCTAAATCTAAATATCCAGGAGCTGCACATTTCTCCATTATCCTCTCCTCCATGTTAATTGCAGACACGTACAGGTTATGATTTCTCACCTCTGTCTCCTTGTAGTAGCGCTCTGGAATCTCATCGTAAGCGATATCTATGAAACACACTTCTCGCTCCTGGTCCTTCAGCTCATTTTCAAATATCTACACACACACACACACACACACGCGCGCGCACACACGCGCGCACACACGCGCACACACACGCGCACACACGCACGCACGCGCACGCACGCACGCGCACGCACGCACGCACGCGCACGCACGCACGCACACACACAAAAGCAGTGAGGAACATGGGTTCTAACAAGTTCTAAGCAGAGAATATACTGAAGAGAATGAACACAGTGTACAGTACATTAGTGTATTAAAGTAACTGCAACATCTAGTCAGTAACTAAGAGACAATTTAGGACGGTAATTACGGTAAAATGCCCTGGGCTATATCTGATTTGGTCTCAATCTAAAATGTCAACTCTATCCATGATGAAGACATTAAGCACTGTAGAACTAGTGGGAATACTATAGCATGATGGATAACAACAGATGTTTGAATTAACAGCAGATCATCCACAAATTTGGATTTAAATTTTTATTGTAACCTCCAGTAGCAAATAATACAATTTAAAAAATGATAATGTTCTTAAATAGTGTATTATAAAAGTTTAAATTAATTCCCTTTTTATTTTATTGTAGTCAATCGTCATTTAATTGCACTAACAACAAATAACCTAAATGATAAAGAGACAGAATTTTCCGAAATCAGGTTTTTTGCCTTGACTGTGGAAGAGAGGAGTGGTTGACTGCTTGTATACGTTTGAAGAAGAATCGAGGGAAGGAGCAACCACAGTGTATTTCAGGAAAAGCAGTGAATGTTTTTACAGAAGGTTCCAGAAGACCATGCTTTAGACAACAGGCCTTCGTTATAAGAGGCCTGACGAGATCGATCCTGAATTCGTAATTAACATGATGATTATATTTAGTACTGGTAATTAGTATAATTAGTACTAGTGATGAAATCCTGCAGTGTTGTCCTGGGATCCATGGCTCGTTATTTTTGCAGTATTTCCACTAGAGGGAGCTGTGTGCTTGGCCTTTGCTGACATTACACAAGGCATGTCAAAATAAGTATTTTACTACAAACGCATGTATAACCACCATCCAGTGAATCAAACATGAATTAAGATGTGTCTGAAGCTGGACGAGTGTCTGTGCTAGATATATAGATAGAAAGAGAGAGCGAGAGAGAGAGAGAGTGAGTGCAGCAAAGAGAGCGTGCCAGGTTTGCGCTGAATATAACGCGCACAATAGCTCCCTTAATCTTTTGTACTCGCTGAATGCGAGAAAATCACTGGGTATAAGAAAGTCCCCCGCAAATGTGACGCTCAATCCCGCTGAGATAAACAGCAAGGAGTCTCAGGATCCCAGAATCTCCAGCATTGCAAAACCAGCCTGTGATACTGGAACTAAGCCTGTTATTTATTTATTTATTTATTTCGTTGTTTTCCATCATGCATCAGTATTTTCGGTTGGTACCTGGAAAGGCTTCTGGATGAACTTCACCCACACTTTCCAGAGCTGCATTAACTACACCACTGCTGAAATTCTCTGCCGTATCTCATAAATTAGTATCCTCTTTATATGTAAAGCAATGCCAATATTATTCTACTGGCTGTATTTTTTTTTATATTAACTGAAGAGATGGGATATTTCTCACTGGCCAAGTCAGTCATCTGATCTCAGCCCAATAGAGCATGCTTTTCACTTACGGAAGACAAGACTGAAGACATAATGATCCACAAACAAGCTGCAGCAGTTTAAGGCAGCTGCAGTAAAGGTCTGGCAAAGCGTTGTGAGGGAGGAAACTCAGTATTTATTCATGGCTGTGGGTTCCAGACTTCAGGAAGGCGCAATCCTTATGTTAGGTTGTTCCATTATTTATGACACCCCCCGACCAAAAGAAGA
The DNA here is from genome assembly GCA_013621035.1 of Clarias magur. Lineage (NCBI taxonomy): Eukaryota > Metazoa > Chordata > Actinopteri > Siluriformes > Clariidae > Clarias > Clarias magur. The sequence goes on from QNUK01000221.1 coordinate 499,430, forward strand.
AAAAAAACAAACAGTGTGTGTGTGTTTATGAAAATGGCTGTAATTTCTGAATGGTTAAAGCGACACTTTGAAAACCCATCAAACCCATTCAGAATTAAAGCTGAATGTCTCGACTTTACTTGCATGCTAAAAGATCTTTGTTCCAAAATCTATCAATCAAAACACACACACCTGTACGATGCCTTATGAATATCCATGATTTATTCTTGCCTTGCAGCCAGTGTTCTGAGGTAGGACCGAGACACCATCTAGACTTCTGCTGCTTTGAATAAGTAACTTTTAATATGACCTTTTTGATGAATAAAATATGATAATTTACAGCATCGGGCCCTTTAAAAAGCAGTGCGGCAGTAAAAGGTATTGGTGAAATGGAGATGGTGTTGGCTGAGGGATCTCAGCTGTGTGTGAGTGTGTGCTGCTTCCCGCCCTCAGGTCCAGCACGGTCAGCCCTGATCAATACCGGAGCTTTTACAACACACACTTACTACATCAGAGACAAGAAGAGAATAAAAGAAAAAGATATGGGGATAGAGATTGTGTGTGTGGCAAGTGAACTATGGATTGACTTACAATTCCAACACAGTTTAAGAGCGAGCGAGTGTGCGTGTGTGCGTGTGTGTGTGTGTGTGAGAAAGGGAGATATAAAGCAAAGTGGAGGATGTGTGACCGCACGCATCAGGATGCAGGCTAAATGTGACACTGTCATATAGAAGAAAAAAGAACCGCTACAGGGGGACAGGGTGGACTGGATTTCTTCCTAACATACAGTAGGAGAAATTGGAACAAATTTTACTCTGTTCATCAATTTGGCTCACTTTTTGAAAGACATTATTTTCCTAACTTCAGTTAGACAGACACTGTTTGTCTCTGACAAAATTATTTACTCTTTTTATCAAGCATGCTCTGAGGAAACTCGCTCACAGTGACGCTGAAAAACGAGCTGAAGAATCTGCTCAAATGTACGCCAGCCAAACGCTTGTTCAATCCAGAAATCGATTTTGTAAGAGCACGCTGTGAGACAAAACCCATTAAACATGGCTTGAAATGAGAAAAAGAGAAAAAGGAAGCATCGAAAAAAAAAATATATATATATTATTATTATTTAGAATTTGAAGAAGAGATAAATGTCTACATGCTCGTATATGTACTCACGTTGTCATTGCTTCCTTTGTTATCTTCATACTTGGTTTCTATGTGGATGGAGAACTTCGGCAAAAACGAACACTGAAAATGAAAGTAAAGAGAAAGTGTCACGTTAATCTCGGTTGCTTGCTTGTACAGTACGTTTCAGGAGCACGTTCGTAAGTCAGAATCGTTCCTAAGTCTGACAAAGTGAGTCTTATACAGTACGCCTTTAATATGAATATACAAATGTAAAGCATACCAAACCACTTTTGAGCGGTGCGCCTGTCCCCTTTGCCCATACTGCCATCATGTGGCCAAAAATTATATCACGTATAAGCCTTTTTAAACGTGCCTAATGAGTCAGCTGACCTCATTTAAATTCCACCAGGGAGGGAGGGACGACACCTCTCGGCGTTCACTGCATTTGAATGGATGCCATTTTGTCTCTGGGCTGTTTTCCACTGTATTGTACTGTGAACTCGTTTTCCACTCGTATTGTACTGTGGACAGCTTTGCAGGACAACCATTTTCTATCATCGTGCTTCCAGACTGATTCATTGAAACGACTAATTTGTCCTGCACCCCCCACACATACAATGTACCTGACTTGGGACATTTTATACATTCACTTACACACTGGAAATATTGTATAAAACTGTAAATATTGATATCTGGTGCACTGCAGTGTCTATTTTTTGTATAATACATGTGAGCTACTCCCGTGATTTGTTCGCATCTACGAATGTTTGTAGAACCGCGGTCCGTTCGTATCTGTGGAAAAATCGTACCTCGGATTTCTGCTAGTCGTACGTCTTAGTGTAGATGCAAAAGCAAATACAATCCTCTGCCTATCACCACATCTGCACTGTTCCTATAAGCCTCATGCAACTAGATGAATCCAGTGAGCTTACTGAGAGCCTGGACCCTATCAGTGCATTACATTTAATTGAATGTGCATGTGAGTTGCAAAAATCTCAGTGTGAATGCCTCGTCATCCTGGCGCCATTGTCAGAATCGCACTTCATCCGGCTATAGGATGTGAATGCTTGTTCATCTGTTGCTTGTTGAAATCATCATGCTGTATAAATGAGCTAAATAATCTGAAACTAAACACACCTGAACAGGAGATGCATTCTGATTTAAATCCGTGCTTGTGATTTGCGTGATCTTGTGTACAAGACCATTAAAGCTATGATTAACAACATAGGCACAAGAAGACATATTTCCATGGTAACCCCTTTATGGAAAAGAAAGTTGCTGCAAATGACACCTTAGGAAGTGTGGGCGAAAAAATGAGAGGGGAGGGTGGGGGAACAGATAGAGGGGGAGAGAGAGAGAGAGAGAGAGAGAGAGAGAGAGAGAGAGAGAGAGAGAGAAAGATGGGAGAAGAAATGATAGAAGTAATAAATGACAGTGAATAGGATATCTGAAAGTGGGGACTGTCTCTTCTCTTCGGTGAGTCACTGTGTCTTCCTGTTCAGCCCTTAGGCTCCACCCCAGCCACCCCCAACCACGCTATACAGAAATAACTGTGAGTCACTTTGAAGAGTTTTTATCGAACTTTAAGAGACATTTACCGTGATGCAAACCTATTTCAAGCCCATTTATCAGGAATCGCAGGATGTCAGTGGGAGAAACGACTCTCAAACACCGCATGAAAACAGCGGTTAAATATGAATCAGACCTTTAAATATCACCATGATGTTTGTGGAATAATAGTGCGTGCACTCGCTGGCCACTTTAATAGGAATACCTATACTCTTGCACGTTGCTACAACATGCTAATCATTCATTCATTCATCTTCTGTTCCACTTATTCTGTGTATAGGATCCTGGAGCCTCTCTGTGTGAGGAAACCGGAGTACATCTCAGAGCACAACAACAAATTAAACAACAGTAAAAAAACAAGAACCGCCCCCTTGAACAGTCTCCCTCAAAACTGTAAAAATACTGACTGGACAAATGGTCTAGTTCCTCTAAAAGTCTAGTTCCAGTTCTTGGCAGACAGAAGTGCAAACTGATGTGGTCGTCTATCGTTGTAGCTCTTCAACCTTGGCACGTTATGCATTCTGACAGGCTTTTACTTTAATTTATTGTTGACTTCCTGTCACCTCAAACTGGTCTAAAGCATTTCCTCTGGCACTTCTCATTTAAAGAATTGCCATTTGCTGCATGTTTTTTGTTGTTGTTGTTGATCAGTCGCGCAGATCATATTTTCTGATTTTTGAGGTAAAACTGAACGGTAGCTCTTTAGCTGTGTGATTTTAATGAAGGTGGCAAAATTGCATTATTACAAACAGGTGTTTCTATTAAAGTGCAACGTGGACAGTTTTTCTGTAAAGAACAGTTTTTCTGCATTTCATTTCTAAAAACGACAGCTAGTGAAAATGAATACACAGTACATTATACATCAGTTAGTTCAGAGTAATCGGACAAAACGAGATGCATTCACATGAGTGGTGATAATAGAGCATGACAGCACTGTATGGATCACTCCATGTCACAGGTGTTCTAACAATAGTTAATTACACTACAATCGACCGCAAGCATGAGTGAAAATAGGTCGGTATGGCCCGTAATACTCAAAAGAGAGGAGAGAAGCTAAAACCTACATTTAAAACTGGTTGAGGAAGCAAGAAAACATATTTGATAACATTATGTCTGTGAAGATTCTCAGCCTTTCTGATGAGGTTATCTGGAAGTTGAGTGATTTCAACTAGACTTCTTTCTTGTAAGGTAGATATGTTTCACTACACATCTTAGTAGCTTCTTAAGTCTGAGGTAAGTTCCTCATATTCGAGTCCTCCAAGGTCAAAGGATCCTCCTCTGTCTGAAAAGACTTGTTATATGAATAATTGAGAAGGTGGGACTAGGAGGGGGAGTCATTAGAGGCTTTTGTATCCTTAGAAACTGGTTTAGTAAGTCGCTCTGAATTGCTGCCGACCGTCTTTGTCGTTCTGTTCATGGCTAACACGAGCTACAAAACTAACTAGCTTCAAAAACACAAGGCTGAATCCCAAATCCCTCTCTTACCGCTGATCAAGGGCAGTACTTGGTGTGTGTATATTGGGATTGTATACCATGCATAGTGCCGTAGCTTTCCATTATAAATATAAATAGCAGCACTATGTGGGATATAATCCCGGAACCCAGACGTTAGCTGATATTCTGAAGAGGATATATAAAGTAAACTTTGTAAGTTTCTCAGGAATGCCCAACACTTTCATGGGTTATTCTCCTCATCTTTTGGCTACATACAATAGTACCGGTAATACAACTATTCCATCGGTTAAAGAAACAAACAAATCATAATCTGTCAATAAAAAATGCATTTGTAGCACTGCTGCATAAAAGCAATAAGAGCAGTGCTGATATTGAGGACAACAGCATGCCTTCTCGTGTAATAACGCTTAATTGCTTCATAGTGCAGCAGTAAATTTAGTAGAAAACCATGTTTTGACAAAGAAAAGACAGAAACTGAACTTACTGTGTATTCTGCAGTCACGGGATGTTGAGTATTCAGGACCAGGAGCAGATAAGAGGAAAGGAAAGAGCAGAAAACTTAATTAGCGTCCCATCAAATACAGAATCAAACCATTGTCTAAACAATAACTTTCATGGTTTCTGGATGAATTCCTGTTTTGTGCACCCAGGACACTACAAGAGCCTTCACTGTTTTGACACAAACGTTGTCATGATGGTGAGATTCAAGTTGTGCTGTTCATTAAACAGGAACTAACTGAAAAGTTTTAATAAGAAAAGTTTCTGGCACCTGAAAATGTTCCTGAAAAAAAGTTCCCTTGGTCCTTATATAACCAACTCAAAATAACAGCAGTGTTTCCCACACATGATGATACTTGGGCATCCCGCCCGAGTGAACTGACAAGCGCCCAAGAATACTCTGTCCTGTTTAAAATGGCATTTACCAGATAAATCCGCTATGAGAAAAATAACATGACTTGCTTCTAATTTTGTGGTGACATGAATTTAGCTCAAGGTCAAGTGCAGTTGAGACAGGAGGGGTAAAGGAGGATGATGGGGGAACCATGCGGCAGAAACTATAGAATCTGCAATCGCTCAGAGACCTTAAACCACACCAGATGGAGCTAAAATATGCCGTGTGTATACACAGTACCAGGCAAACATTTGGACACAAGTTTGCATTTACTTTCTACAGTCTAGAACAATACTGAATTGTTTTTTTTCCCCAAGAAAAACACATATGGCATTAGGTAATTAAGTAACAACAACAGCAACAGTCAGTTGGGACACGAGGGCCAGTTGTTCTGGAATAGTTCTTGCAAGAACAGTATTGATAAGTGCATTTGCAAAACCCATCAAGCACCATGATGAAACTGGCTCTAATGAAGACCTTCCAAGGAAAGCAAGACTAAAAACTTACCTCTGCTGCAGAGAAGTTCATTTAGAGTTACCAGCCTCAAAAATTAACACACAGCACTTCAGATTAGAGCAGTTATGAAGGCTTTACAGAGCATCAGTAGCAGACACATCTCGAATATCAGCTGTACAAAGGAGATTATTGTATATACTGAAGGGCTTTAGCATGGTTTCCCGATATAGAATAAAATAAAAATCAGGACCTAGAAAGTGTGTCCAAATTTGTGACTGGTAGAGTATGTATATACTGTACATATAGTGGAACATTCATTTCTGTGTTTTTCCATCGATGTGCAAATATCCATAGTAACCATCAGGTTATTATAAACATATACACATACATGATCTCTCAAGAAAATCTGACCAGGTTTTGAACTTTCACAAAAATTTTAAATCCGAGCCAATCATGTTTGAGCTGCTGCAGAAAAAAAAAACACCATCACCGTGCTTGGTGAAATGTAAAATGCAATACATATTCAAAGAAAGTAATAGATGAAGGTAATTCAAATATCTGTGTCATGCTGTCAGTGATGCAGAGGACCGTGCTCTTTCAGGCATAACTCACAGAACCTGAGAAATTGGTGAGGAACAGTTCGCCAGTCTAAAAAGTATAATTAATAAGTCTATTTCAGCTGTTTTAACTGTTGCACATTCCTCCCCCCCCCCCCTTAAACTCAACAGTAACAAGAATTTCACCATAACTACATTACATTTCAGCAGCTCCGCTTCTGCTCCACCCCTTCTCTGTTTCTGCCCTGCTTCTGCTCCACCCATGGTCTGTTTGTGCTCCACCCCTTCTCTGTTTCTGCCCTGCTTTTGCTCCTCCCCTTCGCTGTTTCTGCCCAGCTTTTGCTCCTCCCCTTCTCGGTTTCTGCCCAGCTTTTGCTCCTCCCCTTCTCGGTTTCTGCCCAGCTTTTGCTCCTCCCCTTCTCTGTTTCAGCCCTGTTTCTGCTCCACCCATGGTCTGTTTCTGCTCCACCCCTTCTCTGTTTCTGCCTTGCTTCTGCTCCACCCATGGTCTGTTTCTGCTCCACCCCTTCTCTGTTTCTGCTCCACCCCTTCTCTGTTTCTGCCCTGCTTCTGCTCCACCCATGGTCTGTTTCTGGTCCACCCCTTCTCTGTTTCTGCCCTGTTTCTGCTCCACCCATGGTCTGTTTCTGCTCCACCCCTTCTCTGTTTCTGCCTTGCTTCTGCTCCACCCATGGTCCGTTTCTGCCCCACCCCTTCCCTGTTTCTGCTCCACCCCTTCTCGTTTTCTGCCCTGCTTCTGCTCCACCCATGGTCTGTTTGTGCTCCACCCATGGTCTGTTTCTGCCCTGCTTCTGCTCCACCCATGGTCTGTTTGTGCTCCACCCCTTCTCTGTTTCTGCCCTGCTTCTGCTCCACCCATGGTCTGTTTGTGCTCCACCCCTTCTCTGTTTCTGCCCTGCTTCTGCTCCACCCATGGTCTGTTTGTGCTCCACCCCTTCTCTGTTTCTGCCCTGCTTCTGCTCCACCCATGGTCTGTTTGTGCTCCACCCCTTCTCTGTTTCTGCCCTGCTTCTGCTCCACCCATGGTCTGTTTGTGCTCCACCCCTTCTCTGTTTCTGCCCTGCTTCTGCTCCACCCCTTCTCTGTTTCTGCCCTGCTTCTGCTCCACCCATGGTCTGTTTCTGCTCCTCCCCTTCTCTGTTTCTGCCCTGCTTTTGCTCCTCCCCTTCTCTGTTTCTGCCCTGCTTCCGCTCCACCCATGGTCTGTTTCTGCTCCACCCCTTCTCTGTTTCTGCCCTGCTCTGCTCCACCATGGTCTGTTTCTGGTCCACCCCTTCTCTGTTTCTGCCCTGCTTCTGCTCCACCATGGTCCGTTTCTGCTCCACCTCTCCCTTTTGCTAAACCCTTCTCTGTTTTTGCTCCGCCTCTGTTCCACCCCTTCTCTGTTCCTGATCTGAGTTTAGTTTAGCAAGTAAACTTTTTTCCTGAATTCGATGTGCTGGGAGCAGAAAAAAAGCGTAAGGATTTGAGTGACTTTGACAAGGGCCAAATTGTGATAGGTAAAGGACTGTGGAAACCTCAGCTCTTGTGGGATGTTCTTGGTCTGCAGTGGTCAGGACCTAACAAACAGCAGTCCAAGGAAGGAAAACCAGCGACAGGGTCATAGGAGGCCAAGACTCAGCGTGAAGGCTGGCTCATGTAATCAAATACAGGAGTTATTGCAACTCCAACTGAAGAAAAGCTTAACACTGGTTCCAATAGAAAAGTTTCAGAACACACAGTGCATTACTGTTTAGATGGCAAAGGTGGGACCTACTCAATATTAAGTGGGTGGTCATAATATTCTAACCGATCAGTGTATATTTATACTGTAAGTAATGTAACAACAAGCTGATGTACAAAACATTGAGCGTAATTTAAAGTGACAATACCATGGCTTAACAGTATTGTCACATAATTTCCATCCACAACACTGCACTCCCTCCATATCCTACTACCTTCCTTTATGGCAAATGAATAGCCGGAGTGTGAGAGGAACTGCGGCTATTAATGTGCCCTCAGTACACGCCTTCATAGCCATAATAGGTCTGCAGTAAGGCATGTAGGAGGTTAAAAATCATCATCATCATCATCATCATCACTGCAGCCGAAGCAGCCTTCTCCAACCTTTATTATTGCTGAGGGACAAAGGATTACAGCGCAGGGTTTCTAAGACCAGAAAGTGTTGGAACATTTTTTTTCTGTGTCTGAGGGTGGGAGGTCGAAATCCAATTTAGTCTTTGCCAGTTCCCACCCCATTATGTGGGTTCTCCACTATTGCATTACAGCTACCAGACCAGGAAGGTGAGGACTAACATGTGCTTCCTCCTCTGAGACATGTGAATCCTGATGATTACATTCCTACTTTATTCTTCTTGCTCTTGGGTTAAGTCTGACTGCAGTACCTGTGATGGTGTAAGGATAATAGTTCCAAGCCTTCTCTGTCACATAGAAGATTCTGGGCACCACTGCTCTCGCCCAACTGGGCAGTTTGCTGTGAAGAGATGAGATAAAAAATAAATAAATAAATAAAAAGAGAAAAATTATAATATTACAGATCAATAATCAAAACACCACAAAGAAAATTATGAATAGTGTTCATGGGTTGGATAAAATACCTCACCCTTCGTTCTGTGTGTGACGCCGTTAGAACTCAATTTAACTTTAAAAAAGGGATAAACATGGCGGTGAAATAAAAAGCGATCCTAATGATGTCACAGCTATCCGAATCCCAGAAAGCAAAGTTCTGGGTGGGAGGGGCATCATATTCCTCTAAGCTAATCATCAGTTCATGTATACAGAAGAGAGTGTATAACATGATAGGGATACGTGATAGGGATTTGAACCATCTCTTACTCTCCACCTGGTAGAAGGAGAGCTGGATGGTGGATAGAGAATTGGCAGGTGACCAAAAAAAAAAACCCTTGATAAGCAGTTTTAGCTTTATTGGTTGACACACTAAACTGACCGTATTTGCTCCTTTTCCAAGCAACCTACTGCTTGTTATAGTAATCTCTTTCAAGAGAAACATGATGTCCTGTTTGGTTTGATCTGGTTTAAAAAAAAAAAAAAAAAGCAAAAACAAATCAGACCTGGTTGCCAGTGAGTTGTTGGAGAATTCCCCCTGCGCCTGACTGTACATTGTGACAATCAAAACATTTAGGGCCATTGCATTTTGAAGGACTATGGAACAACAGTAAATTTGCCCCCATGGTCAAAATGTCAGGACATATTAATGACAAAGGAGAAAAAAAAAATAATAAAGGATGGCTGTCTTACAGTAGCTTTACTAATTAGTAGCCTATTTGCCATGTCCTGTAATCCATGATAAAACACTACATTACTGTTGCTCTCTTCTGTTATGCAAGTAGTCTGTCTGCAGTACCTCTGTAGCTTGCTAAAGCCTTTACTTCCCCTTCAAACTAGCGCAAAAAAAAAAAAAAACACAGGCAAAAGGCTCCACTGGACATAATGGAGTCTTTTATGACAAACTCCGAGACTGGAAGGCATAAGCGCCGGGCTTTTTTCAGTAATGGATTTTATCAGCGTAATGCAAAAGCAAAAGGAGATGTATCTCATATATATATATAAAAAGGGATTCAGGGCCTGGGGTGCAATAACATTTCTCTCGTGTGCATGGGCGCACATACACGCACACACACAAAATATCCTCTTTCACAACCCTTCTTTGCTACTTATAGTCTCCTACACGTGCTGAATCATTTTTATTCCCCCCCTTTATATGCCCCCCCACACGTTCTAGAATGATCCGTGCTGCCTGAGTGATGGGGTTCATAATCCTAAATGAATTGCTGCTTTCGACTCAGGACTCCCAGCCTGCTTTCACACACACACACACACAGCAAAATTACATCCATAAGAAACACAGGTACGGTAGTAGCGCAGGAAATTAGAGGACCGTACACCTACTCAGTCTTACAACAAAAAAGTTTGATTGATGGCCACTGACAGAGGCCACGCCCCCTTAATTGGAAAAGAGAGGCACAAAACCTGTGCGTATGGTTGTGCAGGTTTTTTAAATTTATTTATTTATTTATTTATTTTTTACACCGCTACTTCATCGAAGCAAACTATACATTCGAAAGAAAAAATGAAAAAAAAAAAAATCAAACCAGGTCACCGAGTGAATGTATAGTCTGATGCTTGTCCCTGAATACGTAGTCACGATGTACAGTAGCACGTCTTCACGTTCCTGTGGGTCCAGTGAATTCTGCCTGCTTTAACAGATGCATGACTATTAAATCCTGCCAGGAACAGTACATGCTTCTTTGGAGTGCGTGGGCCGAGGCTGAATTCACCCCCAAAACTGGTAACATCAAAAGCAATTAAACTCAACGCGCTTTGAAGGCGACTGTGCCTCATTCTGAGCTGAGCCACTAAAAAAAAAACAAAAAAACACACACACACACACACAGCACTCTTTAATTGGCAGTGCACACTGCGGCAGTTTCTGAGGGCAACGGCGCGGTTCTGAAACCCACGGTTTTTCACACCAGAGAGCTTTTATTGGCACTGGCTGAGCTTTTTTTTTTCTCTTCACATGCTCACAGTAGGGGGAACACCCCCGTAATCACAACTTCATTAAACTTCATTAATCATCTACCCGTAACTCGCTGGCTAATGTTAACGCTAACTCTAACACCAACGCTAACAGACAAGCTGATCAGATTGGAGTCCAGTTGGTGGTGGGATATCTACTGGAAAATTGCCCTTTCTAAGCATGCCTGCTAATGAGGATCTAGAAGCATCTGTGGCACTTGGTGTGGATCGCCTGGCGTTGCATGCCAAACCAAAGCAGCAAAATTCTCAAAATGTTTTATGCGGTACTTTATGACCAATTAAACAAAACAAAAAACAAAAAAAAAAAAGACAGAGAGAGAGAGGGTGGGGGGAGACAAATGATAAATGAAAGAAAAACCATGAAGTGGTGTAAACCGTGTGAAGGAATACAGTACACCATACTTTAAGGCATGTGTACAAGTGCTTACGATAAGGTGGCTGTACAAAATAAACTGCTTGATATTTTAAATCTAATTCAAATTTAAATTGCATCATTATTAGAATTTCCACTCCTTTTTTATCAAATGAAAAAGCGGGTTTCATATTCGTCTTTCTGTTCACACTTGGCGTGTTTACTACTACTACTGTTTATTCTACCAACAATCAGAATTAAAACATATTGTGTAAACACCTCAATCAAAACAGTGTGACCCGAGCCCGTATTTGCTCAGCGTCTCAGAACCACTCAGTTCATTTAAGACTGAAAATCTTCCTACATCTGAGTAGGACATTGAAGCTTCCTACTTTTTTTTTTAAGCGTGGAGTGGAAAGTGTGTGACGCCGCTTTTTATACAACGCCGAGAGCCGCAAAGTAGAAAAAACGTGCAGTCTTTTTCTAGTTTTCCGTTGTAGTTTTAAACCTGAAACTGTGAGCTTTATGCACATAGATAAAACTTATAGATGTGTGACTCGACTGCATGATGTTATCCTAATCAGTCTGCCCAAATCACAACTGTTTAAAGCCCCAATAATAGAGCTTTGTAGCTCCATCATAATCTGATCAAAATGATTTTGAAAAAGAAAGCGAAACTGGAGAGAGGATGAAAGCGTTCAGCTTGCGGAGGAGGAGGCAGTAAAATGTAAAGGAATAATCGAAGCAAAATTCTGCCCTACTCTTACCTCTAAAGATAAAAAGTGAACGGAGGCAATGTGTGAAAGCATCAATGCCACCCTGTACAGGGGTACCCTGCACGTCCTGTACCCCTGAGGAGTGTGACACGTGGGATATGCCGTGGTAATGAAGTGATCAAGTGCTGCTTATTTTTGGCCACTGAGGAGCGATTTCCTACTCTGAGACGCTTAGTAAATACAGGCCCTGATCAGAATGAGAGCAGTGGTGTAAACCTTTGATGTTCAATAGGTAAATATTAGCCCAGTAAACCACCGATCAGATCGTTAGAATAATACAGTGTTTCTCTGTTCACGGTCAAATTTTGCTTCCATTAGTAAACACTGTGAGAACAAATTCTCTCACTTGTCTTTATTTCCATCCACTGATTTTCTTTCTTTTGGGGCTGAGGAAGGGGAAATTAATCCTTGTAACAGATTATAATGAAAATATGGGAAGCTTGACCCATCATTAAACAAGTTAAAGTCTGATGAAATGTTTTAGCATATAAACAAACACCTCATCAGCTCAGCATCAACATTATCCATGTAAACAATTAGGTTGGAAACTATTTCATTTATATTTAAGAAATATTATGTAAATACTTTCCGTTTCTTTCTGGATAAGAGCATCTGCCAAATGCTTAAATGTAAATATTGATTTTGTAATCACAGACACGGACAAATGCATTTGGTACCTAAAAAAAAAAGGTGCTTACAAGCAAAAAGGAATTTTAGTTATTGAAATTCTTTTTTTTTGTTTTTTGTATTGGCTGGGGTTTAAGCAAGCCAATTAGGTTTTTCCCTTTTGTGACCTCATATAAGAAGAAACCCCTTTTCCTAGGCTTGTTGCTCATTTCATTTAGACATGGTCATGGCGTTTAATGTGAGACATTAAAAATAATACAATTATGTCAGAGCGATTTCAGCTGGAACATCAACAAACATTATTTAACATGGGTCTCAGAACTCCCCTTAAGAAACAGTAAAACATGGGGATCTTTACTTGGTCTTTTGTTTTGAATGGACAATCAGAACGAAATCGAGGCTCTGGATGAAAAAAAAAAATGAAAAAAAAAAAAAAAGATTTATTTGGTATTCAGACTGATATGGGCGAGGCCCTACGGTCCAGAGGAAACGATAAACGCATTGTGCGGTCCGCCCCCCTCCTCATGCTGTCCACCCCACCTTCTTTTAAAAGGGCAGCCAACTCGAAAAACTGGTGTGTAAGCTTAATGCGGTCACGATGCTGACACGGCTGTTCAGTCTTCAATTAATCAAAAGGACAAAACCTTCCTATTTCGGTCCAACTCTCTTATTTCAAACACACTCATTTGCCATTCTTGTTTATATCGTTTCTCTTCCTCTTACGCGTGTCTCCACCTTGTCTTTAATTCTGATTAATTCTTTGCCTGTGAAAGCTCTCTTTTCTTCCTTTTAATTCATTGCCTACTTCTTGGCCCCTTTGTAGCCGACTCTTTATCCATCTCTCCTGCTCTTAAACCCTGAAAAGCGTGCTTATCTCAGAGGATCGTGTCCTTGACTGTTCATTGATTTCGGAGAGGTCAGCTGCTCCAGCTGCACTGTGTTTGAGTCACATCCACACAAGGGTCTTTCCCAGAACAAAGCTTGGAGAAAGCAATTTGGTGTCGGGTAAAGAGTTTTTAGAAATGGATAAAAAAAAAAAAGGTTAAAGATAAAAATAAACTGATGAGCTTTAATGTCATCAGTGATATTATAATTTAAGGTTGAAGCCGTAAACGTCTGCCTGTCCGTCTGTACAGCAGAACTCTCTACCTTACTTATTAATACAAAGAAATAACAGGTTCATATGCCGTGTTTATGCTAAGTTACGTACGTCTTTCGCCGTCAGCCAAATACACTTACTGTTTAAAGTTAAGTGTTAAAATCTGTCACATAACTGTTCATAACATCATTTTTAGATTTTGATTTGAGCGGATAACACTGGGCTCTCAGTTCAGGTATTTTACACGCCCTCACCTCGGACTGCTGCAACTTTGCTATAACGATCCGTGTTCTGTCTCATAGTGGCGCTTCATGTGACTGCTTTTTATGGTCGCCACGGTTTCAGAAAATACGAGACAAACTGGTTTTAAATTTCCTGCAGGAGGAATAAAGATACCAGGATCTGTCCATACATCTCTAAAGGTTCAATTTTCATAGTGTAATTATCTCATTATGCTCATAACGCCCCTTCTACTCAACATTTTGATTTCATTTCTGGAGAACCGAAGGCCTGGCAAAGTTTCATAAAATTTCTGCCGAGTCAGTTTTGAGCGATGATGCGAGAAAATCAGATGGATATACCAACAATAATAGTACAGATATACTAACAAAGACTGGTTTCGAGTCCTCCAATGTATGAAGCGCAAAGATATAACAAAGAGAGAGAGCTCTGACTCCAACATACACAGAGTCAGCCAAAGAAATGTATACACACTTCAGGGAAAGTATTATGATGTATATTATATTGATACAAATATCAAGAATAGTTCTGTATTATTATCATAATATATAACATAATTAATTTCGTATTAAAACATTTATACACGTTTACAAATCCATATATACGCGTGTGTTTGTGTGTTGGTAGAGAGAGTAGAAGACGTCTCACCTGTTGAGGTAGACACGTTTCTCTGTGAACTGACCGTGGCCGTGCGTGGGGTCGTCGAAGGGCTCGTTCTGCACCACCTCCACTCCTTCTCCTCGTTCGCTCTGCTCATTGCTGTGCTTACTGATCATATACAACTGCCCAATCCTGTACTAAAAGACACACACACAAAGGATTCTGATTAATATTTTTATTGTCTTCTTATTGTCTTCCGAGGTGAGGCTGGTCTTTCTTAAACGTTGGTCTCCTGTGTGTAAAGTAAACTTTCTGAAGTGTTGACCTCTGCATCCTGTCTCCTGATCTCAGCAGATCTCTGCAGTGCAGTTCCCTGAGCAGGTGTATGTTCGATAACATAAAATGAGTTGCATCAGCGAAAAAGTTGTAAACAACGACCAACAGCACTATTTGGGCTCAAAACTGGTTAAATATTCCCGTCACACACACACAGAGACAGAGAGAGATAAAGAAAGGCTCGAGCTCTTCATCTATTTATGATTAAACTCTTCGGGTACATTTTTCCTTTCAACACAATGTACAGTCACGGAGGCTGAATGCAACTGGTGCTTAAGGCGTAATCACATACTTTAATTTTCCTCCCAAAAGAAAGGAACAAAAGATGTAAAGATGACCTCGCTGACAGTCGTTTGTAACCCTGACACATACTCCAAACAGCACGGTACATAAAGAGGTAACAAAGCCTTTGTGGTTTGTGCTGCACTCTATGGAAGTCACAGCATCCCTACCCGTCAGGATGTGTCATTTATTTTAATGAGAACACGCGTGAGTGGAAGCACACATAGCGTGCCGCAGATCCTGCGGCAGCCGTGTCCATTACTGAATCTGTTGCGCCATGATTGCTCGCGGTGCTCGGTGAAGTCCCAGGAGACAGCCAGATGCTTCTAAAAATAGAAAACCGGGCGCGCGAGCCGGTGGCTTGAGAGCCCGTAAATAATTTATCACCTACTTTCGCTTTGTGTACTCAGCAGAAGAGTGGTGAGACAGAGAGAGGGAGTGCTAAAGAGAAGAGAGAATAAATGATTAAAATCAGCATCGCCCTGCGGGCTATTTAAGAAAAGAAAGAAATAAAATAAAATAAAATAAAATAAGGATGGCGGTATTGGTTTGGAAGAGGCATACGTAATGAGCCCCGTCAATTCGGCCGCTCGTCTCCGGCGTCTCACCCACGATGCAGTCACAACTGTGAAATCCCGAGGCTGGAGGCTGTAAGGAATCGATACCCTTTCCGTTATTGCTGTTGTGCTGCAGATCTAAAAATATAGACGAGACACTGCGCAGTTCTGATGAGGGGAACATGGCACACTTTACAGGACTGCAATTAAGAGAATCGATCAGACTGGACGAATACAAAAAGTGTGTCTTGTGATTTGATGTAGACGTGCACGCAGGAACATCTACAGTACCCGTCTGTGTCTGTTGAGTTTTCTAATAGAGTAATGACCTCTTGTTCAGTCCTATAATGTGCCTGATGTACTCTGCTCTGATGGAAGAGACAAAGAGAGGGAGGGAGAAAGAGAGATGACATTAAGGGGGTCCATGGTAACAATTGCCCAGGTCTATTCCCACTCCCTTCATGCTTCAGGTGCCATTAATCCAAGGACACCATATCAGAAAAACTAACACACGCACACAAATTAACAATTATACACAGGAGCTATTGAAAAATTAATTCTAAATTCAATAATAATAATAATTATTATTATAATAATAATCATCTAATTTCGGGAAATTTCGCTTCCATCCACGTTCAGTAAACTCTGTGAGAAACATTTTGTGTGACATAAAAGCATTGAACTTATAAGTGAGACGGAACTCTTGCTGTAATGATAAAGCAAGATTTATGGGAAAAAGACGGGAAGAAAAATACTACTACTTCACCGTCTTCTGTTACATTCTGCCAAATTAAACCCTTCACAGAATGCAGAACCACTTTACACATGACTAGTGTTGGGCAAAGTACACAACTACTGTACAGGTAGACCCCGACTTACATTCCAGGAGTACGTTCGTAAGTCGGACTTGTTCTTAAATCCGACAAAGTGCGAGTCTTACAGCCTTTGAAATGAATATACAACACAACAAGCATACCAATCTGCTTGACTAAATCTGAACCCTTTCCTCACACTGGCATCATGCTTCCAAAAACCGTAATCGTGACTAAGGAAATGAATCTCACGTGTGTAATGTCGTCTCTGAGCCATTAAATCGCGAGTGGAATCCTGGACGCCATTTAGTCTCAGAGCTGTTTTCCCACTGTATTGTACTGTGAGCTCTGTTTTGTTGAGGATTTTTCCAGAATTAGGATTATTCACCATCAGGACAGTTTTACAGGACAAACATTTTCTATCATCGTGCTTCCGGACCGATTCAATGAAACCGGTGTGGCCGACTCATTTCTCCCGCACGCACGCACACACAATATACTGAACGTTAGACATTTTATACATTCACTTACACACTGAAAATATTGTATATGATTGTCAATTTTGGTATCTGTTGCAAACTGCAGTGTCTTTTTTTTTTTTTTGTACAATACAAAAGAGAAAAAAAGTGAGCTACTTTCGCAGAAGTAGAACCTCGGTCTGTTCGCATCTGCGGAAAGTCGTAACTCGAATGTTCGTAAGTCGGGGACTATCTGTACTTAAGTAAAAGTAGAGATACCCCAGATAAAATATCAAGTAAACGTAGAAGTCCTCCATTTCCATTTCTACTACAAAAGTACCCGCCTTTAAAAGTATCAAAATACTAAACTGGTATTTTGTCAACTTGAGCCTTTAAGTCATAGTAAAAGAGTCTCTCCCTCCGCTTTCTAAAATCATCTCAACTTCTGATTTCAAAGCATTTAAAAAAAAAAAGAAAAGAAAAAAAAAAGAAGGGAACTTATGCAATCACATATCGTATAATAGCAAATGTGGAAATATTACTGCTCGAAATCCTCCACATATGATACAATGCCATGTGGGAATGTATTGAAGTAGAAAGTACAGAAGTTTGTTGTAGGATGTAGTGGAGTACAAGACAAAAGTATGCACCAAGTACGTGAAAAGTCTTTAACCTTCCACCTCCGCACATGTCAAAGTAGTTACATTCGGATTAAATGCTTTGTGCATGTAAACAGAGGAAGTATGAACTCTGGCACAGTCAGCATATGAATTCTGCTTCTCACAACACCTCATGTGTGTGGTTGATTTGCTTCCAAAAACAAACTAGTACGCTAATTTGAACCTTACTTAGAACCGCCACGCGCACTTGTGTGGTATTTGTCCTGCAAGCTTCATATCTCACACCTCAACTAAAGCGGAAAAAAAAAAAAACCTTTATGCTATGACTGTGGGGATCACACCCAGAACTCAGGACGTGTTCAATGGGAATCATGGATTAGCACGGTGGCCTTGCACCTCCTGGTCCTGGGTTTGATTCCTGCGTTGGATCCGAGTGCATGGGGTTTGCATGTTCTCCCCGTGGTGGGTTTCTGTGGTTGGACTACAGAGATTCCTAGATGGATGGGTGGAGATGGTGTATAGTGTGTGTGATGGGAGGGGCGGAGTTATAGATGTGTTTGGGAGCATAATAAATTAGCATAGAGCATAATCTGGATTTCTTGATGAGGGCAAGACAAAGCTTTTCTCATTACATAAGTACTGATCTGGAGCTGTGTGTGTGTGTGTGTGTGTGTGTGTGTGTGTGTGTGTGTGTGTGTGTGTTTAGTTTGCTCAATATGTTACACGCTACTATGCTTTAATCACACTCACCCGAGAGTCTTAAGAGTTTCAGATCTCATTCCTCCAAGCATCATTAGAAAGAGGAATAAACACGCAACACATACTGGATTTAATGCTCAATAATTCCTTTAGGTTGTCCTAAAATCGTTAAGTACGGCTTAAAGTTTTTAACCACACGAGATAACACATCGACACGCGGTGTCATTTCATATCTTCGTGTCGTGGTCGTGAAACGGGATTAGTTTTGTAAATTAAGTGCCCTCTTTTACTTTGATTAGAAACAGCGAGTGTGAGAGAAAGCGAGAGAGAGAGAGAGAAAGAGAGAGAGGGGTAATGTTCAGGCGATTCTGTACCAGAGTAAATTAATGTAAAACGGCATTTCATGCAAATCAGTTCCGTTCCTACATTCATGTCCTGTAGCGCCCTTTTCTTTGGTGACTAATGGTGCGTTTATTTATTCACCCCGCTGTTTAATCATCCTAATCAGCCCTTTCCTGTATATATGGTCTCCTCAGATTTGGAAAATCTGTACGCCTCAGCTTAATCAGTTCATTAATCTCTTTTAACACACACACACAAAAAAAAAAATCAACATACATTACAGATAATAAAAAATAATCTTTTTTTTTTTTTTAGGACACAGTGCCGACCCATGCTCCGCCTCCGATGATGATGCCGGGCAATTCATTAGACATACCCTGTGCACCTTTAAATCTTCACAGCATGATTCACGCTGATATCACGATATCTCGCGGATGTCACGCTGTTTGTGAAAAAATGAAATCAGCCATGTCAGCAGGAATATCATCATCTTCCAGATCATGATGTGATGTGATTTTTTTTTTTTCCTTTCTGTATTTTTAACCTAGAACGTTCCGGACAAAACACCCTAACCCGTCTGATTCTTTTTAGCTGCGTCACTGCGGGTCGCCACCTTCCATCTACGTAGCAGCTCGTGGAAGCCTGGTATTTTTGGCCGGCATCGAATCTAAGGTGACTTTGATGGAAAAGTGGAGCAGAAGCTGGAGCAAGAAGGGTCTCTCTCGCTCTCTCTCTCTCTCTCTCTCCGCTTGGCACAATCCTGCTTTCAGCACGACTCTGGTCTCTCCGGTCACTTTGGACTCGATTTCTAAATGCAGGTTCCCATAAGACACAAAGGAATCAAGGGTATGACCAAAATGGGAGAGAAGATAAAAAAAATAATAAAAGGAACTATAAATAGAGATGGGGGAAAAAAAAAAAGTTTATTCACGATCTGGTGAACATGTTCCTCTTCCACGCTCTCTTCTCGCGCACGTGTGGCATTTAATCACTTGCATCATAAAGCTGTTTGGACCAGAGCAGCACAAAATGTCAAATTTATACAATAAGACAAGCATGCAATTAAAAAACAAAACAAACAAACAAAAAAACACATGCATTATGTCAAAACTTTTGAGACTGACCGCGGTGCTCCAAGGAAGCGAGGTGAGGTTCGAGTGCTCGTTTGCATACTGCAATATCATTAGCGCAAAGGCCAATGCGGCGTTAATGAATGAGAATCGATATGGTTTGCAGCACCGGGTGCAGACGTGTGCGTGGGAGGGAAAAAAGCAAGAGCTAAAAATAGTCCTCCTTGCAAGTGAAGACTCTAGACGGTTATTAGTTTTACACGTCTATATACAGTACGGCGCTCGTTTGTACTCTGTAGGTAGAGCAGGGAGTCGCTCAGTACCTAAAAAACACACAAAAAAACGAGAAGCTTCATCACTTGGTATGGCAGAAATACCGGGTTTAAACATACACGCATACATACATGTGTGTGTATATACACACATTATTGGCACCTCTACATTTAGTATTTATTACTTCTTCCTTCAGTCTGGTCTTCTCCTAGGAGACTGGAGAATAAAGTTCACTGCCATTTGTTTTTTCCTCTCGTCTCTCTTCAGCTCACTCCACGGGTCTTCAACAGTCAAGGTACTGAGACTGACAAGTCAAATACTTTATTGATCCGCATAATCTTTATCAATAATTCTGATCTCTGCAGTCGATGTCGATAATGAGCTCAAAACCCTGGCAGTTTGGGCTCGGAAGCGACGATGCTAAGCGAAAGAGGAGCGATTTAATTACCGGCCGCGGCACCGTGAAATCTGATGACGTAAAGATCTGTGGATCAAATCTCAAAGCCCCGGGCTGAGCGCAGAGGCATAGCGAATGCTGACCGTAACACTTTCTGATCTAGGTGTAAAAAAAAAAATAATGGAGCAAATAATGAGCTGTTTGACTCATGCGGTGGTCAAAATAGTCTGTAGATATTTCAATAACGATAAGCTCTGTGTGAGCTCCTGATGCAGTGCTGGGGTTTTAATCAAGGTTTCTGAACGATGATAAAACTATTGGAATTAATCAGCAGTTACTGGGGCGCAAGAGCCTCGTGTTCCCCCGTAATGACTGACATTTATCTCAGAGAGAGAGAGAGAGAGAGAGAGAGAGAGAGAGAGAAAGACTGATTAAGATAATGATAAAAAAAAAAAGGAAAAAAAATTAATGTTAATCTCATTTTCCATTGTTAACCTTTATGATTATTACGTCTATATTTCAGAGTTTATGCATTTAAGATTTCATTGCACGGCAGACATCTTTAATTCATTCTCAGAAATGACACCTTTCGTCTTGAAGGGTTTTCCCAGACTGCCTCGCAGATGTACTGTCTTTCATCACGCTGCGACACTGCAGCAGCGAGTGGTGCCTGGTATTCCTCAAGGCTACTGATATTATTTTATCATCGCTAACACTGCTCATAAGTATTATTACAAAGTCGACTTTTTTTTGTCAAAATTCCTCGAGATTTTCTCCATAGTACGGTGAGACCCCATGCAACAGTATATTGCTGAGTGATGATGTAGGACTGCTATGCAAAAATATATAGCAGGGGGGGGGGGCAAACAAGTCTCAGTTGTAAAATCTTGTGTCATTACTCAAGTGTCGGTTCTCTAAACACTTCCACTCCAAGAACGATGCTCAACTTCTTCAAAGAAATCCGGTGTGAAATAAATCATGAACGGAGATCGGTTAAACATTCGGTGAAGTCACATAGTAAAGAACAAAAGAATAAGAAATCACTGCTATGTTTAACAGTGAAATTAAGAACATTTCCACACACACACGTATGAACTCACATGATTGGAACCAAACCACTTGTTAGTGAGACTAATCAAGAAAAAAAAAACATACTTTTAAAAGAAATGTTTTTAAGCATCAATTATGCATTTTCAGCACAATCATATCACATACAGTACACACTTTTATTCAAAGCTAGTGTGAGAAAGGCAGCAAATAAGTCAGATAAGTCAAATAAGTCAGTGTTTTGTTTATTTACTATTATATATTTTTTTATTATAATAAAACACTCGCTGTCCCCCTTTGCATAACCACACAAGCCAATTTTTCCTTCGCACCAGTTTACTCACTTCCCTCTCTAGCCTCGACCCTGAGCACTTACGAGTTAATGGGACACCATTAGCGTCTGCTGCGGGGAGGCCGCATTGCGAGCCGGATTGCTTGGAAAGACTGTACGGGGAGTTTACATTCACCAAGAGAATGTAAAGATCCGCGTAATTGCAAGCTGTGAGATTATGATGATGATGATGGCGGTGCACAGATGGTGAGCACAATCTCTATTCAAAACCATTCACACACTCAGACCCAGCTCTCAGTGAGATGCTGAATAAAAAGACCGGGGTTTTTGGGAAATAAAGCTAAACACTGCTAAATGAAAGCCCTGTCCAAGAATAGAGTTAGTCTTTGCTGGAGAATATAATAACAGAGCAAACTGAAAGCTTGCAAACAGATCAATTTTAATGGTCAGAGGGAAAAAAAAAAACCTCTTTCTGAAATCGAAAGTAATTTTCTAGAAGGAATCAGTGCAACAAAATATTGAGGCTATACTGAAAGCAGACTGTACGAACACGTTCAGTTCCAGGAGCATGTTCGTAAGTCGTATTTGTTCTCAAGTCTGACAAAGTGAGTCTTGTACGCCTTTGACACAAATATACTGTACAATGTAACACGTACCAATCCACTTGACTACCTCCCTGCCCTCTGTTCCCCACACTGCCCTCATGTGGCCAAATGTATCTCACATGTGAAATGTTGTCTCTGCGCCTTTAATTCACGTGGGGAATCACGGACAGCACTTTGTCTCAGAGCTGTGTTCCACCGTATTGGACTATGAACTCTGTCTTGTTGAAGATTTTCTGAAATGCAGATTATTCACCATTGAGACCGGTTTGCAGGACAGACATTTTCTATCATCGTGCTTCCGTACTGATTTATTGAAATCGATGAGGCGGACTCATTTCTTGGAGAAGAAATGAGTTGGCCTCGTTTCTTTTTTTTTTAATAAAAAAGCTGACAAAGGATTTTGTCAAATATTCTTGTTTTCCTTCTTCATCTCTGCATGCAAACTGACTTTTGTACACACTTACTTATCATTGATGTATTGAACACCCAAAAACAGAAGCCTGCAACACAAAAGTGAAAGCATGAAACAGAAAGGAGGACAAACTGCTGCAAAACCACACGACACCCGAGCTCATACACGCTTGATCAGGCCCCCTCCCCCGACCTTTTTTTTGTTTTTGTTTTTTTCCATTGTGGTCAGCAGTAAAATGAGGTGCACAGGACTGACTTCACCCTGAGAGTGAGCAGTATTAAGTGACAAAATAAGCACAAGCTTCAAAGGTCTTTAATACCCAGTGGCCTGGGTAAATCTCGACTGAGCCTTCCATGACATGATGTGACATTTCCAAAGACGTACGTGATGCTCCTTGGTGCTTACGCTGACTTGCAGAGCCTATTTAATGGAAGGAAATGAGAGTATAATGTGATTTTTAAACTGCATCATAGTCCATTATACAGTAAGTGAACTGAACTGCATTAATGAAGAAGAAAAAAATACAATAACCAACAATCAGATTTCTGACTTCTGAGAATGTCCAGTGAAGAGAATGCTGTTGATATACATCATGTTTTAAGTAGTCATGATCAGAAACCACAACGACGGCCGCGACCCTGCTTCATGCTCATGAAGAAAACGCTGCCCTGATACACTTAATAAGATAACAGACTTGACGTGCTGGCGTTTTCCCTGCAGGGCAGCTCCAAAACAGATCCAAACACACTTGAAAGTGTCAGTCCGGGGCTCGCTCTAGTCTAAACCAAACCATGGCGTGACTCCAGGCCCGAACCTCTCAGACTTGTTGTAGAAGTAGTCACAGCGATGCCGTGAGACGCGTGTCAGAGTAAAAATAAATCAACATCCGTTCACAAGGGCTCGAGCAGCCTTCACATCCAATTTGCACAAAAACAAAAAAGGCTTTTTAAATATGAGTAAATGGGTCTATGAAACATCAGAAGATAAATCATCCTAATAGAGGCTTTTGTGAAGATGATAGCATTAATGTAGATCGACTTAGCTTCTCACCATCGCACTCGGAGAGATAGAGAGGGAGTAATGGAATTCATGGACTGCTTTTAATTGAGAAAGAGAGCACTTATTACAGTATAATGTCTATAATGTCATAATGATAATAATAATTTTAAGATTCCATAATTTTGTCCCACATTTGTTATAGCAAATGACTAAATCACAAAGTCATTAATTGACCAATGATGCAATATCTATGTCAAGAGTGTTGATTAGCGATGGCCGTGCAGCTCGAGAGTCTATGGACGAGACGCATTCTATGGATGTTTTCACACTACGGTCTCGAACACGGATCCCTGTACAGATTGTCCCCGACCGACGAACATTCGAGTTATGAATTTCCGCAGATGCAAACAACTCATGAAAAATAGCTCACGTGTATTGTACAAAAAATAGACACTGCAGATACCAATATTTACACTTATATAAAATATTTTCAGTGTGTAAGTGAATGTATAAAATGTCTGTATATTCAGTATAAAAGTTCAGTATATTGTATGTGTGGGGGTGTGCGGGAGAAATGAGTCGCGGCCTCACCGGTTTCAGTGAATCAGTCCGGGAGCACGATCATAGAAAATTAGGGATGCACCGATACCACTTTTTTGGAAAACGAGTACGAGTACTTGCATTTCAGTACTCGCCGATACCGATACCAAGTACTTAATAAAAACAAGATTTTTAACAATTTCGCTGAGCACAATTTGCCGTCCGCCTTTGTTTTGTCGTCTTCATTCACTTTGAAATAATTCCACACGGCTGACATGTCTCGTTTCGCCTCGCCTTCTCCCCGCTCTGAGCTGCATCCGGGGCCTGGGGGCGGGCCCTCGGCGCTTGTGATTAACCCCTTACACGCCGCTCAAAAATAGACATTTCTCAGACTGTGTAATCGGTCCCTGGTATCGGGGGACTTTTAACGAGTACGAGTACTTTAGAAAATGTGGTATCGAGGCCGATACCAGATACCGGTATCAGTATTGGTGCATCCCTATAGAAAATGTCTGTCCTGTAAAGCTGTCCTAATGATGAATAATCCTAATTCCTGAACATTTCGGAGAACAGTACGAGTCTATCATGTTTATTGTGAAAGCAGTCCTAAATAGCTCTCAACGTCTGGCTTTTACATTATTTGAACCATGCCCGAGTGCACATTTTCAAGTTGACCCAAGTACGGTACGTCAATCATACTTTGTGGTCAAGTTCCAGACTTGGATCCGTTCCCGAGTGTGTAGTGTGAAAGAAAAAAACAAACAAACAAACAAAAAAAGTGTATCCGTGCTCTATAAACGGCTGGGATGGCTTGTTCCATGCCATGTCGATCAGAGCATCACTAGCCAGTCGGGAGTGTGGACGAGGGTGGATAGATGTGCTTTACAGTAACTTTGTATTACGAATGTATTATTTTTGTGTTAAAGTGAAATATTTTGTGTAGAATTTATTTATAATTGGTGCATGTAAAGGCAAAGTGTAATCTACATCGAGAAGTAGAGTGCTTGTGTGTGTGTGTGTATGTGTGTGTGTGTGTGTGTGTGTGTGTGTGTATATAAGTGAGAGAGAGAAAGTGAGAAACAGAGACTCCCCCGGAGGCGAGGCTAAGCATGGAAAAACACATTACATAACGCATCAAATTATATATTTATCGAACGTACCTAAATCTAAATCGGCTCTCGCTGCGTGCTAGACATACAGATCATCCTTTATGTCTCTCTCTTTCTTCATGCAACATTCCCTCTCACATTGTTTCCTTTTTCACTCCATCTTCCACCCACTCAGCCTTTCCTTCCTCTCCTACCTTCCATCCTTTTCTACCTCGCTCTCTCTCTCTCTCATTCTTTTTCTGTTCTGTTACATAACACGAAGGAATCACTACGGCTGAGGCAGAGCGGCACGCAAGCGTGTGTGATCGTATGTGTGTGAGAGAGAGAGACAGAGCGAGAGAGAGATAAAGAGAGCCAAAGTGAGGTCAGCAGGCCCAGGTTTATTTATAGCCGGAAAGCAATTTGCAATCACACGGTGGCCGTACCAGTCACAAGACTCTCCAGCACGCACGCACGCCAAGCAAGCTGACGCGCTATGCCCTGTACGCTAACTTTCACATGAACTCTAACGAGCGCAGGTCTGGCAATTAAATTAAAGATGAGATGTGTGAGACTCCGGGTGTCCCGGGAGATCCAGTCTATAAATATACATATATACGGTATATATATTTATGCGCAGATTCTTTAAAATAAATATGACGTTTAGCTGTTTTGAAATGCAAAGAAGAAGAAGAAGTACAAAACTACACGGTTTGATGTAGTGATAATGATATTTGCACAATAAATCATCCAGCCATGAACATCAGACACAGGCGAGGCGATTTTATGGCGTGTAATTTAGCATGTGCACAAAATTAAATAATAATAAAAAAAAGAAACCTAATAAAATGAAGAAGAAAAAAAAAAAAAAAAACGCTCCATGATGTGTGCTCAGGCCAAATCCGGTCCCTATAAATCAAGCCGTGATTGTCCCTTGTACTGGAAATGCTTCAACTGGCAGAAAAAAACCCAACAGAGCTTAATCAAACTGATTATTTATTTATTTTTTTTAATTAACTGTGTGAGAGATGTGAGTGCACGTTGGTGGAGAGACACCTTGGAGACTCACTCACCCTAGATTGTATTTTAGATAAGGAATGTCCGGAGTAAAAATAAATAAATAAATAAAAACTATGGACAGAAATTTCCTCTGGAGGAAGGAACCACAAAAATCTTTACACGTTCATTTAAAAAAAAAATTTTTTTTTTATCTCCACGTGTCTGTACAGTAACGTGCAGTCACATGCTGACCCACATCTCTTGTCATCTCTCACACACACACACACAAATTGCAGGAAGCGCGGTCACACGGCCGTGCCAAAATTCCTTCCATTCCCCGCGTACTGTAGGAGACGTGACGACATCGTGGACGTCATATGGGCGAGTGGGATGTGAAACGTGATCGTAGGCCAGAGAGGGAAGGGAAGGACAGGTTAACTGCAGAAATGCACATATAGTACGGCATGTCAATGAGTTGTGTATGGAGGAGACAGAAAGAAAGTAAGAAAGAGAGCCGAGTGAGAATGAAAAACAGCGAGGATCCAAAAAAGGAGAGAACTGAAAAAAAGTATTTAAAAAAAAAGTGAGAAAATGAGAAACTTCGGAGGAGGAATGTGTGAAAATACATGAAGGCATAAAGTGAGTAGGGTTGGAACGGAAAAGTGGGTGGGAAACAGAAGAGAGTCAGGATTAAAGGGTGGGCGGTGTCAGAAATAAACCTGACTGCAGTTGGATCCCTGTGACGTCATCGTCAAGAGGACATCGTGTGAAGTGTTCATGCTGGAAATGAACGCCAGGCTGCAGGTGAATTGGAAGTCCTGCCTGAGCATGAGACCTCAAACCGACAGCCGTGCATCACTCTAACTGGTGTCCGCTGAAGTGAACTTCACTCCCCTTATTCTGCCTGTTAACAACACGCCGTGCACAAGCGTTTACTTAAAGTTTTTTTAAAATAAAGCTACACGCTGTATACTACTGTAGTGCCTCAGCCTGTTTCTGGCTTTAAACACGTATTTACCGTCGCTAGGGTTGTTACCATGGCGACTTGGTTAACCGTCCCCAGACACGGGCCTCAAAACACACACGAGAATCCGACACAAATTCTTCTACGTGGAACGTATGCCAGGGCCGTTCTCGTCTCCTACGCTACGGCGAGGCGTTACAAAGTGATTCCACATGCTTAAGTGTTCCCAGATGTTTTTATCTGGTATCCAAGCGCGATCAGGCCCACATGACTAATACGGTAATTTATACACAAATTTAGAGCTTCGTTTACAAAAAGATGTTTCTCACAGAAACGGAATTCAGTGTTTCGGACTTTAATCAATCAAACAGCTTTTCCCTCTCAGTGATGGAAAATTCCAGTCTGTGCGTGCGACTCGTTGAGCCGAGTGCTTGTTTAGACGTCCTTTTTAAGTTTTTCTACTTTTTTTTTTGTTCTATCCAGTGCTGTGTTTCAGTTATTCAGCATCATGTTAGATTTGTAAGAAGTGTCAGCTTCACGGAGCGCGACCTAAACCCTTCTCTACGAACCTCTCCCTGATTCGGGGCGAGTACATGTGCTGCGCTGTTAAACGAGCGTTCTATGCGTTCCCGCTGTCCCACGCCTTTGTGTGCTCGTCACGTAATTGCTGTCGGGTGACAGCTAGTGGTTTTCCAGGAATGCGGTTTTTTTTCTTCCGAATGACTTGTTTACGAGGACACGCTTGCCAGATCCTTGCCGGCAGCAGCGCCGTCACCGGGCGACTGTAACCATGGGAATGTCTGTCGTCTCAGTGGTGTGTGTGTGTGTGTGTGTGTGTGTGTGTGTGCGTGTGTGTGTGTGTGTGTGTGTGCGCGCGCGCGCAACAATAAAGATTAGGGTTGTTTTCTTCTTTGGCTGGAATGTTAATAAAACTTTGCAAAAGCTCTTGAACTCTCTCCGGATGATGAGGTCATTGTAGGATTAAAACATGATGAGTCAGCAAAAGTGGAGCCAAACAAATGCAAGAAAAATACCCCTACACACACACACAAAGAACTGACCTCATAAGGCTGTCCTCTAATCAATGCTGAAAGCCAATACACTCATTTCTCTACCCCTGGCCTCAGACCACAGTGTATACACACAGCTATGTTGATTCTGAGCGCGTTCGGCTCTCAAACTAAAACTCAAGCTAAACACGGCACCAGGGGAAACCTGACCAGGAAGGTCATCCCGGCAACCTTTACGCGATCCATCGCTCCATCCTCTCCCTTCCTGACTAATAAAGAGGATTCTCTCTCTCTCTCTCTCTCTCTCAGGAAATAACCATGACTCATGCACTGGATGCATGCTAATTCAAGCCACATTGCGGTTCAAAACCAATTTATCTTTTTAAAAAAAAAAAAAAAAGAGAAAAAAGGCTTACTGAACAAGTTCAATTAAAAAGCAATTAGTGCAAGTACTGTAACATGAACCCAGCATGAGCTAAACCTATTTATACACTTACACATCTGCACGATTCAGCACCCGAAGAGGGACTCATAGCGAAATCAGGGCAACTCCATAAATAGCGAATCAAACAAACTGAAATCCTGTGTTCTGCGATATTAAAAAGCAGACGCTACGCGCGGTCTTTCTCAGACTTTAAACACTTCTGACCATTTTTTTTCCCCTTTTTTTTTTGGGCTGAATAAATTGAGATTACTCTTTGAAGCTGCAGAAACTGAAAGCAGAAAGAAACAGACACTCATGGTTTAATAAAGCCTTTGGGTCTTGTTTCTCTTTTTTTTCTCTTCTTTTTCTCAATTATGTATAATAATTTAGCATCTACAGTATACACACGACTTATATTTGTGTGGCTTGATATCTATGAAGAATTACGGAGGTTAAATATGTAAAAATACAGGTTGCCTAAGACTTCTGCACAGTACTGTATTTTTTTTAGATTTTTAGATTTTTTTTTATATTTATAATTATTATTAGCAATGTACATTTTAAAACAGAAAGAAACATACAATAAAACTTTGGATTGCAAGTAACTTGGTCTGCGAGTGTTTTGCAAGACGAGCAAAAATTTGTAATAAATTTAAACTTAACATACAAGTAGTACGTACACGCTTTGTTTGTCGAGTGTCATGTGATCAGGTCTGGACCAATGGTTCTTCTCTCTCGCACACTGTGGGATTGTGGGTAATCATCTCCCATGCCCAGTCTCAGTGTTTAGCAAGTTTAGTAACTTTACTGCAACAACGGCCCTCATGAAGAAAAAAAAGTTAAAAAGGCTGTAGCAGTGCAAGAGATGAATCTGTTTAACAACAAATCAATGTCACATTTTTGCTAAATTCTCAAAAGGAGGCAAAAACAAGTGTCATTAGAGAGATTCCTTGTTCAAGTCGCACAAAAAGAAGAGGATTTTTTTTTCATGCTATGATGGTATCAAAACACGAATTTTAGTATTGCGGCATCACTGTTATCAATGTATACATTCTAGAAATTACTACTGTTTTTCCTTAACACGATGTTATTAACGTTGATAAAAAATACATTAATCTCACACCAGAATCTCTAAACACATTAGAAATGTTTCGTTATTAACACATTAGACACTTGTTAAAAAGAAGAAGAAAAAAAAAAACACTTGAAAATCCATTCACATTCAAGTACTCAATGAAATGGTTCATGAGATATAAAAGAAACCACTGATTCACTACAACACAATTCTATACCAGATCATCTGATTTAATGGCCTTGTGCGAGTGTAGCATCATGGGAGGGAGGTAAATGACAGAACAGGAATGTGTGCATGTCTCAAGGTCAGATAAAGTGTTGACGGAACGGTGTGCTTTCCCCCCCTCTCCAGTGAGACATTCAGGAAAATCCAATTTCCTCATAACACTTTTTTTTGCGAACACACCACAGGCTCTGGTCTATCGCAGGGATTCGCTCACAGAAACCAAGAACAAGTCGTGAGAAGCGGTGACTTGATGTTGAAGGATGCGTGGTATCGATTGGAAGCAAATCCCAGCATGCCATGCTCCCATGGGTCCCAGGGTTCATGAGCATGACCCATAACGGTGCTACCGAAAACGGTTCCCCCGACCAATCTGAAAAACTGTCGAGCCACAGTGACCTCAGTTTCCTGGTTTTGGTCGAACGTGGAACTTTTGGTCTGCATCTTCCTTTTGCATTGGAGTTATGCGTTCTTGTCTTTTCTGTCATGCTTTTCTGCTCATCAGTCTGGTTAATCGTCTCTGCCTGGTCTTAATAACAACGTACTGATGCTCACTGCATGTTCGTGACTTCGGGGTCAAGTCTTTTTCCAGACATGAAACGACGTGAAACGATTGTATTACACAAATCCAGAAAAAAAGGAAACTGTCAACAAACTGCTTTTTTGCCCCTGTCGGAGCCTGTCATAAATGGAGAGCAGTTATTATTATTTACATTTCAAAAGGTACACTGGACCATATATTGAATTTCTGCAGCTGTGAACCTGCAGGTAATATTAATTAATAAATTAATGAGTTTTGATGTTGCTTTTTGGTCACTACTGTTTACTTTGAGGGAGAGAGAGAGAGAGAGAGAGAGAGAGAGAGAGAGAGAGACAGCGCAACACTTGCCAAAAGCTCGGAAGATGAGTCCATCTGTCCATCCATCTCAGTCTATCCATCTCAATGCATCTATCTAAATGTCTGTTCAATTATTAGTCTACTTGTCTCGTCAGACCATCCATCTGTCCATCCATTTGTCTGTCCGTGCACCCATTCCTATATCCGTTTTCCTGCAGGTCGGTCCATTCGGCTGTGAATTAGTGCATCCATCTGCATGTCAATCCATCTGTTTGTCTGTCCGTCATGCCATCTATCCATATTTTCAAGATTCAACGAACTTTATTAATCCCAGAGGAAAATTGCTCGTCTCCCCGTCTGCCTATCCATCTATCCACTATATATCGACCACTTGATCTGTCCATCGTCTTTCTGCCTACCTGTTCATTCATTCTTTCATTTTGCTTATTCATCCATTTACACATCCATTTTCATGTCCATCAATCCATCCATCTTTCTGCATGTCCATCTATCTAGCCACACGTCCATCCATATGCCCATGTGCCCATCCACCTGCCTGGAAATCCACCCATACACCCTCTTGGCACACTGACTCCAAAATAATATATTATTTAATTAGGTGATTTATTTATATACGCTTGCATTCGATATGAAAAAAAGTTTATATTTCTCTAGAATCCTCCAGATGTCACACTCTAAACTCTTCACACCTTCGCACGTAGCACATCGTGTTTCTTCAGAACTGTAACACTACCTGGGAAAAAAAAAGTGATACTTATAAAATCTTAATACAAATCGAATCAGGCAACATCTAGGTATTGTGTTATCATCGGACCGTGTGTCCCATCCCGAATGTCCAATGTCCATTCACCCTTATCTCTATGCCTCCATCCACACATCGTGCCCCCCCCCCCGCTTTTTTCATTCTCTCCCTCTCTGTCCATTGCACATGGCACAGACTGTATCTGCCTCAGAGCAGTGTTAGGATGAGTTTTTTTTTTTTCTTATGCAAGATATTAAACTGCTAAATGAGTTGCTAAGTAGCGGAGTCGTCCCGCTGGTACATAGTGACTGACGTAAACACGAGTGAAAGAATTCACACATTCTTTGGTGTTTTGCATCCTTCCGTTTATCGTGTGAAAGCCGTCGTATGCTCCAGTGACCAGGCACAGAGCAATATGATGAAGAATTCCACAAGCAGCCTAGAAAACAGAAATGATGCCTCGTCTCATCCGAGATGTCCTCGAGTGTGTGACAAACACTACTGTTTCGAGAGAAGTACGAATATGCACGGGTAGAGGTCTTGTAAGTAGTCCGTTTTGGCGATTGGACGGGTTTTTCCATCATGCTGACAATCCAACATCCATCTGAACGGCTCGAGGAGACTCGAGCGTCTTAGATAAGTGATTAGGTGTCACATGACCACCTATCAATCTGTCAAACCATCAATCTGATGGTCTAATGGAGCACAGGAGCAGGACTGGGTGTCTGTAAGCAGCAGAAATTTGCAGTAAAATGCAGCATGTTTTTTTTTTTTTTTTTTAACTAATAATGCTTTTTAAAACAAACCAAACTCTTGATGGACCAACAGGAAAAAAGGGAAATGGATTCTTTTCGTCTTCACATTGCGAGTTCATTTGTAAGAGGACACCGTTTTCTTCCTGGTCCACTTCATCATCTAGCTTCAGTCTTCTTTCTGTTCACACTACAGCTCTTCTGGAGAGATCAAACTCACTTTTTTATGCTTTGGGTTTGCTTAGATGCTTTGAACCTAACGAATAATTGCTCGTGAAAACTCGTGGTAAATTTTTTTTCATGTGTTTAACGTTAAACTATTGAGAACAAAATAGATAAAAAAATAAATAAATAAAAAACATAAATATAACAGTAAATTCAGCTACATTTCCTGTTATATTACATGAGATGTTTTTGTTGTAACATCTCAGAACATCGGCATGAGATACATATACATGGCAAGCCTGGAGAGCTAAAATGCAATGACAAATGGTGAAGTGAACCTGGAGTGCTTCGTGGTCACGATGCACAGGTTAAGCAAACGGACCCAAGGTGGTCTCAGTTTACTTTCTTTCAGAGGGGTCAGAGTTCATTGGGGGTGTTCACAAAAGAAGATGAAAGCAGGAAATACTGCACACCACCATCCGGGAAGTGGGAGTAACATCCTCTTGGAAGACACAGAAGGAGAAGGATGAGTAAGCTTTTTTAGAGTTCACATAACCACCCTTTCAAAACTTCACGAAGAGAGTCTGCATATGTAGCTAAACCTCAGTCTCCTCTTGGATTGCTTGCGTTTGGTCCGAACAACCCCCCCCCACACCCCCCCAACCCCCCCCCCCCCCACTTTAGTGCCTCCACAATCAAATCCAGACGCCAGGCTACTCCTAGATCCACTTTCCAAAGTCAAACAATTCATAAAACAGGACGATATGTTTACCATCTGTTAGGTTTCCATCCAGGTTTTTTTTTTTTTTCCTCCTGAGAGGAGACTTTGTAGCTCGTAAACAGACTTCATAAGAGTGAACGTGTATCCTAGGTTTTAAACACCATGTAGAAATGGTCGACTACAAGCCGCAGGATATGAAGGATAAATATTTATTCAGCAAAATAAGGAACGTTGTATCTGTCCGTGGGCTGTGGACGTGATCCAGGGCTGACACTTTTAAACCACTGCTGAGCCGAAAACTGACCGCGACGTCTCGGCTTGTTTTCAGAAGTTTTGGTTTTGGGATTTCTAAAAGTACCACCATGTAGAAGTCGACGATGAATAAAATTTTTTTAAGCTCATGAATTTATTCTCTGAACACAAGTCATGTTGCGCACACTGTCTTTAAAAGTTACTTTAACCCACACCCACCTGCTCGGTCACAACTGTGCATTCAGCGCGACGCATGAAAATATCTCACAGCTATCATTTTTTACGTTTTTAGGATTTAAATACAAACCACTACGAGAATTCTAGATCTTCACTCTAGAACCACAACTGCAAACTCTGATGTGCAAGTCCTAAACGTACGACACACACTGTAGAACCAGTGAGACGTCTAGAAACATCAAAGCCCAAAAATCATGGTGTGATGGGACTTATTAGGTCTTGTATCTATTTAATGTTACATTTATTGTTGTGCAACATCTACGAAACACACTTACTGCATATTACAGCAGCTATTAAAAATCGTCCTCTCACCGGCCTCCCGGTGGAAAAAAAAGAAAAAAAAAAAGGAAAAACCCACTCCCACACTCAGCTTGTTGTGTTATTAAGAATCCGCAAAACTCTCGATCTTGGAAGATCTTGCGGAAAACTAAAAAGTTATAACTTTACAGTACAACTCTGAGTGTTGCAAAAGAAAATAAAAAAAGAAAAATATATGTCTAAAGTGTTACTACAGCTGTGAATCAAAGTAAATCATATGGAGTATACAAGTATTTCTGGGAGATGCAAGAGGTTTCCATTTTCTGCAAAAGCTGTATATCAGAGAATTTTAGACCATTTACAGATAGTACATTCCAGTACCTAAAAAGATAGATAGATAGATAGAGATAGATAAATAGTTCAAATCTTTAAATACAAGAGTTTAACATTTATCTGAGCAGCACGCATCTCTGTCATTCGCTACAATCATTATCTTTAAACAAATTTAGCAAATAACACGCTCAGGATGAAAACGTGTTATAAAGAAATGGCGACATGTGGCTTCTAACGCACGTGATTTTTGACTAAATAGCGCTTGCTGTGTTTTGAGACTGGAGTGATTGTGTGTATTTAAGTGGCTTGAGACTAACTGGAGCTTTGGAGATTGGAGGATTTTAACGCATGCATTTTCTTATGATTTAACGCCATAAAAATGCGTTACTCAGAAGCTTTACGCTCAGTACAGAATCATTTACAGGCTAATCGGCCGATCAATCGAACTTCTGGTCGATCGACTGGTTCATCTCTATTATAAATGTCTTTTATTTATTTATTGATTGATTTTAGAGTCAGTGTGGCGATATATGAAGCGGCACACAGAAGAATCGTGATTTATACCCGTATGTTTTTTTTCCCCCAGCTCTAATAGAGAGAGTACTTTATTAATAATCACAGTCAGGTGGGAATCTGAAAAACTGACCATTAAGTTGCATTAACGTGGTGGTTAACGTGCATTAACGTGGTTTCTATGCACATAATGATTATACGTACAGAAGTTCCGAAAGAAAAAACGACCCATGGATACGGTTACTCGACTCAACCGACAAAAGATCAATTACCCGGCATAAGTGATTAAATCGCACACAGCTCTACCTGTTACTATAGAAACCAGCAGGCATCAGAACAAGCACATTAATGACTGCGGCTATAGAAGATGAACCTTCTGACCAATAACGGTGGAGAATTTGACGGCGCTTCTGTCGCACTGCAGAACGAATATCCGCTGCTGTAAATCCCTCCCTTTGGGGAGTTTTAACCGGGCCATATTTTAGGCTACGCAATCTTGGTATTAGCTGTTTTTACAGTCTTTTGTGAGCCTCTGGTTATAACCGGTTCATTTAGAACAGCACAGGCTCATGAGACGTATTCAGCATCGTGATGTAAAAAAAACGTGGATGTGGAAACACAAACACTGCAATCGACATCAAAGACGGAACGAGAGCAGAACGGAGACCAGGTATCATTCTGAAAAATTGTTTTTTCACCCCCTTCCTTTTTTTTTCCCCCTGCCAAAAAGTTTCTGATCATCAAAGCCTGAGGCTCAGACCCAGACAAAACGAGTCCATCTGTGTTTGAGAAGGGCAGCTTTGAAGCTCGGATCGGTAAACACACACCCTCTAAAGTAACGCTGTGTAAACCGAGTGAAGGGCAACAGAAGTACGCATGGCAAGCAAGATGGATCAGGCCTAATGATCTTCACTGCCATTCTCTCGGCGCCTCAGCGTCCTGTGACGGAGCAGTACATCCCGCAGTCTCGTGTAACGCCGTCGAACCGAGACACGGCATACTGTACACTATCTATAAAAAGCTCGTCCTTGTAATGTTTGTCAAGTCGTGTGTGTAAGAGAACGTTCGTTACTTGAAATTTTTTTAATCAATTTAACTTTTTATATCCTGAACCTTTTAAATCAGCGATAAGGAGAACGAAATAAAACGGAAAGATTGAGAGGAAGGGGGGAAGAAAGTGTTCACAGCATTCCTCCACTGGTTTCCATTAGCGATGTTATTATTCATCAGCTCGTGCTGACGTCAAAGCTAGCCACAGGAGCAGGACGGCGAGCTCCAGCTGCTGTGGGTTAAAGGAGAGCCGCGCTGCCTCGCTGGGAGTCTGGCAGCATTAAAGTGCCGTGACGTATGCCGAGAGTGGAAGGGAGGAAGCAGGAAGCATCTGTTTGAACAGCGAGAGGGTTATATTAGTCATGAACACTAAAGAAACGAGCAAATAAAAACAGTCCGGATAAATGCATATGTATATATACCTACACATGGAGCGAGGTGCACACACACAACTATAAACAGGACTGTACACAAGTCTTGAGACAGCACTTATGTCTCCATATTTTCCTTCCAAATAATATTAGTCAGACTTTCCTATACAGTAAGTCCCCTACAGTACATACCAACATCCGTGTTATGAATTTTCGCGCATTGTGACGTGAGAGGAGCGTGCATCCCAGGATGTCTAGAAGCGACGCTCTAAAAAGGCAAAGAAGAGCCAAGCAATAACAACAGTAAAAATATGAGAATGAGACGAGTTAAAAAGACGTCAGACAGACATCGCTCGTTCCTTTAACATGAATCTTTCGACCATCAGCCAACAAGGACAAGATCATGGAAGATGCTAGTTTTATATGGTGTAGAGCCGATTGTGTTTGTACCCTGGTACGTAGACAACGTCTGTTGGACTAATGAACGAACTGGACTTATGAACGGGCTCTCGGAACGGAGCTTGTTCGTATGTTGGGGACAGTATTTTTTTAATGTACTCTTGAGTAGTAGTTCACAAAATTCGCTCCCATTTCTTTTCATTTAATCTCCATATAATTTTACATGTAGAAACTTGGGGTCACCGAGTTGCTGAGAGCAACAGCCAGAGCTCGGAACAGGGAAGGGAGAGATTAGCTAATTGGATTTATTGTGCAAAATGGACGCATGTTTGTCAAGTACTTAAGTATTGCGCAAAATAAACTAGTAGACGAGTTTACATTCATGCTTCGAGTGAAAAAACTGATTACCGTTTATTAAACTGAACTTAAGTGCTACCATGTTTGGCACAGGAAAGCTCTACGAAAACAGGGAACACTGAAATCATGGAAAGCATGATCAAGCAAGCGTCATGGATTATAAATATAAGATTCTGATACATCACATACTTTATAATGTCTGTATGGGCTATGTGTGTATAAGACCAAAATATCAGCGATGACTTTGTTCTTTCCCCTGATGTTAAACCACACGTCATGAACAAACATCCAGTCAGAATTTCCACTACACTGTCCCCCGTGGAACCTACTGGAAAGAGTCTGTCTGACTGCCTGTCTGACTGCCTGACCCACTACACACAGTGGGTCAGAGTTTTTGTTTAGGAGTGTGTGTGGTAGTAGGAGCAGATAATAAACAGCATGAGAACTTGGCCATATGCTTTCCTGAGGATATCACGGATGAAGAGAGTGCAATGTGAAACGTAACCGAACTGAATGACTTACATAAAATCTCTCACACATTCCAGATTTATCATAGAAAAATTATTTTTGTTCCTTATCCATGTCATATTTTATGTGTTCTATAGCTAGATTTGTGTAGATAAATTTAGGAAGAAGTGTTTCCCTACACTTGGAGTATATTTGGGTGGGCCAAGTACATTTGCCCGACCCTTTTTAACAATCTGTTCATCTGACGTCTGTGACTAATTAACTAGTAGCAGTCAGTTCACTCTCGCTCTGGCAGAATAAACCGTTACAGTAAACAGGCTGAACTTTAAAAACACACAGAAGGATTAGTCCTTAAAATTGAAGCAGCTCCGATCAGCGCGGCAGCACAGCACTGGACTGATTAAGAAAAAAAAAATGTGGTGTGTGTTAATGAGGAGGTTTCAGACATCACACTGTGCATTTGGGGTTTCTGATATGTCACGGAAAATAAAAGTTAATCATTACTGTTAAAACGTGTAAAGTTGTTCTGCACAAAAATGCCAAATTAAAAATGTCACAGAAACAACCAAAAACAACCATACAAGCATGCATGCTTGTACATCAAAGCACCCATATGTCAAAGCAAATTTCCCCCATAAAACATAATGGAAACTGTGACGATTTGTTCCACAACCCAAAAACATTCGTATCTAAATAATTAACACAAAATATAAAGTCAAAATAAAACAGGTTTACCTACATTTTAAGGTGTTAGACGAGAGCAGAATCACACACACACGGTCACAATGTTATAGTAAACAGTACACGCGCGCACTATACTGAGACTGAGCATGGAAGACGATTAACCACAATCCAGCAGCACAACAGAGAGAGAAGAACCACTGGCTCAACTGGGTTCAGACAAAGCGCATGTGTACTACAGTACTCGTATCAAGACCTCACAGTTTAACAAGTCAAAATTTCTTTTCAAATTTTGCTCGTCTTGCAAAAAGCACATCCCACTCTGATGGAGACACTGCTCTATCGCGATTCTTAGGTCAAGTGCAGGTTAATTTGTTTTATTAACTTTACTTTACAGCAGTGATTCCGTTAGTGTGCGCTCCCTCGAGAGTCATTAGAAAGATTTCTTGTGTATTTTTTCCTGATAAAACAGAGTTTCCGTTGTGTGTGCAACTTAAATAAGAGAGGAGGAAGAGTTAATGTGTAAGAACAGAAGAGGGAGAGGGGACGGGCTCATTTCTCCTCTCCTCTTACTTTAGCTTCACATACACAGCGCCTGCACGCATAAACGGAACCACTTATTTGTCAGGATTTATTTTTACTTTTTTTTTTTTTTTAAAGGTAAAGTGCAGGTTATTTGTTTTACTTTATATTTTGTATTAATTATTTTTATGTATTTTATTTTGTGGCTATGGAACAATGGAAAATGTAAAACATTTGCTTTGATTTACGAGTGTTTTGATATATGAGCCCACTTCCGGAACAAATTATGCTTGCAATCCAAGGTTCCACTGTGTAAGTACAAGTATTTTTCAGACCTGTGGGGGACACCACAAAGAGTTTTCACTAGAATCAGCATGCAGCATGAAACTTCACTGTGTGATGGAAGTCACAATCAGACACAAAGTGGATAAAAGTTGGAACAACAGTTGGATAAAAGAACAAATAAATAAATAAATAATGATTAAGTAAGCTCTTATAGAAGAAAACATCTACTCCTTTGAACTCCTGTGTCTCTCATATCGACTTCAGGAAATCATGGGTCTCTGAGAGTTCACGCAAGTGGAATTGGTGAATAGTGATTTCCACAAAGTGTAACAGTGTGGAAATCACTATTGACAGTCCATTAAAAACTCTTTTACAGTGTGTGAGCAGCAGCCTGAAAAGCAGCATTTCAGTGGTGTCGCCTGCCTTGAAGGAAGCACATGCTAGCCTCCCTCGTTAATAGATGCCATTGATGGTGGCGTACCCTAAGTAACGGATGTGTGAACCAAATCAGCAGGACAATCTTAGGAAAACACATCATGACAAAATTTATCAGAATATATTAACATAGCATAGGCATATCTTCACACTGGGACATTTGAATGTATTCGACAACAATCTCACACACACACACACAAACACACACTTGTTC
This sequence comes from Clarias magur, assembly GCA_013621035.1. NCBI lineage: Eukaryota > Metazoa > Chordata > Actinopteri > Siluriformes > Clariidae > Clarias > Clarias magur. The sequence continues at coordinate 538,875 of QNUK01000221.1, forward strand.
TTCTGGGTGTTCATGTGCACTGAGGGCTCTGACAGGAGTTCCACTCTGCATCTGTCATGTTCTCCACACACACACGGGACCGGGACGAATGTGGAGACAGAATGAGTCCTCATTATTGAAGACCACTGGAGTGTAAGAGGCCACAGAAGGACAAATTGGGATGGAGGACGAATTACCCATGAAGTACCGTACAGCACAAAGGGGGAGCGCATGATAACACGGCCACTTCACACACTCTCCAGTGTGGTTTGGGAAAAAACCTAGCCGTGTGCTCGTGCGGCCGCGGGGTCCAAGCTGATGGACATCTTTAATGAGTCCTTCTGTTAAAAAGGTCTTAGCACTGAATGTTATTTTACGCAATTGACATTTAAACTCCAAGAGGTTTTTTTTTGTTTGTTTGTTTTTGGACAAAATTGATACAATATTTTATATTTCTTGACAGTGTTATATTTTGGACCAGTTCCCATTTGAGGCAGTTGAGGCTCTGAGCTGCCGATTGAAGGGTCAGGGGTTCGAGTCCCACCACCCCTCGAAATGTGAAGGCCTGGAGGGTCCCGAATCCTGAATGAGAAAGAAGGTGGATTTAGGAGTCAGGAAATACAGAAATGATGGTCACCTGGTGTGCTGAAGAGCACAGGAGGGAGAGAAAGAAGAGGGAGGGAAAGAAAGAAAAAGTTATATTTTACATTTATAGAAGGATTGTTGCTAGGAGATGCTTTTCTTTGTGAGATACCAACACATTTTATTTGTTGGTATTTGTTGTTTTAACAATCTATACAAGTTTGGGCGAATGAGCCGTTACTATGGAAACAGTAACGTATTCGAATGGGTGAATTGAGATGAAGTTAACATTTATATCACAGCCAGGGCTTCTATTAGAGGACATTCATCATCAGATTCTGACCAATCAGAGCTGAGAACTCAACAACGCTCTGGTCTATGTGCTGTGCAGTTTTGTTCATTTATTTATGTACTGGTATATATTTTTAAAAACACTTAAAAGACGAGACACACTGAATGTGAAATTTGTTACAACACCACATGAGCTGAAACACCGACGTCACCGTTATCGTTTTTTACTTCAGACTCATCAAGCTTGTCATTTAGCAACCCGGTGTTTTACAGATTTTTAAACATTTTTTTTGGTTTGTTTATTTACTGGAACAATAACAGAAATTGCGTTTCTCGGTATTGCAGGAGAACGTATAAAAAAAAAAAAGTTTCTGTGATTAGCCCTTTGTACAGACTGAATACTGCGTGTTATTTTCCAGGGAGCGTAAGAACACTTACTGACTGTAACTCAGTGTTCCCTCTGTAACAACAGATCTCATACAGAGCTTCGTAGCCGAGAGGGTTTTTCAAAAAGCACTTCAGGGGTATTCAAGCATTTTTTTCCTTTTTTTATTCCCAGAATACTGAGCCGGGCTGAGAAGGGAGAGTTTGGAGAGCGGCACGCATGAGTGCATTAGCGTTCTCGGTCAGAGGATTTAAGAGAATCTGGGTTCGGCTTCAGGGTAAGCGTAGGAGGGTGGGGTGTAAGGAGGGGGGATTGTGCAAATGCAGACTGAATATATGAATGTAGATAAATATTTTTGGAAAAACTCAAACAGTTTAAGGATGGACTTTTATAAACAGATATAAACCGCAAGTGCCCTGACCTTCTGATGCGTCTTACGATTCATGAGGCACGTGCAGCTTTTGTACAGGAAAAATCATGTAGATAAAAACAGCAATTAATTTGTGATATTCAGACGAGTCCAGGGATGAATTTATAATGTTTGTTGACTTTTTGTTTCTTTCGTTACCCATGTATGCCATGTGTCTGTCCACTTTTACTGGGATTCATACTGCATTCGATTTACCTTGAGTGAGTTATTTGTACATACACACCACCTATCAATTAGAGGTTTCCTGTTGATTCTGTGAGTAGCCAAGCTGGATTTGATGTCACTTCCTGAAATTTCTTTTCTCCTAAAAAAAAAGAAGTGATGCAATAATACTTTTTTCCCCCTCATACTGCACCGGCGTCAATAACATCTTTCCTGACTTCTTGTGGACCAGCCAGTACCTTGAAGCCTCACCGCATTGGGATTCTAATGAACATTACAGGAAAGTAACTGTGTAAAGTCGAGACGGTACAAACAAATAAAAAGGAGCACAAAATGTTAGACCATTTAAATTTTTCTTGGTAACTTGGTGCTCATCATGGAGATTCTCTCTACCATTTATTTCAGTGACAGGATCTCCAGCTGCGGTCCACCTCGTATCAATATCCGTGTTTCACTGCTGAGCTAATGCACTTCGCCATTGCCCCATGCTTTGCACCACAGATATACCAGACTACTTAACATTCATGAGGAATGGTGCAACGCGGCACTGAGTTGTTTACCAACTGCAGTAGAATGGCATTAAGACTAATCAGCTTTAGTTCAGCCATTAAAGCTAAAGAAATCCTTCCTGAGCATATTATTCATCTCAAAACAATCCAATTCATTATTCTGTAATGTAACAAATGAGCTAACTTTTTCTTTTTTTTTTTCTTGGGGGCTTTCTGACTACGTGCAGATATTCACATCGTACATTACCTGATTACTGAACTTTTGAGATGCTGATGATTAAACACCAATCGATTAGTCGTTGTTAAGAATTTTACTAATTTTATTAACTGAGTTTGTTTTGCATAGTGTTTCTCTGTAGGCTGCAGGTCCATCAGCTTGTACTGTACACTACAAGAGAGAACACTTGCTGAATATACACCGCAGCATTTGAAATATTTGACCATAACCCTGCGGTCACACCAAACGCGGCGAGAGCATCACAGTTCGCCGCCGACGCCTGTCGCCGCTGTTGGCCGCTCTGACGTAGACCGAATGCCTTTCTTGTATTTAAAGGGGCCGCAAAGCAATCAAGCTTGTTGATCTTGTGGAGACTGACCAAAATGTGGAAGATAAGAAATTGATTGATAGAAAAACTGTATTGTAGAAATAAACAAATTATAAGCCATTCGTGGCTTCTGTTCATTGTGAATTGCTAGTCTAATTTAATATATATAATTTTTATTATATTATTTTTCTTATTATTATAACATTAGAATCACTTACTAGACTTTGTCTTTAATTAAAATAATAATAATAATTAATAAAACACCCGCTATTGCAATAATCAACCTCTTCTCCATTTTGCTTGGGAACTAATGTCGCCGGAACAAAAGTTACAGGACTGCATCCCGCGGAATCTGCTCAAGCGGAGGACCTTCCTTTTAATTGGTTGCCGCTCAACCGCGTCATAGCTCATTACCATAAAGTTGAGCTAATTTCAACTCCCTTCGCCGCTCTCGCCACGCCGCCCCGCGCCGCTCTTCGCCGCCGGCTCCCATTGAAATGACTTCCGGCGTCTTTGACGCTCTCACCGCGTTCGGTGTGAACGCAGGGCAATACATGTTGAGCAGACGCATTTTTTTATTGTGGACATTAAGTGAACAATAATTTCAACAGATTTATTGTTCTTACTTATTCTGTTGGTTTAAATTACTTGGGCTCCACTTACTTGTCTGACAACCAATTTCTTATGATTGTGGTACTAGACGAGGTGACTTACAAAGATGTAATTATATATTCTGTCCCAAGATATTTTTCATTGAAAATGTCTCGGCAAGTCTTCACAAGTCTTTGTAGGTCTTGGTCTTCAATCAACATAAGTCATCTTCCGTTTTCAACAAGTCTTCGGTAATCTGTGCGATTCTTCGCCATCCATAGTCTTCGCTTTCTGCTGACTTGTCGTCGCAAGTCTTCAATAAGTCTTCGTGTTTAACAAGTCTTTGTAGGTCTTGGTCTTCATGTGCAATCAACTCTTCGCAAGTCTTCGTCTTCAACAAGTCTTCGTCTTCAACAAGTCTTTCTAAGTCTTGGTCTTCATTCAACATGTCTTCACAAGTCTTCATCTTCAATCAAGTCTTCGTCTGGTCCTGTCTGGTTTGTTTTTCAGATTGCGTTTTTTGATTGAGACACACACGCATCCTCTCATTAACTATTCATGATTAACTGTTTAATGACTGACATCATTTGCTTAACTATTGGTTAATCAAAATGTGTGACGTTCGCAACCCTGAATCAACTGTTTACAAAACAAAAGAAAAAAACTCTGCAAGAAGCAACAGATATTTTTGCTGAACAACATTCAAATGCGATCCTTATTAGTGTCACTTTTACAGCCGTGTGAAAGTGGACTGTTCTGTGCAGTGAACTGAAATGAAAAAAAAAAAAAAACACCACGGTTCTTATCTGATTCAGTTCGGTTCTCCTACAGCGCAATTTATTTTGCGGCAATAAACAAATTTATTCAGAGGACGAATTGCAATAATAGTAATAAAAAAATCTAATGCATCAAAAGCTGAAAGTGAGGTATGTCACAGAATAGTAAGGGTGTGTGTGCTTTCTCCCTCACACACACACACACACACACACACACACAGAGGGTTAAGGTATTTACTACTGACGCACTGCTGCATTTCTGCACAAAACAAATGGCTTTGAACTGAGATGTAATCTCCTGAAAAGAAACAGTGTCTGTCTGCGTATAATTACTGCCATGCATGTCTACTTATCATTGACCATTTTGGTGTGTGTGTTTGCGTGTGTCTTACGCACTATGTCTGTCTATTTCATAATGGACGATATATTTTGTGGTATTTATTTCCACAAGATTTTTGATTTCAGAAGTTGACTTCTATTATTTATATATACATTATTAATTAAAGCCTATTCTGATAGGGCTATATACACACACACCTATACAGATGAGTATGTATCGTGCATACTGATGAGATTCACGCTTCATGACCTTCATGCCCTAGAAGATTGCGACTGTGTGTACTTTTATCATATAAAAGGATGTAACCTTGTAATTTTACCAGACACTTAGAGCAGGGGTTTTACATTCTGGTGCCAAGATCATCTGTATGAGAAATTTGAGAAACCATATTTTATATTCATATTTCATGTCATTATGTTAGCGTATGTTACGGAGCATGCGTTCACGTGTTTTGCTGGTTCACGTCACACAACAAGTTCTGAAAGTAACTACAGAGTCAGCCAAAATATTGAATACACACTTCAGGAAAAAAATTATAAAAAGAAACCGCAATAAATATAGTATTAAAATATTTATTAAAAAAATATTTTCCTGAAGTGTAGTACAGGTAGTTCCCGACTTACGAACATTCGAGTTACGACTTTCCGCACGTACGAACGAGCCGCGGTTCTCCTACGGGTTCAATCACGGAAGTAGCTCACGTGCATTGTACACAAAATAGACAGCAGTGGCAACAGATACCAATATGTACAATTATATACAATATTATCAGTATAAATGTCTAAAGTCTGGTACATTGTATGTGTGCGCGTGTGGGTGTGCGAGAGAAATAAGTCAGCCTCACCGGTTTCAATGAATTGATCCGGAAAATTGTATAATTGTATATAAATATATAAATTGTAAAAAATGTCTGTCCTGTAAATCTGTCCTGATGGTGAATAATTCTAATTTCGGAAAAATCCACAACAAAACAGAGTTCACAGTCCAATATGATGGAAAACAGCTCTGAGACAAAATGGCATCTGGGATTCCCCTCACGATTTAAAGGCGCAGAGACAACAGTGTTATATTTGACATGCCAGATTCGTTTCCTTAGGTGTGGTTATGCTTTGTAGCCACTTGATTGCAGTGTGAGGAACATGGACAGAAATTTAGTCAAGTAGATTGGTATGCTTTACGTTGTTTATTTGACACAGTTTCAAAGGCGTATAAGACTCACTTTGTCAGACTTAAGAACAAATCCGACTTGCGGACAAATCCGACTCACTCTCATTGGTAAGTCGGGGACTACCTGTACTTGATTTGACTATGACTTAATGATACACACACACACACACACACACACACACACACAACACACACACACATATATATATATATATATATATATATATATATGGGTCTTTTAGTCTCTATTAAATTCACAGTGAACCTTTTTTGGTGAGCTTTCTAAAATAACAGTGCATCCTTCGATTCGTATCTGTATCTGAACCCATTTAGAAGCACATTTCTGTTCATTTTATGTCATCTTCCCTTAAGAAAGAAAGAAATATAAACATCTCAATGTGTCAAGGTGCGAGGTCATCATGTCACTGTCCTGACTACATTTTACAACGAAAGTTCTTGGAAAATCTGTGATGGCTATGGGTAACATTATCGCTGTAAATTTCCTTTTGTCAGTTTCATTGGCTACAGTTTATATACTGAATTCAAATTCAATAAGCTAACACTAACCTGGGCTGGCTATTGTTACATACAGTTGCCGTGCTAGCTTGTTAAAAAGGATGCTAGAATTTCATCCCTACATGGCCTCAGAACAAAAGAACATCAACACCAGATGTTCCTGTTAGAATCAACACACCCATCCACAGACTAGAAGAGTTTCAGCCCTTTGGCCATTTTTACAACCAGGTGACTAATGCCAAGAGGCATGAATCCATGGGGCAACAGAGCATGACAGCAAAACAACTTATCTGTACAGAGGGGTAAGACCAGTGCAGCATGCAGTCTGTCTTAAAACAGACGCATATTAAGCATATGCTGTAGCGATCACACGGCTCTATTAAATGTCTTACCGTAACCATACCATAGTTTGCAATGGAAAAAGATGACTGACAAAAACTTTTTTGTTTTTGAACCAGAAAGCATTCGAAAGCAAATAGTACTGAGGATTGTTTTCTTCTTGCGCACCTTGAGGCTGAAATGCAATATCTATATTTAATCATTGTGTTTTTGCTCAGACACCAACAACAATGCTGGGAAAAAACAAAAAACAAACAAAAAAAAAACTCGAGTAATGAAAGTGCATCATGGGTTAGTTTATAACCAAATCATAACCCTCTGAATTGTTATTCAATCTTAAGCCAAGCAAAGACTCTCTCCTTCACTCATTCCCTGACGGGTAACAAGCAATAAACGTACGGCAAAGGTCTGGAAAATGAGCACATCTTGAATAACAATCATACAGTACAAGTCCTGTATAATAACAGATATATTTCCGTTACTGCAGTTTACGGCTAAATTAACATCTTCAGGGAGAATTAAATACAAACAACATCTACGTGGAAAATCTCACCAAGCGAAAGTTTTATGGTTTCTGTTGGTGCACCTGGTCTAATAACATGGATATGGAAATTTCATGGGAGCGCAGCTAGTCTTTCCTTGAATACATGTTTAACAAAATGCTCTCTGACTAAAAGAGCTATGAATCATGGGTAGGCTGTCTATTCGACCTGATTTGATTTTCAAGTGCTGAGATTTCCGATTTGATTAAATCAATTTAATTCAGTAGCACTAATGTGTATTATCTTCAAATGTCATGCATATTTTCTTGTTCCGGACATTTGACACCTTTAATGGGAGTAAAAAAAAAATTCCTCGGATTGCGAGTAATGTGGTTTACGAGTGTTCCGCAAACCGAACAAAGATTTTTAATAGATTTTTAATCGGAAACCGAGCAAGTATTAGTTTATCACGCATGAGACTCTTATTTTGACACAGAGCGTCACTCTCTCTAATCTCTTTTTTTTTTACTTTTTTTTTAAAAGGTAAAGTGCAGATTAATTTGTTTTATTTTCATTTTATAGATTGTATTCATTATTTTTATGTATTTATTTTTTGAGGCTGTTGAACGAATAATTTGAGTTTTCATTAATTCTTATGGGAAATGATGATTTGGTTTATGAGTGTTTTGGAACACGAGCCCACTTCCAAAACGAATTATGCTCGTAATCCAATTTAATTTCACTAGTGCTTGGATACCATCAAGGTAGAAAGTTCTCTCAGTTCGCCAGTGCCATGATTTACACGTCTGAAACGCTGGCCTCCCAGGAACTCCTTTAATGGCCCAAACATGTGAAAATAGCTTGGATGAGGTCAGTACTGTACGGGGGAGATACTCTGTGGCAATAACTCCCATCCGAGTTCCTGTAATCCTGTATCGTGTTACTGATTGTGTGTACAGTTATAACAGACAGATGCAGCTCTTCCTAAAGTTGGCGACGAGTTCCCTGTTGTTTTTTTTTTTTTTTAAGGATCAGGTGTTCCACTCGGTTAAGGTTCACGGGAACGACTGCATCATCATCCATCATACTTCTGTAAATGTCAATCTGTTCTACACCTTTATTCATGAGAAATAATACTGTATGTACAAATGCTGTATAACCTGTATTGTTAATAGTTTAACCGTCATGTCGTATACAAAGTGATCATTTTCTTTTCTTAGCAATCTTCTGCTCCAGACTCCAATCCTGTAGGTAAGGGTAGTGCACTACCTGGACATAAACTCAAGGATGAGGAGGCACAATACACGCAATTTTAATTTTAATGTTTATAAGTTGACCTACATGATTTAAAAAAGCATCAATCAAATCAATTCAATTAATTAAATCGACCAAGAAAAGATTACTGACTAACGATTAAAGATTTAAGAAGAAAGCCAGCAGTCATATGATGGGCAGGAGGGAAGGGATTGCAGGACAACTTGAGAGCAGCAGGAACAAGCGACACAAAGAACAATAAGAGATGAACTGCTCCAGTTACTCAGAGATGCATGTCTAACTGCATTCAGGCAAATCAGACCTCTTTTGGGACAAAAAGATATGGGCAGACAAAATAAAAACAAAACAAACCAAACTAGAGCTCTTTGGTAATTATCTAGTATGTCGAGTTTGGAGAAATAAGAATCGTGCATATGATCCCAACCACAGTGAAGTACAGAGCTGGGCGTATCGTGATACAGGGCTGATTCTCGGCTTCTAGTGCAGCTTGAAGCGATGTGAAGTAAAGTCAATCTTATACGATCACATGCTAGGAAAATAAATCTGCGGAGAAGGTGGACGCTTCAAGAAGGACACGCATGATTCAACTCCCAAAAAATGTCACCACTTAAACTCAGAACTGTAACTGAAGTTGTGACATTCAAATATTTTTCTCCCCGTTTGTTTAAAAAATTATTTTGTTTTACTACATAATTTCTGTTCATATCTGTAAGACATGATGTACGTGTAAGTTTGAAATGAATATATGTGCCTTGAAGGTTTATTAAATAACAAAAATTTAAAAAAATTAGCTCTTACAGATTTATGCAGATGAAATGCCACTTCCTCGAAATTACATTACACAGGACCTGCTATGGTGATCTGGAAGCTCTTTCCCTGAGCTGTGGCCATGAAGTATCCTGTCGTGGAAAAACGAACTTGTAACAGACGATGTTTACATCTCGTCACGGCGAGAGCCAAGGCCACTGTGCCTTCAACACAAACAACACTGGGGAAGAAATGTAGGAAAAAACTAAACAAAACAAAAAAAAAAAAACATCATCATGCAGTGCTACACTGTTGTTGCACTCTCCGGGATTTTTCTGCCACTAACCAAGCGTTGACCTCAGATCAGAGAGCAACCTGTTAACTTCTTATCAGATACAGATAATGTGGCACCTGACCTTAGTGCAGCGACCTAGGGGCCTGTGCTCGACTGCTCATCAACATAGATGCTTCATTTTAGACTAAACACATATAGACTGTATTTGTGTGTGTGTGACAGTCACGTTCATATGTAGGTCTTCCCTGACCCTACCCTGACCTTAAACGAGAATGTACTCATTTCCAGAGACAAAATTCGAGAAAATTATTTCTGTTTTTTCATACAATAGTACAAAAATTTTATGACCGCCCCTCGAAGAGGCTCAGACATGTTCCAGCAGGAGAATTTTTGTTCCAAGGAGAGATACTTGCCTGAAGCTAATGTCAAAGAATTGTAGCGGTGTCTTGCTGAAGGCCCTCACCTCGACCCCACTGAAAAAAAATCTCTGGAATGAACCAGAATGTCGTCTGCTCTCAGGTCTCCTCAACCGTCAACTGAATGAGTAAATCCCTAAAATCTAGTGGAGAAATATCACAGAAGACTGAAGACTATTATAATAGCAAATCTGGAGTGTTCGACACGGAGGAATGCAAGTATGGGTGTGATTAAGGATGGGCATCACCAGGGCTCACACCAGATCACGATACGAGATCATGATACCTAGGTTTGATCATCAGCGGGGTTTTTTTTCAAGGCTTTATTTTGAAGTGTTACAAGCATCCTCTCTATTGTCCTGACCTCACTCCATTGGACTTTTACCTGTTTGGTCCCCTCGGAACAGCCGTCCAAGGACAAAGGCTCACTTCTGATGAAGAAGTGAGGACAGCGGTGCATTTATAAAACTTCTTTTTTAAAGAATGAATACGAAAGTGTGCTGACAGATGGACAAGGTCCAAGTTTTCCCTCATTTAAACAATGTTCCGATTTTATTATTCTTCACTAGCTTCGTTTACGTGTAATTTAATTGCACACATTAAAATAAATAAATAAATTGTACAGCGCCATCTGTTGACTTTTGGAATGAATAAAAATTTGGATGCGTTACCACGAATTACGCGGAATGAAGGTGTGAGGGCATGCTTATTAAGTAGATTTCAACTACACACTCATATGTGCATATTTAAAATATATTTATATAAATCGACCTTGAAGAAATCATTACTTCTTCTCAAAATTCAACAGATGGCGCTGTACAATAATTTTTATTTATTTATTTATTTTATACATAGGGTGTTTTAAAAAAAAAATTTATTAGCATATCTTCTTTGATCTTGGATCGATTGTAATGAAACAAAGACCATCTAGGGTTACCTCAAGCTCAGTAAACACCCTTTGTTTAGTTAAAATTTGTTTAGTAGTTTCTACGTGATGCGTGCACATAAACAAAAATTCAAAAAACACATCTTGATGCATTATATTACTTATCTTACATCACTCCAAATAATTTGTTAAAATTCTACACAAGCTTAGCCATTAATTTGCCCTTACCTCACACACACACACACACACACACACACACACACGATGCTGTGAACAATCACGCCTATCATTTTATTCCTTGGCTCATTTGTAGGGTTTAATATAGAAGCCAGACTGAATGAAAGTAAGCTTGTGTACAGATGTTTTTAATAGAGTGTCTGCGTGTGTGTGTGGAAAGTCAGAGCCCGGTGGAATGAATCACCATTAGATGATCCTCGCTCCAGTGCAACTGAGCGCTCATCAAGGAAATGACATGCTGTCCACACCTCTCCGTAATGGTCTCTCTCGCCCAAACAAAACCTCCGAAAGACATCTCAAATGGGATCCTGATCAAATCAGAGTCGTCCTCGTTGATACCAAACGGTGGAAATGGGTGGAGACAGCCGTGCAAATGCGGTCAGGTGCCTAAAAATATCCAGCGCGGCTCTCGGAAACCGTAAAGTTGCTCGGGAAATGTGGTTTGACTTCATTGTTTTGGGAGATCAGATTTAGATCCTGGGCATTACCGGGGGACAAAAAAAAAAAAAGGCATAATTGTTATTCTTTGTGCACATTAAACAATGCAATGCTGGATGAACTTTCCTTCTCCTTTGTCACTTTAAGTACCCGCTCAGCCTCCTTCCTCCGGCAATACTGATGTTGTTTTCCTTTCTACGATATTAAAATTTCTCTTTTATGTAAAGCACTTTGAATTACCATTGTGTATGAAATGTGCTATACAAATAAACTTGCCTTGCGCGTTCGTATCCTATAACCAATTACTGGCACATGCTAACTAGAGGCGAAGTCAAATAACTTACAACGTAAATCGCATGACACTTCGCTAACCACAGTGTGAAACTGTACATGCCGGCTTGTGCAAGCACTAAGGCGACGCGATGAGATGAGTTCCTGCTCTGACTCAACGCTACAAGCTTCTGTATGTGCAAATGGTAAACCACGTCTGACTTATGGAAAGTTAAATTCACCTAGTAGAAAGATCTGACCAGACATGTTATGAGCGATGCTGATTCCTACTAAACCACATGCAATTATAACACGCAGAAAAAGTTATCATAATCCAATTTATTATTTCTAATGTAATGCTACTTGTATGGTGTGTGGTTCTCATTCACATTCAGTAATTGCGGAGATGGACTCCTGAGTGTATCCTGGAAACAGTCCATCGCATGCAAACACGTTCACACTAGAGCTGTCAATCACAGGTGGACTGCTGATTCCATTACTCATTTTTCAGCAGTGAGCTTTTCAACTGGATTCGATTCAATAGCACTAAAGTTTATTTTGGTCTGATTTCTGTCTCAAGCAGCTATATATTTTATATACAGGTTTTTGAAGAAGTCCAGTGTATGCTAAAAATATACATACAGTACTGAAATGAAAGGGCGAACAATACTAGCTAGTGAGTGTTTTCTCCTGAAAGTAAGCAACAGACACACTATTAGTGCGTTGATAATACTATGCGTAATGTAAGTGTACACAGTGTGTGTGTGTGTGTGTGTGTGTGTACCGCCTTGTTATACACAGTGTTCATTGTCAATCACGAAGATACTCAACTCGGATTCCCGAAACAACGGTTGCTGCAAAATGAAGAAAGGATTTGCTCGCGTAATGCAGGAAACAGTTCTTGCCGGATCTTCAAGTTTGAACACGCTCCTTTAACATTCCCCACAAGTAGGGATCAGGAGGTGTAAGATCGGGGGACACGGGGCGGGTATGGGAAGAGGAACTTGTTCTGCCACCATTTATAAACCCGGTCCTTGTTCACGACCACGAATGATTGCGAATAACTTGGTCTTGATAAAAGAACGCATAATAATTTGTCTGCCGAGCGTCACGTGAGCCCAACTGAGCCAATGGTTCTTCTCTCTCTCGCGTTGTGGGTAATCGTTTATATTTTGTATTGATTATTTTTATCTGGATGTTTTTGGGTTGTGGAACGAATCATCAAAATTTCCATTATTTCGTATGAGGGAAATTCGCTTTGATGTACAAGAACGCTTCTGGAACCAATCCCACTCGCAATCCAAGGTTCCACTGTATTCGTAGAAAATGTGAGTAGTTTCTATTTCCTGGTAAAGCTGTGGGTTACTTTTAAATAGTTCATTCATTTTAGACATGTTTCATGCTTGGAAGTTTACTGAAATTATTTAAAAAGAGTGAATGAATTCAGCACACATTCACATCTGAGAGCAATGCAGCGTGGCCAATCACATGTCATTTTGGAAACTGGAGAACCTGCAGGAAAGGGTAGAGGGAACATGGGGAACTCCACAATGATGGCAACATGAGTCATGAAAGCCTGGAGCTGTGAGATAGCAATGCAACCTCCCGCAACGCCACGAACCCAAGAACGACATTAACAACAACAATAATAGTAATCTTGCGGTATGTCACCTTATTCGTTTTTCAATACGTTTAAGATTTTCATCTCTAAAAACTGAATCTTTGTACAAAATAGGTCACAACCCTGTCTTAAAGTGGCACAGATTTATTCCCTGAAAGAAAATGCTGCCGAGCCAAAAAAAAAAAAAAACACCACCACATGTCTCCCGATAACAATATTGTGCACACTCGAATGCCTCGATGATGCACAGATTATCTGTACATGCCTAAAGTTAACGTGTCCTGCTCGGGCCGTCGCCATGCCTGAACGCTGGCGAGAGTGAGGCAATCTGTAGTGCGCCTGATAGCCCGTGTTTGTATTCCGACGCTGATAAACACTTGACACAGTCTGAGATTTACGCTAAGTACCATTTCAGTGACTCATTCGCTTTCTATGACGCCACTCAGGGCTTGATAAGGCGGGAGCTGTGCGAGTCAGCGATAAGAGAAGCGCACGCGGCGGTTCCCACCGAAGCACAGCTTAGGAATGGAGGCTTATATTAAATTATTTTTATATATTTTTTCCCAACAAATGTGCCATGTATTAGAAAGGATTACGGGCGACTGCACAGGCTGAGCGCTAATCCTTAATTTGAGCTGTTTTTTATAGAAATGAAAGACTGAAAGGCTGAGGACATGCGTGGAGTCGGTTCGTGAATAAGACGTTACGGTGGCCAGAAGATCTGAAACATTATCTGTTGATCGATATAGAAATTTTAGGATTAATTCAACTCAATCCAAAGTATAGACCAAATCACAAGAAGTGAGACAGCAAGATTTCAGGAATTCTGAACCCCTGCCTTTCTCACATGGGCGTCGAACTCGCTTTTTCAGAATGTTTTTTTTATTGAAGCACTGACTGCTTCAAAATCTCACACTATGAAACAACCCCTTTGCTGCGTAGCATACTGTAGCTGCAAGCCACAGCCTCGCTGCACGATAAGGTGCCAAACTAACCAGCTGTTCACAACATGACTGTGCAATCAAACAATCCTTCACAACTCCCTATCTTGTGCGTACACACAAACACACACACACACGTCCATCACTATCCACCTTCAGTGGTTCCTTTATACGCACTACCGGCTGAGAAGGCACACAAGGAAGCCTCCTCCAGGAGGACCACCATCTGGCACATACATCTCTTATGCAGCACAAGGCGGAATTCAGTTCTCCGATATCGCTTTTCCATAAACGCCTCAAGAAGCAGGCCTTTTGCTTTATGAGCCAAATCATTACATAAGCACATGAGTTTCATAATGCTCTGCGTAAAATAAATAAATAAATAAATAAATAAACAAATAAATAACCAAGTTCTCAATCCAAAGTTAAATCCTGCACATAGCAACAAGTCAAGTGTAGGAGTTGTGCCACTGCGAGATGATTAAACGCACTTAGGAGGAACAAAGGATATTGTGATGATCGTGGTAGAGAGTGCGGTTTAACACGTCATGACAGACGACATTTTCTTTTTCTCAAACCTCAGCGATCAAAATCGTCACGTTGCCGTGTTCTGCGCTACTTGTTCCTAACAAAGTGGCCAGAAGAGACACCTGGAGTCAGTCCAGGACTCTGATTGCTGGCTCGCTCTCCCGACCGCAGCTTTCCCTGTCGTCACTCATCTCATGTTATGATTGGTTTAGGAAGCTGAGCACACTTCCTTTTGCCACTGTTGAACTTCTTGGCCTCTCGCTCTCTCTTTCTCTCGAACAGGAAGTGGTTGTCCGGCCAAGCCCCCGGGTGCAATGTGTAGCGTCCTGATAAGAGTTCCTGCATCGGTGCTATTCGTGACCATAAAGGAAATCAATGCTCAAATAACAAAACAGATATCATGACGTCATTGTGCTGTAGTTGTTGAATGCACCTCTAGTCTACAACTTTTTATTTTCTTCATTAACCTTCTAGTTGAAAAAAACATTTTACTAATCCATGCATTGCAGGTTTGGCTATGTGATAAACCATATGATGTGTCCACCTCTGAGGTGTGACCGTGTCTAGGCTCTGTGCTTAACACACTTTACTGATCATGGCACTGTGCTCCTTGAGCAGAGGTGTTTATCCTAAGCTCTTCTTAATGCTTAAAGTGTCGGGCGTATCACATACAAAACAACATCAGGCTTAAAATCGTACGACTTAACAGCCTTTACATCACAGCATCGGCTTTACGCCGTCAAAGCTATCTAGACAGCCGGCTGATATGCAGGATGTTGAGGTTTTGAATGAAATCGTAGTTTCGTATTAACATGAATAACCTACACTTGTTAAATGTCTTATGCTAGATTTAAAGGAGAGATCAGCTATACTAAATTTGACAGCAAACACTAGCAGCAACTGATCACTATTAATATAAAACATCGTGTTGTGAGGTGCAGTCTGCATCACTTGGTTTATTTCTCATTTACAGACAGAACATCGATCTAGAAGACAATGAGATATCAGCCAAGTCTAATAAAGTTTTGATTAGAAGTGCTGACTTTTCCTTTAAGAATGACACAGTGGTGCAGTGCTGCTGCTGTGTCACATCTCTGGATCGCCGGTTCAATCCTAAACTCAGGTTACACAACGTTACCTCTGGGTGTGAATGTGTGTCTGCATGAGGACCGGCAATGTCCTGAATTAATGCTTTTTTTCCTCCACTGCACCTCCAGTGTTTCTGGGATATCCGCACCTACTCCAGTGAATTAACATTCTGACCTACGATAAACGGGTCACGTAAAAAACAGCTTTTGGTTGTCATGTGACACGACACCGCCACCCCGGATTCATAGTACACTGTAGCTTTTGTTGTAGCTGGTCATGAGTGCTACTGCAGCTACACCAGGAGATCTGATGTACATCTCAGTAGGTTTCCGTTCAGGACGGAACTGACCGGATCCGATATAACGATATCTAGGTGTCTATTCGTTCTGTATTTTGAGTTTGTAAGTAAGTATCACTACTTCATAAGTATCCCGATTTTATATTAATATAAGCAGTATGAACAGTTTAGAGCAGGCCGCCTGCAGGAGTACAGAGGAACTGCAACATTTTCCCAGTGCTGATGTAAGTTTTTTTTTTTTTTTAAAGAGTGATACATTTTTTTATCCATTTTGTTTCCATGTCCAGTTTCCATTGCCGATAACAGCTTATGACTGTCTACAGATGAACACAAACAGGTCTGTACTGGATCTCAGGTGGTGCAATGAACTTCCTATTGACGTCTTTTCAGCCGAGACACCATCAAGCTTAAAGCGACGACTACGTATTGGTTTTTTTATTTATTTATTTTTAATGATGGAAGCTTCAAAGCACTTAAAGTACTGTGGAAAAGTATTTACCCCTTACTGATTTTTTTTTTGGCATATTTGACACTTGTATGTAAATGAAGTGGATCATCAAACAAACTTTAACATTACACAAAAGATAACCCGAGTAAACACAGAATGCAGTTTGTAAATCATGATTTCATTTATTAATGAGGGGGGGGGGGAGCTGTCCAAATCCACCTTGTGGAAAAAGTAACTGCCTCTTAAACCTTCATCCTTAGCCTTTTGGGCAAATCAAGCGATGGGCAATGAGTCTTTCACATTGGTGTGAAGGAATTTTCTCTCTCTCTTGCTTGTATGGATAAGTGCGTCTGTGAACGTAATCGTGGTGGACCATTCATAAAAAAAAAAAAAAGTAAATAAATCATTTTTTAAGCATGAAAAAAAGCGCAGCACATGACAGCAACCTCGAATCCTTACGAGTTACTCCAGCAGACCACACGATTTTGAGCCGAGATTCTTCCTGACTTGTGAATTCCTAGTGTCCCACTGAGATTCAGGTACAGTATACCGCACGACATTCACATCTTCTGTACAATTCGAAATAAATAGAACTTAATTAAGGTGGCACGTTGGCTTAGTGGCCAGCACTGTCGCCTTGCACTTACGGGTTCCGGGTTCGATTCCCACCTGCGTACATGAAGTTTGCATGTTCTCCCTGTGTCTCATTGGTGGGTTTCCTCCCACAGTCCAAAGACATGCAGATTAGGCTAAATGGAATTCCAAAATTGCCAGTAGTATGTGATTGGCACCCAGTCTCCCCAGTGAGTGAGTGATTTGAATTATTAACACATTACAGTTACTATGGACACAGGAGAACTTATCTCTTCTACAGTCTGAGGGCATGCATTTTCAGTACTCTTTCATCAACATTTTTAAAGCATGCTTAGAAAAAAAAAAAAGTGCAGTCCATGACAGCAAGCTACAAATCACTACGAGTCACTCGGACAGACCGCACGATTCTTTACGATTTGTGAATTCCTTGTTGTCCAGCTGAGATTCAGGTATAATACAAGGTGTTCAGGTCTCCTGTAGAGTTCGGAACTACAACACAGAACCGACTCCTGAACCGCTGAATCGAATGAACTGCTGAACCCAAACCCAGGTGTGGAAACGGACAGGGATATTAACACGTTACAGAGTTACTACGGACGCTGAGGAGAACTTACCTCTTCCACAGTCAGGGGCATACATATCCGGTACTCCTTCATCAACATCTTCCCAGTCTGTGAGTCTAAACTTCTGTGGAGAACTGAAGATGTAAAAAATGTATATCACCGGGAGCTAAGGAGATTTTTTCTCTTCTATTCGTAAATAAAAACTTATATTGCAAAAAAAAAAAAAAACCAACAACAACCAAAATGTTGTTAGCGCGGGATGTACAGTCTTCGTGGCACTAGCAAGATGTGCGTGAAGTACACGGAGGCGGTCGCTAGCTTCACTCAATCTGTCACAATGCTAAATAAAAAATATATATATATATATATATATATATATATATGGAGATTTTCCGTTTCAAGCGCGCGCTCACTCACATCTTTCTGTCTGCGCGTGTGCCATAAAAAAACGTAACAGAAGAAGAAACGATTTGCTTTGTCGCGTGCGTTTATCGTTTGAGTTTTGAGCACATAGCGGTCGGTGCGCGAGCTCCTCGTGCGGGATGCGGGAGAAGAAGTTCTGGTGTGGAGCAGGAAGAGCTGCGCGCGCGCGCTTGTTTCTCAGCGACGACGCGATACTTTACTGCAGTTATTTTTTTTCTACCAGAGCACGCGGGGCTGAAGGAAACACCGCCCCCCCTCTCTCCCCCTCTCCGCGCGTGTGCCCCCGCCCTCCAGAGACAGTAAACTCAACCAATAGCCTTCGTGCGCGCGACGTTTCCAGAGGAACACGCCCGAACACGAAGCGGTTTTGTTTGAGAACGGTCGTCCAACTTGACAACGTTTGGATTTATATTGTATATATTTCGTTATACATATAAAATGTGAGTTTTATGTTTCAAATGAGCCGTCGTGTGGCTCGTGCGTGCGCATTAAACACATTTCTGTTGGGGTTGCTTAGATACTGGTCAAACATTCAACGGACAACGCTAAAAAACTGCATGGTTTACATACAAAATTAATATAAAATTAATACCGCCTCCCCCGCCATACACAGCCATTTAACTACACGATGAAGCTAAAACAGAGGGATATTTTGAATCATACAGTGCCATCTACTGGTTAGGGACTGCAAATACAGATTTTTTTTTTTACTCCAAACCTCACTCCAAATATTTGATGGTAACAAGAAGTGCAAGTATTTTTGTGAAATCTTGCAGGTATTATATAGCCAAAATGCAAGCAGAGTAAACAAGGACTTCAGAGACCTGGAAATCTCTGAAGATTTCCCCTGTAGAATAGCCTCGGCTAATTAACTGTTTCAGGGTTGAATCCAAGTGCATAACTCCTTTCATGTACAGTAAGGGGTGTTTGTGAAACAGCCTGTTGGTATGTCGCCGCTAGTGGGCTCAGTTCCCACCTTGGGTGTGGGTGCTTGGTGGCCTTCTCCCCCAGTTCAAATATTGTGGCGTCTCCAAATTGCCCATAGTATGTGAATGAGCATGTGAGTATACTGTATTTATGTGTGTATGCCCCATCCAGGGTGTACACCCCTTTGTGCCCTAAGGCTCCTGGGAAAGGTTCTGCCTCCCCCCCCCCGAAGCAGTAAAGACAATGATTGAGTGAGCCATACTAAAACAACAATAAATAAAAGCAATTTCCTCTACCTCTTTTAATTTCGTATGCTATTGCTTGAGAAGAAGAAAAAGTTGTTTACAATGACCATGTCATCTGTGACTGGTTTCGGATGTGTGTTTTGGCAGGCAACTGCGCTCTTCTCTTACCAGTACTCCATATGGCCACTGTTTCTTTTAATGGTATGCAATACCGGACTGTCCCAACTTACTTTGACCCATGATGGTAACATTAAAAGATTTAAACATCTTGCGAAAGTTGGGGAAAAGAAAATAAGCCTAATATTACATCAGACTGTACATTCATTCATCATTAGTAGCCACTGCTCAGAGTCATGACTGATTTGGAGCCAGTCCCAGAAACACTGGAGGTCAGGCAGGAATACACTTCAGATAGGATAGCAACAACACACACACACACACACACACACACACACACACCTAGTGCCAATTTAAACTTGGCTACCCCAGCCACTATCATATTTTAGGGAGAAGTTGGAATGAAACCAGAGAAGCCTGAGGAAACCCACAAGGGCACAGGATCACCACGTAAAACTCCACACATACAGTAACACAAGACCATGATCGATCCAGGGACCCTGAAGCTATTAGGCAGCAAATCACTGTGCTTCCATTAAAAGATTTAGTAGGCTGTAACTCTGAAGATGGATTTAAATCAAGGATACACTATGAGCAAAGCAGAAATGCACCATAGGTTCACAAATTAACATTTAGAGACAATTTAACACCTATAATAAACATGTTCTTGTGAGGTAGAAGGAAATCCAGAAAACCTATAAAGGACACAGGAAGAATATGCAAGTAGGCAGTAACACCACCCCTGTTATTACATGCAGAAAATTTCATATCCGGTCCCCTCAGTATGTAAACTAAAAGTTTCCTATAGTACAGTAATATTAAGTTGGGTAGAGATTATATTAAAGAAGCACTCTAAACCAGGACAAATGAGAAAAATCTTTATTCAGTCTTCAAAAAAACAAAACAAACAAAAAAAACAGTACAGTTCGACAGTTTTAACAATATAATAATCAAGAAAGACACTTGTACAACAGCAAGCAAATTATTCATAAACAAGCTGGTTCAACACTTGTTTGGAGAAGGCATAATGTGACCAAAGGGGTGGAAAGTAACAGATCTATTATTAATACTGCACTGATTTCAACACAGCCTGGCACACATATTGGCATACACCGATTTCTGATCCAGTTACGGTCTTCATTATTAATAAGAGGTCATCAAATTACACTTCCTTTTCACTGATGATTCAGGAAATACAGATTGATCTTGTTCCAACTACTGATGGCCAGCTACATTTAAGGCAAAAAAAAAAAAAAAAGAAAACAACAATCAGGAATAGACTAACAGATTTCATACACTGTTGATTAAACAGATCAAAAAAGAAATCAGAAAAAGGCACCGTAGCATGCATGCATACACACACACACACACACACCTCACTGTAAACAAATGAATAAACACAAATCAAACTCCACGTTAACCTAAAGATGTTAAAACCTGGCTGCAGCACCATCGGCATGACGTTCATCAGTAGTGCGTTGAGTATTGTGTTTGAGCGTACCAGCATCCACAAGAAAACACAGTATCACAGTATCTTTTTACAATACTTAATTTCTGTCATGCATACGCCTGGGTCAATAGCCAGTTCTATGAGATCACAATGCTCAACGCACAATATTGTTAAATAAAAGTGGGCACTTGTGAATGTTTAAAAAATAAAAAATAAAAAAAAAAAGCTCACTCGGGTTGGAGTAGCATCTTCGGACACTACTTTTCTGCTCCCGATATAGGGGCTGCCTCATTCAGAAAACATTAGTAGAACAATGTCTTCCTTATTATGGACAGACTTGAAGAAAACCACATTCTTCCCAATGGAACACAGACAATTAAACAGCTTACAACAAAGTGTGACGGAAATTGCTATGTCATGAACCACAGCAATATCTTAATCCATTTTAATAACGTCTCGTTAATAACGCCGGGATTTCCAAAACCATTATGGCACAATGGTGACTGTAAGACACCGATTAGTGAGTGTTTAAAGCTTCATCATCTCTGTTTATCAGCATGCAACACATCAAGCCTCAGATGTACAGTATAAGATGAACTTAAAATAAAAAATAAAATTAATTCTTACATGTGAAACTAACATTCATTTATTTTAACAGATTAAACATTTAATATGAAACAGAAGTTGATTTCTTCATATACATATGATATAGGTCGGGAATGAAAAACATTTTTAAATTATAATTCTTAATCTGGAAATATTAATCAGTGTGACATGTACTCAAATATTATATATATTATATTTCTTACTGTCAGTAAAAGATCCTCATTTGTATCAAATATATCTATATACAGAATAGTAGCATGAACTGTATACGCTAAATCCACACACACACACACACACACACACACGCACGCACGCACGCAGTACAAAAATCACACATGAATTCCCATCAGACTTTTTGCATATTATACACAGAGCGGCTCAAAAGTCTGGATCCATAGGGATTTTTTGTTGCATGAAATTAGATTTTGTAAAAATTATTAGTTTATTCATTTTTATTTCAGACCCAAGATGGCTACCAAACCAACAGCAGGAGATCGAACATAACCAGACCACAGAGCAATCTGAAGTCAGTAGTCCATCAGATTAATTCATTACAGCAAATGAGGAAATCAACAGTTCTGAAACGTTCAAAGCTCTTGTGTTCACGATACACAAGTGCTGCCAAGTCAGAGGCTTTAAACAATCTGAACATTTGCTGTAACTTGTACTTCAAACGAATTTTTGCCTTTAAATCCAAGTGCTTGTTTACAAATACGAGGGTGTTCAAGTCAAACCAGGACTCGTGAATAAAGGCATAAAAATGTTTGACATTTACAAAAAGACTTCACGCACAGTACAGTGATGAAACGCTTAGCCGCGGTAAAAAAAAAAAATCGAATGGCAGAATGTTTTTTTAAAGACGACCGTACGTCTCTACGTTAATGATGACCCAGGCCGAGGTGGCTCTGGGCCAACTGCAGTCATGAACATTCAGCACGTGGAACGCCCGATTCTGTCTGTGGGAACTGTACGGGAAATAATTCACGTAAAAAACTTGCACGTTACAGTTACTGCCACATCCCCCATACAGACAATATCTTGAGCCGAGTCATGTTGACATGTTTGTTCAATTAAAGGAGCTCCTGGAGGCCAGTATGTCAGACATGAAGCAGACAGTCTGATGGCTCCCATAATGGTGTTGTTATCCTGGTTTGCCTTGAACGCTGCTCGTTTATGTATTAAAGTGTCATCACCAAGTGTGTTAACATACATAATATCATACACCCATGCATAGTACACACTCACTAGTTGCACTGAGAAGTACTATGAATTACCTAAAGGGTAATGATTTAAAAAAATTTGCTCATTGGAAGCAAATTTGTCAACTGTTTTTTTTTTTTTTTTTTTTTAAAGGTCTAGTTCTGTGTCACCATACAGTATCTAGCAGAGGTTTGGGCCAAAGCACAAGCTAAAATGTAGGTAGAAAAGATTTGAATCAATAAATTATTTTATGAATTAATTACACTTCATCACTACAATGTTTTGCATTGTGTATACTGTATATACACAATTAGTAAACAAATAGTTTCACAGGGAACGTTAGTTTGGTTTGGTGGTAACGAGGGAACATTAGATGATCTCTATAAAGAAGAATTTAAAAGGTGCAGTTTGTCTTTATTTTATTTATTGATGATTTTTTTTTTCTGGTGATCAGAGTCACAGTGAATGAGGGAGTACAATACAATTTATGATTTGAAGACCTTTCCAAGGCAGCAGAATTATTTGATCTAAAAAGACTTACAAACCACACGTTTAAATTCTATGAAATATTCTAAGGATTAAACTGGCTTAGTCTGAATCACTCTTTTAGTGTGTGTGTTACCTGGTGTTATCCGAGCTAGACAGGATGTCTTTATATAAATATCATCATTAGTGTTGTTTGTGTTATAATCACAGTAGTTATTAACAGGCAGAACCACATAAATCGTCCTTAAAAATGTGCAGCTCTTGATTAAAGCTCCTGTGGAAAAGCTTTTTAGTGAGAACGTGATGTAGAGGAAGCGAGGCTGATACAGTAAATGACACGTACCCATTGACCCGTTGGAGTGTAAACCCACAAACACACTTTTAACACACTGTTGTCGCTGGAAGCTTGTGCCGATAAGGGTTTATATGATGTACCGTGACATTCTGGGTGAATGCTCAGCTGAGTATTTTTGACACAATGTTTGTTTTAGCATTTAATGACACTATTAAATTAAACGCAGGTCATTTGGTCACACACCATAATGGACATAGACACTCTCTCTTTTTCCAAACTCTCACACACACAAAACAAGAGCTACTTTGAAGGTACAGGAAAAAAATTACTTCATTGAGGGCAGTGTATTTAGGCACATTATTCCTGAAAACTGATCCAGGTTCAATCAATCTTTCCAAAGATTGATAATAAAATCACAAAAAATAATGAACCACATAGCTGAGAGTTTGCTATGATATACAGAAATGAGACTTTGAGTCCATCTGCATTTGTGTTATCCACACGTTCAACTTCAGAAAAGAGGAGGAGCCAAATCAGGTCCGTTAGTGCAACGAGAAATATTCAGAGAATACACACGCAAATCAAATGCAGATCTGATTCTCCGCAGATGTTTAGCAAGTAATAAATCGCAGTAGTGCATTGGTTCTACACCTTGCCACACTTCATCATTAATCAAAGCATTATGCACTCAAACACAGATATGGCATCTTTACCTGATTAAATATTTTATATAGTCATCGACCTTCCTGTATAGCTTTTCATTGCACGTTGTCCTTCCTGCATCTACATTACCCGTTACTCCTTCATCCCCAAAACATACTCTCCTATCTTGCATATTTCTTCCTTAGTTAACAAACCTTGTTGATAAATTAATTAAAGCAGCACTGTCTTTCAATCGTGCAGATTTCCTTCAAAAGCACCACGAGGAATACAACACCTCTGACGGCCCGCTATATACCTACATAATCAACTCTCAGCTCTCTATTTGGCCAATACTGCCTGGAACTGAATCTAGTTGTCGTCCTTCACGGGCCCTCGGGAGGTAGGAAGTCAGCCTCGGGGACTATCTTGGCGCCTTTGTTTTCTGCCGTTGCGTCTGAACGAGGGTCCATGGCGGAATGCATAACGGTGAGCCACACATCGTCCATGTTCGGCATCACAAGGATTTTCTGTAGGAAATAATGCATATGAAAATTTACGTATGAGGCATGGGTGATGGTATATTTCTCAAGCAACAGAGGTGAACCATGATCAGTCACAGCAAACTAAAATTAGATGAGACAAAAGTGAAAATGATCCAAAAGGCATGATTGGTTCAAGATGTCAAAACCTAGCTTAGTAGTACCATTCTGACCTTTTCTGACCTCTGAGTAGTACCATTCTGGATTGTTGCAAGATTTGATCAATTCTGGTGTTTCAACAAGATCTACGTTAGTTGAGATCTACATGGGCCTTTACCTGAAACTCCTGCTCCAGTTTCTTTTCTATCCAGTCGGTGACATGCGCGAACGTCACCTCCCTCTCTCCAAGTTTAGGACGAGCCTTAAGCTCCAGCAGAGGAGGACTGCGGAAGCCGTACCTGAAAAACACAAGACTCTGTTTAACCTCCAGCGGTGTTAATGCTCGAGTTAGCGTTATCCTACTACCTAATTCGGATCGGTAGCTCATTATGATGTACTTCGGGGTACATTTAGATTAGATTTATACCAGCCGTTGCGGTACACTTCAGAACTCTCACAGTAATTGCAAGGTTATTCCACTGTGTGGCATCACGGTCAAGCATGACATTACATTACTATTACATTTCCATTACCTCCATTACTTTAGTGAGCATTAGTGAGCGAGTGAGTGCATGAGTGTGTGAATGATAGATTGATGAAGCGTACCATATCCTGTCGGTGGGGGGAGGTGGGATGTTGACAGCCAGCGTTCCTTTACACTCCTGAAGCTCTACAGTGAGCAAAAGTGGTGTGTTTGACACTTCCTCAATCTTCTTCTTAATGAACTCAGTCTCTGTGGCCTTCTGGAAATACTTGTTTTTGGTTAGCTTGTCCACAAATTTCATGATCTTGCTCGGCCTGTGGACACCAGCGTATCTGAAAAGCAGGATTGTGACTGGTTAAAGGAACTGATTATCTACCCAATTATTAACATTATTTTTTTTTAAATAACACGTTTCTTTTAAGCCATTTCTTGGTAATGATATTCATTTAAGAGAGGTGTAGAAGTGTCCACTCACCCGTCTGCTCCAGACACCAGGTTTTTATCAGCGATGTTCTCTGTTCCATCGTCCTCGTCAGAGGAGCCGGCGCTGGAGGACTCCTCATCGCTATCGGCTAGGCAGTACGCGCGTGGCCTGTGCCTGAGAATGCCACACACAAACAAATCAACTTTCACAAACAAAGCCTTACACAGAAGTAAACCTAGGCTATATGTTCACTCTTTCTTTTTTCTGAGGAATCAAGATCTTATCTTATGTCAACAGAAGAAAGAGAAAGACATGGAATGTGAACCACTTGAATGTGAACCGAAAAACAAAACAAACAAACAAAAAAAAAAACATGCAGGATTACTGAATCCTAAACACACAGAATATAAAGCTTCAGCTTATATGGAAAAATGTGGGGGGAAAAAAACAGCTCATGAACAATATTTGGCGACTGTATCACTAGGGGGCAGCAATGAGAAAACAGTTATGCCAAAAAATTAACCCAGTTGCAGTTGATCACCTCAGACACTTGTTGAGATTGGACTAGAGACTAGCTTACAGTTCAAAGATGACCTACTAATCACCAAAAACTAGAAAATACTCTAATGTAGAAGTGAAATATGTTTTTTGGTTACAGCTTACAGGTAACAGCTTTTATATAGCTTATCTATCAAACATTAACAACCATAGTGCATTCTTTAATCTGATTGGTCAGATGGGGCCTAGTAATGATCAATAACAAAGCACTGTTTATTATATTGCGCTAGCTCTAATCTTTGAAATATTTTTTATAGGTTACACCAAAGTCAACTAGTCAATGGCTCAGCCCAGTTACAGCCTCAAACAGAAAGTAGCTTATACATTTTTGACACATGTTTCAATAGTTCAGAGCTTATTATCCAGACACAACAGGAGACTAATCTAGGACAGGAAAAAGAAATAATTAAGAACTAAGTAAAGCCTGGAGTTTGATTCACTCGTGTTGAACTGAACTGAACCGAGGATTATGGGGAACAGGTACAGTAAGGCCCTTCTAACGCATAAAGGGAACACAAGTACGGTAAGTATGGTCTCAATATGGTCTCAATGAAGATTTAACGAGGTGCAGACAAACTCAACCACACATAATGAAATATGACCAAATGTGCAACACATTTTATCCTTTTAGGCATTTAAAATTCTTCTTTTATGATTTTATGCAGAGTCTCAGCGTCTGAGAAACTGAAACTAAAGCCGTAGATCAGAATCTCGCAAGCAGTGTGGCACGTTTTTTCCTTTTTCTGACCAAAATAACATCAAATAGACATGAATGAACTGTGTGGAGTATAATCTCACACAGGTGGCTATGTTTCACCTGCAGAGTGAGGAAATAATAAAGCCTTTTATTATTAATTAGCACAAACCACTTCTTGCACTCATCAATAAATATATCAGGGCCTCTTTTTTTTTTTGTCAATGTAATCATGCAACTAAATTTGCTGTGAACTGCTGTCACCTTGAAGCGGAGACTGTCCTTTTTCAAAAGCAGGGGGGAAAAAATCAGATGCTTCTACATCTTATGAAGAAAAACTATGCTAAAAGAGTTCTGAGAAAAGATGCAGTGTTACTCACCAAGAGAGATAGACACATAGAGGGAGAGGGACAGACAAAGGCAGAGTGCAGAGAAAGGGGGAAAAAAAAAAAGCAATATTCTAGTTATTCAATTAGCAGCAGATTTAAAGCGTAATTAACTCCAGTGTGTAAACCACAGTGAGATATTTAATTCATCTTGGTCTACTGTCTGGAGGGCGACATAAACAAGACTGACTCTGGTCTTACCCGTCTTTTCCAAACTCGCCCACAGCCTCTCCCTCCTTCCCCAGTCGGGACAGGTTCATCTTCGTCTCCAGAGTCATGAGGAACGAGCCCTTGTAGGAGACCTCCACATCAAACCACAGGCCTGAAAGATACACGGACAGATCATTAGAAAGCAAGTAAGTAGTTTTGTTTACTTGTAACCTAGTAATCACTGATAAATTAGACTAAACAAGAACCTGCAATCAGTTTGAGAACCTGCAATCAGAAATCTTTCTTAGCTCTCTCTCCTAGCCAATAAGAGAGAGAGAGAAGCATTCAGGAAGAAGGAAACACCCAGTTATGCATTTATGATCCTCCTGGTAAACACAGGAGAGCCCTTATCAGCAGGAAGTGTGTGTGGGTGTGTGAGACAGATATTTGAGCTGTATTTGATCACCATTAATATTATGCCATTTGGTACTGCATTTAGCATCATGTCTGTAGAGTCGGTAATGTGGAGAAGATTGTGAGACTGCACGTTCAGGCTGTCTAGAACCACCGCGGCTTTTCCTGACGACTAAATTTAGCATCAAATTATTTTAAAGTGGAATAACGTGAAGCAAAAATTCTCTTGATCTTAACAGTGAGTTGGGAACTCACAGAGCCTGACTTTTACTGACTTTACCGTTTTATTTTGGAAAGCTTGAACAATTTACAAGGATGGATTTTTTGGTATTTCAATGCACTTTCATTTTTTAAAAAATATCCAAAAGGTATCACATATTTATTTTTACAATATAAATGTAAAAAATGTTTTTAGACATTAGTACGCATACAGTAAGGCCACATAAGACAAGTGGTACAAAGGATGGCACCGTTTTAAAATAGTGTACCATGTTACTCTTAGTCCAGAAGCTAAGCAAAGCTGATGATCCTTTAGTTGAGTTACGTTTATTATTCTGTTTTGCCCAACAGTAGGAAATACTAGCTTGTTGACAGACAGACAGACAGACAGACAGACAGATATTGCAGTGGTCCAGTTAAAAGTCAACAATCTATTAGGTTAACATTACACATTTTTGCTGGTTGCATCTGCTTGGGTTATCGTGCTTTCCAATACGACAAATTAAATAACCCTGTCTTATCTGCTGTTGCCATCATAACTTTATCCCTTCACCACTACACAGTTAAATGTATTACAGCAGTCATACTGGGACACACTGGGTTTCACAATCGCATTAATCAGAGTGAAGAGAGGCCAGAGACGGGTCACGAGAAAACGCCCTCGCTTCTGTACAACAGCCAAGCAGGTCTAATATAGCGGGCTGCCTCATAATGGAATATTATGTATGTTGGTGTGTGGTGTGTGATGTAATTCTGAGTAAGTGTGTGTGTGTGTGTGTGTGGTGTGTGTGTGTGTGTGTGTGTGTTTAAATGGCTGGCCTGGATCTGACTATTAATATTCAATTTATTACAGAACTAGATAATGAGTGGTTTTGTCATCATATGACAAAAGTGAAAATCAGATCAGATGATGAGGGGAGTCACACGCGCACACAGGCCTGATCACACCACGGGTAATCAGGAAGCACTTGAAGCATTGGAGGAGATGAGGAAGTTTCATTAACCATATGACTAGTGATAAAAGATTTTGTTTACAAACTCCAAAGCAAAAATCCACCAGTAGTGGCATGCCATGATAACTGTCCAAGATTAATAACGGTTCAACCATAAATATACATCAGTGTCTGTAATTTGCTTGAATAAAAAAAAAAAGTAAAAAAAAAGGTTTGACTATCCAAAAAAAGAAGAAAAAAAAAAGAAAAGAAAAAAGTTGACTATTGAATGGTTAAAGCAGTAGTAATAACTTTTTAAATACATTATATATTGTACAATATGCATTTGTGCTAATAATAATAATAATAGTACCCAAAAAATATATAACTTGTATATAAAACACTCCTCTCACCTTGATGATCCACTGAAGGCTGAGAGGCCCAAAGTATTCTGGGAGTACACATGCCCATGTCGAGCTCCGTTAGCGTCAACTCATTCATGAAGTAAGGCAACTGAAGAAACACAACAACAACAACAGCTTGATCAATCAATATACCACGGCGTGCACAATCTGCAACAAGTAATGAGGAAAACACCTTGATGTGTCTATTTATAGGAAAATAAAGTAACAATAACAGTCAAAACATTATAGATCTGCCTGTGCAGCTTTAGAATCACATTTGTAGTCCTTCTGGAAGTGAAAATGTGAACTCATGACCCCGATGAAAATTTGACCCCGAGTTAGATATAAGCAAGCACACACTGAGCGTAGAGGTGAAATAAATGCTCTCGATGCTGATGTCTCTCTGGGGTCGTTTCTTTTCAGTCATTTTTACCCCTCAATGTTAAACATCATATGTTTTTAGTTTTAGCTATCTAATCCTAGAAAATTTGCTCTAGCAACGAACCAATGTAAGAGATTTGGATTAAGAGAAAACACTAAGAATGTAGTGCTGCTATGTGGCTGAGCTTTATTGCTACCAGAAGAGTTTTTTCTTTTTTTTCTTCTTTTCTTTCCTTCTTTTTTTGTTTTTTAACAATTCAGAGCTATATACAAGTCTCCAGCATGGGACATTCCCATCAACAAAAGTCCTTACACACCAGTGTTTCATAGTGTAACCGTGGACATTGCACAGCGGGGTTTTTTTTTTCTACTGCAATTTAAGCAGAACTTATTGTATAGTAACATCACATGTCTGGGCCGAAGTGCTATAACAAAAATCATACATCTCAATAAACTCACCCTGATTTTACTGAGCTTCATCTGGATCTTCCTAGACACCCATTCAGACCAGTGCAGCTCCCTGAAAAAGTCCCACGCGATCCGGCCAATCAGAGCGTTCAGCCAGCTCACAGACACCTCCTCTTTTTCTTTCACTGGGCTGTTTGGCAACTGATTCACAGGCAGAGATCAAAATGAATATATACTGCAAGTCTGGGTGCATATGATAACTGAATGAGCATCATATTTAAGAAAAAGGAAATCACAAATAAGGAGAAAACACATGATCTCAAACTCCAAAACACACTCGTGTGACCTCTTACAGTATCATCACATGACCTTAATTTCTTTCCCCATAATAAAAAATCCATCATAATCTAAAAACTTCTGGAAATTATATAATATTTTATTCTGTATAGTGGCAAAAAAATGAATGAAAACAAGAGGATATTAGAGAAAGTATTTGTAAAAGCTGCAAAATGCATGTAAAGTCGCAAGCAAACCAACACACAAATGATAACACGTATGATACCTTTTTGCCCACGCCGGGGCTGCTGTGTGGACTTTCTCCCGGACTGGTGTTGGCACTGTTCGCTTTAGAATTGCCAATATAGTTGGCCATGTAGCTACTGTAGTCTAACAGACACCTCTGTCTGGCATTTGCACTCGAGTCTTTCTTAGCCACCTGAGATGACAGGAGCTCGTCCAGACTGCCTCTGCTGCTGCTGCGGGAATGGGACAGCACTGGAGCTAGATACACACAAACGCACACAATATGCAGTTTAAATATCATCTACAGCTATTTAAAAAGACATAATCAGTGATTTGAAAGTCTAAAGACAGCTAGAGATAGCTAAAGACATTGAGGTCTTCCACAACCATGACCTCAAAGCGGATCTATATGGTCCCCTGGGATGCAAGTTCAAGAGCGAGATCTTTCTGTATATTCAGGGAAACTATTTGCCGGGTCAGTGGAGATGTCAGGTCAGACACTGATGCTGGATGAGAAGGCTTGGCTCACTGTCTCCGCTCTAATTCATCCCAAAGGTGTTCTATCGGGTTGAGGTTAGGACTCTGTGCAGTCCAGTAAAGTTCTTTCACACCAAACTCGCTCGGCCATGTCTTTATGGGCCTTGATTTGTGCACTGGCGCGCAGTCATGTTGGAACTGGTGTGGGTTTGCGTGTCAGGAGTTGGGCTCGGCCCCTTATGCTTCATCATACCAAGACATTTTGGAAACTTTCACGCTCCCAAATCTGTGGGAACAGTTTGTAGATGTCCCTCCCTGTTGCAACATGACTGCACACCAGTGTACAAAGCAAGGTTTGCCAGGACTTCTCATCCAACATCCGTCTCACAAATACACTTCTGGAAGAATGGTCAAAAATAAACACACTCCTAAACCTTGTGGCCAGAAGAGCTGAAGCTGTTATAGCTGCAAAGTGTGCGCCAAGATCATATTAAAACCTATGGATTAAGAATTTGATGTTACTCAAGTTCATATGCATGCGAAGGCAGACGAGCCAATACTTTTGGCAATATAGTGTACTACTTTGTCCTGATCAGTATTTTACTATCTACATCGTAGTGAGTTTAAAAGCAGACATGGAGGTTCTCACATACTATTGCATCAGCTGTGGTTTGAATAACCTTGCATCATCTACAGGTGAATCATTTCATACATCCTTTTTTCACTATGGGATTTAGAATATGGGACATTTTGACCTCATACAGTCCAAATTTGTTGAAATCTGGCAAATCCTTTAGGAGGAGTTTTTTTTTATTTTTTTTTTTAAGGTTTGATATCTGTCAAAATGTCCAAAGATCCAAAATGACTGATTCCAAAATTTTCGGTCCCATAAGCCTATTAAATTTGGTGAATTTTTAATTTAATGACTGCATGACAAATCCATAAATAAGAACCTGTCAAAAGGGATCATCCCGTCCAAGTCATCCATAATGAATAAATTTCAACAGGAAGCTCATTATACATTTATGTAGCTCACTAGACAAATCTATAATAATTAACATCACCATTAATATTAGTATTGACAGAGTGGAAGCAGCTCCCACACCCACCACTCTTGCTAGTTGGCAAGCTTGCTGTCTTCTTAGCTGCTTCAGATTTGAGTTTCGAGGCTAGTAGTATTCTCCGGAACCACTCCTCTTTTTCCCTTCCTGTCCTTCCGAACAAGTAGATGGTGGGCAGTTCACGGTCCGAAGCCACCCTTCCTCCTTCCTGCGAGCTTGCGACATCCTGATTCTCCTTCTCGTCTGAGGCACTGACTGCTTCTGCCTTAGACATGAAATCATCTAGCTTGGCCAGCTCAATGCATATCGGGTACTTCTTGTTCCACACCCGCTTCCTGGCGAGACTCTGGGGCACCAGGGACACCTGGACAGAGGAAAAGGACTAGCTGAAATTAGACTCACATCATGACCTGAGGCAGGGGAAAAAAGTAAAAAAAAAAAAAGCCACTCCTGGAAATGCCTGCATTTCAAAACCTGAACACTTCCTCTTGTAATTTCCTCTTGCTGGAATTTTAGTTATGTTCTTTTCTCTCTCACCTTGCTGTCTGTGAGATCGTAGATTTTCTGGCTGATGTACGTGACTTCTGGTTTGGGTTCGTTATAACTGGCTCTCCGGGTGATGTTTTTGTTGGGGTTGGAGATCCGCAGGGTTGAGCCTTCTAAGCGCACAAAAACCGAGTGGGTCAGTGTTGCGTGATAGGTTTCCGGGTCGTAGTTTTGAATCTCGTTCATCCAACCCTTTAAGAAGAAATGACAAGTTTCACATTTCACTCAATGCAAACGGAATTAAAATCATAAAACGCAAATGCACAACCGTCATCTTGACAAGGAGCCCTAGTCCCATAATATATACATGATTCCCTGGGGTTATTTTAGATTAACTTTTTTTTTTTTAAAATAAGGAGTTCCCTTTCTGAGAACATATTGGCCTTGCTAGTTGTTCAAGTATCTTTAGTATGTAGTATTAAATCATCTGTTTTGTCCGGTCCTTTCACATGTTTTTTTATTGTTTTATATACTGATATTTAATTTTCTTAGTCTTTTATTTAATTGCTCTCTGGAATCGATTAATTTTACAAACTACTTTGAGCTGGTAAATGTGCTATATAAAAGTCACGACTTTAATCAGTTGTGTGTGTGTGTGTGTGTGTGTGTGTGTGCGCGCACTTTTATTCATGTGGCATGCCTCGAGACATTTGTTCCACGTCCACATTACCATTCACAGCAAAAACGCCCTCCACCAATCAGCCATAGCTATGCTGCCTTCTTCTCCGGAACCAGGCTAGGCAAATTTTTATTTATTTATTTATTTTAAGTTGTTTGTCACTTAGCTTAGGAGTGCTACATCAATGAGTACTTTAGAAAACCTGTAGGACAACATTTTCCATTGCATGATGTTTTTCCCCCATTCATAAGAACAACAATCTATGCAATCAAATGCCAAACAATTCTCAGCCAAATAAAAGTCCAATCTAAGCCACCAATATACAGTAGAAACTAAATATAATGTAACAAATTAGCTTAGCAGTTTGTTGTAGTTGGTTGATGGGTTTCCCCCCTTAAAGTCCTAAGACATAATTTGTAGAGTGATTGGGATTTCCAAATTGCTCATGGGATGTGAATGGGTGTATGAGGGCTGAAAGGCTGATGAGGTCCTCAGCAACATAACTTTCCATTACAGCAATGACTGATGGCGTGAAGTTACAGGTCTTTGCAGCCCACAATAATTGGATGGCGGCTTGAACGAAATGAAGAATAATGCTGATACTTGAGCACCAAGTAGTGAGTCTTTGACTGTGCATCATAACTAAGCAGAAACAGATGCAAGCACTCTATTGTCGCTAGACTGCACACATGAAAGAACCCAACAGCGTAAAACACACAGGTTCTAGGATGACTGCAAAACGATTTGTGCAATAAGCGTGATGAAACTCTTGGATGGTTACACAACCGTGCACAACCAAACAATCATGAATTTCTATAAACCTTGTGGGAGTAACATTTACAAATTCTGTACTTGTCGTGATCTGTGATATAATAATGTGCCGGGTGGTTTATACAAATATTTTAAAAAAAGAAGAAGAAAAAAAACTGGGGAGCTTATCACAGTACCAGGGTTACAGATTCCCAGTTGGCTTAACATTAACCCTCTTTATCATCCTGAGATTGGTGTGCTCTTATGAGCTAATAAAGAACGTCATGAATGTGGGCATATGGGAAGGTTCAAGAATGCCAGAGCCAAACAATTCTCTAACCTTCCACTTCTTAATAGTGAGCAAATTAAATAATGTAGCAAATCAAACATATCTATCCTCTATAAGAAACTTCCTTTCAGAAACTTTCTTTTCAGAGGGAAGACCTACCTTGAAGATGCCTGGCTCTTTAATATCCAACTGTGCAATGTTCCATAGATTCCTCTGCGCTCTTAAATGTCTAATTCCTGGAAGCTTTGGGCCTGTTAGCCAAACCACACCAATGGCTAGCATGAACCCTAGTGCAACACCCAGCAACATTCCTCCAAGGTAAGTGGGCAAAGGTAGTATAAAGTATCCATAGGTAATGATGGTCAGAGCTAACAAAGTCTTATGTGGAATACTACTTCTTGATTCAAACTCCATCTCATCTTCAATAAAAGTATTTGTGCTCTGACTGACAGGCTTGGAAGCACTGCTTCCAGTCTTGGTGTCCTCAGGGTGATCAACTTGCACCTCTGTATCCATAGAGGAATCAAAGTCTTCGCTGTAAAGTTCACAGAATTCTTCATCATCCTGCTTGGCCAGGGCCGACATGGAGCACTTGTCCAGTCCCAAAGAGGATGGATAAAGTTTGGCAGTCTTGCTTTCAGCCACTGAGGCCTGCTCAGGTGCCTCTGGGGTAACACCTTCACTATCTAGGTCGCCTTCTTCTTCCTTGATACTGTAATTATTGTTGCTTTCAAGATGGCCATTTAGAGCAGAAAAACTGGTCAGTTCCGTGGCACTGGACGAAAGAGGCTTTGGCCTGTAAATACTCGAGGCGTCATCTCCAATGAACTTGCTAATCAAATGCAAAGGATCTGAAATGGCTTCAGAAAAACGTCGTTTCGTGTCTTCAATGCGCGCTTCCACCTCTGACACCTTGAAGGAGAAGGTCCGGGTGTCCGGTGAAGTTAACGGGGACGTTGGAGCAGTTTTAGAGTCTCCTGAACTTGCGCTGGTTTTGGGTTGAGTAAACTGCTTGAAGAGGTGCAGGTTGAGGCGAGAGTCTGAAGAGCGATTTGGATCCTGGGTTGTCTCTGTAGATAAAGATTTGACTAGATTCTTCATTAACTGCCGATGTCGCAAAGAGGGAGGAGCGGGGACTCCTTCGCGGGGCTCCAAGTCTGCAGACAAAGACTTCATGAGGTTAATAAATGTTTTGTCTATTGAGGGAAGGGACACGGATTTGGAAGGTGAGGAGTTTGTAGAGCTTGAAGAGGATCCTGGGCCCTTTGGAGGCCTAGCAGAGGCAGAGCATGTAATACTAGGTTCCTGTTTATTAGTGTTCTGTTGACCTGACGTGTCTGACTGGGACTCAACATTACTGGCAGACTTGATCTCGGTATCTCCTTCTAGAACAAGATCTTCGCTTGCTTCCAAAGCCGTTACTACTCCATGACTGTTTGACATCGCGTCGCTTGGCACGTCTGACTCTATGCTGTATATGCTCTCTTCCTCCTGATCCTCCTCCTCACCCATTGCAGAGAAATGGATGCTGACTGTTTCGCGGGATAGTGAGCGCTGCACATTTAGTTTTGGAGCAGAAGATGGCTTGATGGATGACAGCGGGGGTCGGTCAACATCACCAAACTGTCTGCTAGCCATCACGGTGCTCCTGTTGTCTCAGAGTCTGCAAAGTACGGAGAGAGAAGAAAACAAACTAAGGTCAGGGGACATCAAGTCTAGTTAAGAAAAACATACAAACATTTACACAGTCACCGTGGTCAGAGACCTTAAAATGTTTTTTCCAATACAGCAATTCCAGTTATTTAGTTAAAAAAAAAAAAAAAAGATAAAAAAGCTTGTCATTGTTATAGACTGACTAGAAAATTAACGCCACTTAAACCAGGCTCAGTGTATCGATCTTGAGTGCACTTACTGGCAATTTCCAGATCGTATTGCAGTGAAATCAATCCTGAGCTCTGAAGACTGTGCCAAAATGTAGTGGAGAAATGGTTTGACTTCTACAAACATGTGAGGACAAACAGCTGTTTGTGAGTTATTAGTATAAAGAAAAATCCCCAGCTGTAATTTCCATAGTGACGCTGTGACCTCTGTCTTTTAATCATCTTCCCACACTCGTAAACTCCACACATGAAGTACAAATATTCTTTGCAACCTTTATGAACCAAAACATAGATACAAACTAGACATCTAGACAGAACACACTGTCTTTCTATTTGATTGTCCTTCTTTCCGATTGAACAAAGTAGAGATGAGGTAACGCCAGAGTTGCTCTATAAACAGACAATAGATACGAAGGGCCTTGAAGTTTACTGGTATTGATAAAAAGGTTCAGGAACCACCCTGGGTGGAATTAGTCACATTAATTAGCAGACAAACCAGCATAAAATTAAGCAGGGTTTGATATTGAGGATAGTCTAAATGAAAGAGCTGGGATTTCAGCATGGACTCCGAGAGGACTGACCACAACCACAGACATGTCACCAGGACTAGTTTTGTAATTACAGTCCACGTCGCTAGATAACATTTTCTGTAGCTTGAGAGAGTGTAATCAAAGATGTAACTCTCATGGCCTAAACTTTAAAACTCTGATTAATACAACCTAAAATTCTTCTCACACAGGATACATGTGCATGTATGTAATAAACATAAAACCATAGCTTTAAAGCAACACTACCAACACTAAACAGCGGGTGACAGTAAACAAGCTGTGTGCATGAGGACAGTGTAGTTGGTCCAACACAGTTGGTGATTATCTTTTTCTCTGGGAATGTAATCTTTACTAGCACAACAGAGATACCCTCCCCCCAACTTCCCCATCTCCTCCATTCTGATTTCACTTCCTGCCCTCCAGAGGGATGTCCTGTGTCATAATAATGACAGGATTAGAACCACATGTCACAATAAATCACATGTCATAAAAATCACTTGATTGCAAATAGCCCATTCTTTGGTTGGTCTTACAGCCATAATTTCTGGTAGGAAAAAATGGTCACAGTATATTTTAATATACTGCAGAGAAGGTGCTTAAACATTTTTTATAGAATATTTTTTTTTTTTTTTTTTAAATAGGGGGAACTTCTCCCAAAGCAAGCAATGGACCCTTTCATGTGCAGAGCTATTATTTCTCTGCTGGTCATTTACAAAAAATAAAACTACAGATGTGATCTTTCCAGAAGTGTGTCCAAGGACAAAAGCATTATTGGTCTAATAGATTGTAAGAGAGTCACAATTAAAGAAATTATTATATAGCGCTATAGACAATTACAGATAATTAATCCCTCTCTTCATGCAAAACTAGCCCAACCTGAAAAGAAACTTCCACTTATTTTCAGTTCTTGCTTTATCCTGATTATCTTCAAAATGGGAATGCATCCTGAATGGGGGTGCTACATTTCTACACCCTCTTAACAGATCCTAGCACCCTTTATACAATAACCTGATATCTGATCTGACCTTCAAAGTGCAAAAAATAAATAAATAAACCCACTCTTTTCAGTTATGATGAGTGACCTGAGATGCCCCAGAAACAGACGGAAGAAAAGGAACATCTCATGTATTATCCAGACCAGAGAAACTGACCCGGCTTAAATGCATTTACATTAGATTTCTGCTCAAACTAAAAGCACCTCATTAGACCCTAATATCATAACATGGTCTAGTTTTCCTAATTGTCGTCAATTCGTTCAGATTGCTCAGGCAGAATGATCCTTTAGCTATGGATGCCGAAAATCATTACAAGTCAAGCAACCAGGGACAAACGTGTCTCTACAGGGTCTCGTGTTAACTACAACTGGTAAACCAGTTACTTAAATCAAAGAGATTTGGTGCAATCCTTATTTAACTACCAGGTTTAGTAATCATATAAAAAGTTGTACTATAATATGCCTACACAAAGCAAGTTTAAATAAGTAAATTAATTAATTAATAAATAAAGTGCACTTACCGCAAATGTAACCATTCATTCAAGATCGCTTGTTCATATTACACTAGATCTATGACGCTGATAAGGAAGCAAAGCTTATATACTAGTTAAGTCTTGAGCAAACTTCATGCTTAAAATGACTAAACACATGGTTCCTCATCACATGGATGACAAATGTGGCAATGATATGAAACATGACTAAAACATGTAAAGGACCAAATACATATTTGTCACATGAAATGATTGAGATCAAACTAATTTAATAGTACACAAAGATAACCTGAGTAAAAATGACCTGGCCCCATGTGAAAAAGTAATTGCCCCCTTATTCTAATGCCACCCTTGGCAGCAACAAATGAATAAAGCATTTACAATAACTAGCAAGGAGTCCTTCTTTGCAGAATTGTTTTAATCCAGCCACGATTTTCGAGCATGAACAGCCTGTTTAAGGTCACCTCAATCTGATTTAAGTTTGGACATTGACTAGCCCACTCCCAAACCTTAATTTTGTATTTTTGAGCCATTCAGAGGTGGACTTGCTGGTTTGTTTTGGGTTATTGTTCTGGTGCACTTGAGCTTGAGGTAATGAATTAATGGCTGGACATTTTCATGGTTCCATCATTAATGGCAAAGTCGTCCAGGTCCTAAAGCTGCAAAGCAGCGCCAGACCCTCACATTACCACAATCAGGTTTGACTGTTGGTTTGATGTTCTTTTTATGAAATGCTCATGAACCTTTTAGTCAACAGAATATTTGCCCAAAAGTCATGGGGATAATCAAGATGTTTTTTGGCATACATGCCGCTATGTTCTTGTTGGTCAGCAGTGGCTTTGTCCTTGGAACTCTCCCATGGATGTCATTTTTGCTCAGTCTCTTTCTTATTGCTGAATCACAAACAGTGACTTTGAGGTAAGTGAGGCCTGAAGTTCTTTAGATGTTGTTCTGCAGTCTTTTATGTGTTCCTAGATGAGTTGTCGTCACGTTCTTGGAGTAATTTTAGTAGGCAGGTTCTATTTAAGTAATTTCTTGATTTGACAGGTCTGGCAGTAGGTGTGGACAGCTTGTCCCTTAATAGATGGAAACATTTAAAAATTGCATTTTGTATTTATTCATGCGGTCTTTGTATAATATAAAAATTATATTGATATAATTATATTGATATAATCTCAATCATTTAAGTGTGACAAATATGAAAAAAAAGAAGGAAGGGGCAAATGCTTGTTGAAGACTGTAAACTGGTGACAGCATCATGGGCACCCAATGCTCATTTATGCCTGTGTGAACCAAAGACCAGCCCATCTGGTCCAATCCCACAAAAAAGCCAATGCAGCCTAATTCCCAGAAAAAGAGTCAAAGCTGACCACGGCAGAAAGGCACCAAAACACCCCTTGCACCACAACACATTGTGCACAGGACCTACCTGGCAAAGAGCCCAAGGCCACCAATCTGGCCTCTCTTCAGATCCCAATCCGATCAAGTACCCATGGATTGCACTGGACAAACAAGACCGATCCATGGAGCCCCATCCATAGTAACCCACAGCACCAAAAGAATATGCTGACAAAGTCCTGGTGCCAGACATCACAGCAGTCATGCCTCAAGGGACCACAAGGGGAACCTACACAAACTAGGCCCAAGAGTTTGCATTGTAATGTTTTTACTGATATGTGTACTGTATATTCTGAGGACCTCAAGCTTACAAAATGCTGATGAAAATGGGAAAACGCCATTTTTTGACACAACAGTTTAACAGCAATTAATTGATTAAACAACGATTAATCATCAACATCTCTATGTTCCACTCATCCACTCAACCTTTATATGCATTCATGCTGATTTTATCGTGGTTAATCGATATCTATTCCTACCGATCAGCTAACTAAATACATGTTATACACACCTGTTATAGCCCACAGAGAAAGTACTGTTTCTAGGCACTACAATCATTTTGATGGGCTTCAGACTTCATGACTCGGCCGATGGTGTCTGAGGGCCAGGATAACACGCTCCTTATCATGGTTTACCCAGTGTAAGAAAAGCAAACTGACTTCAGCATTATCATCACATGATACAGGGAGCTGAGGGTCATGAGTACAATGACACCCATTCTTCAGCCATAAACCTCTGCAAGCTGCCAAAGCACAGCCTCATTTTCTGGCGCTGTTACAGTCTGAGCCAGCCTTAATTCGGTCTGTCGCCAAGCGCACACAAAAAACAAACACACGGCAAACGTATTGAATGTTAATTAAAAGTTAAATGAGCTAAAAGTTCTACATCCAAATATCAAGATGCAGACTTTGGGTAATGTGTTATGAGTTCAAATGAATTGACCTTGCTGTTCCAATATCTTTGAAGGGGAGTATACAGTATAACAATTTACTTATGCAATGTTTAAACAACACACACTCACACACACCCACAATATGAGTAAACCCTACTTCTGTTTCAACATTATTGAGCCTTACTGCACTAATGTCTAAGCAGCTACGTTAAAATCACCTGGTCAAGCATTCAGTGCCTTAAATGGCTGGTTGACTTTAATTAGAGTCAGTGTTAATCCTTCTTAGCTCATCTTATTATAAGAGAAAATCATCACCTGCACATGCATGTGAGCCCCAAGATGACCAATCACACTGATAAGCTATGAGAAGATATAAACTTGCAAACAAGGTTTAATATTTGTACTAGTGACCCGAGATACTGCTGCAGCTGACCAACGGCACTTTTGCCTGGCGTTCAACATGTCACATTGATCTTTCCAGAGATCCAGGCAGAGAGCATCATGTGACTGTAGGCAAACCTCTCAGTCCAAAAAAAAAAAAAAAAAGAAGAAGAAATTGAACCCTAATACCAAAAATGTTTGCAACAGAAGACGCCACCAGCGCAACAACATCTTTACTTTATGGCCTAGAATATGTGCACACCTAACTACCGGAACAAAGTGTCTCAAACCCTTTCCAGCACAACAATATGTCCCTGTGCACAATACGTGACCAACAGGATTTGCCAAGGTTCGAGTAAAAAGAACTCGAGTTTCCTGAATCGAGCCCTGACATCCATCCATCCATCCCTCCCTCCCTCCATCCCTCCCTCACTCCCTCACTCCCTCCCTCACTCTGAACAGGGTTTCCACAGGCCTGGAGCCTCAACCATGAGACTCTGGGTACTTGGTGGGGTACAACCTGGACAAAATGTCAAACCGTCACAAGAAGCACATCTACATAATAAAGGAACAACATATTTCTTGAATGTATTAAAAAGACAAACTGTTGAGAATCAACTGTGTATTTGCTGACTAAGAACACACTTCGAACCTACAGTACTGATCTGCCCAGGTAACGATCAGTAGCGAAAGGCTTATCAGTGACTGCTTCAGAAAATGTGTGTGAAACAAAAAGGTTAGGAAGTTGTGTAAGCTTAACCAGACTCTGCAAGTTCCTCCTGAGTTCGGTAGAAGCCTTCCAGATTAAGAACTTTGACCTAAAACAATCACATGTTTATTTAAGGTGGAGTATGCTAAATACTTATTTTAAGTATTTTATTTAAAGTAGAATTCCTCTGGGTCCTAATATCACGCTCCCCTAGCCTTGGATATGCAAATTAATAATAATATACATGTGTATATTTTTTTTTGTAAATGCCATGGTTTCATATAAACCACAAAAAAATGTTTTGTGTTCAAAATTAGGAACTTTTCCATGGTAAGAAACTGAACACATCTTATAGGCAGCCTATGGGAGGCCAGTAAAACTCAACGCATCAATATGGACATGTTTTACACACGGTTCTATGCATGTAAAAAAAAATAAAATAAAAATAAAAAACTAAGTAGGATGCATTACAGCAACAAAAGATCTAAAAAGAAAAAAAAAGTTTATGTCACATGGGATAGAGCTTTTCTTAATCTGGTTATTTGCTGGTAGTACAAAAAAAAGAAAAGCGAGTTTATGATTATTTCAGTGTTGTCCTGTGCTTTGAGGCTAGCAATTTGTCCAATCAGTCCTTGCATTACTTGGGCATCACCAGTCACCACCTGATATGAAATCATGATACCTAAATGCCGATTTGATTAATATTGCGATTCTGCATGTATCTAGATTTTACAATGACCCCAATACGATTATACTTTTTTGTGACTTTGTTACAATTTGAAGACATTGAACCTTAAAAATAAATAAATAAATAAATAAACAAATAAATAAAACATATAACTTGAATGTTTTACATATTAGCTTTAATCAACAGCTTCACAACTGAACTGAACACAAGTAATTAAATTCCTTAAAGTCTTGAGCAGTTGTGAGCAGGCGGGTGCACTGGACTTCTGCCGCGGTCACACACAGCTTCTAACGCGCGTTTCGAGACTGGCAGACATGTGTGTAATGAGTGGGTTTGAAACTAATTCGCACGTTTTAAGAAAAAGCCTAATCTGAGGCTTTTTAACATGGCAAACTTTTAATAACCATAAAAATGCGTTTCTGTTGCAAAATCAGTTATGACCGAGGTTGATCTTGGCTGATTCAAGCTGAAAGACAGCCAATTCCAGTCACCGGCTGATCGACTGGTGCATCTCTTTCATAAATGTAATTAATTATTTAAAAAACGATTTTGGTGATGCATGAATACCCTATCCCTACCATTATCATAACGACCAAAAAAAAGAGAAAGAAATACCCGCAACATGCAACGTATCAGGTCTACGATAAGTTCTTTACAAAACAACACAAACCGTCAGGGATTTGCCGAGAGACTTCATCCACAGGAAGCGGGTAAGAGGTGGAAAGTGAAGCGGGTCAGCAAATATTGGCATACCCACTCGGGATTGAAGACTTAACCTGGCTGAGCCGCTGTAATCCCATTCACTTGGGCCGATGCTTTTAGGCTACTGAGCGAAAGAGGATTAAGGGTAGTTTACTCTAACGCAGTGGCTTTCAAGAACACTCCTTGGTGCCACCGCATACATACACGTTTATCTTTCTCCAGGCGATTATCAAACCCAGGGTGTGGGAATCACTACTCCTGTAACACCAGTGCAAAGATTTACCTTTCTGTAAATTGGGTTTGGGAAGATAACACACACACACACCCAAAAATGCTTTATACATCAGACTGCCAGATCACAAACTGTATCTTTATCACGTTCTCCACTCCGACTGCTTTTATATCTCTCAAGTGACCTCAGAAA
Organism: Clarias magur; assembly: GCA_013621035.1. Lineage (NCBI taxonomy): Eukaryota > Metazoa > Chordata > Actinopteri > Siluriformes > Clariidae > Clarias > Clarias magur. The sequence goes on from QNUK01000221.1 coordinate 582,469, forward strand.
AGCTTTAAAAGCTGTTATTTCCAGTGTCATACTTCAGTATCTTACCTATGACCCAGAAAGGGCTGCGTAGGAATGAGTCAGATCTTAGAGCAAACATGCTTTAAAATTTAAACATAATCTTAGCCAATACTATGAATACATAATTTTAATATAGTGAATTCATGGGCTGACAAATCAGTCATTAGCCAAAGCAAGTCAAACCATGATCATATTACCCAGATCCAGGTTTTGCTTGCTTAGAACCCAAATAACCCGTCTACAACGTTTCAATGTGATTCAGCTCAAACGCATGATGTGCATTAATACAGATCAGCACAAATAAGTAAAGATATGCATCTCTGGGGCTGGGATTTATCCTCGACCGATGTCATCTCTCATGATGAAGCACTGTGCTCACATGCCTCAATAAAAAAAGTTTTTATAAACCGGCACAAAGGTAACTAGTCACGTGTAAGGACGTAAGTTGAGGATGAAAAGAGCGTGTCTCACTGTGTGAGCTAACGATAACTTATATAAAACTGTTATACAAGAGCTTTTGTGTGGTTTCATATTCCTGATTCTGAAAAAAGACTGGCAAAGGATTTGCTCAAGTGTATTAATATGCCCAATATAGAAAGCAAAAAAAAATAAAAATAACAGCCAGACTGCATTAGTGGATGCATTGGGGCAATAAAAATGGCTTTTATATTCTTGTTATAATGGTAGGCAGTACGATATTAAACACACTGAATAAAGAAAGGCCATTAAACAGAAGCTTTCTCTTGGTCAGGGGTCACTGCATTAATTCATCTTCTATACCATTTATCTTGCACAGGGTCAAGGGGGACTGACGTACGCACACACACATGCACGCAGTTAGACTAATCTGCAGGTTTTTGTACTGTTGGAGGAAACTGGAGTACCCAGAGGAAGCCCACCAACCACAGGGAGAACATGCAAACTCCATGCACACAGACTCAAAGCGGGAGTCAAAACTCTCGATCCTGGAGATGTGAGGTCACAATGCTAACCACTATGTCATTGTGTCACCAAGCCTATTACAGTTTACATAAAAATTTTAACCCCAAAAAATAATTTTTTTTTATAAATAAATAAATAAATAAATAAGTCAGGAAAATGCCACAGGCATAAGAAAATAATCAGTTGTTTTGTTTGTGCTGGGACGGGATTGGTCAGTGTTCCTTTTGAGAGCAGGCAGGAGATATACAGGTTAAAAATATTCAAAAAGTGTTTATTTTAATAATTAACATTTAATCGGTTTCCATTTGTAGTTCAGCATGCAGCCGGTTTCAGGGGGGAAAAAAAAAAAACACCAATACATCAAGAAATATAGGAATCGAAAATGGAGCGTTTAACTTTAACAAACCATACATTAATCTATTCATCATCATGTGAAAGTCAATAAGTCATTATATCAACAGCGTACTGAAGCTGCCTGTTCATCAGGCGACTGTAAATGAAAACCTGATAGCCTGGATACATGGTGTGTTTGTCCTGACACCTGGGCTAGCCTGATTTGCAAATCTGTTAATGATGATTGATAATGGTGTCACAAAACAACCATTATCATTTTCTTATTTGTTCAACATTTTTCCACAAGCACAAATACAAAAAAACTCATAGTAATACTAATGTCAGTTTGTCTGTATTTTCAACAGTCACAGTTACATAACTTGTTTTACATTTTAATCAGAGACACACAGTTGATTATATCTAGTTTAAAGGATACACCACAGATGCCAACCATGGCCCGAGCTGCTCTGAGCTATGGAAGTGCGTCCCCAGGCTCCCATGGTGCCCACACAGGCGCTTTTGTAAAGAACATCATGTAATACTGTGCAAATTGGTAATAAAGAATGTCGCTGCCTTGCCAGCAACCAGGAGCGAGCATAAAACCCGGGGGTTATAATCGTTCCAGTTATGTGGATCAGGAAAAGAGGATTGGAGACAAACAGAATAGAGAGAGAGAGAGAGAGAGAGAGAGAGAGAGAGGGGGGGGGGGGGGGGTTTATTAAATAAGTGTTCAGACTGTTTAACTAAAATGGATTTAAACCAAACTAAAAAAAAAAAAAAAACTGGTGTTTGGAACATATAAAAATAAGGTTTATTTTAGATTTAAATCCCCCGGTGTGGCTGCTGCTGAATGTTTGGAAATCAGTCAAGACAAAAGTCAGTGTATTTAACCTAAAATAACCGCTCTTTACAACCGTGATGAGCAGGAAAGGATCTCAGAAAGCACAAGACGTCACTCTAGAGGGGGCGAGCTAAAACAGGTGCTGACCAAATTTCCACACCAAAAACAAAATTTTTCGCTGTGTAGGTCTAGTGACCCTGTGCAGGCTGCAGGCTCCTGTAGGTCACTGGTTTTCAAACTGATATGAGATCCACGGAGAAGATCGGAAAAATGTCATCAGCCTCACAAATAGGGTCAGAGATACACATAGACAGTGTGGCGTCACGGATCATTTAACCCTCATTGGCTACATTCAATATTACAAGCCACAATGCCCAATTATGAATTTTCTTTTTATCAGATCACATTTGCATGTCCTGACGGCTAACATTCATAATTACATAAAATAGATAAAATTTAATTTTATCTGACTCTAATATGGACATGTTTGTCCTCTAAAATATCAATACGTCTTTGCTCGCACTATCCGGGTTAAAATAGTATACACGACTGTTCGTTCATTCCAAACAATGGATTTTAAGCAAAAACTCTCTGTGGGATTTTGCTCTGGAAGATGGATAGCAGATAGTCGGCTGTATTTGTTGAGGTCCAGAAGAAGAAAGAAAACCAGACGTGTCCCTTTAGCTGCTGAAATCCCAATTCTCCCAGTGCTAATGGACATCAGCGATCACACCACATATGTGCAGACTGTGTATTGGATAAAATATTCGATCTAGGACGACATATGAAAGTGACCCAGATCTGATCTGAAAAACACCAGATTTGTCCATTCAGACAGCCCTGAAAAAAAAAAAATCTGATAAACTGGGGGATAAAAATTAATTATAAATTGATAAAATCATAACTCGTAATTTAGTCACTTCAGGGTAGTATTGTGAATGTAGCCACTGAAGGCTCTGGGAAATCTATGTGTATTTATGTATTATTGCACCAATAATAATAATAATAATATGAAATGCAATGAACTCCACATTGCTTGCATTATTCAAAATCTTACACTCTGTTGAACTGAAATCTTTCGCACAGGTGTCTGATCTCAGGAAAGATCTTGGAACTCCTCGCTGATTGCGAGCAGCATGAAGCATGAGCAATTTCCATGGTAATGATATTCAAAGTGAATCACACTGTGGATCAACAGCTTAAATCAGTGTTTCATGCATGGTGGTGAGCATGTCTTCATGTGCCGAAGCTTTCCGTCACTTCCAGAAAGAACTGAAAAGAAAATATTTTTAAAAATCATTGCAGAATGTGCCGCAGTTATCAGGTACATGCACAGGGAATATGACCTGTGTGTGTGTGTGTGTGTGTGTGGGGGGGGGGGGGGGGGGTTGGGGGGGGGGGAGGGTAATAAGGCAAAGCTCATACTTTGTAAATGTGTAGGTTGTCATTAACAATAGTTTCCCATTAGACTTGTTCTGACACCAATTTGTCTCCGGTTTAACCAGTGCTTACAAGGAACTCCTCAGGCTAGCATCAATTAGCATGTATTAACTTCTCTCAAAGGATGAACATAGTATCAGATCTTCTTATCATGACAAGACCGTTGCTTTGCTCAACCTGTGCATCGTGTGTGTGTCCCATTAGACTGCGTTGCCTGGTGAAGGAGCAGGTGGGCTCCTGTGGAAATGCCATGTGGAAATACAGCCTTGAGTCAACTTTCTGCTCATTAACCAACAAACTGATGACAAAGCAAAGCACTCCAGGGGGATGAAAAAAAAAACCTTAGGGCTCCTACATGAGAGGCAGCCCAGAGGCAGATAGACAGATAGATACCTTTGTGGGGACATGAGCTGCTCTGATTCAAGACCCGGGTTTCACCTCCTGCTCTGAATCACGGCACACAATTGCCAGACAGTCTGAGTTTTAAAGTAAAAAATTATTTATGGTAGCAACACAATAAATGTTTGTTTATTAATGCTTGAACAAGACCAATATCATGTGATTTAGGCATGCAATTTTTACAGTGGCAGTCAATAAACGATAAGCTTTGTTATTTACTTTTTACATTTTTCAGGGCAGCAATAAAATAAAAAATTCTCCCAAAAAGTGTTGGGTGTTTTTTTTTTTTTTTTTTTTAATGAGCAAAAAATGCCAGTGGGTGAGAACTGTATTACAAACTATGATGGTTAAACTTCGCAAATATCATCTGCCGAACCAAAGCGGGAGATCAGCAAATATTGCCAAATTTTGCTAGCACTAAATTTATGAAATTTATTTTAATAAATATGCATGCATATGAGAGCACTTTCACTCGTGACACAGTTACCTTTTCCAGGATTTTTCCAACATTTATAACAACGTTACCCATTTGTGGTTGTCAAATGAAATAAATAGTCCTGACTTCTCTTGTAACAGGTCACAGCTCTGGAATTGGATGCAGGCAAACGAGACACTGGAAGTCCAAGTGATGCACTTGCTTAGCAATACAGACTAGAGAGAGATGCGCTGCTAAACTCGGTTAGCTAGAGAGAGCTACACATTAACCTTACTTTTAACTTGCAGACAATATTAAATTTAGAGAGGAGAGAGCACAAGATGGCCTGAATGTTTCCATAGTTCACTCACATGATGGCGTTTTTTTGGTTGTTGTTTGTGCCTTTCTTTGTGACCAGAAAGTTGGTTCAACTTTAATCCTTTATTAAAAGTCATCAACGTTGACCCTATTGGGTGTTTAGTGCTGACTCTGCATTATGTTGGGTCGGTGTATTAGGTTCAATTTTACAAGCAAGAGTAGATGAGCATGGTATCAGACACGGGACATACCTGTTTTATCCCCGATTTTATTTTCCATCAGTTCCAGACAAATGCTATTGCAGATCATTGGGCTTCCATCAACCTTATATAACCGAGAAGTGACGACTGCTCAAGAGAACCCAGATTAAGCAATACTTGAAATAACAAAATGTCATTTGTTGAGCAGTCAGTCAGTCAGTCCAGTAAAACAAATAATTGAAAGCGACTGCTAATGTCGCAAACACGAAAAAATTTTTGTTATTTGCCATTTCAGCCCGGGGCTTTAATAAGAAAAAGGGACGAAAAATAATGTTAGTGTTGGAAAAGATCAAGATTGCCTTTGTGACATTTCTTTCAGCAACTGTCCCAGAGACAACAAATTCTTCATTTAAAAACCTTAAAAACAGCAATACACAAGAGGCATGAAAGCTGAAAACAATGTCAGCAATGTCTTGCTTTCCATCCAAGCAGGGCAAAGAACATGCCTTCACTTTTGCTTACTCATGATTACAGAAGTCCTGATAATCACTCAGAGCAGGTCAGGAGTTTCACATACACATCGATATTTGTATTGGATTTTCTGTTATTGTAGAAATGACCTAACATTATTTTACAAACTAATAGTCCATCAGTTCCAGAAATAATTCTTGGCACCATTGGTAAGGGGAGTTTAAAAACTCTATTAACTCATTTTTTTATTAATGTACTATCTATTAAAACCACACCTCACCTTAAATAAAACTGTCACCCATTATAGTGGAAACTTATCCTTGCAATTATGGTAATTAAATGAATCCTTGCAAAAATAATATACATTATCTATTATCACGTAATAGAAACGTCTACAAATTTTTCAGTACTAATAAGACAGTTTGGTATGTGAAGATTATATATCTGGATCCACCATGAGGTTGAAAAGAATGTTTATTTGCAAAAATCCATCTAAGAAACTTTGTCTTATATATAATAGAAAGTTTACAACCAGTTGTCTAGAAGCCAAACAAAGTCTTGAGTGCAGTTTGCAGCAAAACCACCAAGCAAAGGACATCATTAACTATACAAAACTACACCTACCTCGAGTATCCATCAAGTGTTGGAAGAACACCTTTCACTCGATTGAAAAGCATAATAAATGAGAACAGGACAAAAGAAAAGAGTTTCACTTACTTACAGGTTACACAGGTTAGGCAGTATAGTTTACACCATCACACTTCACGTGTCATATTCATAGACTGGCACCCGCAGTAACAGGACACTCCACTTGCTCATGCCACAGGTGGTACAAAGGTACAATGTCTTTAGCTTAACCCTCCTAATATTTTTGTTCTTTCTCCATTTATCATACAACTATCATGGTCATTTTTTTAGAAACTGCCAATGCACTGATAAGTAACCTTTAGCTGTTTGTGTTTTTCTAGTGCAAAAGAGCTGCCATGTTGGATTCGGTCCAGGACAAAAATGCTGCTGGTCTGGAACATCAAGGCTGGGTTTGGCTGGCTGGCTAAGTTTACAGATAATCTGTAGTGTTGAAATGATATAAAATCCACTGCCAAAGATTTGTGTTTCTTTACAGACATCAGTTTAGAATTATTCCTACCATTTACACATCATGCTACATTTCTCACTTTCTTCAAGTGTTTTACATAGGAATGGGTAGATACCAACTTCAGACATACATTCAACAATAGATGACATGCTAGTGTATTTTGTTCTGCCATTTATCAGATGAAATTAAACGATGGCAGCCATCACAACGACAACTGTGCGGAGTACGTACAGTAAGTAACTTGATAAAACAAACACAACAAACATAAAACATTAAACAAAAGTTCACTGCAGGCAGCATACAGCAGAATCCAACAATGGAACAAATGATGACAAGGAAATAATTTAAAAAATGCTAGACAGACAAATGCTAGGTATGTAAAAAAAATTTTTTTAAATCCTAGATCATGAGCGATACTGGTCGGTAACTGCGAGGGAATCTGATGCCATGCAGACATGAAACGTAACCTACCTTGCAAAGTTACTGATGTCCATTATATACACCAATACAAGTCACTAATAATAAGCCTCACTAATGTTCTTGTTGCTGAATAGGTAGTAATCCTCACAACCAAAATCTTTTGTTAATCCTTCCAAGCAGATTGAGTAAGGCTAGATGTCTATGAACGATTGTCAATTAGGATTTAGATTTTTTTTTATTTTTAGGTTCTTACCTAAACAACTTTTTAAAAGTTGTTTTATTCATTAGAAGAAAAGCAGTAAAAGCACCATCTATGGCAAATTGTGCAAACAGTGCTTATTCCCATACACAAGGGAAGTTTAAAGGAGCAGTAAATTCAAACCAATACTTGTAATTAAATTTCTAATGAATGGTGGCGTAAAAGCGATCAACATTGGCAGAAACCTTGGAGCACAGTATTGTGATGAGACTCTCAGCCGCAGTAAAATAACTGAATGGTGCAAAAGTTTTAAAGAAGATCGTACATTTGTGAATGACGATCCCTACTGTCTACTGCAATCATTCCCATGAACATTCAGCGACTGGGATGCCTGATCCATTCAAATGAACAAATAACTTGTCACCAACCTGCGGCAGACACACATCTGTTTATGGAGCACTTGCATGTTACAGAGTCATCACCACATCCCATGAAGTACTTCGCTCCAAGTCTCGGTTTCACTTGACTGCCTCTCGTTAAAACAAAACAAAAAGAAAAAAATTATTTGCACTACTTGATCTAGATGGCACAATTATTATTTTTTTTACACAGTTTTCTCGACAGACTACATGGGGACTTTTTTTTTGGTAAAATGAAATGTCAACACAGCAAAAAAGGGACTAATTCTCAAATGATGATCAACATGCACATATAGGTGTAATGCAAAGATGTTCAAGAACTTCTGGTAGTCAGCTAATGTAATTCATTTATAATTAACTATCTAATTATATGGATAGGCTAAGTAGCCCTAATTACTATTCATGGCTGCAATTTTAAAATGGGGAAAACAAACAGAGCTAAATAAAAAAGATTCCATGATGTACCATCAGGAACCATATGCTTGTACGTCCCTACTTGATGCATGCTTAATTTTTAAGAAATTAACTATTTTAAGCATCTACAAAACGGCACATACATTCATTGTCTTGTTGATGCACAAGCACATGAGCGACTCGGCACACCTCTGGTGTTTCTCAGACATTTGGAGTGCTAAACATACCTGAGGCCAGGTTCTGCACCATATTGACATGTCTAAGTTCAAGTGCACCATTTTTCCATGGCGTATAAAAGATTCACAGGAAGTACACCCCTATGCACAAAACATACCTGAGGCCAAGTTCTTTGTCACGCACCGGTAAACTGAACTGAACAGTGGGCCAATAAATATGACTCGCCTTATTTTATAACTGAAAGACAGTAGCGATTAGTAATAGTCATTTTGGTTGCCATGGGAACAGCTAATGCTTTCTGCAACCACTAGTAAAATACTCAATTCATTAGCAGAGGTTCTGAGCTCTTGCATTAAGATACAAGCCTCTTTCACGCTAGGCATAATTGATTTGTACTGTGCCCAGGAATTACGGCTCACTCCCACACTGGCCAATGCTCACATTGTTTTTGTTCTCCGTTCCCAGGGACACTTACATATTTACACTCTCCAATACAACAGGTGGCAGCATGCCTCTACTTCACGTGTGAGACACCATTAAACACAAGAGAGGTTAAAGAAGAGAACAAGGAGTTTAACTTTCATGCTACGCCTAATATTTCAGATATTACAGATTTCGGAAGGAGACCGAGGGCACTGATGGCGTCACATCTAAAGAGTGATCATATTCAGTGCTCAATTGCGACTGGCTTCCACATGGGTTCCGAGTCCCATGTACTGTGTCCGAGACTGTCTCTTCATGTCGACTTACTGATCTAAAGGAATTTGAGGACAAGCATTCTCAGAAATTAGATAATTAAACAGAATCTACACCGTTACTTGTAATGCTAAATTTTGAGCAGATTCAGAAGCAATATATGTTTCTTGTGAACAGTTGTTACTTATGGCGATGCTTGTAAATGTTGAAGAATTTAACTTTGATGCCGATTGACATAACCGTGCCAAGTCCTGCACTCAATTGAGGAATATACGAGATGTATCCCACTTCACTTATGGTGTATTGCTGCTGTAGCACATAATTTATCGATGTTAAGTAATACAATATAATGTCAACCTACACATATAAAACTGTTTTCATATAATTCTGTTAGTTTGACAGGCAGGCGGTGTTTGAAGTGGTAGGCAATGTAACAGTATGCAGCGTCATCATCACATTTTGGGCCATACTGTGAGCATGTCACTGGCATTCCTCACCAACTGTAACAGTAGGCGGTGTCATCAGTAGCTCTTGTGTCATAATGAGACCTGACGACAGGTTGGTGGGTCAGGCAGTGTTGCCACGGTCGCAGTTTCCCCGCATAATTGGTCCATTTTGAAAATCAGGTCGCGGGAACAATTACGGAGCCACGGGTTGCGCTTTTTTTTAGATTCTGATCCTTTACAATGACCATTACAAATAGGCAAACCTATAAGGATACGCCAGGGACAACATGTTCATTTTTTATATTTGTGGTTTATACTTACATACTTGCATATCAAATCTTAAAGAATTTATCATGCAAAGTGCATCCAAATTTTTTAAGCAAACAAATCTGTTAATATAGTCGCATGAACAGTTTGTAATTACAAACTAGACTCTGCACATACTGAAGAAATGCATACAGGCTAAAACCATCTAAATGAAATGAATATATAGTGCATTAAAGCAATAGTAAATGTTGTAATTCCTCACTGAAATCCTGCAATTATCAAGTGTGATTGGACACAAAAAACTAAAAAATTTTTTAAAAAGGGCTAGTTAAAGGGCTAAATCCCGGTTAATCCATAAATGGGCAGATGGCTGTAGTAACATGGCTACCTCAGTTACCACAAGCCAGGTACTCAACTTTAGCTTAACCTTAGCTTAAAATGCTAACGTAGCTACCGTTAATTTACATACTTAGGTTACTGTTAATTTGATTTGCCTCATGTCAACTCCTACATCTCATGTACTAAGTAAACTACTGTACATCAATACCGCAGAAAGCTTGCGGTACACCAGACACCAGGAATGACATGTCCGTATTTATGCATATATTTATGGGTTAATACAATTTTAACTAAAAGTTTTTTTTTTTTTAAATCACCTCTGTACAGTTGTGACCAAATCCGGTTTTCTCACCATGTTTGTTTCTGTTGTAAAGTTGGACATTTTAACATGGGCGTCTATGGGGATTGACTTACTTTTGGAGTCAGCTCCTAGTGGTCATTTGAGGAACCGCATGTTTTAGCAATCCCTTGTTGGACTCATTTTTCAGATCCCCTTACTCTGAATCTTTCACAGTAAACGTATTTAAGTCATAGTAAGTCAGAGTAATTTGAGACGCAGCTCCTGGTAAGACTTGGAGCATTGTGTAAACTGCTCAGTACAGGTGTGTCTCCTCTTACTTTCCTCAAGTTGCTTAAAAAACCTGCTGATAAGACAAACACACAGGGCAAGGATTTACAGCAATGGCAAAATAACACAATATAAGGGCATTTCTTTTCCTTTCTATACAATTCATCTGCCTGTTGGGACTGTTTTTTTTTTTGTTTTTTTTTTATTCAGCTGGAGTAGTTTAGCAGGAAATGCCTGCCACTCAGTCAGGAACAAAGCACACTGGTCACACCTGATTTACAAATACCAGAACAGAAATGCAGACAGCTGACCAAGCCTCAGAGACTACTGTAATAAGCCATATCGTTAAGGTCTTCCTCCGTTACAGCTTGTGACGATACGAATTGGACTGCGAGGACATCGTCAGATGTCGTCGCAGTGGGTGTTGAGGAACCTACGAAGTACGTGTAAAAATCCAAGTCAGAATTTCCATGATGTCCTGCATCAAGCAGAAGGCAGAAAAAACAGACGCAGACACTCCATCTGGAAAGCTTTGAGACGGAGCTGATAAAAAAGGAGAGACAGGCCCAATCCGACACATTGTGATATCACTAAGAAAAAATGAGCAAATCAACAAGGAGAGCCAGACACTGCTGTTTCAAACATCTTTTTTTTTTTTTTTTTATCTCTTACGTTGATTAATTGGGGGAAAAACATGCAGGTTTGCCTCAGGACTAAAATAGAAAGCTGTAACTAAGAGATGCTTGAGTTCTCACTGGAGCAGCACAAATGGTCAGGTCAGAGTGCAGTGATTACGACTGGGCTTAAAATGCAGACACAAAAACCAACCAGACACAATGTCTTATCTCTTTGCTGTTTCCCTGTCACTCGTGCATTTCCCCCTAAATTTATCAGACACTTGAATGCATTTATCAGAATGCAGTCTAATCATCAAAACATGTCGCTTTGATTTACAGTTATGCGATTTAAACTCCGTCTTATCCATGGTGCATTAGCTCCAACAGGATGAAAGTCCACATTGTATTTAGCATCGAGCTCAAATATTTGACAGAGTGTTTAGAAACCACTGCGAGTACAGATACAAGGGTTTGCTTTAGAAGGGTCGCTTTGCTCATCCATGCAGTGTCTAAGCTGATTGTATGCATCACGGCACCCGAAAGCACCTGATGTCTCCGGGCTAAAAGCGTTTGCAAATTTGCCCTAGCACAGACCACTGACGTGCTCTGAAGGTTGGGCTTTTAATTTTGAAAAATAAAAGAATAAATAATTAATGCAGACAAAACTGGCAATGCAAAACACCTGAAAAACGTGCAGCAAAAATATCATCGTCTGCTTTGCTGGGTGCATTTACATGGACCATAGTATCGATCAGAACAGTCCGATACCAGAATCGGAATGAGAGGGTTGGTGCAAACCTCATAATCTGTTCAGTGGGTAAATATTATCAATGTAAACAATTAATCTGATCGTTTCTCTCTTGTCGGAATAAATATATTCTTCCTGTGCATGATTGCTTCATGTTGGGGTAAAATTAAAAGCATTTAGTGTTTCCATAAAGGCAATTCCTGTTCAAAAAACTCTCTCCTATCAGTCTTACTTTCATCCACTGGGTGGATTTCTCTGTTTGAGGAAGGGCGCTGATTGGCTCTCCATTTCATATGTAGTAAAAGCATCTAACCAATCATAGATGAGGCTGAATTGTTCTAACTAATCATTAAAGCAGACTTGGATTTATTGGAAAAGTTGCGGAGTCAAATCTGACCTTAAAGTTGGAGGGAAAAAAAGCTTCTTTTTGTTATTCTTCCAGCAGATTAAATGCCTGACGACAATAATAAAATCTTATTGGATCAGCATCCATGTAAACAGTTGAGTAGGAATCTCTTGAAGAAATCAGATCGAAGAAAAATTGCCCATGTAAACGTAGCTACTGGCAATTTTTCCGGTTGTGATTAAATGACAATGCTTTAACAGACTTTATTATAAAACAAAATAATAAGACAAAATTATAAAAATGTGTAGAAGAATATGCTTATCAACTACATGGAATATATGTATATATACTATACATATACTATATGGAATCGTTGAACATTTTCATAAACTGGAATGTGCAATGAAATCACTAATACTCTAGTGAACACTTTATCGTGGTCAGGGTTATGGTGGATCCCACATATATCCTAAGTTGTGAATCGGAAAACACTCTAGGTCAGATGCCAACCATTTACAGAGAACCAATCTAGGTGTGACCAAGGAAACAAACAAACAAACAAACAAAAACAAACAAACAAACAAACAAAAAAACACACAACATCCAATGGGAGAACATGCAAAACTCCACAGAGAGTAGGCATAACCTTGGGATCAACCTAGGGGCCCTCAAGCTGTGCAGCAGAAAACCAAGGCTGTGCCGCCTGAAACATCCATTTACACACCTATGAGACAACATCCAACACTTTCAAGTCAGGTTTAGCGAAAACAATAGCATAATTATTTGTCAGTTCGTCCTTAAAACCTGGTTATGTTCTTAACTCTACTGCTTCTGTGAGGATTCCAACAGTGCTGACATTTCCACCAACTGAATGATTAATGACTTGTGCAATGATGACTATTATAGCATTTGATCTGCTGTTCCAAATAATCGCATTGTTCATAACACCTGTTGAAACACCTGTTGATTCCCACCAGCGTATTCATTTGACCAGTACTTTTTCTCCCTCTCCTCATCTACTTTTATTATTTTCATGATACACACATGTTCTATACTAAACACGCTACTTACAGTACATTAATACAAACCAATTCCCTTCACCCTCATTATAATCACTTGTTGACCATCCAATTATCATTTGTAGCTCATATGACCTGTTGACAGGCTATACTAGAAACTCAATTAATCTGCAAAGATATTGCATCAAGTGTAAAGTAACAATCCTTACCAACGTGTACGCTATAGCCAAAAGTATATGGACACCCAACCATCACTCCCACAAGTGCTTTTTAAAAATCCCATTTCTAAAGTTACCTCCACCAAATTTCCTGATTTAATAGCATTCACTCTTCTGTGAAGGCTTTCCACTAGATTTTGGAGCATTTATGTTAGTTTTCTGGTCTGGCCTGGTCTGGGCTGCGGTCAGTGTTCCAGTTCATCCCAATGATGTTCAGTGAGGTTGGCATCAGGGCTCTATGAAGGATGCTCGAATTCTTTAACTCTAAAATGAAGCAAACCATATTCTCATGGAGCTCACTTTGGTCTCATTCGTTTCAGTGAAAGGAAATTGGAACACATAACTCTATGCTTTTAACTTTGTGGTAACGGTTCAGGAAATCCAAACGTGATACACGCTCACAAAGCCTTTAAAAGCTTTTGACACACCATATTCGGACAAAGTTATTCCGTTATTCCAGTTCAAAGTCGTTACGTTATTCCAGTAAGATATTACCCGTAATTAAAGTAAAGCTAATAATAAAATATGCCGTACAAATCCACCATAGGAGTGATAGAAGCATGCAGTGGTCATTAGTTATGAGTGGCTGTAAAGCTGAAGATTGCGTATCCTGGTCAGTTAAGGTACAGCTTACTGTTCCAGGGAACAGGTGGCCAAGGATTAGCTGCATGATTCATCTGTACCATCTTCATTTCCCATAAAATCTCCGTGGCATACACAAACCTCAAATGCATCATGACATTCTCTCTAGATGACAGCAGCAGCAGCAGCACCAGCGACCACACTAGCACTTCTGAGGTAACGGTTTTCCCAGAAAGCAGGACCAACCTGGTTTTGACTTGGAAATGACCTGAAGCTAACTGTACTATGGCCATGTTCAGCTGCAAAACACCAGGGACTAGGCAAGGTGTGTTACAAGTTCATATCGCTTTTAGGACCTTAAAAAATTGTTGGCATAAAATACTGCTTTCTAAAAGAGCTTACCACTGTAGAACCTGAATGGTGTTTGATCGATGCAAAGCAATAGGTGGCCTCAGCACTGCCAAGTTGCCACTGTTGAGCCCTAGAACAAGCCCATCAACTCTATCTGCTCCAGGGGCACTTCCTAACTGGGACATGCAAAATAAAAATTTCACTATACTGGAAGGTACATGTGATTCAAATAAATGAATCTAAGGTCAGACTTGCAGTGTAGTACTAAAGTTAATCATCACCTAGCTCCAACTTCATGTTGATTTTTCACATATTTGAATTAGGTAATTTATAAAAGCCTGTTGTCAAAAATAAAATATACCCCCTAAAAGAGGAAGTCTTCATGCTTCACACCAAAATGGTAGAGAATCTATAAGATCTATAAGAATAATAAGATTTTTGAACTGTCCTTGTTAACAATATCATGTTTTGACTAAATTCTAGAAAAAAGGACAAACATTTAGGCTTTCAATTTATATACCATTTGATTGCCTTGTCATTAAAAAGTCCTTGATGTACTTCACTAAAATGATGTTGAAACGTTTAAATTTACTTTCTTCCTGCAAAGACTGTGCTGAGTAAAGGAGTAGTCAAGCAAACATGGTAGTCAAACTCGCTAAAGGTGAAGAAAACCTTTCTAGCCTGATGTGAGGTCCCTTTTATTTGTCTTATGAGAAAAGTTCAGGGTTTGATCAAGTCATTGGATAGCTACATACTAAAGCAAAACAGACATCAGCCTAATTATTTCAGTGTATAATATGGGGTCAAAATGTACATGGCGGTAACAGGATCTTTAAATTAAAGTCCTCATGTTTTTTTTTTTTCCTTTTCTTGTGATTGAGACAACGCATTCCAGTTTAGGACATTCTGTAACACAAAATACTCTAATCGAAGCCAAAGTTTCACCACGTGAAAGGTTTTCCCACATCACCAGAGGGGTTCCCGCATCACCTCAGATCACAGTACAAACCAAGTAACCAAATATGCCAGACTTCCTTTTACGTGTGAAAAATCATTCACTATATTCATACGAAAAGGAAAAAAAGACATCAAATATCATGGGGATTAGGATGCTAGATTATAGCATACAGACAGATTTAGACACTTTGCGATCACTGCTTTGACAACAGAATGTCCCTCTTCTTAAAACGTTCCAATTCATTATTAATTCTGTCTAAAGAACCTTGTCAAGGCGTTTGTTTTGGGAAACTGGACACACAGGGATCTTTAAGGAATCCAACCTGGAGTTTAGCGCCATTTACTCCTGTCCTTCTCCTTCTCCGGCGTCTGCCCAGGGATAGGTGATACCAGGGACATCCTGCAGACAGACACCGGGATCATAAACTAGTATCGGTGTAGTGACTCTGGGAGTCCTGGCAGACAACACACACACACACACACACACACACACACACACACACACACACACAAATATGCCTTGAATAATGATCAGTTAAATGCCAAGTCACTGAGTAATCTCACACACATGACACATCACTCTTAAGATTTCGCATTTGATATTCAGATAAGAAGTATTCTAATGTCTCATACACACACAAGCGCGCGCATATACATACATGTGACATACGACATTAATGACTTATTATGCTTGTAATACAACACATGTAAAACACATTAAATTATGCGGAGGCCACGTGACCACTTAAATAACCACCATACGATTGGGTTTTAAAGAAATGGAGACAAATAACTGATATGACAGTTGAAATATTGACTTCTTTTCAGATTCTTGAAATGTTGACGTGTAACCAAGCATTACAAACAATTCCAAAAACAATAAACACACTGTAAAAAGTCACATTTTATTGTTCTCTGTCAAGTTAAATAAACCAGAAGCTGAACACTCAGCATGACTGTGCTTCAAACTAAGCCCTTTATAAAATAAAATATATATATATAACATACATAAAGAACTAATTAATCAGCTTACCGTCCTCATTGTGCGTTTTCCAACACCTGAACGACTTTCGTTGTGTGTACGGTTAGCAAGACAAACAACAACTCCTGAGTGTGTGTATTTATCCCTCACGCGCCGTTGTCAAATCTTTTTTTTTCCTCCAGTCTTTCTGTCTCAGCCTACCGACAAGAGGCGTTTATTTGTTTTCTTCCCACCCACATTGCAATAAGCCCTGCCTTCTAGCATACGATTGGTTCTAACATCGACCTGGCATGGTCTCTTGCGCGCTTTGGTTGTGGCAAAAACGTGACTGACGTCGAAGATGTCCAATTAGAAAAGTAATCGTACGCACGCCATATCTATCCAATCGAGTGTTAGAGCCGAGCACGTCTAGCCAATCGTAACCAAGCAGGCGGGGCAGACGAGTTCGGGAGATCTAACTGACAAGAGTTTCAGTTGGAAGGAAACAACGAGTATTGACTAAGGCATAACTAATCGAAACTCGAACTTTTAGGGTGTACTGCAATTACAAACCAGACCACGTTTTTGTTACATTCAATTATATGTAGGTATAGGTATATTAAAATATTTTTACATTTTAATAACAATATAACATTTAACAATATTACAAATTTTAATAACAGCTTACATTCACACATTTTACACACGCACACAAAACCCTGATACTTTATGACATTACACTTTTAAATAATTCCTACCGCATAAAGTGCTTTTCTTAGATATTTCAAAAACTTTATTTGTTTACATAAGATAAGCATGAGAGATTTCACATCTCGGAACCTCTGTAGTCCAACTAGGGTCCATGGAGGCCAATAATGACCCTTGTATTTATTCCATTTTACCACCATGGTAGGACCTCTGGTCAACATTCACATGCTCATTCACACTATGGGCAATTTGGGAACAGCAATTAGCCTAATCTGCATGTCTTTGCACTGTGGGACGAAACTCGGACCACCCAGAGGATATCCGCCAAGCACAGAAAGAATATGCAGACCCCAAGGCGGGGATCAAACCCAGATCCTCGAGGTGCAAGGCAACAGTGCTAACCACTAAGCCACCGTGCCACCACAGTACCATATCATTTTGGACATTACCATGGTACATTTTAAGCTCTCGGAGGATGTTTTCGGATTATTCTATGTGTTCTTAAGCAAAATTTTGAGTGAGCCCATTCCATTGGCTAAGAAGCAACCTCACACTTGAATGGTCTGAGGATGCTTTTGGCATGAAACAGGATTGGTTGTAGCTGAAACTGGTGCTCCAGTTTCATCCCACAGTTCAAAAACATGCAAGTTTGGCTAATTGGCGGTCCCAAATTGTCCATAGTGTGTAAATGATCGTGTGAGATTGCCCTGCGATGGATTGGCACCCTGTCTGGGTGTACCCTGCCTCGTTCCCTAAGTCTCCTGGGATAGACTCCAGGTCTCCCCACCCTGTAACCAGGATAAAGTGGTATAGATTAAAGTGAATGAGTGAGTGTTGTATGGTACCATTGTATGCATGTAACATTAAGAAAACACAATAGTGTATGTTGAAACTCTTGCTGTAATTGCATAGAACGTTCAGCAGGTATCGTCCTTTGCCTTTTAGCAAACAGCTGTGGTGAAGATCTACGAGAGTAGCCGCAAATTTGCACAAGTTCATTTTTCCACATGCAAATTAGGTTTGTGGAAAACTTGCGGTAGACTTCTTACTAACCCTGTGGTAAGCCTACAGTCAGCAATTAATTCTACATTCTATTAATTACCACAGGTTTGCCAGAATGTATGCAGTTTGCGACAAATTTGCAGCAAGTTAATTTTTTCACATCATACCAGTAGTATTGTATGTACTAGCATATCTAATATGATACAATATGTACAAACATACAATAAAGGTTTTATTTTGTGACTAGCTTTATCCAGACAGTTGTCAATGGAGACTAACAAAATTTGAAATGATCATAATCCTGTTGTAGACTCTGCTCTGCTGCATCTGTATGCTCATAACAAGAGTACAGAAGCCAATGTGATAGTGGAGGGATGCGTTTAATAACAAAACAAATGAAGAAATTACCTTAACACTTAATTTGGTATTGTTTTCTGATCAGTGTTAAATTTTGTTTAATGGAATTAAGCATTTCATTTTTTTTTTTTTTCATTTTTATTCTTGGTAGTTTTTGAAATTTGCCCAGTGCCATGTTAACTAACGCACATGATGTAGCTTAGCTGGCTAGCTACCCAACGTTAGCTAACGTTAGTCAAGGAATATCAACAACTGACAAGAGACTGAGTGGGCCAGTGAAAATTCTCAGGTAAATTCAACCCAATATTTATTCAGAATTCAGTCATTATCATCAGATAATGCTAGAAAAGTGCAGTCTAAGTTCTTAAGTACTAAATTCCTTATACCCAAGGCTTGTGATGGTGAGATGAAGCCTCATTTATGTGTAGGGCAGGGGTGTCACATTGGATACAGAAAGGGCCATGCTGGTGCAGGCTTTCATTCTAACTAAGCAGAAGCCATGCCTGATTAATTAGTTTTTTTTTTTTTTTACTTTAAATAGACTATCAGGTACAGCCTCTGCTACAGGGCCCTTTCTGGATCCAGTTTGACTTCACTGTAGGGGCTTTCGAGCAATAATTTCACCCACTGTACAGTATATGTTCTTTACCCGAAGCTTCATTTACAAGCTTGTTGTACTGACATCTAGTGGACAAATTGTGTGTTGCAAATAGATCCTAACGTTGCAATCAGTGTAATTAATATGATCATGTACCATAGCTGCAAGTAATATTTCATCATTCGTCAGTTGTGTATGTTTAAAATCCACTGTGCACAGGAAAGTTTGCACACATCTCTGACTCCCACTGATTACATTCTAGCAATTTATTAAAGTAATTACCGTTTTGGGTCGAAATTACTTCAGAATGTTCACAAATAGGAAGGTGCTTCTTTTTCATTCATTCATTCATTCATTCATTCTTACTTAAAAAAAAAATTAACAACATCAACATGGATACAATTAACAAGCCACTGTTTGGAATATTTGCATGGAATATATAAAATTCACCAGTCAGTGTTAAAGATTCAGTATACAAAACAATTGATTAAAACACACAGAGAAGGAAATTAATTGAAGAGAATAAGAAAAAAAAAGAGATGTAGACACAATAACACTAGGGCTTAAGAGACAAATTGAGGTCATTAAAGCTAAACTTTGGTACTCACTGTTGTACCCAATACCTACCATGATATTTACATACGAAGTACTACCAAGTTCCACAGTACTGACCATGGAATTAACAGAAACACCTTGGTACCTACCTTAAATACTACCATGGTACCCACAGAAGTGCCACAGTTCCTGCCCTGGTGCTCTATAAAGTCATATGGCGCCTAGCATGGTTGTCTTTGAAGCACCATAGTAATACTATGGTATATTATGGTATGTATTGTAGTTTGCCATAGTCAATTGTACCACATACCATGGTGAAATTGAGTGATGGAAAATTATAATAATTATAACGGTTTGCGTTTGAGGTGGTAAAATGTTCTCATGTTTCTATAATTCTGCAGGTGGTAGCAGCTAAACTATTTGCACATTGGCTGGCAGCAGGGCATCATGTGTGGTTGGAGCAAATGAGTTGTTTAGAATCACAATACATTAATTGAACATTGTTGGACGTTTAGTGTAGCCCATTTGTCCTGTCCTGGTCTTTACTCCTCCCTTGAGTTTAGGGGGAATTGAATCCTGCCCCAATGTGCCTCTATTAGCAGGTCCCATTTTGACTTTGTCTATGGATCTAAAGGAGAAAAACTGCATATCATACAGAAAATACTTTACAACTTTGGAATATTTTTTAAGTAACAGTCACAGATTTATATATATAAACATAAGGAGTTGGGAATGAAGACGTTATGAAGATAAACAATAGATTAACAGATTATATATAGTTGTATGTAAAAAGAAATTGAGAATCCTTGGCCAACTTAGAATATTAATTATATAAGTATATTTAGTTGGCTGTCCTAGTGAAAATAATACAAACGCTATAACAAATCATCTAAAGAAAATCTGGAAAATTCTCACAGTTACTTTTTATTTGATAGACTTAGAGTGAAAAATAGGTTACATTAAAATCTGACTTGCATGTGCAAAAGTGTGTACAAAAGTCAGTACACCCACTATGGCAGCTAAAAAAAATTTTTTACCGTTCTTGCATGCACAGTATGTTTAAGATCTTTACAGATTATTATTTTTTTTGTAACATTTAAGTCACTGGGATGTAAGGGCCATTCTAAAAGTTTCAGGCTGGGAGTCTTAAAGTAGTTCATGCTGGATTTTGAGATATCTTTGGGATCCTGGCACTCTCGTAGACTCTGATGAAGCTTTTTTCCCAATTCCTCCCCGTCACTAGGGGGCTCCCACATTAAGGCTACTACTACCACTCAGTCGGGAGGGCCGAAGAATATCACGTGTTTCCTGCAAACCACGTGACGACAGCCTGCTGCATCTTTTCGAACTGCTCGCTCGCGCGCCGTTAGGGGCGTAACACACTCGGAGGACAGCGCTATCCGCTCCTTCCACGAGCTCACAAATGCCTCTGATTGGCTGTAAAGCCGTGATTAATGTGGGAGCACTAAGTACTTCTCATCCCTCCCCTCTAAGAGTGCTCGGCCAATCAGCTCTAGACCTCCGGCTGCGAGAGGTTACAGCATCACACGGATCACTCGCGAGCTCCGGATGATAGGATGAGCACTTTACCGCTGCGCCACTCGGAGGCCCAGGAAGCTTTTTTTCTGCTTTGGTTTCTCAACTGTCTGTGTTATATTTGGTACCAGAATTTCTACCTGTGCAGCACTTCCTGTGCCCCAGCTGTCACACAACGCTATTCTAGACTTAAACTGTAACCACTCAAGTTAGAAGTTGTTGTTGGGCAAAGAGCCCCTTTCTTGTGAAGCCCAAAGTTAAGATGTTAATGATAAATGAGATGTTAAGTTAATGATAATAATAAGAAAAATGCATGAGCCTAATATCATGTGTGAACTGAACATGGACTTTGGCCTGGGGTGCTCAAAATTTTGCATCAAACTGTATATGGTAGACAGGAGATAAACATTTCAAAAAACAGGAAAGTCTTCAGAACTGAAGAACTCCAGAGTTTGCACTTTCAGTTTCTCATGAACAAACCAAGCTGTGTTTTTTTAGCCTTGCTAACTCTGAGTGAGGAAAAAACAAGGCTGGTGAAACCGCTGTTGTTTTTTAGTTGCTATAAAATAAGTGATAAAAAATAACATGTCTTTAAATTTAACATAAAATGGATGAATAATGTATGGTCTCTCATTGAGTACTTAATAAGCAGTACTGTCTGAATGGAACTAGCTGGAATTTGAAACAAGCTCAAGCTGATCTGTGTTATTTCTCACTATATATTCTGGCTTTGCTCAATGACCGAACATAAGGAAACAGTCAAAAATAGTGTCTTTAATATAATAAAGAGATGTTAGTTTCTAGTTTACTAATGAGTCATTGTCTTGAAAGAAATAAAGCAAGAAACCTGACCCTCAAGGTAACTGTAAAACAAACTCACTGAACCGGGAACAACACTGTCATCTAGTGAACACAAGTGTCATAAACTCAGTGGTACAAGCTGTGCAAAAAAAAAAAAAAAAACTCACTTTGAGGTTTGCTTTAGAGGTTTACAGAGTGAGAGCGCGAGAGCTGCAAAAGTTTCTATGCGTTCTCCTCTAAAATCTGTTTCGAACAGACAGAGAAAGTGTTAAACCTCACAGCAGATCATTCATACCACCTGAATAGTTTCTCCAGTTTGAGATTAGCATCAGTAAAGCCTTTGCTTCAGTTGAATGGTGTAGTATATGTGAACTAGGGATGCTCCGATTGATTGGTCGCCAATAATTGCTTTGGGAGGTTTGATCGGCAGTCTCTATAACGGCCGATATAGAAAAGCCGATCAGATGACGCAAACCTCGTGGGACATTTTTTCTGCACGCTGCTAAAATGGCTTCACCGGTCTGGCAGTTCTACGTGTTGTGTGAAAAAGACAGTACATTAGCAATCTGCAACCTGTGTAACAAGCCAATTCCACGAGGCGGGAAGCACCCAAAGCATTTTAACACCACGAACCTCATCAGACATTTGTTAGTCACATAAAGGAACACGAACAGTTTTCAAAGTTTGAAAACAGTTTTCGGCTACTCACTCAGCTGTCGGTAATACCGCTATCTCACCTACGTGGTTTCGCTCGGTGGCCGTAAGTACAGTTCATCATGATTCACCGCGAGTTTTGGCGCTGTGATTACGTTACAGTAGTAATTAAACATGTTTAATTTTACGTTTCCATCTTTCTGCTCGAAAAATTAAACATGTTAAATTACTACTGTAACGTCCTTGCAGAACTTCCGGCGACTCACGTCCTACTTGTCTGTTATTTAATTTAATTTTATACAATCTACAGGAAAGTTGTATTTGTCAAGCTCTAAGCTGTTCCCAATTACTAACCAAGCACGGGCTGCTATGCTTTAAGTTGACGTGTTGCACATGTTGCTTGCCAATAAATACAGTTGTCAATTCATGATATTCCTCTTTTTGTACTTTCAATACTTAATTTACATTGTTATGAGATATAGTTTAATAAATAATGCTACATGATAAGGCTTCAAGTAGATCCTGTAATCAGTGATAGGTATCGGTCGATAGGGCACCCCTAATGGAAACTAACATTTAGAGTAAAACCTCTTTATTGTATATAATTTCTGCTTCTACTTATTCTAACAGATAATTTTTTCCCTAATCATTCGACTGTTGAGATGTTGAATGCCCCATTGGCACATAAAAAAAAATCCAATACCGTACTGAGTTAATGATCCAATTATGATTTTATTTTAACTCTATATTTTAACCCTATATAACAAGCAATCTAAAAAAAAAATCACTCATTCATCGTCGTCTACCCTGCTTAATCCTAAATACAGGGTCGCGGGAGGCCTGGAGCCTATTGGAGGAGACTTAGGACACTACAGGCAATTTTAGAATGCCAATTAGCCTTTTCTGCATGTTTTGGGCCTGTGGAAAGAAACTAGAGCACCCAGTGGAAACCAACCAAGCCCAGGGATAACATGCAAACTCCACTCACACAGACCAGAGACGGGAATCAAATCCAGCTCCTGGAGGCGCAAGGCAAAAAGTGCTAACCACAAAGCCATTGTGCCAGCCTGCAAATGTTAATGTACAATTATTTTATATTTGATGGACTTTGAAAATAAACCGGATTAGCAAACAACAGAAACGTTTTTCTAATCATTCCGCTGTGACCTGAATGCACCATTGTCACATCTTTTAAAATTTCAATACAGTACTGATATAAGTTTTGATCTAATTCTGATTTTATTGTCTTTCAGCTAGTGAAAATAATGCAATACCCTATATAATAAACCAATCTAAAAAAAAGAGATCTGGAAACAAAGATATAAAGCACTGCACTACATCTGATCCCAATGAATCAACACACAATCAATACATTATGGATTGAGCGATCTTGGATGGTCTACCAGTTTCGGGTTATTAAGCAGCAGCTTCATGTAAAGTATTTTCAAATGCACAAAAATTTAGAAATCTGTGACTTTATTTTAACATGAAATTATCTAGATTAACCTGGAACAGGAACATTACCTGGAACATTAAATATGCTGATAAGCCACCCGTAGCACTCAGATACAGTATATTTGTCTTATAAATCATATTAACACAGTCACTCTTGACTGGTTTACACTTAATATGTTTAATAAAGCTATAATTTAGAGTGCCATTAGATCAGGATTTTTCCAATTTTTAAATAAAAGAAAATGAAAATGACTTAAGTATTAGGACATAATTATTTGCTTTTTAAATCTGCAGCACTAAAGCTATATAGTCTCTGATTAAGGATGAGGAAGTCCAAGTCATTAAATCAGACAGAATATAAGTCTACTGTACAGTATGACTATTTATTCTAAAGTTTAAATAGTACTTCTCAGAATACAGCACAAATAATTTATCATAATAACCCCAAGACACATAATTGTGTTGTTTAAATACAGTAATACTGAATTAGTAATAACATCACCCCTGCTTCATCTAGCAATCCATGTCCTCAACTTTCCTCATTAATTTCGTTCGCACAGCAGTTTAAAAGAGAAAGCCAGGTCCACTGTGTATGCCAGTAAAGTGATACATGCCATCACGGTCTCACTCATTATAACAACAAGTTGACTTTTATAATTCCCGAGTGCTTGTGTGAAGCAAATAACTGTGCCGACGATATACATGATCAATCCCAGCAGACTGAAGCTAGCGAGGAGTCGGTCAAATGGTACCGGGCTCCGCGCCGCGCAGTCCATCAACATCACCAGGACCGTGCCTACGGACGGAAGCAAGCACACGCTGTAGGTTACAGCCAGCACGCAGGTCCTCCAAATTTCTTCTTGCTGCATGGAGATACTGAGCAGCACCAGCCCTATGCATCCTCCGAAGACCTGCAGCACCTTGAGAAGTCCAGGTATGGTCGCCATGTAGCCTCGCTGGTGGCCATCGCTCTGTAGTCGAATCAGTTGGAGCTCTGCAGCGTAAGCCAGCGAAGTGAGACATGAGCTTACAGTGGCCGCTATGCCTTTGGCGACAGTATGATTCCTTAAGGTCCATGCGAAGGCTAAGGAAGCAGAAAACGTCATGAGTGCACCAAGAGCTGCCACAGTGGCCGTGAGGTTCTTCCAGGAAAGAGGTAACAAGTTGTGGAATTGGATGAAATGGATGACCACAACAAGGAAGGTGAGGACAAAGAAAAGGCACCACGTAAACATGCTGAAGGTAAAAAAGGCATTCTGAGTTTTGTCTGACTCGGGGACAAAAGCCACAGAGGCCAGGCTGAACGTGAGGCAGCTGAGGAACCAAGCGCAGAGACGAGCCACTGACAGCGGAGTGGTGAGGGTGCTAAGTTCTCCAAACGTGACTGGCATGATGCCACCGGTGCACGAAATTTCGTTGACGTAACGTGATTATCCTTTTCTGCTCTTATTTATACACATAATCCATCTGATGGTTGAATGAAATCCCAGTTGTTGCAGAAATCCAAATCAAAAACCTCCATCCAGTACGCACAATACTTCAGGGACTCCTTCACGGTGAGCCTTCGACTTGGTTATGATGATGATGCGTGTACACTGCTCTCATTCTCATACGCTCCTAGACACACACACACACAACAGGATATTTGCACGCCTACTCCCACTTCCTGAAGTTGCTTCTTCAGTACCGTTGTAGGCCCTGTGCAGCCGACCACATTAAAAGCTTCAGAGCGCTGCAGTCTTCCTCTTTCCCACTCACCCTCCTGCTTTCGGCTACAGAATACAAACCCACAGGCTTTCCACAAGTCTATTATTTCTAAATGCCACACAATTGTCCTTTAAATACAATAGAGGTGAACGGCACTCGTGTGAGTTCTCTACTGTAGTCCTCCTCTCGCATTCAAGTGGGTGCACAACATGATCAAGAACTTAACAACGGTTAAATGAGAGCTATGCAAACAAGATTCTTCAGGCGAATTGGGGGACAGTTACTTTAAGGATCAGCAATTATGAAAATCAGAAGCAGTAAGATTTGAGAAAGGAGGAAGGCGAATTTAAACAATGTTATCTAACCATCAGAAACTATAATCGACGTTTCACAGCTGTGGTTTGTGTTTAGAGTTGGGGTGGGCACATATCCGAGCAGGTTTCTTCTTGTTGTTCTCGTTGAAGATGTTTTTCTACTTTTTCTTATTCTTCTGTACATAAACGATGGATTTTTAATAAGTGTGCGAAACATTCACCCATGACACAAAATATATGCTAAAAGCTTCTGTCACATCATAGGGTGTTAAAATGACACTGCAGGAAGTTGATATAAAGCCCAGTGTCTTTTCTATCCATTACACATATTCAGTACGAAGACACAGAAAATAAAATGCCGCTGTGTCATCACGAACCACCGGCCAGCTCCACTCTTCAAACCGTGGCATGGATTCTACAAGTCGCTAGAAACGTAGGATGTGCAACATGCATCCTCAACCGGGGCTTCGATTATGGTAGCACGCTGGTGTAGAGCGTATCTAACACATTGCTCCAAAATCTCACATAGATCTGCTGACTGTGCAGACCATAGTATATTATTTACGTTCTTTTCATACTCAATCATCCATTCAGTGAGCCCTGGGGAAACTGTGCATGGAGGCGAAGGCATCCTGGAAGAGATGTTTCTAGAGAGTGGACAGCTGCTTCGTATCTAGGAACTCACTTACAAGTCTCTAGGGGTATATTTATTTATTCTGATTGTTTCTATGCTAAAAGAAGGTGACTATATTAAAGACAGCACTGCCTAACAGAATACTTTGAGGATTGACATCCTGACATTCAGTTCTGTCAGAAGACAATCGAATGGACCATACACTTGTACTCAAGCACTGTTTTGTTTCGGAGGTTCTCAGTTCTGATTCTGCAACTCAGCCTGCTGCACATGCACACACTTCTGTTTGACTTCCTGCTTCCTGTACATCATGAAGGACTTTCCAAATCTTTTAAGAGAGCTTAACAGATGTTTTCAACTTTGAAAAACGACCATTATAAGAAGATACCTGTAATCCAAATATGAAGAGAAAAAATGCTCAATTCTGATTGGTTAGAACAGCAGCAAATTTTGGCAATTGTATGACATGCTCGACTTCAACAAAGATATGTGTAAGCACTAATATGATGACATATATTTGGATTTTTGCGAAGGAGTCTCTACTGTCAGCTACTTATAACACTCAGTAGTACAGTAAATGTGTTTCTTCAAGTTTTATTTCATGGGAAAGACTTTTATACAAACTTTTATAGCTTCGTCTTCTTCCTTGCAGGTTGCATTACCGCCACCTGTAAGTCTCACTCTCGCATCATCCCGGCCTTATAAAGCCGATTCTCCAGTCCAACCTTACTTACAAAACTGTTAAATCCTTCCTTCCATGATTTTGTCTTGTCTTGTTTTGTGTCTCAAACTCTTCATCTGCTTCTATCCGGCACTTTCACACATTATCTTCTCTACATGTTCTTTCTTAGCACTGCCTGGCGCCCTTTTTGATTTCTTCTTTATATAAATACTAGAGTTAGTACCTGTCGTTGATAGTTACAGGGTTTTTAGAAATGGTTAAAAGGTTAAAGCTGAAAGCTTGAAGCCCACATACACATCTGTGAAATAAAATTTTGTAAGGAAGAGTATCTTGCATGGCGGCACGGTGGTGTAGTGGTTAGCACTGTCGCCTGGGTCCAGGTTCGATCCCCGGCCAGGCCCGATTCCTGTGTCTGTGTGCATGGAGTTTGCATGTTCTCCCCGTGCTTGGTGGGTTTCCTCCGGGTACTCCGGTTTCCTCCCACAGTCCAAAGACATGAAGGTTAGGCTAATTGGCGTTCCCAAATTGCCCGTAGTGTGTGAATGAGTGTGTGAGTGTCATATACAATATACTGGACTTTGGAAATTTTATACATTCACTTACACACTGAAAATATTGTATATAATTGTAAATATTGGTATGTAATGCACTGCAGTGTCTACTCTTTTGTGCAATATGCATGAGCTACTTCTGCGATTTGTTTGCATCTACTATTTGTAGATCCGTGGTATGTTCGTATCTGCGGAAATTTGTAACTCAAATGCAGTGGCGGCCGGTGAATACGGGCCCTTTAAAGTTAGGCAGAGAACAATACTACTTTAACATGTAATTATTTAACATAATAATTACTCATTTTAATAATGAAATAAAGTCATTTAGTCACAATTTTCCGCTGTATTTCTTAATATAATTTATTTGCAATAAAAAAAATAAATCTAAACTGTATTACGTTCATTTGTGTTCGTGTACGCGGGGCGCCGGACAAACGGGTGTCTATATAGACACACAAATCTTTGAAAAGCATGTGAGCTGAGGCTGTGCTCTGATTGGATCTTTTCAAATCATCCTTCTGGCGCAGCACTGTGCGCCCTGAACCCTCCCACTTTTGTTCATAGTGAATCATATATTTTTTTAAATATTTGCGCTCATGTGATTGGACCATTCTCAACGAGTCTTCCACACTTCTTATGGCAAGCGGAGCTGCTGACTGGATGTGATGTGAGCCATGTCTTTATTTTATGCTAGTGGTAATGGTCACCGCATAATCACCTGATAAATACCTATTTACAGGCGAGTATTAAAAGTTTAATTTTGTTTGCACCAGCCGCCACTGCTCAAATGTTCATAAGTTGGGGACTACCTGTATTCGTTTAAAGATAGCGAGGGCTGCTGTGAGGTAATGTGGCACAAAACTGCTCATAACATCCCTTCTACTTAATGTTTTGATTTAGTGTATAGTGCAGAAATAAATCCAGGCAAATACTGAAGAACTGGCAAAGTTTCATTAAATTCTGTTGAGCCAGTTTTGCGCGATGCTGTTACAAAGTCAGCCGGACATACACACAGATATACAGACAGACAGATATACAGACAGAATTTTTTCCGAGACTTATCTCTGGTCCTCCATTGTATGAAACATAAATATATCATTGAAAAAGCGAGTTCTATCCAATGTACAGACAAAACTTTTCTTTTCTTTTACAGTATATTGATTGTCATTCTGTACATTGAGGTCCTGAGTAGCTTTCTTTACCGGATGGAAGTTCTACTAAAATAGTAATGATCTGATTTCAAACTGATCTTAAAATGTCAGCTCTGTTTCCTGAAATGTGTTTAAACCAATGAACACCTTTTGTGGTTATTTTTAGATATAATGTGAGCTTGTGTGTGCGAGTCTGTGTGTGTGTGAATATGAGTTTGTCTAAATATTGCATACACAGAGGTTTGCGTGGGCATCAAGTGCGAGGGCTGTAAAATAAGAAAACTGCTGTGAAGTCTTTCGTGTTATTTTTAGACAGCAATCCCCAGGTATAGGTTAAGTTGCTAAAAACAGGAAATCTTAAAGACACAACCTGAAACGCATGACTGTCGTTTCCTTAGCAATAGCAAATTGAGAGGAAATAGAAGATTGACTAATTCACTTTGACATTATACACTAGGGTGGATTTTACCAACCACAGTAAGCTCATTCCCTTGTCTTTTTAATCACTTTTTATCAAACCTTTACCTCCACTTGGAACTGGATACACTGATATCATGAGCACATAGACTTTTTTGATAATGGTGCATGATGTAAAAAGCCCCATCTCCTACATAATAAGATACGGTAATATAAAGTGGTTCTTATTAAATGAGAACATGTGGATACAAATAGAAATAAACATACTGCATATCACAGGAGTGGCACAGCCCTGGCTTCCCCTGGTTTGATTCTAAGTTTCATCTGTTTTCATTGTGGGCGTGAGAGGTTCCCCAGTTTCCTTCCACCCCTCAAAAACATAACGTTCAACTGGGGAATTTAGAGGCGTTGATCTCTTTGCTTGCTCCAAGCGCCATACACAGCAGGCAGCGGTGCATTAAGTGTTCTGATATCTTTCTTCCATGGCCTGCATTGACTTTTTTCAGCAATTTGTTTTACATTGACTTTTATATGCGAGCTGGCTTTTGGTCCCCACAGGCATAGATGAGTCTTGGGAGCCCATGCCCATCCTGTCGCCATTGTACTGGTACATAATTGATAATCAGTGTTATTCAATTCACCTCACATTGGTATTAATGTTATGGCTGATTGTTGTATAGGCCAGCATACGAAATACTACATTTTTGTACATTTATATTCTGATTTTGTGATATATTTAAGAATTTATTTCGTTGCACATTTGTGCGATCCAACAGATACAGTAATAGACCTCACAGCTCCAGTAGTGTGACCCTGAGTTCTGGATACCATCTTATACAAGCCGATTTGGATTAACTATACAAAATACATTAAACCACATGTTGTTGCAAAACATTCAAAATGAACGAAGTTCATCCATAATATTAATACCACCTGTTTATTTATGCTGCAGCTCCTCGTTGTGCCACCAAGGCAGCTTTGACCTGACCTCTAAAGGTATGCTGTGGAATTTGGGAGGAAGACATTAGCAGCAGATGCTTTATGGCCTCCCATTTTTAGCTTTGTAGGCAAGCATGGTTTTCAATTTGATGCGGGCAGGTACAGGAGAATGAGACTGCAATTCTGGATCAGTTGCAGAGGATGAGTCGGGGACGGGGCAGACCTGCCAGGAGTGAATTGCAGTAGTCCAGTCTTGAAATAACAAGGGACTGAACAAACACCTGAGTAGCCTGTGAAGAAAGAAATGGCCGGATTCTTGTGATACTGTAAAGAAGAAATCTACAAGAGCGAGTAAGGTTAGCGATGTGTGGGGAAAATGACAGATGATTGTCCACGGTTACCCCAAGATTTCAGGCAGTGGCTGAAGGACTGATTTTATTGTTGTTCAGGGATATCACAAGGTATTGACCTAGGGATGAGTCACCAGGAATGAACAGCAGTTCGGTTTTACTCAGATTGAGCTTCAGCTGATGAGCTGCCATCCAGGATGAGATGACTGCAAGACATGCTGATATCCGGGTGGAAACCCAAGTGTCAGAGGGAGGAAAAGAGAGAATAAGTTTGGTGTCATCTGCATAACAATGGCATGAAAATCCATGCGATGATATGACCTTACCAAGAGACCGGGTATAGAGGGAGAACAGAAGAGGACCAAGTACTGAGCCCTGTTGAACACCAGTAAAGAATCTGCGTGTGGCAGATGTGGATTCCCTCCATGTCACCTCATACGAGCTATCTTCTAGGTAAGATCAGTCATGTGTCATGCCAACAGTAAGGGATCTTGAGACCATTCATGTGTAGGGTTGCTTCTCAGCTAAGCTCATTCATAATTTTGCCTAAGAACACACCCATGAAAAAAGAATGGGACAAAACATCTATAGAGAGCAGGTTCTTCCAACCATCCAAAAGTTTTGTGAAGAACAATGACTTTTCCAGCATGATGGAGCGCCTCACCATGAGGCAAAAGTAATAACTAAGTGACTCTGAGAACAAAACATAGAAATTCTGGGTTCATGGCCAGGAACCTCCTCAGACCTTAATCCCTTAAGAGGTGGATGAACAAAAACCCAGAATTTCTGACAAACTCCAAGCATTAATTATGCTATAATGGACTGCCATCAGTCAGAAGTTGATTGACGGCGTGCCAGGGTGAATTGCAGAGGTATTTAAAAAGGGTCAACAGTGCAAATATGGGTTTTTTGCATAAATGTAATGTAATTGTCAATAAAAGCTTTTGACTCTTATGAAATGCTTGTAGTTATACGTCAGTATACAATAGGAACATCTGACAAAAAAAGATCTAAAAACACTGAAACAGCAGACTTTGTATAAATTAATATTTGTTTAATTCTCAAAACGTTTGCCCACCGCTGTGTATATAAATGAAATCTAGGTTTTTGTGGTTGAACATTTTGTGAACTAAAGTGTTTCATTACTTCATCACTTTGTCATTTCTGTTTTATTTCTGGTGATTCCTGTTGTTGCAGCAGCTCTTGTAATGCTGATAACATAGTCAATGAATCATTGAATGACTGACTCACTCAGCCCTACCTGATTTACAGATGTTGTGGGTGTACTGCCATCTAGAGGCAGACACAGAACAGCTCTCAAAAGCTCATCTTCACAGTGGGGAATTTTATACATTTTTTTTAGCATGACTCATTTAAGCTGGGAACATCTCATATGATTTTATGTTATATTTTATGTTTTTACATACAGTACAAGTAATTTGAAAAAAAAATTTTTCAAACATGATTTTATTTACAGTAATGGTGTATTTATTTTGATATGCAATACATGAGGTCATATTTCATTTGCAATGCATCAAACATAACATTAATTTCCACAGTCTTTTTAATGTTCCACAATGATCTTCACATGAGTCATTTATCATGTGTGAAAAACATGTGATCACATGTGAAATGTAGCAGAGAAATTGGACGTACGACGTGTATTAAAAATGTTCTTTTTGTGCTTACGGAATCAATCTCAAGTATCAGAAATGAGGAGAAAATGAAAGTATGATTCACAGTATAGTTAATAGATCTTGATGTAGCACACTTATGGTATGGCAATGACTGGTGCTGAGACTCTGAATCGATAAATGCGTATGAAATCTTTTAGTAAAGTTGCATGCATTTTTTTTTTTTTTTACATTAAACAAACAACAACAAAAGATTCCATAACAATGATTTTCTTTATAATCATGTGTATGTAAAAGGGATGTTCAAGTCAAACCGAGACTGTGATGATATTTCTCTTCAAGTGTGATACGGTGATGAGACTCTAAGCCACATTTGAATGGTGCAAACGTTTCAAAGAAGGCCGTACGTCTGGGAATGGCGATCCAGACTGGTGGCTCTGAGCCCACTGCAGTCCTTCCAGTGAACATTCGGCCAGGGGAACACCTAATTCTTGAAAATCAACTGTTGACTTGTTGGCAACTTGCTGAAGGAACATTGTAGGAACTGTGCACACAATCATTCATAAACACCACTTGTGCATTACCACATCGCTGTACAGTACACTGCCCTCACTTCAAGTCATTTCCACATGTTTGGGCCATTATAGGAGTTCTTGGGAGGCCAGTGTTCCAGATGTGAAGCAGGAAGTCCGATAATGGTTTTGGCGTACCGAGAAATTTTTCTGCCTTGATGGTATCCAGGCACTAGTGAAAAACTGGGATAAGTGTAGAAGAGGATTATATAGAGAAACAACGGGATGAGTTTTTACTCTTATAGCTTTGTTCTGGTATTCTGCACATGGTTGATAAACACCAATACGTGTGGTCAAAATGATAACTAAACTGCCAAAGAGTGACTTGTATGATTGGTATGTGTCAAATCCTCCAGCAGTTGCAGCACAGCAACATCAGCACGTCATCTCACATAGACAAACACTAACTCTTCCTTCTCTTGTAGACTGTCCTCTTTGTATTTCAGTTCTGGAGTGTATTTGAAATAAGAAAGCAAAACAACATAAAATTTATTCAAATATAAAAACTCCAGGCGGCACGGTGGCTTAGTGTTTAGCACTGTAGCCTTGCACCTCCAGGGTCCGGGTTTGATTCCCATTTTGGTTCGATTCCCCGCCTCTGTGTGCATGGAGTTTGCCTGTTCTCCTGTTCTCACTGTGCTTGGTGGATTTACTCTGGGTTTTCCGGTTTCCTCCCGACGGTTGTTATAAAAAATCCCATAGTGTGTGAATGCATAAGTGTATGTGCCCTGCGATGGCTTGGCACCCTGTCCAGGGTGTAGCCCCGCCTTGTGACCCAAGTCTCCTGGGATAGGCTCCAAGCGTGCGACCCTGTATACAGTATAGAGCTGTATAGATGATGAGTAACTGAGTAATAAAAATCTCCACAATTCTGTGATTTGAATCCGATCAATCGCGCTTCATGGTAATGAGTATCCTTATGCGTAAAGAAATCTTGAATTTCTTGTGTAAACAAGCCTGTGGATAAATAAGACGCACATGATCAGTGCTCTGATTGGTTGATGTTGAGATTACTGATGATTGACGCTCAGCAGTGCCAGTGTGTGTGTGTGTGTGTGATACAATCTGATCAAAGTGTCCATAAATTGCAAGGAATACAACTGCTAGTAAGAAGCTTAAGACAAAGACCAAAGACACAACAAAAGAGAGCACCTTGGGAGAACAAAAAAAAATTGGCCCCAACAACAAATAGTACTGTTAGCAAAGGAAGGAAGGAGGTTAATAATCGACTCCTCTCACATTCTGTTGTCGTTTCCAGCGTTTCACAAAGGCATTTAGCGGCGACTGGGATCAAAGCGCTGGCGACCCCTTGCTGCTCAGCCCAAAGGCCCACCGGCCAGTAGTCTTTCACCGGCCTAATAATATCGCCTTTATGCCGTTAATAAACTGCACACTTCAGTCAGTCCATGTCATTATGTGGAGCTTAGCGAGCTAATCGTTTAAAAAGAAAAAAAAGGGGAGACGCGCATACACACACACACACACATACACGCAGGTCTTTGAACCAGAGCGACATTCTGTCACGCCGTGCAGGGGAGAGAGACGGCAGGGGTGTGCGGATGCAACATCAAAGAGTCGCCACTGTTTCAGGACACAGTCACAGACAGACAGAACAGCCAGAGGAGCAACAAAAGGCACTAAGCTGGCAAAAGCTGCAAAACGACCCTCGATGCCAGGGTCTGGTTCACGTGTAGTTTGTGTAATTAACCGTACAACTTCGCTATTCTCTGTGTGCTTATGCAAGTAGCAAACAGCCCAAACTCGAAGAGCGCCATTGGCGGCGGTGCAGTTTGTACCGACCGTACATCGAGTTCAGGATTTCATGGTTTCGAGATGAAAGATGGCAGCAGGGCAGCGCGGCCCCCCACTGTCCAACAACACGGAGGGAAGCAGTTTGGTTGGAATAAATTGCCGAATTCTCTCGCTTTGCACCCAGGTTCTCACCGAATAAACTCCAGTTCCAACTCAACCCTGACCGGGATAGATTGGTGCAAGAGAAACGAATGAACATGGCAGAATATTTGAAACAAATATCCACCCAATTACCCAAGCCAGCAACACTAAACGATGGGCAGCCAGAATGACCTATAGCTTTGTACCAGTGGTCACTGCTGTAAAAACACAATTACGTTGCTAAGGACACTACCCTGGAAACCTATAGGTCTACACACACACTTATACACCCATTCATACACTAATGCCTGTTTTTGGATTACAGGTGGAAACCATAGAACCTGAAGCAAACCCACATGGGAAGATTTTAGGTAAACACCATCGGAAGTGAGTTTGTTTTTTTTTGGAGCCCAAACAAACAAATAAACAACAAAAACCAACACACCACACCCATGGTCAGGGAGTTGAATTGGCTCAAGCTCCTGGGAAAATCGGCTAAACTAGTAGCCAAGGTACTCGCCTCCTTCTGTGGTGCGGTAGGAGAGCTTAAGCTCTCTTTCTCTCAACCACTCCATTATTCACACCGGCCCTCTGAACAGGGCAGAGCTTTATTCACCCTCACTGCCTCCTGCTGGCCCTGGCTTCTTTGCGCTCAGTCTCTCCCCCTATTGCTCTTTCTGCCTCTCTCCTTGAAGGAAAACAGAATAAGATGGACTGAGGAGGGGGGTCCAGACCATGCTGCTCCCTTCTTTTATGTGAAACAGATGAGAGAGAGAGAGAGAGAGAGAACCTAAAACAGGGAAAGTTAGAAAAAGAGAGAAAGAAAGTGAAGAGAGAGGACTAGAGAGTGGTGCTAGAAGGACATGGTGTGTGTGTGTGTGTGTGTGTGTGTGTGTGTGTGTGTGTATTGAGGGATCTGTAGAAGCGTTGCCAGGAGCAGCAGGTCTTTAAGCCACAGAAGGATTGTGTTTTAGGTCTGGATTTACAGCACTGACTTCCCGTGGAGCTGCACTGCATGGGCCCAGGGCCTCTCTCTTATTGACCCTGCTCTCTTACATTCTTCCTTTCATTTTCCCCCTCTTTTTTCTTTCTTCTTTCGCTCACTTTCCCTCCTTCCTTCTCTGTCTTTTCTTTCTTCTTTCTCTTTCTCATTTTTTCTTTCTCTCATTCCCCCCCTCTCTGTCTTTTCTCTCTTCATCTCTCTTTCCTTCTTTAATTCTTTATATTTGTTCCTTTTTGTTCTTCCTTTCCTTCCTTCCCTCCTTCTCTCTCCTTTCTCCTTCCTGTTTTCTGCCTACAGTACCTGCCATATAGCCATCCTTTTTTCCTTTTTACCTTCTTTCTCTCATTTCCTTCTTTTTTCATGTCTTCTTCCTTCCTTCCCTGCTTCTCTCTTTTTTGTTCTTCCTTCCTTCCTATCTTAACTCTTTCATTCATTCTTTTTGTATCCTTCCTTCCTATTTTCTTCCTTCTGCACACTATCCCTTTTTCCTTCCTTTTTGATTCCTACCTTCTTTTTTTTACATTCCTTTCTTATATCTCTCTTTATTTCTCCAATTTTTCTTCTTTCTTCTTCTCTTTTCCCCATTCTTCCTTCCTTCCTTATTACCTTGTTTCCCCTTCTCTCTCCTTATGTACTTCTTTCTTGCTCCTGCTGTCCTACCTTATTTACTTATCAAATAGCTATTAATGTCAGTCTAGTCTGATCTCCCTAAATTTGGAGGAAGTAGGTAAGAGAAAATAAACCGGACTGAAAAACTCAGTTGATATAAAGTGGGGCAACACTGACAGGAAACTCTTTTAATTTTAGAATAGATTGAATGAGAAAGAGGAGGAAAAAGAAAGGAGAAGATACACAAAAAATGAGAACCAGGTTTGGGGCATCGTGAAAAATAGAAGGATGAGATTGAGAAGGATGTGTCAACTAAAGAAAAAGGGAGAAGAAAGAAAATGAAAAATAAAATAAGAGGAAAGAAGTGGAGGAGGAGGAGGACGGAAGAGATTAAGATGGACGGGTGGACAGTCATGACGGAGGATGAGGATGGACAATTAGAAAAGACAAAGCAGATTAAAAAGGTTTTCCTTAGGCTTTTTGTATGTACAATGACCATCTCTCTCTCTTTCTCTCTCTCTCTCTCTCTCACACACACACACACACACACACACACACACACACACACACACACACACACACACACACACACACACACACACATCTTCCCATTCTCTGTTCTTTAATCCTGTCATTGAGTTTAGTTTGACAGCTGATCAAAGATGTAGCACAGACACAGGACACCAGATGCCAAACTCTGCACTAAATCCCCCCCTCCCACACACACACACACACACACACACACACACACACACACACACACACACACACACACACACACACACAGTTTGTGGAAAAGTTTCTTCCTGCATGAGCGGTGCTGTCCTGTTGGTGCTGTCAGCAAATAAGAACTTTTGCAGACACACACACAGAGAAAAGGATCAGAACGAGGACACACCGCTGCAGGGGTTAATATACACACACACACGCGCACACACACACACACACACACACACACACACACACACACACACACACACACACACACATATATGTGTACACACATACACACACCCAGGTATTGTTAGGATGACAAGCATCCAGCCCACAAAAGCTGACAGAAAATAAGACATAGGAGTATATATAAACCTAAATAAAACACACATCATCTGACACCGACGTCTTCTTGGAGAATTCTTAAAAAAAAAAAAAGAAAAGAAATTTAAATTTCACTCTAGACATGGAGCCAAGAAACGACATATTTCCTGAATGGTAATGTGTATATATTTTACCTGTACCTCATGCACAAATAAAGCTTCACTACATATACAAGAACACTGTCATAAACAAGATCATGATAAACAAGATAAGAATAATTACTCTTTACACCCATGGTGAGCAAAAAAGCATCTCAAATCTTATGATTGATGGTAAAGACCGCAATCGGTCAATAAAGAACAGGAAACCACTATGCAGGGTTGGTGGTCATAATTTATTGACTTACTATAGTGGCATTTGGTAGACACATTTATCCAGAGTGACTTACAATGTATCTCATTTTACATGTGAGCAGTGGACAGTCTTGCTCAAGGGCTAGGGTTAGGACAACTTGGTGGTGCTTGGGTTTAAACCTGGGACCTTCTGAACAGTAGGCCAACACCTTAAGCACTGAGCTACCCATCTTGCCCCAATTCCAAGGACCCCCTTAAAAATGCTTCAAATGTATCAAGAGATCCAAAATTTGAGACACACTTCTGCTCAACAGGATGTAAAACGTGGTTATTTGAAATACTGTTGCCTCCCTGTTGGTTCAAAACATTCCCTAGGCATCATCCATTATGCCATGGACATAGCCACTAAGGTCAGACTGTTCTTCAGCCAAGGGGCTGGAGCCAGAAGCCTCGCTTTTTTCAAAGGGAAGGGATCTACACTCACAAAGTATGGCGGAA
Organism: Clarias magur; assembly: GCA_013621035.1. Lineage (NCBI taxonomy): Eukaryota > Metazoa > Chordata > Actinopteri > Siluriformes > Clariidae > Clarias > Clarias magur. The sequence continues at coordinate 620,697 of QNUK01000221.1, forward strand.
TTCCTGATTTTTGGTAAATTGACTCACCCATGTGGCTAGTCTTACTTGTTAATGATTACTTTATCATCCTTACACAACATAGTCATGTTGGACCTGGAGACTGTCCTTGGAGAACTGGGTTTGAAGGGACACCAACATGCACACACTCCATGATACCAGTCCATAAACCGGTATGTTTTTGGAAGTGTGAGAAAACCAAGAACCCAGAGGAACTCACATGAACCCGTGTTGGACATTGGAACATTTGCACAGTGACATTTCAATCTCTTGAAAGTGTAAACTTTTTCATCTGCCTAAGTAGTCAGTAGTCAGTTCCACCTTCCTTTGTGAATCTTTGTAAAAATCTGTCAGTTCTTGATTGATTGATTTTGATTGACAATAAGTTTTGTTAACCTTGTACATAGACTATGAGCATTATAGCATTCAGATTGACCTTTTTCTAAATACCTTGATGAACTGGTTAGTCTTACTAGAGGTATGTTCAGGCATATCCTCTGAACATATTGATTTCTGGTGTTCTCTATGGTGCCCCCTGGTGGTGCAGAGTGGAAAAAAAACCCTGCAAGGCTAAAAAAAAAAAAAAAACCTTTATGGAAGTTTGACAGCAAAGATTTCTTACAGAAAATGATGTCACCAGAAAGGGAACAGCTGTGCAAAATGACTCATTAAAAAAATTCTTTCAGATTCTGTTCATCTCTAGCCTAGAGACACAAGAACATAAAATTTCTCATAGCTGCAACTAATTTATCTTGAATTTATTTGGAATGTGTTGTTCAAGGGCTCATTATGGTAGTAGTATTGATTAAGGATGGACGAGAGTGAGTGTACTTTTAACAGTAACATCGTCACAGCATCCCTTGCTTTCCAAGTACAGTATACACAGTATAATGAATGTTAATTTTAATTTTAGTTTCATTTTAAAGACACACTCAATTATTAGGATTAGCCTGCATTTCAAACCGATCTCTTTTTCTTATCAGCAGAAAAGTTTGACTTATAGTTTTGCCCTCTGACCCCAAAAAGACAGAAAAAAAAAAAAATAACAGAGTTGCCTACAAGCACCTTATAATCAGGTGTGATTGGCAAACTTTTAATCCCAACCTCCGAAAAAGAGCCGGCAAAAGCTTTTAAGCAGTTCTGAAACTGTGATGTGCATTGTGAGGGAAAAGGAAGAAGATTCCCGCTGCTAAATTGGAGGAGAATGTGACAGATTTCAAAGACTGTCAGAGGAAAAAGAAAAGACGGAGGGAAAAAGATGAACGGCTCATAAGCGAACAGGTTCCTTTGAACAGCCCACTTCAAAACTGAGCCGGTTCAAAGAGTCACCAAACTCCCACTGATTCGGAAAGATAAGATAGAAGTGCAGCGGCACTCTCTCTCTCTCTCTCTTTCTCTCTCTCTCTCTTCCTCCCTCTCCTTATATATTTGACACATTATGAACAAAGACATTAATCAGTGAACATAATTAACTTTAATCAAATACAGTATTTTAACACAAGTACTTCCAAGAAATTAGGGAAACATAACAATTAACTTGATTATTAATAAAGGTCGATTGTGACCAAAAAAAAAAAAAAAAGATAATCTGTTTTCACTTATAACCTGCATGGGTTATAGGAACATCTGCCTCATGGGTATTTAATAGTTTGAACATTTGTAAAGAGTGGTCATTTGGGTCGCCATAGCCATCCTGTCAGGTCAAAACATTTGAACCATTCTACACTGTCCTTTTTCTTTCTTTTTTTTTTCCACCATCATGCATACACGCTAGAGGTTATTGTGTATGAGGAGACTAGCAGTTTCAGTAATACTACCCCACATGATACCAACAATCGTCAATGGTCACCACTGGCCTCCATGGTCCCTAATTGGACTAGAGAGGTTCCTAGATGGGGAGATTTTAAACAGAAGTTGAAACGAATGCACTGTGCTGCAGCCACTTGATTGCCTGATTAAATAATTGATTAAATGAGCAGGTGTACAGGTGTTAATACCAGGTGTCTGGTATCTCTAAATTACTAATCTCAAATAAAAAGATTTGAAGCACAGCCTAGGGGTGCATTTTCGATATTGCTTATCTGGTACAGGGTCGCAGACTTGGGGCACTAGGTGGGTGTATACCCTGGCTGGGGGAGTGTGCGTTTATTATACTGTAATTGTAATTATTATATTTTCTAGCATACATAGTTGTATATTTACAGTTCTTTTAGTTGATGGAGCAGTGGCTTAGTTGTCAGCACTGTTGCCTTGCAACAGGTTCAATTCCCACCTGGGGTCTGTGTGCATGGAGTGTACATGTTTTCCCTGTGCTTGGTGGGTTTCCTCCAGGTACTCCGGTTTTCTCCCACAATCCAAAGACATGCATATTAGGCTAACTGGCGTTCCCAAATTGCCCATAGTGTGTGAGTGATTATGGATGTGATGTGCATGTCTCATGATCTAAGTCTCCGGGAATAGGCACCAGGCCCCCCGCAATCCTGATCAGAGGATAAAGTGCTACAGACGATGAGAGAGAGTTCTTTTAGTTGTTATAAGGCATAATCCAAATAGTAAAAAAAACAACAACCAGGAACAGACAGAAATGCTAAACATTACAGAAAATATTACTATACACAAAATATTACTATACACGTTTCCCCCGCTGTTCGGGAGAATAAATATGTACAGACTAGTAATAGTGTGTAAATCTGGGATATGTGGGATTTTACTGCTCAAGGGTCCCTGGTTGTGAAAGTTCTGCTTCATTTCCTACAACAACATGCAATGTCTTATTTTTGTCTAACAGCAAAATAATATTATTTATCTAGTCAAAAAAGAAAGTGTTATAAACAAATATACATTTATGCACATCTGTATAATGAGGAAAAACATTGCATTTGTAATTTAAACAGTTGATGGAAGTGTGTATAAGTTTTTTTTATAATAAAGGGGCCCAGAATTGAGCCTTGGGGAATGCCTTATGATACAGAATGAGACTGTATAAACACTTGTGTAGCGTCTAAAGGCAACTAACAGCCCTTGTCTCAAATCACTGTTTTAGTTATATCAAGGATGATTAAACTCTCTAAGTGCTTCAAGATTGAATAGCTGAGAAAATGGACTCCTTGCCAGTTCGGAGTTGGGAGACTAACTGATCTACAGGGATCATTTGCTTTGTAAACCTTTTTATGCTTTTTCATCATATTCTCATCAGGCCTGTCTTTGTTTCCTCTCTCTCATGTGACACTTGCCCAAACAATGATGGCTGGAAACCATCTTGCAATGGATTTACTTGCAGAGCATACACACTCACTCCCTAAAATCCCCCACCTCTCCTCCCACTCCCTCATGCACCTTAGCCCTGGACCCCTGCACTTTCCTGTTACGCCCCGCCGAGATCCGCCGCCATCAAAGCTCCGGGATCGCTCTTTGCTTTCTCCTCCCGTTTCTTCTCCTCCGCTTCCACTTCGCATCCATTCCGCTCCTGATTCGTTCTCATTAAGAAACCTTCAAAGGCCCCCCGTAGATTTCAAGGCAAAATGCATGCGAATTGCTAATCACACTTTTAGGGTGCTGCGCTCAGCTCTTTCTCGTCTTAGCGTGCTATCGCTCACTCCTCCTTCTTGCTCCTTTTAAGCTTCGCCAGATAAAGAAAAGGACATGAAAGAAGGAATTAGGCCAGCGGAGGTATTAATAAATCAAGAGATGCTTTATGCAGCTTATGTAAGAACCTCAAGAATTTCTAAACGACTAATAGTCGGAACATATGTCATAGAAAGATTGATATTTCACGGTGAACATCATCCTGTAGGAAAATGGACATGCAGTAGATCTTTTTTTAAAAATTAATCTAAATAAGCTAAGAGTTAGAAACTTGGCATAATGCTTAGTTGGAAATCTAATGACTAAAGTGCTGATGAGTCATTATGTCTTATATAAAAAATGAGTGATTTCACACTTGGACTGCTATTTTGCACCTGAAACAAAAAATATATATTTTAACCCATCTCTGATCTTTGGCCAAAATATCTTATTTTTAACAAGATTTCTTTGGCTGCATTTTTGCTCTTATATGATGTTTCAAGAAGGCTTAATTTTTCATATTTAATTAATTGTATTTGAAAGCAAAGTGTAGTTACAGTTGACAATAACCATAAAAATTTCTCATTGCTGTAGATATTAGATTAATGTTTTTATGCACAGACGATGTTGTAAAGGATAAATTACATGTTTTTAATTATTTTATTTTTTTTCCTTATTTTACATGCATATTTTGAAACAATATACTGATTGTACACAAATGGAACCCGAAATGTGGAATTGCCCAAATATTGAGATTTTCATGAACAATGGTCATTGTCTCAAAGCAGCTTCACAAAATTAAAAGAAAATTATGGAAATGTGTAGGAGCAAGTAAACACGATGGTGGCCAGGAAAAATTCCCTGAGATGGCAATAGGAAGAAACCTTGAGGGGAACCAGACTCAACCTGGAACCCATCCTCATTTGTGTGATAACAGATTGCAGGAAGTTTATGCTGACGTACTGTGTTAGGCAGCTGGAAGTAACAGAAGATGTCTAAGTTAACATGGAGCTCAGTTCAGTTCTGCACCAGGATGGCACAAGGAGGAGTCAGACAGGTGCAGAGGGCAGATGGGGTCTGGATCACTGGGAGCAGCGTGTGTAGTTCCAAACCATCATGAAGCAGAATCCAGCTGGAGGTGGTCCTTCTCTGGATGCCTCAGGATTCTCGCAGGATTGGCCTCTGTCTACTGAAGCTGGCACAATCTCCAGATGCCTCGGGATGGGTAGAAAAAGAAAAAATCAGGTGGAAAAGAATTAGCATATTTATATTAGCATTATATAATTATATAATATATTATATAAAATGATATAATGCTTCATTATATCAGCAGCGCTAGATGAGTGTGCATTTAAATGTACTGGAGTATGAGGTTATGGATTGAATTATGTATATTCCAGGTAAAGAGATGTCTTTAGTCTGCTTGTAAACTCGGAGTCTGTGTCTGAGCCACGAACGTAATCAGGAAGACTATTCCAAAGCTTAGGAGCTAAATATGAAAACTCTCGAACTATGCATGACCTAGCTTTTTATATAAGGTGGGAAAAGGCTGTTTTTGTAATATTGGAAATATTATTTTTAAGGAACAAGTTGCTGTCTAATATTATGTCCAGGTCTTTCGCTGTCGAGCTGGTAGTAATAGTACATCCTTCTAAATGCAAGCTGAAGTGTGAGAGCATTTGTGGACTGGTTTTTTGGACCAAAAAGTAATATCTCTGTCTTATCTGAAATTAGTAAGAGGAAATGATCGGTCATCCAATGTTTTAAATCTTGAACACACTAAGTTAATCTAGAAAATTTCATCTGGTTTTGATGAGCTGTATAACTGGGTATCATCGGCATAGCAGTGGAAACTAATCACCTGTCTTCTAATGATGTTACTCAAGGGAAGCACATACTGTATATGGAGAACAGCACAGATTCTAAAACTGACCCTTGTGGGACCCCATATTTTACTGCCATTACACCGGACAGTTCTCCATTTAGATGTACAAAATGGTATTGAACCATTTGTAATGTCCTTGAATAGCTATGCGAGTTTATAAGCGATCTGCAAGAATATTATTGTGTCTATAGGATCGAATGCAGCAGTAAGACGAGTATTGAGATGCAGCCTTGGTCTTGGTCTCTTGGTCAAGTCATTTGTGATTTTAACTAGCGCAGTTTCTGTGCTATGATGGAGACTGAAATTCTTCGAAGATATTGTTTTTCCTGTAAGAATGCACATATTTGAGCCGACACCACCTTTTCCAATATTTTTTATATAAACGGAAAGTTTGAAATCAGTCTGTAATTTTATTATTTCATCACGGTCTAGGTTAGGTTTTTTTAAGAAGAGACTTGATAACTGCCAAGTTGAAAGATTTAGGGACATGACCTAAATATAGTAAATAATTGCTGTGGTGTTTCTGTCCTGTACCTGTAAAGAATTGAAAATCTAGATGTGGAGCTTTAGGCTGGCCTGGATCACGAGTTGTTGTCAGAGGATGAACATCCATTATTTTCTTCCTAATACCATCGATTTTTTTCATTTTTCAAGAAATTCACTATTAAACTGTGATGGAAACCTCTCTGCCGATATCTTAGGTTTTGTTAGTCTAGCCACTGTAGTAAATAAGAACTGGGATTGTTTTGGTTTCTTGCTATCAATTTGCTCAGATGCTCGGCCCTAGCAGCTTTTAGAGCCAGTCTGTAGCATTAACTTTATGAAGAGGGTTGTTGCAACAGGAAAACAACTATTACACAGCAAACATTCAGTACACTACATGTATTCAATACAATTTAGAGACTACATAAAATCTTTTACTAGGGCCCTGTGCTTCTTAGCATCTGAACACTTTTATTATTTATAATACAGTGTGGAAATACAACTGCCCGGCCAATAAAAAAGTCATCACCTGGATTTAACTAAGCACATAGTTAAGAGCCTTCCATTGGATAATTACTGATGGTAATTACTGATGATGACTGATGCAGTGAGTAACTTCTCATTTTTCATGTCAGAAAAGATATCCTGGGGTTGTGGCAAAGATGTTACTCTGTTTCAGTAGGGTCAAATTGTTCTGCATCAAGAAAAGAAAACAACTAAGGACACTGAAAAATCCATTATTTAAACCTAGAAAGATAGTGGTGAACCATTATCCCAGAGGAAGTAATGTGGTCGGAAAAAAAACATCCTTAATAAACTTGATGGGAGAGCAATTAAACACATCGAATCATTAGAGTACCACAGTAGAGCAGGGCTATGTTTAATAGTGAAAATAAGAGTGTGTTCAGACACACGATAGCAAGAAGGATTGGGACTAAACATCTGTGTAGCTTAAGAAAACCACGTATCAGTAAGGCTAATTTGGAAAAAGGCTAACATTCTCTAGGGAGCCAAAAGAATAGCCTGGGCAGCATTTGGGGAAAAAAGGTCATCTGGTGTCATGATGTTTGATGATTGGATTCCTCTGTTCCCGAGTGATGGGCACGTCAGCGTGAGAATAAAGGTGGAGGAAGCGATTCACCCATCAGGCCTAGTGCCTACCTTACAAGCCTGTGTGGGCGGCTGACTACCTGAATATATTGAATGACCTGGTTTTTACTGTACGTCAATGGATTTTTTTCTGCCCTGATGGCACCGGCATATTCCCGGATGACGATGCCAGGATTTATCAGGCTCAAATTGTGAAAGAGTTGTTCAGGGAGCATGAGGCATCATTCACCCATGGATTGCCAACCACGGAGTCCACACTTTAACCCACCTGAGAATATGTGAGATGGGCTGGAGAAGGCTTTATGTAGAGGTGTGACTCTTCTGGATGTAAAAAAAAAAAAAATGCTGGGACATTGCGTGAGCTTGTAATCAAGGCAACAGGCTGACCAATAAAATGTTAGAGGGTGTGACTTTTTTGGCTAGACAGTGCATTTTCTTTAACAGAGCATTACATTAACTACTGTTCTTTTCAACTACCTCAGATATTAATCCACATGGAGTTTCTTCTCATGTTCTTCACATGTTCTTCTCATGACCTCGCGGGTTTCCTTCACGTTCTATGGTTTCCTCCTACTGTCCACAAGCCATGCTGAAAAGTGGCCTGGTTATGATAAATTGCACTGTAGGCATTAATGGTGGTCTAGTTTCCACTGCTATGCTGATGATATACAGTTATACATCTCATCAAAACCAGATGAAACAAACTTAGTGTGTTCAAGATTGAAAACATTGGATGACCGATTAATTTCCTCTTACTAATTTCAGATAAGACAGAGATATTACTTATTGGTCCAAAAACCAGCACACCAATGCTCTCACACTTCAGCTTGCATTTAGAAGGATGTACTATGACGGACTGGTGAACTCTACTGCCTTACAACCACTGTTTTCGGGCCATCATGACCTGGAACAGGATACTGTAAAGTGGCTACTTAACAAAAGTCCTGGATTATAACTTCTGGATTTAATTTAGGATTCATACACACACACAAACGCACACAGAGCATACTGAGCTCGAATGAGGCTTTGTCACTCTTGTGGTAACAACAGAGAAAGAGAGAGAGAGAGAGAGAGAGAGAGAGAGAGCATAGGAAGGAGGAAGGGAGGGAGGAAGGAAGGGAAAAAAATCCTCAGATCTTCTTCTAACAAGAAGAACCTTTCGAATCTGAATTTTCTTGCTGAGAAAAGAAGCGCTTTGAAATTCTAATGCATAAACATTATCCTCATTTTTTTTTTCCCCCTTCCTCGCGCTCACCTAAAGCGCCGGCTTCTGAGACACTTTGGAAAAGTTGCCTCTTTTCCAGCAGGCTTCAGTAACTTAAATAGAAACTGGATGGGGATTTGGCTATTGTTACGTCTCATCAAAGCCAGAGATCTGCTTGCCTCGCCGTGTCTGTGTGCCTCCAGTCTGTCAAGCTGCTCGGCTTTAAGACACCACATCTTAAGACGAATGAGATCTGATTATTTCTTTATGTGTGTGTATATATATATATATATATATATATATATATATATATATATATATATATATATGAAGAGCTGGTTGTTCTTTGCATGATATAGATGAAGCTCCCGGTGATGTGGGCCGAGGGGACGACTGTACTGTATATGCTGGCGTTTGCTGCAGAGAGGGAAAATTCTTGCCTCTTTGCACAGAAATAATCAGATGAAATTATGAATTTTGTAACAAGTCCTCTGTGTCGCTTTGCACAGTTTTAAGTGAAGCTGCACTTTCAGGTTTAGCCGCTCTGGCTGAATGTTTAAATTAATTTCTGAGACGTTTAAAAAATGATTAACATACATATATGCACATACATTAACAGCCACAATGATGACACAGACGATATACAGCAACTAGGATCTATAGTCTGCATTTCATGAAGTACATAGACCGGTGTAATGCGTATCACCTATACACAAACACCATAAACCCATATACACCTATGTTTTTAATCTGCACATACACACTAGAGCACCTGCTGCTGAGAACAGCTGGAGGCCACTGTTGATGTGTGTGAACGTGGTTGCTTATGTGTGTGCGTGTGTGAGAGAGTGAGTGTACATATGTGTGTGGATGTGTGTTCAGTTTTCATCTGGTATCTCTCAGACCTTTTCTCCCACAGATCCTTTTATGTCTGCATGGCTGTGAACCCCGGCACGCAGCGGCTGGCTCGTGCTTTCTTGTCTTTCCCACGGTTGCGCACACACTGCTGGCCTGCAGACCAACATAACCATAACAACGCTTACTTTCCCACACCTACAAGTGTAAAAGATGTGAGGGAAAAAAAATAATAAAATACACATACTACATAAAAGTCGAATACAATAATGACACAGAATAGAACTTTATTAAAATGTCTGGTACGTGGGCAGTTTGGTTTGAAAAGCAGAACACCCACACTATTTCTAAAATACTGACAGTTAGCACAGTGGATTTTTTTTTTTAAAACATCAATCATAAATATTTTTCTAACCCCAAACTAGAATAAACTATGTGTACGTCCCTGTGAAAATGTCATAAGCTAATTTCGATAAGACATCACGGGAGCGAAACCACATCTCTTCATGTTGTATTCACTCTCTCACTCACTGCTCCTCCCATACAGGGTCACAAAGCAGGGTACACCGTGGACGGAGTGCCAATCCATCGCAGGGTGCACAAACACACGCCCGATGGGGAATTTAGAAATGGCGGTTAGCCTAAACGGCATGTCTTTTGGACTGTAAGAGGAAACCTGAGTACCCGAAGGAAACCAGTAAAGCAAAGGGAGAACATGCAAACTCCATGCACATAGACATGAGGCAGGATTTAAACCCTTGACCCTGGAGGTGCAAGGCTACAATGCTTAACCTCTACACCGGTGCCGCCACCATGTAGCTGTTTCACAGTAATTAAACTTCTGCTGTTTTCCCACAAGTCATCGCATGATTTATTATAAATACATTTTTAAAAAAGGATATTTATGACGTGGCCTCACGTCATGTCAGGGGCCCTTGGTAGCAACAATTATGTTGCAGTCCTGACTTGACCACAAGTCAATTTTTTGATCACAAAAAGAAAAAAAAATTCTTATATAGTATTTCGTTCTGAATGATTAATGTGATTGAGTGATGACAATAGGTGGTGACAGAACTGAGATGTTTATCAGTATGTATCAATCACAATCACCTGTTTGTCACAAGCATGGGCGAACATCGGTCTGTACGGTCTGCACTACTGAGGCGAGAGCAGGTACTGTACCTACCAACACCCATGTTCAAGACCAGTCACGGAAGCGCTTTCAGCAAGGAAACAGATCTGAAAAAGCTACGCCATCATAACACTTAAACATGGCAAGTTAAATAGCTTCTAACACAACGTTGAATCCCAAATACCTTTCTCAAGGGTGTGTGAAACAAGGGACTGTACATTTTCGTACATTTCCATTTAATGCTATTTGTGAATTAAATCCGAAACCCGGAGTTTAATGGAGTAAATATTCTAAGAAAGTGGAAATATAAAGAGAAATGTACACGAGACCAACAGGACTGTCCACCACCTATGTTTTATTCTAGTCACCTTTTAATTTAATCAACAAATGTGTCCATGTTGATTGACAGTGTTGTGCACACGCATGCTAAAAAAAGTGGTCTGTCCAGGGTGTACCCCTCCTTGTACCTCCTGGGCCCTGTGTCTCCACTATTGAACATGCTCATTTTGTGGAGAAGGGTGAACTGCACGGATAAGTTTGCTACTAAAGAAAGTTTATCAAGTCAGCGTCATTAACATGCAGAATGGTGAACATGAGCAGGAAAGACTTTGTTCATTTGGTTTCTAATATTGCTAATACAGATATCACTCACTCATTGTCTATACCGCCTTATCCTGCATTCAGGCTCGCGGGGGCCTGGAGCCCATCGCAGGAGACCCAGGGCACAAGGTGAGGTACACCCTGGACAGGGTGCCAATCCATCGCAGAGCACATGTACTGTACATGTACACTCAGTCATACACTAGGGGCAATTTGGGAACACCAATTAGCCGAATCTGCATGTCTTTGGACTGTGGGAGAAAACCGGAGAACCCGGAGGAAACCCACCAAGCACGAGGAGAACATACAAACTCCATGCACACAGAGACGGGAATTGAACCCGGACCCTGGAGGTGCAAGGTGACAAATAATATACAATATTAAAATATCACAGAAACTGATTTTTTGTTTTTGTTTTGAGCAAGCAAGTGTGTGTGTGTGTGTGTGTGTGTGTGTGTGTGTGAGAGAGAGAGAGACTGAGGAAGAGCATACTGGTTCGTACAGTGAACAAAACTGCCATAAACTTCATGCTCTTCAATTCTTTCTCTGACATGAGCATCCTCTGGAAAAGGGTCAGTCTGAACTCATCAGACCACCTTTTTCTATTGCTCCAGAGTCCAATCTTTACGCCCCCTAGCAAATCCAAGCCTTCTTTCTCACTAACAAATGCTATTACTTTCGCTGTGAGACACATTTCTTCCACAAAGTTGATGCTTCAGCACTATCCTTCCAGATCTTCTAAAGTTCTCCTTAGTTGTCCTCCTGATGCAGCCCAATAAATTGTCCCGTCTGTAATGGTGCCTTGTTTATTGGCTAGACAGTGTATAAACATGAACTAGTTCTTTGTATTTTATGGGAACTGAACTTTGAGCTAGCTCTTGTGAAGTGAGAACTTGCACAGCTCTGTTAATTGATGTAAATGAAATATTACCAAAGTCATAGAAAGTAGCTTAGTGATATGGGTGAAAGTTTCTGATAGTATGGACTCTTCCATTGCTTAGGTCTGATGCCCGGCTCCCCAAAAACACACGTCAGATGGAAGCTGTTACATATCTAAAAAAAAAAAAAAAAGCCCTCAGTGGAAAGAGAAGTAATAATAAAACAGACACGAGGAGCTTACACTTGTCAGAATCAGGATAACAGTGTTAATGTTTTCATTTGATTTTCAGCCCCAAGTCAAGCCCTCCTGTGGTACAGTAGGCCCGTAGGCCTCTACTTTCCTCCAAACATCAATTTGACTTCTTTTCCAAAGTATGATACGAACTACTGAAGTAAGTTAGACAGAAAACTCATCTGAGGAAGTTATGTTTTTCGCCCACCAGCTAAGAAAGAAGTGACAGAAGAATGTGATGGAAGGGGCGATTTCGCTTTGTTCCTCATACAGTACTCAAGCAGAAAAGAAGCGACGTCTCGAAATAGAACAATGCAGAGAAGCGCTAAGTATCTGACGCTGGCTCAAAAGGCCTCTAGCTTTGAGGTGGATAAAAGCATGCTCTGGTGTTTTTTCCCTTTTTCTTTCTTATTTTTCCTTCGTTGCTTTCCTCTCTGGAATATGACAGACGAAAGCGGCGAGGGAGCCAAGGGGAGGATCATCATCTCCAGCTGTGAATGAATATGAAACTCACCCCCCCCCCTCCACCCCAACCCCCTCCCCATAACGCGCTAGCAACATATGCCTGAACGACGCTAAACGCGACGCCGCTCCACCCGACGCCTGGCTTGTTACGGCTCAGAAACCTTTCCGTTGACAGTTTTGACAGGAAGATGACTGACCTCTTGTCTTTATGTTGCGGTTTGTTCGTAGACCAAAAACAGGTGTCAACTGATAGCATTGATATGCTAATAGAGCAAATGGGAGCCGTGAGAGCTGAACAATAGTGTTTCAGCCAGACAGATGTTACTCAGTGACCTAGACCTCTACCTTCAATTGGATTTATGAAGCTTAAAGCAAGCTTGATTAGCATTTCCACCGCACTATCTAATCTGAAATATACTGTAATGAATGCTTACTCAGGGTTAAGTAAGAAGTATGGAAGTATATTTGATGAGTTTCATGCTACTTCTTCTGGTTCCCCTTGGGCACTTGTGTTCCCCCCCCCCCAAGACTCTAGTACTTTTGAATCTAGTTTTGCACCACTACTGTCCTTGTTTTTTCCACCCACTTTTAATCTTTTAGTGCCTAGTATAGCATGCATATCATTGGATCCCACAGTGTCCTTGTTTTTTTTTTTTTTTGCCAGTCTTTTCTACTTTTGTGTTTAGTTTTGCAGAAATTCTAGTTTCCCCTTGTGTCCTTGTGGTTTTACTAGTCTCTGTTCCTTTTGTGTCTAATTTTGCATTAGTTCCCCTAGTGTCCTTGTGCGTATGGGTTTTTCTGCTAGTCTCGACTCCTTTTGTGTCTAGGTCCACTAGTTGTCCTGTCTATTAAGGTCGCTTGCATCTATGTCTTATTCTCCCTGTGCATTAATCAAAACCAGACCATGATTAATCACTGATTTCCCACTGTTCTCTTGTACCCTGCCGCAAACACACAGGATCATGCCAGACTATACGTCCATCATAAACACTATTGTGCACTTGACATCAAAGCCACTAGCACCATGTTTTAGATTTAATAATGAAGGGTTGAAACACACAGATGCCCCGTCCCGGGGTGTCTTTCATCTACTCCGGTAACCCCCCATCTCCAAACACACATTAAAAGGCCATTTTGTGGACTTTATCATGACCTGATCAAAACCCATCTGTCACTGGAGTAAACCATCAGCGTTGAAATTAATTTTTCCCATCAGTCTAAAATCATAATAATAATAACAATAATAATAATAATAATAATAGGCAAAGTGGCAGAAATGAGATTGATAAATTGTCTAGACAGCATCATCTGCACAATTTGTTTGACTGAGAGCTGCAATCAGATAAGAGGGAATTAATAATAGATCAATGACGGATTCGCAGTCTCCGAGCGAGCGCCGAGCTTCTCGCAGCCTTTCGCTGCATCGTTTGCTTTTTCTTCACGAGAAGAAAGCCTCCGGTAGCTAAGGAGAAATTTTGGCCCTCGTGTCAATGGAGAATGTTTTTGTGGATATGGAGGCTGACAGCGATGCAAACACAAAGTTAAGGAACGTTCGCATTCAATATTCAAAGCAAACTAAATGCGGGAGACAGGAGGAGGATGACGGTAAAGAGAAGAAGGAGAAAACAAGAACGTTGGTGAAAAAGGCATAGGGACATTTTTGAGGGGTAAAGACCCCCCCACCCTCTCTCACACACACACACACGCGCGCACACACACACACACACACACACACAGACATAGACATCCCCGCAAAAATAAAGACACTCCATTCTTTCTAAGCAATCTCCATATCACCAGTTTGAACGTCTCACTCTGCCACACAATATCACATCAATGGTGACTTTTTAGCAAATGTGCCATGCTTACGCATTGTGTTCATCAGACAGCTTTTGAAAACGATATGCTAATTTGCCCGAGGAGCAAAGAACAACATCAAATGTGCGCCAGTGAATAGCCAAGGGACTTTCAAGTCTTAATATGGCTCAGAAGTGTTTTATCTCTCAACCACAACCTGCAAACGAAAAAAAAAAAAAAAAAACCTAAACAACAACAGCAACAACAGGAAAGCAACAGCCGGAGCTTCAAAGAAAAGGTTGCGGCTTCAAAATTCAAGATTAATAAAGGTTATCGCTGGAGCATGGATGAAAACAAAGTATCCGAGGTCTCTCACGTGTCTTCGTGGTTTATTGCTTAGGGCGCATTTGATGATGTGACGTTTTAAAGTTCAAAGCCGAGAGAACTGCGATAGGAATGGAGCGTTGAACTTTCTCTTTCTTTTCTCCTCCGCTCCTCAGCCGTGCCTCATTCTCTTTCTCCATTTTCCCATTCTCTCCCCTGCGCTCCACATTTGACGGTGTATTATAAGGAACGCATGGTGTGCATTTGATAGATTGATAGTCGTCGGTTTTGATGTAGTCCTTTGTGTGGCTCTGGAACAATAGGAGATTAGAGATTAGAATTTAAAAAAGCAAAGCAAGAGCAAGAAAGAGACAGAATGAAATAATTGGCCATGTAGTCTTTGTAGCTTTTCCTATGACCTCATTAAAGAGGCTGAACAAACATTTTCCACTTGTGTTTGTCTCCCAAATTTTGCTTTCTTCTATCTCAAAGACCTTGGCACACAACTCGCTCTAAAACAAGGACTTTGGTTTTTGTTCTTTTGGCTGCAGCCTTGATGCAGTGACAAAAGCGACGCAGATCAAGCCAAACTGTGACGGAACTTCCTGAAAGATTAAGAAGACAAATCTTCTGAGAAGTTTGGTGGACTGAGAAGAAAGTCTGTCCTGGATATACACAGAGATAAAAGATTCATTTCTTATCTGTACTCGTTTGATCACATTAACTTTTTTTTTTTTTCATATGCTTGTTTTATTAACTAAAACGGGAGTGGGCAGAATAAATCAGATGATTCATGTAACCTTTTAAATGTAAAGGCCAGCTATAAATCATAGTTCAGAATTGCATGTAAGAGGAACTTGTAAGAGGTGAAGACACGTGCCAATTCAATTACCGACCTGGGGCGCCACTCAGTCATATTATTCTTTGTGGCATCTTTCTAGTTACAGAACAAAGAAATTATATCTAGATAATGAAAACGTATTTAAACTTGTTCATTCTGGCTTAATCCTGTTTCTGGGCATGTTACTATATTTACTCTCCATCCATCCATCCAGTGCAAAAAAACAGCATGTTTACTTTACAATACATTTTATTAATAAATAATGTTAATATCTAAATAAATAAATATAGTATACAGTGTGGAAAAAAAAAATATATATATATATATACGTGGACAAAATTGTTGGTACCCTTCGGTCAATGAAAGAAAAACTCACAATGGTCACAGAAATAACTTTAATCTGACAAAAGAAATAATAAAAAAAAATTCTATGAATGTTAACCAATGAAAGTCAGACATTGCTTTTCAACCATGCTTCAACAGAATTATTAAAAAAAATAAACTCATGGAACAGGACTGAACAAAAATGATGGTACCCCTAGAAAATACTGAAAATAATGTGACCAAAGGGACATGTTCATTCAAGGTGTGTCCACTAATTAGCATCACAGGTGTCTACAATCTTGTACACAGTCAGTGGGCCTATATATAGAGCTCCAGGTCGTCACTGTGTTGTTTGGTGACATGGTATGTACCAGACTCAACATGGACCAGAGGAAGCGAAGGAAAGAGTTGTCTCAGGAGATTCGAAAGAAAATTATAGACAGTCATGTTAAAGGTAAAGGCTATAAGACCATTTCCAAGCAGCTAGATGTTCCTGTGACTACAGTTGCACATATTATTCAGAAATTTAAGATCCATGGGACTGTAGCCAACCTCCCTGGACGTGGCCACACGAGGAAAATTCATGACAAATCAAAGAGACGGATAATCCGAATGGTAACAAAAGAGCCCAGAAAGACTTCTAAAGAGATCCAAGGTGAACTTCATGCTCAAGGAACATCAGTGTCAGATCGCACCATCCGTCGTTGTTTCAACCAAAGTGGACTACATGGGAGACGACCAAGGAGGACACCATTGTTGAAAACAAATCATAAAAAAGCAAGACTGGAATATGCCAAACTACATGTTGACAAGCCACAAAGCTTCTGGGAGAATGTCCTATGGATGGATGAGACAAAAATGGAACTTTTTGCTAAGGCACATCAGCTCTATGTTCACAGACGGAAAAATGAAGCATATGAAGAAAAGAACACTGTCCCTACTGTGAAACATGGAGGAGGCTCTGTTATGTTCTGGGGCTGCTTTGCTGCATCTGGCACAGGGTGTCTTGAATCTGTGCAGGGTACAATGAAATCTCAAGACTATCAAGGGATTCTAGAGAGAAATGTGCTGGCCAGTGTCAGAAAGCTGGGTCTCAGTCGCAGGTCATGGGTCTTGCAACAGGACAATGACCCAAAACACACAGCTAAAAACACCCAAGAATGGCTAAGAGGAAAACATTGGACTATTCTAAAGTGGCCTTCTATGAGCCCTGACCTCAATCCTATTGAGCATCTTTGGAAGGAGCTGAAACATGCTGTCTGGAAAAGGCACCCTTCAAACCGGAAACAACTGGAGCAGCTTGCTCATGAGGAGTGGGCCAAAATACCTGCAGAGAGGTGCAGAAGTCTCATTGACAGTTACAGGAATCGTTTGATTGCAGTGATTGCCTCAAAAGGTTGTGCAACAAACTATTAAGTTAGGGGTACCATCATTTTTGTCCAGGCCTGTTCCATGAGTTAATTTTTTTTTATAATTCCGTTGAAGCATGGTTGAAAAGCAATGTCTGACTTTCATTGGTTAACATTCATAGAATTCTTATTTATTATTACTTTTGTCAGATTAAAGTTATTTCTGTGACCGTTGTGAGTTTTTCTTTAATTGACCGAAGGGTACCAACAATTTTGTTCACGTGTGTGTGTGTGTGTATATATATATATATATATATATATATATATATATATATATATATATATATAAAAGATAAGATATACTGTATAAGATAAATCTTTATTAATATAGAAGGAAATTGCAGCTAATCGTTAGAGCCATAGTAATTTTATTTGTGTGTTCCGGAACTTTCCATTTAACACAACACTTCATATCCAAGTTGACATAATTTACACTTTGATAATAGCAGGTTGTGATTTCTAACACTCTTAAAAAAAAAATTTTAATGGAAAAAAAACACAAAAAAAACATCAACACCCATCACAGACATATGGATATGAAGTTCTTATAAAGCTTGATTACTCAGATATTGATCATTAATCCTTTGTTAAAATTCCCGACGGATTCATAGAAAAACAACATAATCCTTAGAAAATGTTTCAGATGTTACCAAGATGATAGGTGGAAAGTTTCATCTTGTGACTACACAAGAAAAGTGTCCCACATGCAGTCACCCAGGTATATTAAATCCTGACCAGTTTAGAGACAAGATGACAGATCTGTCTCTCAGCGCTTTCGCTCTCTGTGTGCTCCGTCAGTGTGTGCTGTGTGTTAGGTTTTTAATGAGTTAAAGCTAGCTGTGGTGCGCAGCATGCCTCTGACAGGCCCCAATAAAGAGAAGAAGCTCCCACAGCTCTAGCGGCTAGCGTTCACTTCAAAGCCAGCCATCGTTCGGCCATATCAAGAGCGAGAAACGCCTTGTCAGATGTGGAGACGGCCCAAAAAAGTTAGCTCGGTCGCTGACCCGTTACCTTGGGTAACCTTTCTCTGAACTAACCTCCTTGCGTGTTGCTAATTCTCAAACTCACCAGCTAAAAAGCACACCACTCCGGTGTATCAGCTCGCCGCTAACCCAGTTTCTCAGAGCCAATGCTTTGAAGTGGCACCAAAGTCGCCTTCTGATCTCTTATCTCCTGCAATATTTTTTAACACCCAGTCTCGACATTTCAAACCTTTTTTTTTTTTTAAATCCTTTGATTTTCTTTACCCATCTGAGCTGCTAATTTCAACATTTTCAAGAGGGAAGGCTAGTTCGGCCTTTTGGCTTTTTTTGGTCCACCATTGTTCCACGTTGTTTCTTCGCCTTTCTTTTTTTGGACTTGCTCCAAGGCTTGGTGCTGGGCCTAATGAAAAGATGACTCTCGTTCAGAAAGGAAGATGAATCATTTCTGAAAGATGTGGCGTGCTACATCACATAGAGGCTTCGCATCTGTGAAGAAAGCAAGAGCTTTCTGAAATTCGTGCTTTGCTTGTTTCACAAAGCACGCTGAAGGAGAACAGAAGATACGACGGAGTTCAAACAGTTCTAAATTGGTAATCCTTTGATACACTGCACATCAAAGAAACGTCTCTACTTGTGGCAACTGCGAGAGCCTTATATGTTCATCTCTCTCGTTTTACTGCTTGTTTTGCTCCTGGAAATAGGTCATGCTGTAGTTATTCCTTTACTGAAACTTAATAATGTTACGATCATGTGGGCTCCTAATATCTATAAACTTTTAAGGCCTTGCAGCATAATGAAAAACATGTCTTGATAATTGTTTTTCCATGCAGCTTAAGTTATCCTATGGAAACATCTTCGAGTTTGGCACATGAACCTTAATACCTTTTCCCACGTCTTTGGTTTACGTCATGCGTCCCAACTGGCCGGCAGTTCTAGGTAATACATTAATTACTACATGTTTATGAGTACTGTATAACCTCAATTGTGGAACAAGCTATCTTTTTAACAGCATATTACCACATATTACTTAAACCCATTTAAACATTTTACAAAAGGGAACCTAAAAGAATACAGTAAACTGTAAAATATAAAAAAATATATAAAAGAGATTATGAAAAGCTTAAAACAGGGTATATATAACCAATATATACTGTGTATCCTGATTAAACAGTATATAATATATGTACATCTATTCCTATTCCTGCTATACTGTTACAGTGTAACATTTTTCCAATAAAAAATAAAACCTATTTATTTATTTATTTATTACTTATAATAATAATGTCTCACTATGAAAAAAAAATTCCCACTAAGTACAGGAATAAGAAGAATGCTCAATTAATATACACAGGGCTTTCAAGTCAAAGCGGGAAATTGATTGTGCAGAATAACAGAACCTTCATTTCTTTATCCCAGCATTTCACTATGCTAGCTAGTACATCACATGAAGAAACATTAGAACGTTTTCTCAGTATGCCTGAGAGATGATCAGACAGTTTGCTTCAGCGTCTGACACTTTGGCTTCCCAGGACCTTCTTTAACGGCCTAAACATGTGCAAATTATTTGGAGTGAGATCAGGACTGCACGGGGGACTTCCAGCCGAGTTCCTCTAATGTGCAAGTGGTTTTGGTGGCTGATTGTGTGTACACTTCCCACAGACAGATGCCTCCCTTCTGCAAGTTGGCGAAAAGTTATCTTTTTTTTTTTTTTTTGTTCAAGGATCAGGCATTCCACTTACTTTATGTTCACGGGAATGACTGCAGTGGGCTCTGGGCCACCTCGACCGGGATCGCCATTCACATGGGCTTTTTAAAACGGTTTGCAGCATTCAAATGTCTCGTTCTCGAACTGTGCCTGAAGCCTTCTGTAAATGTCAAGCAGTTTTAGATCTTCATTAACAAGAAACTGAATCACAAGTGACTTGAACGCCCTTTGTATTTACCGTTTACATCTACATCTTTTTAAAATGTAAATTTTTTTTGGAAAAAACGATTTACAAGGGAATTTAGAGAAAAAAACGGTTACAAGCATCAACAGCATATTAGTGCCTGATAGCTCAACTATTTACCATCGTTATCTTGTAAACTTCACCTCATATGGAACGCTGTATCTGTAAAGTCAGAACATGTAAAGTTCTCTTGTAATACTAGCAGCTGTCTGTAAAATCTGCTCAGAGGAAAAACTCTATTCCATGTGAACCCCAAGACTCTATAAACAGGTGAAAGGAATCAGAAACTCTGCAGGGTTTGGCAAGTCCTAAACTCATTAGCTGTACCACCAGGGAAGTAAAAGCTGCAATGGGCTGGCCGAACTTGTGTTTTTAGCTGTCTGGAAACCTACATGACTAGGTTAAAAGGTGTTTAGTCAGTTATTTGATTTATTCGTTAAATGTTGATTTCAGCTAAAGAGAATTCTCATCGAGGGGATGAGTGTTTCCGCTTCTCTGGAATCTCCGAAAATGCTTAATCATGATGTGACTGTGCTTTGTGATTCTTAAAAAGTAAAAGTTCATCATCTGTGAATACTAATTTTCTCTGTGGCTGATGTGTGTAGTGCAGCAAGTGGTGGCTTAATGGTTAGTACTGTCGCTAATGGTAGTACTTTATTTGTTATACAGTTTCGTTGTATCACTACAATGACGACAAAGCCTTTTTATCTTATCTTTCATCTTATCTCATGTGAATGTCGACCGGAGGTCTTGCCACTGTTGTAAAAATGGAAATGAATACCATTACCATTGACTTCCATAGTCCCTAGTGGGACTATATATGTTGGTAGATGGAGATTGATTGTTAGTAATGAAATTCTTTTGATGTGCAGAATATCAGAACACAGTTATGAGAATTAAAAACTCTCTTTATTTCTCTATATAATCCCCTGCTACACTAATGCACTTTTCCCAGGGGTCGACTAGTGCTTGGATACCATCAATGTAGAAAGCTTTTTGAGAACATTGGAGCCAGGATCAGACTGCATGCTTCTTGGCTGAAACTCCTGGCACAAACGTGGAAATGGCTTGGAGTCATTTGGTCAGGACTGTACAGGGGACGTGGCAATAATTCCGAGCTGAGTTCCTGTAATGTGCAAGTGGTGTTGGTGAATGATTGTGTGTACAGTTCATACAGACAGATGCGTCCCTTCCACAAGTTGGTGACAAGTTGCCATTAGTTTTCATGGATCTAATGTTCCACTTGCTGAATGTTCATGAGAACCACTGCAGTGGGCTCCAAACCACCTCTGGTTCTGTAATTTCTTTCAGGATCAATAGTATCCATCCATCCATCCATCCACATATCCATCCACATATCCATCCATCCATCCATCCATCCATCCATCCATCCGAACTTTTATTGACTTCCATGCCCCATGTATATAAAGTATTTCTATGACGAATAAAAATAGGACATTCTATCCATATTAAACACAATTGTAATGCTGTTAAACATTTATCTACAGTGTCCCTATCTGCCCTTTTAAGTTATTTCTTTCCTCTTCTGGCAGCCAATTGTTAATCCGTGTATTGACTCATCATACAAAAGTAAGCTCATAGCGCGAGGTACAGGAGGCAATTCAGAACACTTCTGAAAGCTTCCTGCAGACACTCAGCAAACTCCCATTTCAGGTCCCCACAAGTAAGAATGAGTTCTCAGTGAAGTTCAAATACATGGCTCTGTGGCTTGAGCTTCACAGGGGGGCTTACCTAGAGAGAGAGAGGGAATACCTTGACTTCCTCTATGCACAGTGACAATTGAGACAGGGCAAATAAAGTGCCCTTGCTGACAACTCAAACCTTTTCTTTCTTTCTGTGACCTTATCATTGCTCTCATCTCTGCAGCATCACCAAGACACAATGACGATAGCACTGCGCTGTAGAAGTTTGGACCGTGTTGGATATCACCCAACTGAGGTTTCACATCTACAGGAGGGTGGGTAGGGAAACACTACCAGACACTCTATAACAAGATTCTCCTATTAAACAGCCTGGTAAAAGAAGGTTCCCTTAATAGGCGATGTAAGCATCGTAAACTAATTTTAGTACATGTAGAGACAACGATAATAATAATAATAATGCATCTACTATGGTAGTTCCTGTGAACAGCGAGTGGAGACACCTGATTCAAAATTGATGAATAACAACATCAGCAAATTGCAGAAGAGACACACGTCCATGGGTTTTTACTCTCATAACTGTGAGAAAGTCAAAAGTCCCACTTTGAATGCTTGAATGCTTGCCAATTTAACAATAGCTAGATACCAATTGGTCTCGAGTGTTATTTGTGCACCTCTCTACCCACAAGTTATAAAATGTTGAAGATTGTCTCCTGATTTCCTTTCCACACTTCATCCCTACCTAAAGACAAAAGAAAAGGTGCGTTCATTGTTTAGCTGTCCTACTCTCTCACCTTCTCATCTGGCATACTTGGCATAAACAGATCAGCTCCCAAAGATTCATGTCATGTGCTTGTCATCTCCCGGATTATTGACTCGCTCAGTTTGCATTGCTGCATTGCATTCTGGAACTTCTGCTGTCTTTCGCGTTCTGGTTTTCAACAGGAACGACTTCCAGACACTGCGACACAATAAATGTTTGGAGTGAGATACAGTCACTGTAAAGGTTTTATGTAAACCACTTCATGGTGTGCAAACGAGCTAATTGTGTGTGTTTGCCAACAGACTCAGCATGGCATGGCTTGTAAGACATGCTAACAGTGAATCTGGCCCCAGGTTTAGATTATGCCACACAATAGCTCACCTAACCTTATCTCGCTAGCAAACCTGACTACATCCGACAACTACGTCCGGGAGTAAGCAGCAATACGTAGTTTATATTAACACAGTGGTGCTTTTTATTTTTCATAAGATTACACACTATTGTAGTGTGTAAGTACAACCGGTATATAAAGTCGATGTAAAGCGGAAAGTACAGCTTGCTGTGGTTAGATTTAGTTTCTTTACCCAGGGACGCTTGTTATTTAGCGAAACCTGGAAATGTGTGGATTTATTGCAGGCTGGTTAAACATGTCTGCTGAATGAGTAGCTATTTATTCAAATTTCTCAAAACTGCAAAAATGTGAAAGAGTGATCACCACACACACACACACACACGCGCGCGCGCGGGCACACATATAAATATACACACACATACATACAGTGCATGTGCATGGGAAGGGTTATGAGTGTTTGTTTATTTCCTGTTTGTCAGAGAGAACATGCAAGCCTGCCTCTAATCATACCACCAAACCAGGACCATATGCCTTTCTGTTTCTTTTTCTTTTCCTTCACTCTCAATGTTTTGTTTTCCCTGTAAAAGCTTAGCATACTTTTCTATTATCATCATAAAGAACCAAGGAGCCACATGTGGTGTAACAAAAGTATGACAGTGGTAGTGTCACGTTTCGGGGTGCGAGGCATAAACGCAAGAGGATCCAGGTGGTTCAGGGAAACGATGTTTTATTGATTGATAAATACAAAAAACATGGAAATAAACAGAAACAGATATACTTAGAATAAAACGAAACCAAAACACGAATAACGACGAGACATACACTTTAAACTCATTGTAACAATTGCAAGACAACAACCTAGAACTTAAACACACCTTTTATAATGAACTTAATGATCAACTCGGATCAGGTGCGCGCCCACGTGACCTGACCGAGTTGAGAACTGGGAAATGAAGTAAACAAAAGAACATCAAAAGAACTACACAAACTTGTCTAGAGGGCGCTTTGGCGCCCTCTAGGGGTTATCCCTGACATAACCCCCCCTCAAAGGGCGCAACTCCGAGGCGCCACAGGAGGTCCAGGGCATCCCCCCCAGGGTCCAACGTCCGCCCCTCTCATCCAGAGGCTGGCACCTATGTCCTGTGGGCCAGGTGGCTTTATGCCCCCGTTGAAGCAGGGCAGCGGAGATGGAGGAAGCTCGCCGTCCTCGTTGACGTAGGGCGGCGAAGGTAGTGGATGCTCGCCGTCCTCATTGACACAGGGCGGCGGAGGGAGAGGAAGCTCGACGTCCTCGGCGTGTGACGGCGGCGGCGGCTGCGGCGGAGGAAGAGGAAGCTCGCTGTCCTCGGCGGCGCATGAAGGCGACGGCAGAGGAAGAGGATGGAGCTCATGATCCTCGACGTCGCATGGAGGCGGCGGCGGAGGAAGAGGAAGCTCGCTGTCCTCAGCGGCGCATGAAGGCGGCGGCGGAGGAAGAGGAAGCTCGCTGTCCTCGAAGGCACTGTGCTGCGTCGGAAGCTCGCCGTCCACAAAGGCACTGTGCAGCGACGGAAGCTCGCCGTCCACAAAGGCACTGTGCAGCGACGGAAGCTCGCCGTCCACGAAGGCACTGTGCAGCGACGGAAGCTCGCCGCCCACAAAGGCACTGTGCAGCGACGGAAGCTCGCCGTCCACAAAGGCACTGTGCAGCGACGGAAGCTCGCCGTCCACAAAGGCACTGTGCAGCGACGGAAGCTCGCCGTCCACGAAGGCACAGTGCAGCGACGGAAGCTCGCCGTCCACAAGGGCACAGTGCAGTGACGGAAGCTCGCCGTCCACGAGGGCACAGTGCAGTGACGGAAGCTCGCCCTCCTCTTCACCGCGGTGCAGCGACGGCAGCTCGCTGTGTTCAGTGGCACGGTGCAGCTGTGCTAGTAGCCCTTGGAGCTCGGACACCTGCTCCCGCAGATCACGAATGCGCTCTTCGTTACTCAGAGCGCACCGCCGAAAGCTGCTCCAAACACTCTGGGACGCTGCTCCCAGCTGCACGTCCCACTCACCCTCCGCTCTTCTGCCGGTACGCCGTTTGGTTCTCCTCCTGCTCTCCGCGTCGGTTCCCCAAACTCCAAACATCGTTGCCCCCCCCAAAAGAATCTCCCGGGGGAAGGGCTCCTCTGCTATGCCTCTTGTTTGGTCTTGCATTCTGTCACGTTTCGGGGTGCGAGGCATAAACGCAAGAGGATCCAGGTGGTTCAGGGAAACGATGTTTTATTGATTGATAAATACAAAAAACATGGAAATAAACAGAAACAGATATACTTAGAATAAAACGAAACCAAAACACGAATAACGACGAGACATACACTTTAAACTCATTGTAACAATTGCAAGACAACAACCTAGAACTTAAACACACCTTTTATAATGAACTTAATGATCAACTCGGATCAGGTGCGCGCCCACGTGACCTGACCGAGTTGAGAACTGGGAAATGAAGTAAACAAAAGAACATCAAAAGAACTACACAAACTTGTCTAGAGGGCGCTTTGGCGCCCTCTAGGGGTTATCCCTGACAGGTAGCTTTATTTTTCCTCCTTTTGTTTTCCTGATCCAGTCGCATGAAACAACCAATAAATACAGAATTATTGATGACGATTCAAAGAATGCATTGAAACTAACTGCATATCAAAGACGAGACTTTTTTAAAATTGTGTACACTATATCCTTTTATCAGTTACACACCTATGCATATCATATGGTGATCTATGAGAGGATAATCTTTAAAGTACTTTATCTACATTTAGCGGCATTTGGTAGCTTAGTGGTTAGCACTGTCGCCTTGCACCTAGAGGGTCCAGGTTCGATTTTCCCGCCTCAGGGTCTGTGTGCATGGAGTTTACATGTTCTCCCAGTGCTTGGTGGGTTTCCTCCATCAGTCCAGAGACATGCAGATTGGACTTATCTACACAAATTGCCTATAGTGTTTGTGTATGTGACTGTGTGATTGTTGACCTGAGGTTATACCATTGTTGTAAAAATGGAAACATATATACAATGGTCACCATTGGATTCCATGGTTCCTGGTTCCACTACAGATGGTTGCATGGATGGATCTCAATTTCAGCTGTTCAACTGCTTGCTAATGCAAAATATCGACTCAGAAAATCACATGGCAGCAATGTAATGCTTTTTGGCATGTGGACATGGTCAAGACAATCTGCTGAACTTCAAACCAAACATCAGAATAGGGGAAAATGGTGATTTTAGTGACTTTGAATGTGGCATGGTTGTTGGTGCCAGATGGGCTGGTCTGAGTATTTCTGAAACTGCTGATTGACTGGGATTTTCACACACAACTATCTCCAGTGTTTGTAGAGAACGGTCTGAAAAAGAGAACATATCCAGTGAGTGGCAGTTCTCTGGGTGAAAATGCTTTGTTGATGCCAGAGATCAGAGGATGCAGAATTTCCAGACTGGTTTGAGCTGATAGCTCACCAAAATTGGACAATAAAAGATTAATCAGATTAGTCTTAATTTCTGGTGGGACATTTAGATAGGGTCATAGTTTGGCATAAAACAACATGTAAACGTTGATCCATCTTGACTGAAGGTTGGAGGTGGTGTAATTGTGTTGCCAAAGTTGGATCCCTTAGCACCAGTTGAACATTGTTTAAATGCCACAGCCTACCCGAGTACTGTTGAGCATGTCCATCCCTTTATAAGCACAGTAGATAGTGTGCCAGGTCACAAGACTAAATTAATCTCAGTAAATCTCGGTTTCTTAGAATAGATTAGATTAAACTTTATTGTCATTGCACATAGTTACAAGGCAACGAAATGCAGTTAGCATCTAACCAGAAGTGCAAGTTAGCAGTGCAATATAAACATATATACAGATCTATAAAACTAATATATATGCACATGGACAAAATTGTTGGTACCCTTCGGTCAATGAAAGAAAAACTCACAATGGTCACATGAATAACTTTAATCTGACAAAAGTAATAATAAAAAAAAATTCTATGAATGTTAACCAATGAAAGTCAGCATCACAGGTGTCTACAATTTTGTAATCAGTCAGTGGGCCTATATATAGGGCTCCAGGTCGTCACTGTGTTGTTTGGTGACATGGTATGTACCACACTCAACATGGACCAGAGGAAGCGAAGGAAAGAGTTGTCTCAGGAGATTCGAAAGAATATTATAGATAAGCATGTTAAAGGTAAAGGCTATAAGACCATTTCCAAGCAGCTAGATGTCCCTGTGACTACAGTTGCACATATTATTCAGAAATTTAAGATCCATGGGACTGTAGCCAACCTCCCTGGACGTGGCCGCACAAGGAAAATTCATGACAAATCAAAGAGACGGATAATCTGAATGGTAACAAAAGAGCCCAGAAAGACTTCTAAAGAGATCCAAGGTGAATTTCATGCTCAAGGAACATCAGTGTCAGATCGCACCATCCGTTGTTGTTTGAGCCAAAGTGGACTACATGGGAGACGACCAAGGAGGACACCATTGTTGAAAACAAATCATAAAAAAGCCAGACTGGAATATGCCAAACTACATGTTGACAAGCCACAAAGCTTCTGGGAGAATGTCCTATGGACAGATGAGACAAAAATTGAACTTTTTGCCAAGGCACATCAGCTCTATGTTCACAGACAGAAAAATAAAGCATATGAAGAAAAGAACACTGTCCCTACTGTGAAACATGGAGGAGGCTCTGTTATGTTCTGGGGCTGCTTTGCTGCATCTGGCACAGGGTGTCTTGAATCTGTGCAGGGTACAATGAAATCTCAAGACTATCAAGGGATTCTAGAGAGAAATGTGCTGGCCAGTGTCAGAAAGCTGGGTCTCAGTCGCAGGTCATGGGTCTTGCAACAGGACAATGACCCAAAACACACAGCTAAAAACACCCAAGAATGGCTAAGAGGAAAACATTGGACTATTCTAAAGTGGCCTTCTATGAGCCCTGACCTCAATCCTATTGAGCATCTTTGGAAGGAGCTGAAACATGCTGTCTGGAAAAGGCACCCTTCAAACCGGAAACAACTGGAGCAGCTTGCTCATGAGGAGTGGGCCTAAATACCTGCAGAGAGGTGCAGAAGTCTCATTGACGGTTACAGGAATCGGTTGATTGCAGTGATTGCCTCAAAAGGTTGTGCAACAAACTATTAAGTTAGGGGTACCATCATTTTTGTCCAGGCCTGTTCCATGAGTTAATTTTTTTTTATAATTCCGTTGAAGCATGGTTGAAAAGCAATGTCTGACTTTCATTGGTTAACATTCATAGAATTCTTATTTATTATTACTTTTGTCAGATTAAAGTTATTTGTGTGGCCATTGTGAGTTTTTCTTTCATTGACTGAAGGGTACCAACGGTTTTGTCCACGTGTGTATAACTATATATAGGTGAATTTACATTATGTGCAATAGTACGAATATACATATATATGAGTAATTTAACAGCTGGATGGAAATGCATAGTGGAATGGGAGATTCGCCACATGGATGTGCAACCGACAAATAAGCAGCGCATGATGCTATCATGCCAATATGGACCAAAATCTCTAAGGAATGTTTTCAGTACCTTGTTCAACCTATGCAACTAAGAACTAAGACAGTTCTGAAGACAAACATGGGTCCAACCCAATACTAGCAAGGTTTATCAAATGAAATGCCTGGTTATGAGTGTACAACTACATGATATGTGTCCCAGGGGAAGAGTAAAAGTATTCACTTATTTAAGTGTCATAAGGCAGGTTTCTTGTGTAACTGTTCTTTTTCCCCTCTAGCTATGACTGTTCTCTTTTCCATCTAGTTACCGAAACACCAACAGATTTTGTCTTATCAACATCAGGGTTTGTATGCAGCGCAGCGTTTCTCACCATTAAAATGCACTTAGCGCAAGTAAGAGATATTATTCATTAGCTGAATCATTGGATTTTCGTTTCTGTTTATTGCTTGTGGGTGTTAGATGAAATGGTTTACAGATGGACTTTTTTTCCTTTGGTGAAGCCCAATTTCAAGCAGGTGCGACTGTGGTTAAAAAAAATGGTAAAAGAAAGATGTGCTTTAGGTCCATGTGTGTTTGGAGTCAGTGCTGGGAACCCATAAAAGCTCTCACACCCAGGTGCTCAGGGGAGATTTTGGAGGCGATAAACAAATGGGGCCTCTCTAAGTCTTTGTTTAAATGTTTTTCTCAATGAACCGTCTCAGCCGCGTGATTATCCATCATTTAATGTCAGTTGAAATTGATTCTAATTTAATTACAAGCTCTAAACATCAACCAGTGATGTTTAGCCCTTTCTATCTATGTAAACCTATCTTAGGATTTTGTCAAACAGGCAAAGTTTTCTGACTGGTTGCAAGATCAGGCAAAGAAGACAGTAATAAGATGACTAATATGATGCTTAGATAAAGCCCTAGAGCCAGGTCTGGATATTTCATATGCATTTTAGATTGTCACATTTTCCAGTTTTAACAAACCTCAACCAGGATTAAGCTCCCAAAGATGCAGATAATCAGATAATAGTTTATGGGGGTGTATTGGAATAAAGAAATGTGCAAAACTGTTCCTAGGAACTTACTTGGTAACTAAGATTTAATCAGCCAAAACATGTTTGGTGTTAGGAGATAGTGTCTTTAGTCAAGTGTTTAGTTTTGCTCTGGAGCTCACCACTCACATACTCTCACACTCACTCACTCACTCACTTCTATACCTCTTTATCCTATGTACAGGGTCACAGGGGGCCCTAAGGAGACTTAGAGGCGGGGTACACCTTGGATGTGGTGCCAATTCATCGCAGGGCACACACATACACATATTCACACACTACAGGCAATTTGGCTACGCCACACACTCACACACTAGAGGCAATTTGGGTACGCCGCTTAGCCTAACCTGCATGTCTTTGAACTGTGGTAGAAACCAGAGTACCCCACCAAACCCACAGAGAACATTCAAACTCCACTTACTTGGACCCTGAGGCAGGATTCAAATTAAGAACCTGGAGGTGCAAGGTCACAGTGCTAAGCTGGAACACTCACTCATCATCTATACCGCTTAATCCTGTATTCAGGGTCACGGGGAGCCTGGAGCCTATCCCAGGAGATTTAGGGCACATGGCAGGGTACAACCTGGACAAGGTGCCAATCCATCGCAGGGCACAGACACACACACACACACACACACACACACATACACTCACTCATTCACACACTACGGGCAATTTGGGAACACCAATTAACCTAACCTACATGTCTTTGGACTGTGGGAGGAAACCAGAGTACCCGGAGGAAACCCGGGGAGAACACGCAAACTCCATGCACACAGAGACAGGGATTGAACCCGGACCCTGGAGGTGCAAGGTGACAGTGCTAACCACTACACCACCGTGCCGCCCTAAGCTGGAACAGTCCCACAAAATTATGTTCCATGTTAATTCCTATTATAATTAGAAAGCAATGCAGCAATGATGAGAAGAACTAAAGACAATGCTAGGTTGGCTTTTTTTAAAACTAAGGTTATAAGGTTAACCACCTTTGTTATTTGCTAAATTTTAACTTAAATCCACAAGCACTTGTGTGGTCCATGGTGAAAGTAAAGGCAGTTATAGTTTCTTAGCCTGTACCAGTGACCTCAGAAGTTTACTTATCGCGCCTCGTAAAAGCTTTTGGGGCTTACATGACGGACCAGCCTCCGTCCCACCTGCTATTAAACATCATTAAGGAAATAGTAGCATTTTTAGATAATATACAGCTTGGATAAACAAGACAAGGTTCAGAAGGGCAGGTTTTCTAGGTTACCCAAGCAACCTGTGGTCTGAACGGGAATGCGTGTGTATGTGCCGAGGAGCGGTGTATGGCTGAAAGCCAGACCAGGAGTGGTAAGACCACAGACCCAATGGCTGCCTCGGGAAGCCACTCCGTGGTGGAGTAGGCATGCGGAAAAAACTGTGCCACCCAACACGAGTTACACCGAACATGTTCAACCTTTCGCTGTTAAAGAAAGCATTAGGGATGTCTATGCTGGTCATTCATTAACTTCTGTGTAAAGAAGCGAAATGCACTAATGGTTCAGCATTGACAGCATGCTTCGTGATTCATCTGTCAAGGGACATGTCTCACAAATGGTCCAACGCCCAGCCTGTGATCCAGAAAGGGGTGGTTTTTAGAAGAAGACTTCATCCTGACCACATCAAAGTCAGGAATTTGAAAACTATGCAACTGCTTTTGTGTTATGGAAAGTTATACTTGGCTCAGGGGAAGAACTAAATTGTGCATTGCATATCACGGGGTGCACAAGAGGACACGCAAAAAAGCAAGTCAAACAAAACATGTATAAATTCCCTTCGCAGTTTTAAGGCCTGGTCAGAAATTTGCTGAAGCAGCACCGCAAACTTGCTCTGACCAGCACCGAAGTCACTGAGTTTGTGTGGTCTTACGACGGCATCACTGCCATTCGAAGGCCTCTCTAGTTCGCAGTGCCCAAAACCAGCCGTAACTGTGGCACCGTACGCGAAAGTATATGTCAGGCCAGGCCAAACACATCGATCTCATGACAAAGCGCTCTGCGTTGCGGGTCCGACTGGAATGTGGGACTTTCTATGCCATAAAAATCCTGTTATCGAATCTACAAGCCGAAGATGGAATTCTCTGAATCCGTGCTGCTTTGAGAACAATGGGGAAGAACGCAGAACCCACAGCAACCACAGGGGAACATCCAATAATCAGAGAGTGCCGTGGTAACCGAACGAAAAAGAGGCGGCTAAAAACGGCTGTGGCTCCGCTTCAGTAAACATGTCTCCTGCCAGATAAATTGTTCTTCTTGTTTACGGTGGTTAAGGCAAAAAGTGACCAAATCCGGCCCAGGGATGGGAGTACGCAAGTCTGTTCGGCGTGGCGGTGGGTGGGGGGTTTGTGTGTGAGGGGGCATCTTGTGAAAATAATCATAGAAGAATGCACTGGCTCCAGATATGGCCTGGGAAGACAGATGAACACTGAGACGGGAAACAGTTGCCCAAAAGATGTTTTTTAAATGCGATCCAGAGGGGAGAAAAAAAAGGGTTCGGTAAACAAGGACCACTGATGATGAATAGATAGCCATGTCATGTTTATGTATGTGACTAACATGGAATTCTTTGATATACATAAAACAGTGAATGTTCCTTCGAATTCTTTCCTCTAAAAAGTCATTTGTAAAAGAAACAATACTGTTTTATACCAATGCACTTTTGCTTTCTTGGTCGGAAGGTGTTGATTTATTTTCTATAACAGCAGCTCAGACAGCAGATGCAGCTGTTCATGGTCTGCGTAAGAACAACTCATTCATAGGAAACAACGATAAGCCAATAGTGCAGTATGTTTTCTGTTAGGTGATATTTAATATGTAAGAAATTTTTGGGCATGATGACGCTCAGCACATTTCATGCATCAGTAATTTTGTAAGGAATTTTTTTTTTATAACTACAAAGGAGCGTTCAATTCAAACCTGGACTTTTGGATGATAGAATTTAGCCACTGTGGGCATGGAATTTGCAGGTTCTCTCCAGGTTTCGTACAACAGTCCAAAGACATGCAGATTCGGTT
Organism: Clarias magur; assembly: GCA_013621035.1. Lineage (NCBI taxonomy): Eukaryota > Metazoa > Chordata > Actinopteri > Siluriformes > Clariidae > Clarias > Clarias magur. The sequence continues at coordinate 653,082 of QNUK01000221.1, forward strand.
AATTGGCGTTCCCAAATTGCCCGTTGTGTGTCAGTGAGTGTGTGTGCCCTTCGGTGGACTGGCACCCCACCTACGGTGACCCTTGCCTTGTATCCTAAATCTCCTTAGGGCCCGCCGCGACCCTGTATACAGGATAAAGACGATGAGTGAGTGAGAATAACAGGACACAGTTAAAGGTAGAAAGTTTTCTCAGTACATCGGGGCCATGATCGGACTGCATGCTTCACGTCTGAAGCACTGGCCTCCTAGGAGCTCCGTCAATGGCCCAAACATGCCTTGGAGCAAGGTCAGGACTGTATGTGGGATGTTGCATTATCTCTTAGCCAAGTGATGCGTCTGAATGATTGTGTGTACAGTTCCCACAGACTCATGTGCCTCTTCCACAAGTTAACAAAAGTTATACATTGCTTTTCAATGATGGAATGTTTTACTTGATTATTGTTCACGGGAAGCTTGGTCTATCAAGGATGTACCATTCAGATGTGTCTCATGCCCATACAGTACTTGTAGTCTTCTGAAAATGTCAGTCAGTTTTATGCTTTCATTCATGAGAAATTTCATCACAAGGCCTGGTTAACTTGGCAAAGGTTTTATGGCCAGTGCCTGAGTCAACCCTTTCATTTTTACCTAGGCTTGGGACTCAGTTGCTGGATTTGGGCATTGGCTGGGTATTGAACCCACATCTTCCACATGTCAGACAGACAGCCTACCACTAAGCCATCAATACAGTGTTCTATCTGTCTACTCTCTGAGAAAGTACTGAGAAAGGCATCAGTTGTTATTTGCTGGATGAGTGAGTGAATGTGTTTTGGTTACTTCTTATTTCTTTTTCTCCTGACACTCACAGGCCTTGCACCATTCAGGACACTACACCAGTGCTTACAACATTTTATATGAAGTGTTTTTGCCCCCAGCTCTTCTCCACTGAGACAGCGGTATCTGAGGTTCAATGCTAGTGGCTATAAACTTCTGAGTTTTTGTCCCCGGACAGTAAGAAAGAACCTCTCGAATAAAACCCCTTACCCTTTGGCTGCTCTGCTGTAGTCTCAAATTAGATTTTTGCCTCAGTTGTGAGTCGTAAATGTGGCAAACTAATAAATGTAATCGAAAAAGCATTTATCTCATCCCGATCCAAGCTCGCGATTTAAGAAAGGTGTTTGGCTTCTGTAGCCGTAGATCTTTTTATCATCGTTAAGTTCAGCCCTTTGATCCATAGCCACGTGCCGTAAATAAGAAATGCCGTGTTCTGGAACGATTCCAGTCGTTTTAAAATCGAAAAGTCAAACTGAGAGTATGATGTACTGTAAATGCCTGCCTCATCACCATCATGCATGTTACTGAATGGGAGTATCATGTAAATGCAAGACATTCCATCTCTAAACTCTTTCATCTTTTTGAATGGCTTTGACTCAGAATCAGATTTCTTTCTAAAGGTTTTTTGGTAATGCCAATGTTTTATATAGTCCTTGAAATATGAAACATTAAATGCTACGTGTCATAACATAGCACATGATCAGGTGCACTACATGCAACTAGTAATGTATTCCTTCTGCTTGTAAAATGTTGCTATCAATCAAAAGTCTTTTATCCCAACTAGACAGGCTCTTGGTGTACTGCAACCCTGACCATGATGAAGTAGATGCTAAAAATAAATGAATTAACAAATATTCTGGATAACTAAACCCACACAGCTGAAGAATTTAATACAAATACAAGAGGAGAGAGTAGACTATCTAGTCATCGTTCTCTTGTACAGCTCAAGTCATCTTTCAAAGTCAGGCTGTAGAGCTGTAATATCAGTCACTATTATATATTTTATATTAGTATGATCGGGAAGTTGACATTATTTAATCAGAAACCAGTAAATCCACAAAGACATCCCAGAAGGACTCAGTAAAACGTGGAAAGTGCCTGATTGAATCGTCTTTTATCGTAGTAACTTTTTTTCTGCAAAAGTGTCGTGGCCTAATTATTTCACAATAGCTATTCTCTATATAAATGCACACTGACACGTACTGCAGCATTGGCTGTAGCCGATCCAGTTCTCGATAGGTATTAAAATTACTTAATATACAAATAACTAAATACATTTGAACCATAGTGAATATACTGTGTAGTGCAAAAGTCGTCAGCCGTCCCTCATTTATTCATATTTTGCTTCCAAAGAGCCAGAAGTCTCTCTGCGTTTTTAATGAAGTCTTGAAGAATAGTTCTCCAGGCTTCCTGAAGGACTTTTATGGCTCTCATTTTGAGTCCAGTCGCTGTACCTTTTTTGTTCAGAATAACTGTGAATCATTCAAGCATAAAAAAAAAAAAACTGACTTAATGCATGAACCAGTAAGAAACAGGGGAAAGATGATGAAAGATGATCAGGCCAGGTTTTCAACCATTTTTTCAATTGTATCATCAGGCACTTTCCAGCTTCAATATAATAAACATTATGTAATTTCATTTGAAGAAAGGCTGGCTTAAGACTTTTGAACACCGCTGTACAGTAGGTGTTTTTTGAGGCACACAAAGTTCAGATACTCCATGCGGATCAGAACTAGACCATGTGTAAGCTTTTACCAAAAAAAAAGAAAACATAAAAACAAACCAAAAAATTTTTTTAAATTAGTTTTAAAAAAGTCAGAAATTATGTAAATTAAATTATACTCATCAGTTCATCCCTGATGAGCAAGCTGGATGCAATGGTGGATGCTGTCTCAGGAGTCTTAGGGCATGAGGCGGAATACACTTTGGTGCCAGTCAATCACTTGGCGCACACACACATACCACTATGGGCAATTTCGGGAATGCCGATTAATCTACTCTGCATGTCTTTGAAATACCCGGAGGAAACCCACGGAGCATGTGGAGAACATACAAACTCCACGCATAGCAACCCGCGGAGAGAATTGAACCCTTGACCCTTGAGGTACGAGGTGCTAACCACCATGCTAACCACTGAATAACTATTTTATATATATATATTTTTTTTATTCTTTAACAAGTTCACATAGGGTTTAGCGGTCCCCAAAAGTTTGGTCATGCTTCAGCCGTAATACCGGTCAGATAATGCTTTTTATACCTCAAACTCCATTAATTTCAAAAATGGACTAAAATGTGAATTTTGCCATTACCACAGGCAGCACTAAAGTAATGAAGGTACAAGTAGCTATGGATGACCGAGTAATGAACTTAAAGAAGAACACAATTAGTATTATGGCAATCATGCCTGTGTTAAAAATTAGGAGCTAAATATGTACCGTATGTAGCTATTAAAACACCCGTCTCCGACCCCTTTCTGTCCTTCTCTTACTCTTTGTTTTCTCTTAAGTTTTCTTTCTTTGGCAAAAGTTTCCCATGTTTATGCATTCACTGGTGATTGTTGACAGGATTATGAGAGATGGGTTCAGTTTTTTCCATTGCCTCGTTTAATGTTTATGCTGCACTGAGATTGTTGGTGGGATTATGAGGGAGCTGTTCCTAAAGGCAATCTCTTTCCTTCATGAACCATTAATGCCATATGAAATCGGCATCAAGGCTCACGCTTTGATGTGTTGTTTTGGCTGCTGAGCTCCTCTTTCTTCTCGTTCTCCAGCACTCCCTCGTTTCATCCCTCTTCCTCTCTCGCTCTCTCCTTCCGATTCCTCACGGTTACTGTACAATCGAATAATTACACGGATTGTAAACAAATGATTTTTACCTGGCCATTAAATATGCTAATGGGGAACAGCGGGGATGAAAGGAATGATTTAACTAGCACAAAAATCTACAAAGGTTAAGTGCACAATTGTGCCAAGCAGAGCGAGTGCATCCCAGGGAGGATGGGAGGAAGGGAGTGACTGAGTAAGGACAGAGTGTGAGCAATTGAGTGTGCATAACTGTGCCAACCAGGGCGTGTGCAGTCCGGGGAGGGCGTGTGTGAATGTGTGAGGAAGAGAGACGCAAACCAGTTCATGCTGGCCAGTTCGAGTGCCTATGAGACTTGTGAAAAAACTAGAGCTTGGAAAAAGGCCATGTCTGAAACTCCATCTTCTTCTCGGTTATCTTTCCATCTCTCCCTTTGTCTACTTGTGACAGAGTTACTGCTGTCATCTCTCTGCTATTTAACATCTCTTGCAGTGCATAGATAGTCAGCTACAGCCATCCTTGAGAGAGCATAAAGTATTATATGTTTCGCAAGCATTTTCTCAGGTTGGATGCAGCAGGTAAACTGTCGAGATGCTTTATCTTTAGAGGAGTAACATCTATAGCCTGTAGTGCTAGCCTAGCCTAGGCACTGGTGGACCTTTTAGTCAATACCCAGTGACACCATCAGTTTTGGTTCTCCCAGGAAAGCTGGATAGCTTACTAAGACTGGATACCCTGGCCTATGACGGCCATTCCCTTCTATTATAGTGTATGCCAATGATTCTTCTTGTATCATGCAGAATTCAAAAACCGAGGCTGTAGAATCCTACGCATGGCCTTAAGATTGCTAAGACCTTGCTTCTCCCCAAGCAGTTTGGTTGTCCAAATCTGATAGATAGAGAGATTTGGCACCCTTTCCCATGTCCTTTGTGCCTGTATGGCTTACTTGTCTGAACTAAATGCCAACTAACGACCTCTTTGCAGTCCAGAAAAAGACTTAGTAGAGCCCCAAACCTAGCACATGGGGTCTGTGACCAGCATACATCTCATTCACTAGATCAGAGGCCAAGATAAGAATGTTTCTCCAGGGACTGCGATAGTGGTAACTTCCAATCAATGCTAAAGATATGCAGTCTGTGTCAACTACTGCATGATGTATGGCATCTCTCTGGGGGCCTTAACAAGCTTTTATGTTCCTTCTGAAAGGGCCATCTGTGATGGTTCTGTGCCAAGCAGAAATGCCAAACAGAAATGTGTATCCCTTTAAAGTGCCTTTTTACTAGCATATCTGGGAATTGCACCTCCATCAATCTATTATCTATACCCCTTATTCTGTGTAGGGCCACAGGGGCCTGGAGCCTATCCCAGAGATCTTAGGGCACAAAGCAGGGTATACTCTGGATGAGATGCCAAACCAACATAGGGCACAAGCGCACACACACACACACACACACACACACACACACACACACACACACACACACACACACACACACACACACACACATTCAACCCAATCATATACCACTGGCAATTTGAGAACGCCAATCAACCATGTCTTTGCAGGGTCGGAGGAAACCAGGAGAATGTACAGTAAAAACTCCATGCACACAAGACCAGAAGCAAGATTCAAACCCCACCCTTCGAGGTTCAAAGCGATGGGGAATGGGGAATTGTACTTTTTTGTGTAAAACTTGCCTTAGTAGCCAGATAGATTTGGGTTGAGCTTGTGGTTGAATTCATGATTCCTCAGAATCATCATTCCCTCAAACTGTGCGTCAGTTGACATTGCAGTGATGAACCTTTACCATGTTCTTTGTTGTACTCAGTACACGCCCACCATCTTGACTAAACATAACCATAGGGTATCTGACTCTCAGACCAATTTTTAGATGCCATCCCAGCAAACGGAGAAAAATCCACTTGAAAGATTTGGGAACCTTACAAGGGAAGCCTATTCCCTGGTCTGTTCTACTTTGCTGTCCCAATGGACAAAGACCCCAGGGCAGTCCCACAACCCATTGGAGATTTTCCACCCCCCACTTGGCTTGTGAACATCTGGAAAGTGTGGTTGTGGGGAAAGTCTGGACTGGGCTTTTAAGTCTGTCTCACAAACCCCTGCTAGTGAAAGAAGACTTAACAGACCGGGTGCGAAGTTTGGGGGTTTTTGTCGAACCGTTAGCTGTGGTTTCGATGAATATGATTTCTTATAGGATTGCAATATTTAAGCCTGCTTTGTTTAACAATAAATGTAGAGCTGTTACAAATACTTGGCTGTATTTTAACTGCTATCGACTGTATAATATTTCAGGGACAGTGAAAAGATGGTCAAAAACAAAGCCCAGATTGCAGGAATTCAAGGGCAAACCTTAGCACATAGGGTTGGGATATGGCCGTTATAAATTTGTATGATGTCATGGATTAGTGGCTCTTCATACAATATGCTCCCCAAATAAATTCAACAAATTAGAATCTATTGTTAATCTGATGCAGAAAAATTATCTAGGTAAAAGTTGAACACTCAGTTATGGACGTCTTAGAAGGTCTAGACATCCGGCCTTTAGTGTGACATGCCATACTAGGAGGAAAATCTCATTCTCATTCTTGCACTGTTTAAAGGAATGCCACACCAGGTGGCGCTGCTACCTGGACACCAGCATCTACTTTCTCCAGATTTCCAGTGAAGAGAGCAGCACGGTTGTCTTTCTAGTTGGTCTTTAGGTGTTCCTTATGATGCTATGGCATATGCTACGGTACAGTATGTTACCCAAGTTATTCTTACCACCTTAGTTTTCAGAGGAGGGGTAACCAACAATGCTAGTCATGTACAAGTAACCATGTTAACTGTAAACACCTGCGTACCTGCCAGGAATCCTTATCATTTAGCACCAGCGGTAAATCAAGGTTCTACGTCGTTCGAATTCACACAGTTACGGTTATGTAATGAGCAGCACGATATACAACCAAGTCTCAAAAAATGAAAAGAAGACAAAGACCGAGGTTGTTTTGCTTTAATTTGAAAAATATAAAACTTTAATAATAAAGGCTACATCTTTTAATAATTACAATAATTATAGCTCAAAGTAAAATCTTTAACTGAAAACTCTTTGTATAATGTATAATTTACAGATTTGATAAAATGAAGTAAACAAAACAAAAGTAAATGATATCATTAAAAGCTTACAAAGTGTTTCAAAACATAAAGCCCTTCAAAAAACCAAGGGAATATAATAACACCCTGAAACAGGGTAGCACATGGTATGGTCCATGTAGGCACAGGTGCTGCACTGATATCAAATAAACTTTAGTGACCCCCAACCCCGCCCCACCCCTCCCTCCCGCCTCCCTTTACGGTGGATCGTTCGAAACTTTAGGCCTACAGTGTGTGTGTGTGTGTGATGAACGTAAGCTGCGACTGAATCACGACTTATTTCAGAAGCTTTTCGTATGACGTGAACCGATTATTTTTCACATTGCTTGATCTGTAGCTGTAATGTATGGGTATAGTGAGCCGTATGATAACTGCAGCTATTTTCAGCACTTGCAAGTTCGCAAGCAGGGTATATGCAATTAAAGGAATTTATTTTCAGCTTGCTGTTAGGAATAACCGAGTTGGAGCTGCATGCCTGCGCCACACCACCATCACGTTTCAGATGTAACGTAAAAACATATTTTTTATGTGATTTCTAATAATAGAAATAACATAAATAAAGAGAAAAACCTAAATTAGGATTGCACATGCGAAACAGGCATACAGTTAAATAAAAAAAATTTAAAAAACCTTCACACTGTAACAAAACAAAGGCACCACAAGAAGAGCTTTCTGTAACCAACGGCCATATTTCATTTCATCATTTCAGTTCTAGAGATATAATGATATGGAATATCTTCCAAGATCTTCGATATCGAGGCATGAGCCTGGTAACCTTGCCTGATGAATATTCGAGCGTTCAGTAGAGGCAGGACGACGAGATATGGACGATTCAGCAGCTAAAAAGTAAGAGCTACAGTAACAGTGACTTGCTGATAGAACTTTAGTTGCAATAAGAACCTAGGAATGTCTAGTGTAGAAATTCTTAAAAAGTAGTTACTGCACGGGCAGCTTTTACGCTGCAGCAAATTATGATGAGAAACATGATTTACGAAGGATGGGATGAGTGTGTGTGTGTGTGTTGCATTACTAATACAAAAACAATCATTTTAAGCAGCGTGTCCTTTCTGTGGACGTGAGAGTCAGGAAAATTAGGATAGTATAGATAGTTCAATAAATACGTAAAAACAAACAAAAAAAAATCTTCCAAGGACACATGTATATATACACTTAGGCGTGTATGTATATATGCATGTATGGACGTTTCCGAGTTCAACAGATGAAGCGAATGATGCGCTTTAGGCTCCGCATCAGCGCAGTGAAGTAATCTGCACCTTCAATGGTTTAAATTTTTCGAGCAACAGCTCAAAATTGTTTTCTAAGGCGGAGTGGTAAAAAAATAAAATAAAAAAAAAATCATCTTCAGCGATGTATTATTGTTCCTTCAATCACATCCCGGTTCGTATACGGTTCTTTTGTGTCATTTTTTCCGAATATATTAAACTCTAGGTAGCTTTAAAAAGGCACACGTTTGTGCCGAAGGAGTCTGTTCGCCTTGTGTCTGACGGACGGCTAGCCTCGAAGTTCCTGGTGGCAGCGGGCTTGGGTAGCGGAAGTTCGTCCGGCATCCCAGCGCTTAAAAAGGCGTACAGCGATCGAGTAGCCGGATGCGCTCAGTCCATGCGCTCGACCTTTCCGAGGATCTTCCCTTCGTACATGGGCAGCACCGTGCCGTCTTCCCAGATCTCCTCGAACACAGCGCCGCACTCGAACTCATCGCTCGCCTTCTTAAAGTAGTACCTGCAACGGCAAAGAAATCAAAGACGCCTGGTGAATACAAATTCTCAATTCTAATTAGATCTTTTTTTTTTATTTTTTTTATTTTTGCAGAATATTCCTAATGGCAGTGTGATCAATTAAACAATAAACAATATCAAGGCCGACATAAGACTAGATATATGGAGAGGTTGTGTAAGCGTTCTCGAATTAAACACAACATTATAAGATTCATGATGTACCAAAATGTGTCCGGACTCATTTCTTAAAACCCTCTGTGCTTGGAGTGAGGCACACCAGTAAACCCTGGCCTTTTGACAGTAAACCCAGGGAGCTTCACCGTGACCTCGAGGGTGTTCTAAAGGTCAAGGGTCGCATAACCCTGGCACAAAGACAGCACTGAAAGTTCAGTTGAGGCCCTATTCTACGCTGAGCCCCTAATGATCTGAGGTCTCTTTAAAAGGAGCAAGGATCAGCAGGGAAGATTTAATGATTGGCTTTGTAATGGAAAAATGCCTGACTCGCACCATGTGTGGGGCAGCTTTGGAATTCCACAGCCTGCCTGGGTTTATGGGCGAAAGCTGACTAACTCACACAAACAGCATGTGTGTAAACTTGTTTTCTTTTTCTTTTTTTTCTTCTCTTCCCCTTTCTCCCTTCTCTTCCTCCTCATTTATTATCCTTCTCTAGACGAAGTCGGATGTAGCCTCTATTTCGGTTTATTCTCCATTCTGTATAAACCGAACGCACGTCTCAATTAGGAACAGAGGCATCGCGGAGATGCGCCGAAGGCCGTGTAACCTTGGCACACATAAGCATCTTCGACTATACATCTCTATTACAGTGTTCTCCATCCTATCCTTCATATTCTCGCATCTCAGAGGGAATGAAACAGCCTCGCGAGCTGAGCAGAGCAAAGTGAAGATGAAGTGAGAACGTAGGAGCTGAGAAGAAGAGGAAGCGAGAGAGAGAAAGGAACGCGTTCAGCGTGTTTTGTCGCATCTGGTTTCAAGATCGTCTGGTTTCCCAGAGCTACGGGAATAAATGAGAGACATGAAGTAAAGGTTTCTGATTTTATAGCTTTGGGGAGGGACTAATAAATCCACAGATTGCAAAATAGATCTAATTAATTTTATAAAGTATGAATGAACGAGGTGAAAATTACATGCAATATTGAGTATTAGTATAAAACTATTATTACTGCAATATCATTTTACGTGTTGTGTCACTTTAATGTTTTTAAATATGAGAAATTGATGTCGGTTAATGCTCAATACTCGTATTTTAAACAAATACTGCAAAACAAAAATACGGAAATAGATAAACTTCTCCTAAACTGCGTTCGAACGTCAGGACACACATGCGTGTTAGCGAAGCGTTTTAATTTCTTCCGTCTAGACATGTCCTAAGCCTCTGTTTGCGATCGCTCAGGTTTAGCGTTCCAAGTTCAAAAGCACTCCGGGTCCTGTAAAGAGCTGGCCGTTCTGAAGATGCGCGTTCGTGAACGGCTTGCGGCTGATGTAATCCTGGGAGGAATCTGAGAGCTTGTCAGACGCAGCAGCTCAGTGGGCAGAAAATAATAGGGTTTGGGCCAGGAAGCCGTGCTTATTAAGAACGCCTTAGCGTGGGAATCAGTGGGGCTGACGTACCCAGATCCATGTGCATGACACAATCTGGCCCTCCACCCCACCCTACTTCTCCACGTGCTTTTTTTAAATTATTATTGCGATGTGCATCCCATCTCATCTCATCCTAGACATCTCTTCTTAATTACAGAGACGTGGTCTCTTTTACGCGCTGCGGACTCCAGGCAAACGGCCGTGTGTTGAAATATCGAGGATTCCGAGTTTGCCGTACCTGTAGTTGCCTTTCTTGCGGAGCTGCTCTTTGAAATGGCCGAGAGTGAGGCTGTGGGTCTTCATGAGTCTGCGGTAAGGGATCTCCTCGCCGCAGAAGAAGTAGGTGACCACCAGCTCTGAGCCAGAGTGGGCGCTGGAGTGTCCGGCACTCAGCCGCCGCTGCTCCTTCCACCTTCGGAGAAGAAATACAGATGGGTTAAGGCTGAGTTATCCTTAGTTAAGCCTAAGAAGCAACGTTCATTATTATTGTCTTTTTTTTAATAGCAGATACAATACAACATTGGTTACAGCTGGATTAAATATATCCCACTTTTTTTTTTTTAAATATGTACTTTCATGCCGCGTTGGTTTTTCTCTTGTGAAAGTGTGTCCTTGATGAGAAAGGCCAAGCCAGCAGAGGCTGAGAAGAGCCTTTTCTCGAGCGTAACATGTGATTAGGTTGCGTCTGAAGGCAGGCCGAGCTGTTGTGCAGCGTGAGACGGCTCTGCGAGGGCCCTCCCGAGTTTGATGGATGATGGGCCTTTGTGTCAGTGTCTGGGCTTTTCACTAATCTGACCTCTCGCTAAGAGACCCCGACAGGCTTTCGATTCTGCCTTTCTCCTCTCCTCCCCCCCCCCACAACAAATCCTAACGTGACGGTCCAGCTCAACCTGTGCACAGTGGTGCGGTGGCAGGCTCAGAGGGCCGGCCTGGACCAACATGTGTTGCAGGGGTGGCCAAAGGGCAAGCCCCCAAAAGAGCTGCGAAGCTTTTCATTCACTTCCAGGGCTTTGTTAACGCCGCTTCAGATGGCGATGGTTCGCCCTGAGACAGCTGGCTGGCTAAAGGTCAGCCAATTAAAGCTCAGAAGAGAGAGAGAGAGAGAGAGAGAGAGAGTGTGTATGTGTGTGTACGTGTGTGTATATGCTGGCTGTCAGGTGGCTGTGGCTGGACATCAAACATCGCCACAGAACTACGAGACAAGTGACAAAAGTATTTCAGGGATTGTTAAATCTAAAAAAAAACTTTACGTGGGTTTAAAAACACCCAGATTCCACCCAATTCCTCTTTCTTTTTTTTTCTTCTGAAAAATAAAGCAAAGTGAAAAAATAATACGTACTCATCCATCTGCAGAGCAGGGCTGATGAGAGGCGAGCTGCTGTTGGAGAAAAGAGACGGATGCACTCTCTCTCTCTGCAGGCTGGAGGCTCTGTGGGTTTGAGAGATGGAGTTATGCGTTAGGCGAGCATAAGGAATTGAGCTTCAAATAACACTGAACCAGGGTTTTTCAGTCAAGCTATTCTGACATGTTTCACTTCTGGGCCCCAGATGCCTTTGCAAGAAAGTGTTGCTGTCCGTTGGTTCGGCTGCACTTCACATAGATGCTGTCAAAATTGTTTTGGTCTAACCTGACGGGAATTCTGCTGGGGATGCACCAACCCAATGAGGACTATTTTGTGATTTTTCGAATTCGAAAACAGGTTAAAAGTAGGATGGTTAGTTAATAGTCAACTAAAAAGAACGCACCAGATGAAGGTCAGATATCGGCATACGCTCTAAGGCACAGAGATCAGTGCATTTCTAAAACCTTTATCATTGCAACTCTGTGTGTGTGAAATAAATCTTCACGACGCATAATAACACTGAATGGTTATCTTTAGGGCTGAATCTATACCTTTGTTTAGTAGGTTTGGAGGCTTCTTCCAGTCTTCGGCAGGCTTCTTCGAGCTGGGTCAGAGTGTTCGGTGGAGACAGGGGTGGCATCGTGGGATCCTGGATGAATGGATGACCCGGATGGTGTGCTCGAGCATGACCGCCTACTCCTCCACCACCCCATAAAGGCGTCTTCGAGGATACGTCGCTCGGGTGCGTCTTCTTCAGGCCTTGAGAACTGTAATAAGCGATTTATTAGAATTAATTTTCCATGTTGTATTTTAGAACAGATTTATAGCTATAACGTATGTAAAGGTATCATATAGCTATAATTGTAATTGAGGTAAATTATACAGGCATAATGTATGTCGAGATAAAGTCTGCTCATCTGACTCACCTGTGAGATTTGTGCCTGTTCTGCCTCTCGCTTTCCAGGATCCATTGCCACACGTTGTGTGATCGAACCATCCCGTCTCTGGGAAGCAGAGGTGAGCTGCTTTCCTCTTCGCTCGACTTGCAACCACTCATTCCATCACTGATATTACTGGGACGCTTAGACAATGTGCTCGTACGCCTAGAGAGAGAGAAAAAAAAGCCAAAGGAAATCAGGCCCAGGAGATCCCCACTACGATGAGCTCTAGTAGTTATGTCTTCATGGAGAAGATTTCAGAATTTGACATGTTACACCTTCAGAACTCACCCTTGTTGAAGATCGGCTGAGTTTTGGCACCTTTGGTAGCAGTAATCCGACCCGGACGATCCTAGACACTGCGCTACTCGGTGCGCCGCCTCGGCCTCCATCTCCTCCCTGCTCTTGGGTGAAGCAGAGTGGTGGTGGTGGATGTAGTGGTGATGGATGTGCTTGGTGGACGGCTGGGGAGCCATCACGGGCATCTTAGATGGTGCAGAACAGTGCATACTAGGTAAGAGATTGGGCACGGAGCCTTGCTGATGGTGATGGTCCGGGGAACGTGAGCGAGGAGAGTAGCCTTGAATGCCAGGGGACTGGCACCCTGGGGTCTTTAGGACCCTGGAGAGGTGCTCGTCCAGGATGGCTTGAGGGTCTTCATCGCACAATCCGGAGGAGAGGAGGTTGAGAGAGGTGGGTGGCTGCTGGGGGACGACTACGGGTAACTCGCTGTCGTCTCGCTCTTCTTCCTACACACACATGCACAGAGCACGAGGAGGTGAGTTGGCTGACTTTCTTGCTGGTATTAGAAATTTCGATGATAAACTATCCTTCCAGTCTGTGGTCAGGCAAGTCTTGCTATTTCAAAGCACTGAAACACTGACAGTCTCTGTTCTCTTATTTATTGCATTGCTAGTTTGCCATATTTTCTACTCCTGAGGCTGGTCTAAGTGGTTCTCAGTACATACAAATACAATCAAATTTTTGTCTGTTTAATTCCAAAGTAAAAAAAAAAAAGAAAATAATATATTATTCCCTTAATAAATGATCAGACTTGCAGTGCCAGTCAAAGACAATCCTGCAACTCAGATTTTATAAACATATCACGTACACCCAGTGTTTAAAAAAAAAAAATTATCAGTACCACAGGCACGGCTAAAAAGGCCAATAAGGTGCCGAAAGGTCACGCAGTTCAAAGATCAGAGGGCACATGGTTTAAAGAGGTTGAAAGGGGTTAGGCACTCGGGAGAAGAGCTGCCCTGAGGTCCTGCCTCAAAAGAGGCTTTTCAGCAAGCAATAATTGAGTGCGATGAGGTGCGGGAGGTGCGTGTTCTTGACGAAGGAGCGAGTGCGGAATGATTGATCTGGCAAACATCATGGCTTGTTGCGGTTTTACAACTTGACTGTAACTTGACAACTTGACTTAAATACATAAATGTAAGGTACACTCGGACGTGCTTGTTGCATACCTCCTGTATTTGCTGCAACCTTTCCTCCAGAGAGCTGAACGTGTCCTGCTCGCGCTTCAGTTTCTCCAGACGGGCGATCAGTTCTGCTGCGAACGCCGACGGCTTCACGGGAGCCATCTCTCTCGGCAATCGCTGCGTCCTCTGCAGGGGAGAAGGGAAACGCTGATTTTAAGTGGGCTGCTTTATCTCGCTATGTCAAAAGCAATGCAGTAACAATAAGCAAACTGATGTACAACATTTAGGAGGCGTTTTCTCTCTCTGGGTAGTTACCAAGGTTTCCCTTCGACAAGGGAGGAATTACACTGGTCTTAAAGAAATTGAACGTCTGAGGCGGGTTATGTCGCTGTACAGTACAGTTTCTTTATAGTTCCATCTCAAGCTATTGACCTGACCCTGAGTCCTCAAACACCCTTCATCTCTGACTTCTCCTCTTTTTCCTTTAATGACAACTGCTAAAAGTACTGCCAGCCTTGGGCAAAAAAAGCCGGACCAACACACACACACACACACACACACGCACACGCACACACTTGTGCGCACACACCCACCACCCATGCCATCAGCATGGAGGCTCTGAAGTCAGCCAGCTTCAAAGAACCCTTGTCAAACATCAAACACACGCAAGGAGTGGGGGTGAAGGGGCTGTGGGGGGGCGACACAGGCTTTTAAATCCCAGAATAAAAGCCAGATAGACAGAAAAAAAAGAGCAGGGGGACAAAATTAAAAGAAGAGGAGGAAAAAAAAGGGAGGAAGAGGACTGAGAGAGAGATGGAGTCAGGGATGAGGATGGAGAGTGGGGGCTGTAGGAGATCAGAGAGAGAGGAGAAGTAATCTATTTCCTGACTGTGAATAAGCCACGTCAGGACAGGTTTTATATAGTTTTTCCCTACTTCCTGTTTTTTTTTTCATCTTTTTTTTTATGTTCGAAGAAGAAAGAGCGCAGAAGTTTCCGGCTAAACTTTCGTCTCCTGTCTGCAGTGCATCACAGTATTATTATTATTATTATTATTAGTATTTTATTTTATTTTTTTGCCAATGTAACCTCCCACCTTAGCAAACACTCAACCCCAAACTCAAGTCTCTAAAACACCCCCAACACCTCCTGCTCCCAAACACACCCTGCTGAGCCCTACACCATGGGGAGATCAGAGAGAAGAGAGCGGTGGTGGAGGGGTAGAAAGAGGGGGAGGGTTTACTGTGACAAAAACACACACAGTAGAAGGGGGAAGAGGGGTAGGGGGGGGCTAGTTCTCGGCTGGAGGTTGTCACCAAAGAAGCCACACAAGCCGCCTGCCTGCATTCAGGACCTGATCAAAGGGTGCTGAGGATCGACTCCTGCTCTGACTTCCAGATCCTGACCACTTGACCCCTGCGCCCCGCCCTTCCTCCTGTCTCCGTCCTTCGCCTGCGTCGGATCTTCTTAGGACCGGAATCCGAATCGAAAATCTGAACGGAACCTTTATCTTTATCTTCAAACAGCAGCAGGGATGCGAGAGCGTTATTTCTATGGAGATACATGATGAGGGGTGTGTGTGTGTGTTGGGGGGGGTTGAAAGGGGGGGGGGATGCATATGCTAATGCAGGCTTTCATTTGTAGCCTTTTATATGAAAATGAGCGGAAGAATATAATATTCTGTCAAAACATGAGCTTGAAGAAATAAAAACAGTGCTCCCACTTGGGGGGAGAGGACCCAGCTGCCAGCGGCGGGAGTCGCTGATCTCGGAGGGAAGAGGAAAAGAGAGCGAAAGGATCTTACGGGAAAGTGGGGGAGCGAAACTTGTCCGTTGATCTTGACGCTCCGGTGCATCTCTCGCTGTAGCTGTTTCTTCGTGCCCAGTTTGTATGGTGGGATCCCATCCCTGTTTATATGAAAGAAAGAAAGAAAGAAAGAAAGAATAATAAAACCACAAGACAACAATCTTCAGACTAAACACTGCATTAGGTTTCAGTCCTCTAAAGCACAGAAGAAATCCTTTCTCGTTTGCTTTGGAAGCGACCTCCTGACCCATTAATGGAGAATTTCTTGCTTTGAAGGCCCTTGTCTTCACTGCCTCAAGTTTCTACAACATTAAGGGCATTAGCAACATGACACACCTCTCCTCTAATGATTTTAGATGAGACCCTGGGGACCACCGTTTACTGCCCGATGTCAGCCTCATCTCTCTTTCGCTCTCCCCTACCGAGGGCTTGAGAGAGCCATCAAAGGCAGGAGCAAACACAGAGCCGCACGACAGGGGGGTCACTTTCTGATTGCTAATCCTTAAAACACGCAGGGAGACTAAATAACGATGATGACGAGCTCATTCGGAAGTGAAGATCTACTATTTTTCAGCGGAAGCCTGACGTTCCCCTTTACCTTGCGCTAATCGACTAGTTTCCGTAACGATTTTGTTCGTGTCCGGGTGCTTTTTTTGTCAACTGCTGTTCCAGTATTTACATCTGAAGTCTACAGAGTGTGACCTATCCCGAACATTACTCTCTCTCTCTCTCTCTCTCTTTGAAATCTCACACTCATGCGCATATGCGCTCCCTGCCATCTTCATTTGGCAACAGCATCTCGCGGCTCCTCTGATCTCAGCAACATCAAAAGCTCGGTTTGTAAGATAAGGTAATGTTTGAAGTTGGCACCGCCGCATTCCCTAGAGTCCAAGTAAATCCATAAATAAGATATAAGCAAGAGGGGAAAAAAAGAATGGGCCTGAAATCACCTCTAACCCTGGCTTCATGCCTCAACTCAAACTGTGATTCAAATTTGTGTCGTGCCTTTTAAACTGTCATAGATATCGGACAGTTCATGCAAGAGCAAAAAAGAAAAAAAGAAATCATAAAGACATTGCTAAACTCCAGCCATCTGTGAAGAACTTGGCAGGACCCTGTAACGTTGACGGTTTTTATCGCTTGCTTGTAACACTTCAGTGAATGAAAATAATTTTTATTCCGCTGCACTACAAACGTACACTGATTGAGGTGATTGGAAAGTTCTGAGAGAAAATGCTTTGTGGACTGTCTTCGGAAAAAAACAAACAAAAATGAACTGTGAACATGTTTAGGTACGATAAACTGAAGCAAATCGGCTAGCCGGGGTCATGCTACCTGCTAGCCACATTAGCGGTTCTGGGAGAATTCCTTCAGTGGTGTGCATTTCTCAACGATGAATACTGGTGGCCTCCAATTAGCATTATGCAAATGACATCATGCTAATTAGCGGCTCATAGCGCTCAGCTGGAGTCGGTCGTGTTAGCAGTTTGGCTGTACGCTTTTTAAAGCGTGCAAAACGAACACAAACAGACGGATTAGCGATACGGATAGCCTATTGCTCGGTATAATTCGAAGTTCTTTAAAAAAAAAAACAACGCCGATGTTGGAGTGAATGAAAGTAGCCGTCTCGCTTTCTCTCTCTTCAGGGGGAAGCCGTACATGCCCCCACCAACAATTCAGTCGTGCAACTAATTTTCAAAGCGGTCCGAGTTGCTCTCACAAATCCCCGCACCCCGTCCCCTCCTCCCCGTTCTCCCTCCTGAAGCTCTGGGAGCCAAACAATGGGCCAAGAGCGCCATTCAACTCGGCCTTTCATCCTCTCTGAAACCACGTAAGGCTCCTTTGAAAAAAAAAAAAAAAAGGAGTGAGGCTGGATTGTGTGTATGTGAGAGAGAGTGTGTGTGTGTGTGTGTGTGTGTGTGTGTGTATGGGTAGTGATGAAGGGGTTAGGGGTCACGATGAGAGAGTGTGATTTTAATCCCAGCATTGGGAACCCCAGGTGAGTCGTCTGCGGGTCCAGGAATGAGGTCTGTGCGCTCGTCTACGCCTGCCGACCAAACGCGCTCTGACACTTGATCTCATCGCGCTAAGGCTGCTGGGAAACCGCAGCGGTGCAGCGCGGGTAAAGCCTCGCTTTCAAGCTATGCCAAGCCCCCTCCTTCTTCTCCTACTCTCGTCGAGACATACTTAAGGGCTAACGGCTAATTTTGCTGTGCAGATCGGAGAAAAGGAAACGATGAGATAATGATTAGAAAAACAAACCTGTTCGGAGGGGATCAAAAGAAAAACGCTACAAAATGAAACAATGAAAAACAAAAAAAGAAAGGTGATGGCATATGCTAAATCTCAATTATTGTGTGGCCATCCAACTCCGTTCTACATGAAACGACAGCAGGAAGCCCAGCAGCACTAAATGTTCCCTTGTGTTATGAGGGCTTCCAAAGATTTCCAATTTCAAAAGGATTTACAACCTCTTGGTTTTTTTTCTTCTTCTGTGGTCATCATAAGAACCTGACCGATGGCATGTGCCGAGTCATCGTTCCTCTTAACGCATTCGTACCTGTAATGTTCCAAATTGTTCTAAGAAGTTTTGTACCAAAGTCACCGATACCAGAACGGAGGTCTTGTGGGATGTGTTTTTTTTTCTCAGGATTTGCAGCTGCTTTGCCACCAGACCTGGAAATTCTCAACTCAAAACTTCCACACGTCTCTACTTCCCGTACCTACGCAAGAGCTCTGTTGAGCATCAATAACTCAAGACTACAAAAACAAATCCACCGAAAGTCCTTCCAATTCTAGTTCCTTGCCAGTCGTTTCCTAATCATAGAACAGCTGTTTCACCGTCATTTTAGGTGTGACTGCTTTTCCGCTTCGCTCAAACGCTCGTCTGTTGAAATCTTTACGAATTTCGGGCGAATCGATGAAAACCTAAGTGGGTGGATTAAAGCAAGGGCGTTGTACTTACACACTGCTGTCGGTCATAGACATGGAGTCGTCAGTGGTGGCGTCGCTGGACACCTCGCTGTCGTTGGCGCTGCTGGCCGGAGCCATGACGTGACCCGAGTTCACGAAATACGGACTGGCCGGGTCTCCTCGTTTCTGAGCCCTGAAAACACAACAGGAATCCAGTGTTCACTTTAGTAAAACTTTGAAACGATTATTGTTCAGTGTTTCCATATAGACGATATCCTGTAGGGAGTACACACACCCTATGTAACAATCACCTATTCAACGTTTGAGTTCAATAAGATCCAAGAGAAGCGGCTAGACGATATTGAATTCTGAAATCTGATTGGTCGAAGGCTCTTGATATAATCTCTTGTATCTCTTTAAGCAAAACCCACAGTTTTATATGAAACCTGTACTTGTAATCTGTTGTCGTTCTGTAGTCACAGCGTGTTAGTAGCATGGACTTGTATTGTATTGTATTGTCTGGACACTCGTCGCCGTTTTAACGAGGACAAACGTATGACACATCTGTCTCCTTACAGAAGGAGTCTCCAGTGTCAGCGCTTTGTCATTGCATGACAAGTTGGTTCTTTTTCTTATTAACTTAAAATTGTTGCTGGAGAAAGGAGCAGCTGTTCATGGTGATATTAAACAGCTTTGTTGTTAAACTTAATATGTACGTTTTTCTTTCATTCATTTCAAATGGTAATCACTGGCGAATTGCTGTGGAGTACGAGGAATAGCGGGGACCTAACAAAAACCAAATTAACTTCCTAAAGTGTCATGATTCAATCTTAAAATTTCAAACAATCGTCGCAACCGAAATCTGATCGCCATATTGCTGCAACTGCTGACTTATGATGAACCTGTGAATATATATTTCATATACATGTATATATGAAATAATGTGTCTTTCAGTATGTCAACAACCAACAACCACTTCCCCTACTTCTGCTGTCTACACTCCCACCTCACTGTTTGGATTGGATCAAAAAAGTTTCCCCGCACTCCAACGCTTTGCTTTCTCTTTCCACTCCTCCCTCATTCTCTCGTTCTCTCTCTCTCTCAACTTTTTTTTTTGTCTTTCTCTTCTCTCCTGCTGTGCTGCATTCCTGCTTGCCTGGCAGAAAGAAGGGAGGGGAACAAGAGAGAGAGAGGGAGAGCTGAACTTTATGAGAAATGCCTACTACACACTAACACGGGGTCATGTGTGAGAAAAAAAAAAGGAGATAGAGAAGAAAGTAGAGAAAGAGAGAGGCGCAGCATGACTAAAGCCATAAGCCCAAGCTTGACCTCCTACTCTACTGTGCACACACTCAGCTGGGCCTTCTCTCCCTCTCTCTCTCTCTCTCTCTCTCGCGCTCTCTCTCTCTCTCTCTCTGGCTTAGTCTCTATCAGAGAGATTTTTCAGAAAGAGATAAAAGGCAAAAGTAGGACCGGCCAAAAAGCAGCAAGATACAGGATTCTAAGGGAGACGGAGCCTCTTTAGAAGAGGGGGTGGGGTGGGGGGTGGGGGTGTCTGAAATTAGTTCCACATGTGTCAGATAAAAACTCCATCACACACAGAGTTGGCGCAGGCCATGGGGAAAGAGGAGGGCTGTAGCCACCCCCCCCACCACCATCACCACACCACACAAACCCCCCATTCCCTTTCTCCCTCCCTCTTTCTCTCCCTCTCTCAGTGAAAACACCAGCAGGAAAAGCAGAGATGCCCTTATGTCAGCGACACCCCCATCCTCCTCATAACAGCAGAGGCAGGACACTTTGTCTCCACTGAGACACACACACACGTACACACTTTGTGTATGTGCTGGCAGCCACATGCACACGAACACGAACACACACACACACACACACACACACACACACACATATGCATGCATACACAGAGTTTGGAACCATTTGGTCATGCTTCTTGCTTAAGCTCTTTTCATCTGCCCACTTTTTAAAATCCAGAAAAAGAGCGGCCGCGTTCTGTTTACTCCAGTGATCTGTCTTTAAGACACAACAAAGGACCGGGGGAAAAAAAAAACTTCAAGTGCATTGCGATGTAATTGTTTCCAGATGTCTTTCGCTTTATTGTGTGGATGTACTAAGACCAGCTTGGTCAGTGCTATTAAAACCAGGCTTTGATTGAGAATCAGGCAGAAAACCCAGAGTTCTTTATTTTATTATTATTATTATTACTATTATTATTTTATTATTATTTGCTTTTACACAGAGCTCTGTGTCAGTGCGGCGCAGCTGCGTTTGGAAACGTCTGCGGAACAGAACACAAAGGCTTCCTTGAAAACTTCTTATCTTTCATCTTGGACCAAAACTAAAATATCTTCCTTCTGCAGCTCAAGTGTGTATGTGTGTGTATGTGTGTGTAAGTGAGAGGAGATGTGAAATAGAAAGAGAGAGAAAACCAGACACAGACACACACACTCTTTCAGACATGCAACACACACCAATTTAAAACACTCCAACGGCATAACTAATGAGTGCGGAGTGACAGTCTGTCCCCAAACATTAGTGTACATACATAGACACCACAGTAAAGGAGTGCTGAGTATCGGGTTTGGGCTCAGAACCGCAAAGTTTGACTTCAAAAAAGAGCAAAGCAGACCACCAGATGGTTGGGTTCGAGAGCGCTATAATTTCACATCCATGAAAGTCTTTTTTATTTTATTTTTTTTAAGTCATCCAGGGCAGATCATTGAATCGTCTTATGGTGCTAAGTCAAAGCAGATGGACTTGTGTTTTAATTGTAATGATGTTTCGCCAACGCCGTGTCCACGATGGATTTCGGATACAAGTCTCGCCACCTTGACTCGTGCCGACTCGCTTTACACTCTAACAACCTGCTCAAACAAATGAAAGCGGCAGGGCTGGACTTGCTGCCTTTCATTTCATACCAACAAAGTCATTAGACAGGATTCGACCCCCTTCCTCTACTTTCATACCATTCGTATCATTTCACCGCATAGCTGCGCTTTAAAATGACAAAACAGACCACCAGATGGCTGCAGCTATTACAGTGCAGGTATTACAGTGTCTCGTAGGAACTGCCGGAGTTATCTAAGCTAATCCAAGTCATAATGAAGATGTTTCCTCGCTTGCTGTCGTCTTTCGAATCAAAACGATAACTTGTTTTCTGCAACTCGGGTGTTGTTCGTGCTTATGACATGACAATAAAGGTGTTCTTATTATTCTATTCGTCATATCGTCATATCATAAGTGATGAGTCAAACTGATAGACCCGCAGATCTTTAGTACTGAAGTCCCTCAGAAACTATCACACAGAATCGTTCATGATCGTTCATTCTATAACCCAACGCACAGAGTTGATCATAATCGCATATGATATTTAAAAGTATTCGTTTAACATTAAACAACTGTGTTAACAATACCTACTGAACTGTCTAGTAGCTCATACACGCAGAGGGAGATGGATTTGTTGATGGATCAAGACCTGATAACTTTTAGGATCTGATAATCTAATCTGTGACTAAATAAATCTCGACTTTCACTGCACTTTGTGTTGTATATAAGCAGTACGGTGTGTCATTTTCTGTTAGGACCGGGCATTATGGCGGTATATCAGGCGCGCGCTGATTGGTTGATTGTGTTCGTACCTGCAGTCGGCGGTGCGCAGGGTCACGGTGGCGCGCAGTGTCTCGGCAGACAGCCCGACCACAGCCGCCAGCGCTTTGGCCTTCAGCTCGCCGCAGCTCCACTCCTTGTCCTCGATGAGCGGCGGCAGGTAGCCGCACATGAGCTCGAGGCTCGCCAGGCCGCCATGCGCGTGGGCGTGGTTCTCGCCGCCGGAGCGCACGTAGTCCAGGTAGATGTCCGAGGTGAGGAAGGCGCGGTAGGCGCTCTCCTCCAGGCCGCCCTCGATCTCGGTCTGAGCCTGGTCGAACATGCGCAGCTCGATCCGCTGCTTCTTGACGCTCTCGCGGATGCAGGCGCGCGTCGCCGCTCGCAGGTGCTCGGCCACCACGCCGCGACCCTCCACGTAGCGCTTGTAGATGGCTCGCGCCACCCGGCGCGTCTTCGCGTCCTGCAGGTCCATCTGCCGAAAGCCGTTGCAGGCGAACCAGAAGTCGAGCGCGTCCTCGCAGCGCTCGCGCTCGAGGAAAGTCCGGAACAGGTGCGCGCCGTCCTGGTCGGCCAGCAGCGAGCGCAGCGACTTGGTCCAGCGCGCGAGCGGCGAGTCCGGGGACGCGCTTCCCTCAGGCTCGTCCTCGTCCCGCCGCGGCGCGCGCGCCGTCTTCACCGCGCTCTTGAGCTTCATGTACGCCGACGGATCGCGCCGCGACAGCGACGACGCCTCCTCCTCACCCTCTTCCCCCGGGACCGGCGGACGAGGCGCGTCTTCCCGGAAGCTGGTGGCCACGGGTTCGATGAGCGCGCGACTCATGGCTCCGTTTCCTCTCCGCGCGCCTGTAAGTTAAGTAAGTGCACCTCGGATCGCTTCTCAGGGCCGAAAGGAGCCGGGGAGCGTCGAGCCACTCTGTAACACACACACACACACACACACACACACACCGAGTGCGCTCGAGTTATTTTATTGTTAAAAAGGCATGAACAGTGTTTAGCGTTTATTAAATAGCATAAGCTTCAGTAGCGGAGCTTGGAAATGTCCGTGCACACAGAAATGGTCCATTCATTACACAACAAGCAGTCTAAACTTTTCTAATCTTCTGCAAGTTTTTCAAACCACAAGTATGAAAGATGTGCAGACTGAACATTTCCATAGATCTGGATTCAACAGAATGAACCAAACTATTCATTAATCCAAACGGCCAAAATGCATATCCATGCCATGTCGTTCTGTAAACGATATAACTACAATTGAGCTGTTTTATGTACACTTGCATTCCTCATGTATACCCTAATACTTTGCCGCTTCTCAAGCATCGTGTCCTGGGACAGATATTTGGCTGTAGATGCTGTAGATATCGCACTCCTTTGCCAATGTTAACCTAAATGTGAGGTCAGTGCTGGGCAGGATCACCCAAATATTTGATCGTTTTATTGTCTCAATTGTAAAGTGTTCCTGTTTCAACTTTTCAAAGGTGTTGATTTTGCATCTGATCTTCATCTAGAGAGAGAGAGAGAGACGCGAGCGCGTTGAGATGCATCAGATCTCGAGCAAAATTTCAAGTGCATCTCTAAACTTTTGAGCTGTTAGAAATGTCAGAAGTGATACGATTTATCACTTATGAAGAAGTCATCAACTCCAATCAAGATTTCTTGCTTATACACCAACAAAAGCTTAATGCACGCGCTATATGCAAGAATGAACAGAATGCATGAGATCATCTGATCCCCGGGCGTGTTTTACAGCCTGTACATTACATTTGCAATCGTTACTATCAAGGATACAAACCATCAAAGGCAAGACATTCGAGGCGGTTGTCATAGCAACCAAAAGAACCCCCTCCAAAAAAAACATGCATTTTACGTTCGTACCATTATTTGCATCACGCGCGTGAAAACAAGTGAAGAGTTGCTTGTAGTCCTGGGATTCAGTCTTAAATTTTATGCGATCCGGTAATCCAGACGTTAAAAAAAATCTAATTCGGGATAATCCAGGCAAATGCTCCTCTCGTGCGTGGAAGAAACAATAAATCCGTGAAAAAGAATGGACAGATGCGAAGGAAGTGCGCTCTCATTGAGACAGAGAGAGAGAGGGAGAGAAAGAAAGACGCTGCGGCTTCGCTCGTGTTCCATTCAGCAACTGGGCTGAAGCAAAGCACGCCGTGGATCCTCCTCTCTCTCTGAGCAGAGGAGGTATCAGAATATCAAAGGGTAGTACTACACACACACACACACACACACCCCTCCTCCTACTCTCCAACGTCAAAGCGAAAAAAGGGTTGCCAGGTAATGGATAATTCCTTCTACAGCATTTTTCCAAGTCCACACCACCTTTTCTGTTGTCTTCATCTTCTTTTTTAAATGTTTAAAAAACAAAAACAAAATAAAAACAAATTATAATCCCCCATTATAAAAATACATATTTAAAACGTGCATAAATTACAAAAGCTACCCAATGAAAGTTTGTTCATTTCTACCATGCAGTTCAGTGTGGTGTGTTTGTATATGTGTGTGTGTCATTTAAGGTCTAGTGTACAGAACAATCAAAAAGATGTGTGTAGTTGATAACAGTACTGAGTATGCAGAGGTCGGTCATATAAAGTACTAGGCCTTTTACAAAAAGGAAAAAAAAAAGAATAAAAACATGATTTAATTACAGAAAATCTAAAGCATTAAAGAAAAAAAGTATCTTCTCTGCATTTCATTTTTAGTATACAGTAAAAGACAAAAGTGTTTGTACTTGTTTTAAAAACGAAAATATTTCTGTTTTGTGGACTAGAACTAGGTTGCGATCACATTGATCATCGATTGTCACTCATGTGGACCTTTTTGTGTTCTTGACCCTTTAATCCATTCTTCACATGAATCCCATTACTTTGTCAAGCTGCTGTCATTCTGGACAAAATGTCTTGCGGTGATAGGCTCACTGTCTCCATACACACTTACACAGGTTCTTATGTATTGTATACACACTTACACAGGCTCTTATGTATTATATACACACTCACATAGGCTCTTATGTATTGTATACACACTCACATAGGCTCTTATGTGGCTGAAATGGTTGAAATAGTCTGCGCTTATTTGTTCTTTAGATATTCTCCAGTTGTACTGTGTTTTATGTTGCATAAGACTTTCTAAGTTGCTTAAGATATGAGCAAATTCAAGGTTCCAATTGTAATCTGCCTGTTAAATTATATATCAGGATCAAAGGTACTATGTGGTGAATATTATTGTATTATTAAAGATATGTGTTTGGGAAATGTGGTTGTATGTGAATGTAGATTTAAATGCACCTTACTATACATTAATGACCTCTGTTTTAGCTTTTAGGCCACATTCTTCTGCATATTTCTAAAATCCTATGGAAAACAAATACTATATGTACAGCAGCCCATTGAGCCCCCTTTACTAACCATGATCTCTATGTGTTTTCCCCTCCAGTGATTAATCTCCATTTGGAGTACAGTTTGGGGTAGATTTATTGATGATTGGTGTAGAAAATCTGGGACCTGGTCAACTATAGTAAAAAATCTCTTAAAAAGACTGTAAGACTATTGATATAGGGTTTCTATTTATTTGAATCCCATATTCATACTACTGTGTGAAAGGGTTTACCAACAGGTGGCGCTATAATTAGATGTACTATGATAGTAAAAGATAGTTGGCATGAATACTGTTATTAAGACTGCATAATATAATATAATATAATATAATATAATATAATATAATATAATATAATATAATATTAAAATTAGTGCTTAATATTATATATTCATTTGTTCATTAATTTGTATCATATTTCATTATATTCATATATTCATTGTTTCATATTGTTTTTTCAATAACACATACTAATTGAACTTACTAATTAATTTTTTATATAATTTATTATAATTTTACTAATTTAACATACCAATTTAACATTTTTCATCTAATATCTTCATTATGTCTTTGACTGTCTTTTTTTTTGTTACACTTAATGAACCTCAAGAAGACTAATAAAACACCCAGATATTAAATATACATTCCTGTTTTCCTTCCACCACCTCTCAGGTTTTGAAGTGTTTAGCAGTAACTGACCTGCTCCAGGCTATTTTAAAACAAGCTGTGGTATGAGGCGGTAACTATGAGCACTTCAAAGCATGTCACACCTCCCAGCCATGTCCCGGAACAAACGTGTCTTATAATTTCACACTTTTATTAGCAAATACTGGTCATAAAATGATAACATGGAAGTGGATTACCCTATAACACTTAACGCCTGGTTTTGCTAAATTGTTAGATGGTGGCATATAATGTGGGTGGCAGGATTTTTCTTAAGCTATATAGTGTTTTATAGGATTATCAAAGACCTGCAGTGGAGATTGTTTAGCCGCCTCAGGATCTTAAAGCTGGTACCGGTAAAGTCAGAAGGATCAACTTGCAAATTCATAGTACTGAATTTGTTTGAAAACCTTATGAATACAGGGGTTAGGCTTACAGACGGAGCTAAGATTGATAACCTCGAACACTTATAATATTGAATGAAATTCAATCACATTTTCTGTAAGCAAGATCCTGTACCTGGAACATCAAATATAGTGTAATACATTATTTCAAATAGAAATTTAAAACATTAAAGTTAAAAATGAAAAACAAACAAAAAAATGTTTAAATGAATCAAGCTCATTTTAAACAATTTCCCATTAGACGATAGCAAAACGTGAGGTTAAATAATAATAATTAAAAAAATGGTATTCCTTGTGGCCAATGACATCAATAAGAGCGAGAGAGAGAAAGAGAGAGAGAGAGAGATTCTACCCCATGCTACTTCAAAGTGTGTATTGTTCCTTTGATGTTCAACACAAACTCTAAAGACCAAAATACATTAAAATACTTGAATTTGCACATTGATACCTGGACAGCCAAGCTATAGCTTGTTTTTAGCTCTAATATTGCTAGAATTATGCATAAATGAACTTTAATTTTATATCATGGTGAACTGTTTGAAACTTAAAATCTATAGACTTACTTTAATTCTAATTATAAATGTATTTCTAAAGTACATATGACTTCACCAACTGTAAAACATTTTATCTCATTTAAAGAACCACAATTAATTACACTACAGCATATAGGGTAATAAGACCTGGCTTGTACACCCTAGAAGTCCACTAAATCTTAACCCACACACCAGTGTCTGTCTCAGTTCAGTGAGCTGGCTATGAAGAAAATGTGTTCCTAACCCATGCACATGCACCTGTTGGCCATTTCATGGCCATGTGCAAAGGAGAGGGCATTGTAGTATGGCTTCTTCTCCGTCTTCCTTTTTTTTTATTTTTTTTACGTTGACCTCTCCCCGACCCCTTTGTAGTGTCCTCGGCCATTTTCACAGGGGAACCCCAAATGTTTGAAAAGCACGGGACAGGAGGTGAGAGAAACCACTGAGGAGTGGCCGTAAAACAAGGTTACAGAGAGGCTAATTCGAGTCTGGTGCAGTAGAACAAATAAAATGGAACTGATGTCGTTCCAGGAGGCAATTAATGAAATTGTTCAGCAACATTTTCTTTCCCCAAGTGTATGTGAACTGTGTAGGCAAATTATATTGCTAGACTTGGTCTCCAAACAACAATATTATCCAACATTATTCATACTGATTTATTATGGTGCACCACTGTTTGGCTAAATACACGATGATTTACAGTATGTTAAAACCCAGGACATGTTGCTTGAAATCATCTTGTTTTATTAGCAAATAAACAAGGAATAAAACACAGGGTGTGCTGTTGCAGGAAAACTATAAATTATGAAAATATGTTTTTTCCAGTAAAAGTACAAATCTTACTACATTAAGGACACTACTTAAGAGTCTTTAGCTGGATAATTACTGCAGTGATTAATATGTTTAAACTGGCAACCATTCGTTTAACCCTAATTTTTTTTTTTTAGAAGATTTATGGAAAAGAGGTTTGTTTCAGAAGTGTCAAATTATTGGCCTGCATCAAGCAAAGAAAATAACTAAGGAAATTTCTGGAAATACTGGAATTGGGTTAAGAACTGTCTAATTCGTTATTAAAAGCTGGCAGGATAGAGATGAAATATCAACTTAATGGAAGAAATGTGGCCAGATAAAAATCAAATATTTGAAGTTGCATTAAAAAAAAAAATCAACAGCAGAAATCACAGCTTTGTTTAATAGTGAAAGTAAGATGCACTTTCTCATGAAAGTGATGAGAACTCACAGTATTGGGACTGAAGAATATCACTTGCTAGTGAGATGAATTAGATACAGTTTCAGGTTGTAGGAAGCATAAGGATCAGGTCAGGTGGTATGATGAGTCCAGATCAACTCTATTCCAGAGCGAATGTTCTGGAGTGTCCACTCAAACAAGTTATTTCCAGACATCACTTTTAGTGATCACTTTTCCAATTATTATTTTAGCAGCTATAGATCATCCTTCCCTCACCAACCTCTATTTTCCCCCTCTCTTTCTTCATTTTAATTATACAAAAAAGGTCCATTAAAACTGTTTGAAAACGTAGAGTTTCGTAAAAAAATATGTGTGCAAGCGGAGAAACAAACTAGAGAAAATGTACAGTAAATAAATCTTGTATTTGAAATTATAAGCAGTATCAAAGATGAAATTGCCAGTCGACCATGCTTTACCAACTCATTCATTTGAATGAACAAATTAATCGGGTGTATCAAAAAACAGGCTTGTTTGTAAACAGGCACCTGCCAAGGGTTGGGATTTACAGCATAAGGCAGTGGGTGAACAGGCAGTTCTAGAAAGTGAGGATAAATGGGCTATGAAAAAAAAAAAAAAGAGCTAGATGACTAGGTCGGAGCATCTCCAGAATTCCAGGTCTTACTTGATGTCCCCTGTATGCAGTGGTTATTACTTAAAAGTGGTCCAAGAATGGACAACGGGAGAAACGAACAAGTCATGGCTCATTGCTGCAGATGAGGAAAAAGGTCTGATCCCACAAAATACTACTGCAGCATAAATTTTTGACATAATATGATAGAAAGGTGTCAGAACAAACAGTCAATTGCAGCTTGCATAGTAGCAGTGATCAATCTTGTTTTTTTTTTGTTTTTTTTTTAACATCATATGGATAGCTCCGTTTAATTGGACAAGAGGTCACACCCAGATGCACTTTAGGAAGAAAGCAAGCCGGTGGAAGCAATGTGATGCTCTGAACCTGATTTCTTGCTGGGAAACCTTGGATCCCACCATCCATGTAGATGTTACTATGAGACATACCACCTACCTAAAAATTGTTGCAGAACAGAAACCCCTGTTCATGGAAATGGTCATTCCCTGATGGCAGTGGCCTCTTTCAGTCCTGCAAAAAAGTCTTCCGGAAGAGTTTAAGTAACAGGTGTTTAAGGTGTTGACTTGGCCTCCAAATTCCCCAGATCTCAATCCGACCAATCGTCTGTGGAATGTATTGGACAAACAAGTCTCATACATGGAGGCCACACCTCACAATTTACAGGATTTGCTAGATTTTGGTGCCAGATACCGCAGCACACCTTCAGAGGTCATGAAGGAACAATGCCTCAAAGGGTTATCTGCTTCATGTTATTTATGTACAGTATGACCTACACAATGTTAAGCAGGTGGTTTGTGTTATGGTTGATTAGGGTATATACTGTATTTTAGTCTTTCATAGCACGTCCTTAGACTTGGAATAAATAATCCCTATGATACATGTTTGTGTTGATTTCAGTTAATTTGAGCTTAAATACTGAGTCATTCAAGTCTTCTCTTTGCCTTTATTTTTACTTGTGGGCCAATTTTGTTAGACAATGCTTAAATGTTCAAACAGTTTATCCAGACTAAACAATAAATATTATGCAAGGAACAAAACTCGTATATCATCCTTGTAATGTTTGAAGAAAAAAACAAAACTACTTGATTCAAAGCATATTATATATATACTTCCACCCTTATGCATTGTACTACCACCTTTCATGTTAGAACTGAGGAGTGCAAAGCCATTATGCCATTTGCTATCTTTATTCTTCTACTGTATACATCTTGTATTTTCTGATATTTTTTTTCTTTTACAAATACACACCTTGTGAGTTTTTCACAACAGAATTTTGTTGTACTGTGTACAGCGATGATAAAGAAATTCCACTTAAGATTTCTCTCACTCACTCATCATCTATACCGCTTAATCCTGTATTCAGGGTCACGGGGGCCTGGAGCCTATCCCAGGAGACTTAGGGCACATGGCAGGGTACACCCTGGACAGGGTGCCAATCCATCGCAGGGCACAGACACACACACACACACTCATTCACACACTACAGGCAATTTGGGAACACCAATTAACCTAACCTACATGTCTTTGGACTGTGGGAGGAAACCGGAGTACCCGGGGGAAACCCACCAAGCACGGGGAGAACATGCAAACTCCATGCACACAGAGACGGGAATCGAGCCTGGCCGGGGATCGAACCCGGACCCTGGCGGTGCAAGGCGACAGTGCTAACCACTACACCACTGTGCCGCCCTCCACTTAAGATTTGATTCATATATTAAATTCATTTATTTCCTTTTATACCGTTTTTTTAATTTTATTAATTACAGTCAAAAGTTTGCCCACAGATTTGGTCTTATTTTCTACATTCTAGAACAATACTGGATTTTTTTTTTTTTTCAAAACTGTGAAATAAGAAATATGGCATTAGGTAATTATGTTAATTAGGTTGTTGTTTTTTAAGACTCAATCGTCAGCTGCTATGAAATAGTTCTTCCAAGAACTGTTATTGTCGAGTGCATTTGCAAAACGCATCAAGCACCATGATGAAACTGGATGCTCCAGCTAAAATACCCATCAGATAATGCTTAACCCATACTCCCTTTACTTCACCCCTTATCCAAACGTGCTTTTTCAGTGTCTAATGTGAATGACCTACAAAAGCTGGTAAACAAGCAACAAGCGAGGGGAGTGTCTCTTCTTATATGAGGTCACATTGGGTGTGTGTGTGTGTGTGTGTGTGTGTGTGTGTGTGTGTGTGTGGTGCGTTGGGGGGGGGGGTGATTAGTTTGTTTAAGCTCAGGCCAATATAAAAAAGAAGATTGACAAAAAAAAAAGCAGGAAATGCTATTTTCTCAAATAACTTTTTGTTTTTACACACAAGATAAAGGGTCTGTTTGTCTAAAATGACAAAAAGTAAATTTTGCATAATAGTTCCCCTTTAAACTGATTTATTACAATTATAAATGCTACTTTATAGAGCATGGTAATCATTTTTTAAATAAAAATTGCAAGGTTTAATCTTTTTTTTTTTTTTGCTAACATGATTGTTTGTCACTTTTATAAAAATGTATTTCTTTATTTCTATATCTTTTTTTTGTGACCTTTTTTATTGCCAAATCCATTTGCATTCAAGATGGGTGAAAGGAATTCAAATTATAAATGAAAGGTTTACATTTTTTCTTAGAAAGGATCTAAGGTGTTTGACACCAGTGTGGGTGACGAGGTGAGACCACATCAAAGAGTGAAATCAGTCCTTAACCAAATGCATAACACAATTATCTAAATGATCTTTTCTTTAAAGGTGTGAAGGCCATTTCATTTTCAATTTGTGATAAGTGAAGCATGTCTCCAGGGTCTCGTGTCAGTTTCGCAAAACTTTTTTTTTTTTTTTTTGACTTTCTTTTTAGTGAAAAATGCTCTGGTTACACCTACTTGAGTCTAACCTATTATTGCCTGGACAACAGAAAGTGCCACAGGTTGCTTCTGGAAGTGAAAACGTTCTTCTCTGTGGTAGCACAAGAAACGGGAGAATAAATAAGCCTTGCCCTCTGTGCTGATTTAAATACGATGTTAGCAGAAATGCAGGAAGAAATAGCAGCGAGTTCAAAGGCATGTTAGATTGCAGTTCGGACAGGAGCATGAAAGCTAATAAAGTTAAGTAGGCCTGCGTCTGGGGGAAGGACGAGCATCCTGCTTTGAACAGAGCTTGTGATCAGTCGCCTCCCTCAATTAGTGCATTGTCCACTTGTACTTTCAGCCTGGGGGTTAAACTGCTGGTGCAGGGCTTTGAAGTGCTTATCCCTTCATCTGCAGTCAGATGGAGGAAAATCGGCAGGCCATCCATGGAAAAAAAATTAAGAAAACACGGCTCTTCGGCCAGAAAAGAGCAAAATCATATAGAGAAACAGAAAGGAGGAGCAGTTAAAGAGTATGAGACAATTAATTTGAAGGCTTTACCTTTGATACGGTATATATGGATGCCTTACAGACACTTCTAAAAATAGTTACCAAAAAATGTAAGATTTAAAGTTGTTTTAAAAACAAAGGGGTCCCATTTCCAGCCCAGACAGACTGGTAACAATAAGAAACTGGAGAGTGTTAAATGAGAGACAGATGAAAATAAGAAAGTTCGAGAGAGAAAGATGAAAGAAACGAAGCAAAAGAAGGCAGAACTGAGCTCAGTTGTCAGCAGAATCAGATGGCTTTGGAGCCAGCAGCAGGCAAATATACAATTAAAGTGTGGCGTTAAGACTGGCTTTGAAGTTGGACATGCTTCCTAACGCTCTTACAGTCGCAGAAAGAAGCCATTCATCCTGCTGTTCCAGCCCGTTAACGGGATAGACTTAAAAGGGCCAATTTGAAGAAAATAAGCAGAGTAAACTTTAATTCCGACACCAGATCCGTAGTGGGCGAGTATCATCATAACCGTTAAAGACAAACCTGATTTTCTGTTCAAAGTTACTGATGCATGGGGGTGTATGTGCGCAACTGAGTGTGTGTGTGTGTGTGTGTGTGTGTGTGTGTGTGTGTGTGTGTGTGTGTGTGTGTGTGTGTGTGTGTGTGTATGTAGAGAGGGGTTATTAGTCTGAGCCAGTGTGTGTGTGTGTATGTATGTGTGAGACAGCTTTTCAGATTAATTACGACTCCGCTCTTCATTTTTAATGTTGCTAATCGTGTTTTGTGGTGGCTTAAAAGTTTAATAATGTACAGGAATCGTTTTTGATGTTCAGTGGGGGAGAAGGTGGCACAAGAAAACATGTCTTTAGAAGATTAGTCTCAGCAAGTGATAGCCACAAAGCATTACTTGTTTCGGAATTAGCATAAACATGTAGAGAATATAACATACATTCATGGCAGCCTTAAATGTGAGATCACAATAATGTTTGTAATCACAGACACATTGCTGTTTTAATACAGTTTTGTGGATCTGGTTCACTCCAAACTACTAGTCGCATCAACTAAGAACATTGGTTAATTCAGGGCTGAAAGTCTATTCTAAACTATACAGTATGTGGAATGTAGTTAGAGTGAAACTAACACGATGTAAAATTTCACAAACAATCAGAAAACATGATCTGAAAAAAACAGGAAATGTTATGTGCATGATCCAGATGTGATTTTCAAATCTGAAGACAACATTTTGTTGCTAATATTTCC
The DNA here is from genome assembly GCA_013621035.1 of Clarias magur. NCBI lineage: Eukaryota > Metazoa > Chordata > Actinopteri > Siluriformes > Clariidae > Clarias > Clarias magur. Next base: position 686,650 of record QNUK01000221.1, read on the forward strand.
ATTGCATGATATTTGAATCATGTTATTGCCTGATATAAAGACAGCATATTTGTGCAAAAAGTCTTGAGTCACCCCTCATTTCTTTAAATCAAATTAAATGAAACAATGTAGATTAAATTAAAGAAATTGATGTTTATGTAGCAACCTCAGCAGCAGCCTCATTTCCCCTCTTGTCTGTTCCGCCCACTCAGCATTCAGCATCACCAGTATACTAATCATCGGCCTGACCTTCTGTCATCATCTGTACCTGTTTCTCACTGCTTCATGCCTTAAGTTCATTTTTTTTAAATGACTGAATAATTCATAGATCACTGTGTGGCTTGACAAATAAACAACCACAACAGCAGCAAAAAAACTATTCCACTGAAACTGGTCATGTACAACTGGATTGAAAATGAGAGGAAATTTTTTTTTTGCCAAAAATGAAAGCCAAGAAAAATCCTTCAGGAAGCCTGGAGAACTATTCCTCAAGATTGTATTAAATTAAAAATACAAGAATGTCTGGCTCTTTCAAATAGAAAGAAATAGAAAGAAATTAGGAACTTGTATTGTATAAATGGAATGTACTGCTGCAGACTTCATATTTCTGCTGGATGTCAAGTGATCAGATACCATAACTACTGACATGAAGAAAAGCAACGAACGTTGCTAAACAAAAATTTGTCTTACCAAGCACAATAAGTTCCCCTATTGTGACCTCATATAAGAAGTCATTAAAATGTCACGGTTGGAGGCATAGTTTGAGGTATGAAAAAAAAGCATTAGCTCAAGGTTATTTCAGTAGAAGCATAAAAAAAAACACAAACACGCGCACACATTTTGGGGAGCTCTGAGATCTGAGCTCGCTTTATGAAGAAAAAGTAAAATATTGAACCTTAAATGAGTAAAAAACTCATTTTTACTCGTTCATGAACTGGACAATGATGGTTATTTAAGGTCATGCTATGCTATGATAAAACGGAGGGCATTTTCACATACAGTATATTCGTGATGGATTTGTACTGTGCCAAGGAATGATTGCTCCCCGTCCCCACTCCTTCAAGGGTCAGCGTTCACATTGTTTTTACTCTCAGTTCCTGAGTACGCTTGCTACTTGGTTTGTGAGTCGCCATTAACGCAAGAGTTAACCTTCGTGCTATGCCTAATAATATTGATATTCACTCGCGTGCCTCCCTACTTTATCAGCCATGTCTGTGCTGGTCAGAGGATAAGATTGCCACATACTACATGCACACTGAGATTTCAGAGGCACTGATGACGGTGTATATTAACAGCGATCTACTTCTGACTGCCGTTGATATTCTGGCTCGATCTGTGCCCGAGTATGCCGTATAATTCTCGGGGCTGACTCGACACGGTTCTCGAGCACGGAACGATTGTGTTCTCACTGATTCAGGCTTTGGAGTAAAATGTTCTCGGAAACGATCCAGGGGCCCTAATGTGAAAACCCTCATCAGTTCAGTTGAGAGCAACAGGATGAAGTGTATTTTGAGAGGTTCCGAGAGTACCACATCTGTAAAAGTCACTCTTGAAATATGAGACCTCTTTTACCATCTCATATAATTTTTTTTTTCATTTTGCAAAATAAAGAAATACTCCAACCAAGACTGCTGCCTCCTTACTGACATTGCTTTTTTTTTTTTTTTTACCCTGAAGGCCATTGTTCTGAATAGCTTAACGTATTGCGTAAGTAAAAAATATATAGGCTGTTGTGGGAAAATAATCGAGAACAAGAGTTGTGTGATGCAACACCCTGTGAAACCGATTTACTGCAGCCACCTCAAAGTGACTACTTAGCAATAACAACACTCCCTGAAGTGTTTTATTCTGGTTATACTGCTCTGTTCTGCTCACTCATAATAAATTGCGCTTATTCGCGAATGAGATCTGTTTTAATTCAATTGCAGTTACATGTAACATTACATGTAAAACAAGTTCCTGTTATCATTTATATTATAGATCTGCCTTGAAGACATTCGTAGAAAATTCTTAAATGTCATAAAGGACTGACTAAATAATAAAGACTAAATAAGCAACTTACACAAAATGAAAAATTTTAACATTGAAGCACATTTTAAAACTATATGTATATAAACTATATTAGCTTGCAACAGAGGTGGCAAGGTGGTGTAGTTAGCACTGTCGCCTTGCACCACCAGGGTCCGGGTTCGATTCCCGGCCAGGCTTGATTCCCGGCTCTGTGTGCATGGAGTTTGCATGTTCTCCCCGTGCTTGGTGGGTTTCCTCCCACAGTCCAAAGACATGTAGGTTAGGTTAATTGGTATTCCCAAATTGGGCAATGTGTGCCCTGTGATGGATTGGCACCCTGTCCAGGGTGTACGCCGCCTTATGCCCTAAGTCTCCTGGGATAGGCTCCAGGCCCCCTGTGACCCTGAATACAGGATTAAGCGGTATAAATGATGAGTGAGTGAGCTTGCAACTGGAACTGCCTCTGTTACAGAAAATCTATTAATACCTGTTGTATACACAGTATATTTGTTGTACATAAGGTTTACTCTATGCACTAGTCGAGTTGATTATTTTTAAAATACCTGATAACTGATTTCAGCGTGAAGAAAAACGAGCAAAAAATCAGAGCGAGAGAGAAAGTCCTTTGGCCTCGTTCTGACCAGTTTGAAATTTCTCTCTCCAGAGATTATCCTCCTCTTTGGAGAGCAAAAGAGTGTGGGAGATAGAGAGAACTACTTTGAGATTAGACGAGTCGTATCTTGAGATGGAAGCTTGTGTCAGCCTTTTTTTTTTTTTTTTTTACAGCTGTGGAGAGGCACCATGTTTCGAAACACTTCAGAGAACAAGGTGGAGTGGAGAGAGAAAGAGAGAGAGAGAGAACAAAGCCAGGTGTCTGGGTTCTGAGCAAGCCTCCAAGAAGCTAGCTGCAAACATATTCCCTCTGAAATCATCAAGTAATACAGCTCCTCATGTACCAACATACTAGACGTGTTTCTTTTTTTATTTTTGGTTCTTTTATCTCAGTATGAAACTGATGCATCCATCGGGTGAAAGACAAACAGAAAATAAATATTTGAAAACAATAGCACATGATCTGTAAGAATTCAGCAACTTGCTTGATGGTTGGCACGATGTCAAGGGGCAGGTTTGGCAATTTGCTCTTCTTATGACTTCATTTGTGTCCCTGATACTACTTTGTTTAGAAAGAAATCTTAAAGGGCCCATTTAATAGGCCCCATAAACTATGGGACGAAGGGCACTAACCTGTCCCATCGTTCCCCAGTTGAATAAAGCGGGAGGGGCTTGTGGCACATTATGACCAATTTGTCTCCAGTTCCATGGAGGTACAGCACTGTGCAAAATGAGTCACCCCTAATTTCTTCTTCTTTGATAGTTAAATAATTAAATTAAAGAAATTGGAACAAATGGTTTACTGTGACAGGCTGCAGAGTGACTTTTTTATTTTATTTTAATTAGTTGTTTATGTAACAACCTCAGCAGCAGCCTCATTTCCCCTCTCGTCTGCTCCGACCACTCAGCATACAGCATCACCAGTATACTAATCACCAGCCTGATCATCAGTCCTGTCTCTCACTGGTTCATGCCTTAAGTTATATATATATATTTTTTTTTTCTGTGCTTGAATGATTCATAGGTCTCTGTGTGGCTAAAAACTGCACAGGTACAGGGACTGGACTGAAAATGAGAGACAGAAACTTGCCAAAATTGAGAGGGAACAGAGAAAATTCTCAAGACTACATCATAAATATAGGAACGTCTGGCTATTTGGAAGCAAAATATGAAGAAATTAGGTGTGACTTTTGCATTGTACTGTGTAAGAGCAGGAGGCAACGCAATGTCATTTCACTGAAGCCATTTCAATGAAAGGTGGCCATATTGGTTTTCTCAAAACATTGAGTCATGTCATTAGCTCTATGCTGTGGAACTTGGTTGTTTTGCAATATTTAGCGAAAGGTAGTGTGTCTAACAACATTGATCTGCTAACAGAATGATTACATGAAGTCATTGGGATGTTGGGTTCATTTGCTCATGGAAACAGTTCAATTCAATTAATATCTTTGTATGTGTGCATGCATGTGTATGTGTGCATGTGCATTTTGTGTGTGTGTGTGTGTTTCATTATAAAGAGTCTAATATTGTTTATAGTGATGAAATTATTTCCAAATGTTGAAAAAAATACCAGTTGATGTAACATGAGCAACAGTTTAACAAGATTTGATGTCCGGCTTCATGTCTTAGAGGACCTAAATCCCAACCTTGGATGTCTAACAGCAATAGACATTTCTCAAGTTTTCCCGGAGAAAACCTGCGAGTGAGTGGAAACCTGTGATGACTAAAATGAGATTTGAGTTATTTTTATTTATCTTTAATTGACATTATCATGAATGTACAGTACTAGTCAAAAGTTTAGGCACCCCTTCTAATTCCACAGGCTTTCCTGGGTATTTTTTCCCACCTACACTTTAAAACTATGCAGATACCTGAAAAAAAAAAACGCAGTAATTTGATTTGAACAGTTGATATTGAGATGTATCTGCTACTTATGCTCTGTAAATCATTCATAACGGCTCTAATCTGAGGTGCTGTTTGTTAATTGGTGATTTTTGATGCTGGTAACGCTAAATGAACTTCTCCTCTGCAGCAGACATACGTGTTGCTCTTGCTTTCCTGGAATGGTCAGTTTCATCATGGTGCTCGATGGGTTTTGCAAATGCACTTGACCATTACCGTTCTTACAAGAACTATTCCAGAACAGCTGACTTTCATTTCTTAAAATAACATCTGACTCTTGGCATGATGACCTAATGCGATATGTGTCATTTTATAGTTTTGATTAAATCCAGTATTGTTCTAGAATGTTGGAAATAAACCCAGTCTTGTGCCCAAACTTTTGACTGGTACTTTATACGTAGCACAACAGATCAATGAGCTCACCATCTTTATTTGTTTGTTATAAGCATCTCATGATGCAAATGCAATAAGTATAATCCTGCTACAGTCTTTAAGTATTTGCACATTATAATGAAGATTGTGGAGATTAAAAAAAAGATCACAGGTCACTGAAAAAAGGATAAAACAAAATGCCTTTGCCTGTTAGTGCTTTGAAATGAAGTTTTTTTTTTTTTTTTTACATGATAGTAAAGGTGTCAGGGTGTCGTATGGTTGAAGAATTAGCAGGAGAGTGTTTATCTGTTAACACCTGAAGTGATGAGTTTATACAGAGGGTGTGAAGTGTTTGTGGTGTGCGTGTGAGGCAGGAAACACTGAGAGAGGGATACCAGAGAAGGAGCAGTCACATTATAACTGAAACAAATTCCACAGCAGGACACTATGATATCTCAGTGATGGTAACTAACCACATACACACTCCATCAACAACCGGGCTATTCTGTTGTTTTGAATGGTTATTGGTTCATTAGTACATCATGAACCACAGCCAGGATCATATAAGTGCTGAGGTTAGGAGTCTATTCATAAGACTTTGTGTAGTGAGTTTACATGAAAAAACGAAACTGATATTTTATAACTCACTAGCGTAGGTAGCCGTCGTTGGCCGAAAAAGAGTTCGTAGAAATAGTTAAAAGGTTAAAGCTGAAAAATAATAAGCTGCGACAAAATCTGTCATACAGACATACAGATTTCGGTGGTTTGGTAATCCAATGTATGAAACATAAGATATCATTGAAAGAAGCAAGTTTTGACTAATGTACAGACAAAACCTTTGCTTTATTAATGTAGATTGCTAAATCGTATTAAATGCGCGCTGTCACTCTGAGACAAAGAGGAATCATATTGCATGTTCCAAAAAAAAAAAAAAAGCATCATTCATCATCAGCATCAAAATCATCACCAAAAGTAAATCATTTTCACTGTGTAAAATCTTCTATAGCAAGACGGTAAAAAAACAAGCTAAATGTTGTAAATCACCAACACTTCTCAAGTCGTATTAAGCATTTACTACAGGGTAAATGAAGTAAACATTACTTAGCTACTTAGTTAATATTACTTAGCTGTTAGCTGGTTTCTACATGTTGATAGCTAAGATTTGACACCCTAAAGTATGTTTTTAAAAATGAATTTAACTAATTTAACCATAATTGAATCTTTTTTGTTTTTTTTTTAAAAAAGCTTAGTGTGTATGCTAAAAAAAATGCATCCCTTCATTAAAAAAAAAAACTTTTTTTTTTTTGATGGCCGCACATCCTGAGATCTTAGTTGAAAGACCTCATACACTAAGGTCACAATGTGTGCTAGAGTTCCTAAACACAAAAGAGTAAGCAGAGCAGGAAGACTGTCAATGAAATAACGTCTCCTGACTGGAATTTTAATTGGAGAAGAAAAAAGGAGTCCTATGATTTCGACGAAGACCAGCTTCACTTTCTCTCCTCCGCCTCCTTTTCTCGCCTGAAGCTGGAGATATGCTCCACTTGTCTCACTCTCTACTCTCTTGTCTCATTCACCTCCTCCTTTCTCTCCTTCTGTCCCTCTTCCTGTCCAAGCTGGAGGGGGTCATTAGATTACTGTAATTACTGTGATAAGGAGCATCGGTCAAAGAGAAAGAGGAGGAAGTCGTGTGTGTGTGTGTGTGTGTGTGTGTGTGTGTGAGAGAGAGAGAGAGAGAGAGAGAGAGCAAGCATGAGGACTATTTGTTTTTCACCATGAAAGGGAAGGATGAAGATCAAAAACCTCATCACAGCTGTTCTGTCTGTGCTCCAGCAGTCTGGCAACTGTGTGTTACAGTAGGCATTCAGGCTACTGCACCAGCACCGTGATGGACATGAACACTTGAACAATCCTTACATCCTTAAAGCACCACACTGTAGAACTGGCTCAACAATGGACGGTCAAGTCAAACCGTACAATTATCTGTACAATCCAATACTAATGCACTTAACCCAGCGTTTACTAGTGCTTGGATTCCATCAAGGTAGAAAGTTTTAGAAAACTGTTTAGAAACTTTTTTTTTTTTTAATTCAACTGAGCATGATAGAGCAGGGAAAACCCTTATACCTGTATGGTAGGTGGTCCTTTAGGACAGGGTTTACAACTACTATTTTAGACCGACCCCAAACTGCTTCTATATGTCCCCTGATTCTAGAGCCAACCTGCTTCTAGATGTATCCTGTTTCCAAAACCATTCATACCACTTCTACTGTACCACCCAGCACAGTCCTGTATTGAACTTTTGATATTTTTGTTATGACTCCATACAATTCCTGTATGGAGTCATAGTTACCATGTAGTTGGATTCTCTCTCTCCTCCAAAGCAATGCTCTTAATTGGCTTCAACTATGCAACTCTGTTGCATTAACTCTGCTCTCCTCTCCTGGATTTAAACCAGACGTACTTCTCTTTCTATGCCAGATTGTCTCTTCCTGACCCAGTCTTTTTGGACCTGTTCTCAGCCTGTGACTTCAGTAATCCTGCCTGCCTATACTGGATATCTGATGTTTGGACTGTGAATTGTATTTGGATTGTGTCTACTTGAGCCTTTTGAAATAAGTAGTGGAATCGAACTGTTTTTTTTTTTTTTTTTTTTTTAAGCTTCTGACAAATCTCTAACTCTGTTCCAGCCTTCTTGGTCAACTCACAAGCCAATGCGTTCTGCACTTAGCTCTATTTGCCTCCAGACTTTACACCTGATCACTCTGAGCTTCTCTAGTTCCCTCACAGCCCCTACAGAGGACCTTTCCGTTCCCATCTGGGTTCATCATTCAAGTCCTAGGGCACTAAGCACAATTGATTTGTACTGTCCCCACTCTACAAAAATATTCACATTATTATTCTGCATAATTGGGTATTCCTGCGTATTTTCACACTCCGATACAGCAGGTGGCAATATGTACCTAGTTGGTTTGCGCGTCACCATCAACTACAAAGAGAAGAAAAATCAAGAAAGTCAATATTTGCTCTATACCTAGTTTTACTGACAATTTGAAAAAATGCCAAGAGCAATGCTCTTGTGTGCCTTCCAACTTTATCAACTAGAAGAGTATAGGTCTGAGGATGAGACTGGATACACGCACGTGGATTTCGGAAAAGACAGACAGCCTTGATGAGGTCACATTCTACACAGCGGTCCACGTCTGTGTTCAGGAACGATTGGCTTTCATATCTGATTCGATCTGGGCCCAAGTACACCGTTCCATACTCGAGACCACCTTTTTCAGCAGGCTTGGGAACCAGACTTTGGGGGTCTTTGGGGGTCAAGCGATTCTCGGGAACAATCCCGGGTTCCTAATATGAAAATGCCTTTAGCCTTAATTCAACTTATTTATTTCTTTTTACAATAAAATATCTCAAAAGCCTCCCTGGTGTCCTTGCATTTACATAATTTTCATCTGTGTTACTGTATATTGTAATAGTTGGCTATAATTACTTGCTCTTGTTGTTTTTTCTTCCTGGCTCTTCATGTTCTTTCTGATCCCTGTCTCCACCAAAGTTTTGACTTCTGTGATCTTTTCTGCTTCTGATATTAGACCAACCCTTTGTGATTCATACAGCCTGTTCTCTTGGCCTTTGCTATGTTTCTTTTCTCTTTTCCTCTCTCTCAGTGCAGAGCATCTGAATGCAGTGACGCTTCCGCAAACCTTCACGTCAGGAATCAAACCTCACCTGAATTTCTAGACATGTAAGCAAGCTTCAAAAGAAAAAGAAGAAGAAGAAAAAAAAAAAACACAAAGCAATAAAATGAAAAACAATGGATTTTTGATATGAATGAGTCTATCTACCCAGGAACACATCCTGTCTGCTTTGTATCACAATTAAAACAGGGCATGTGATTTATATTCATGGGCTCTGACACAAACAAACCCGCGAAATAATTATGAGCAACGATTAGCATATTTCACCTGGGAAGTCTTTATCCCTATCGTTATTACAACAATGAGTCATCTAATAAAACAAACCACCCTTGTTCTTAAAAAGGCACACTCATTCTGAAAACAGCAGGGAAACACAGGACACTATGTCCATGCCGCAGGCTCCCAGGATGCCATACTGAGTGTACAATAAAAGGCCTTGCTTGCACTCACCCTTCCCAGCAGACACTGCTTCTTTCCTGTCCATCTTCTGCTCAGTGCTTCTGGTCTTTATAAGATATGTCACCTGCAGAGAATAGAAACACTTCAGTGTTCTAACAAACACAGACATGCTTGCCTGTCGTCTAGTCAATCAGCCAAGGGCTGTCTGATGTCCCTATAGTTTTGCACCAAAGCTATGAGGCTAATATATAGATATGGCCAAAAGTATGTGGACACTTCAAAGTGTTGCTACAAAATTGTCAATGCATTGAGAAGATGTTAAGCCCAAACCTGTTCCAGCATGATGACGTCTCCGTGAACAAATCGGGCTCCATGAAGACATGCTTTGCCAAGGTTAGTGTAGCGGAAGCTGACCTCCACAGAGCCTTGATCCTCAACTTCCTGAACAATCTTGGGATGAACTAAAACAACACAATTTGAACCAGGCCTTCCTCTCTGCCATCAGTGCTCAACCTCTTGTGCTGTTGTGGCTGAATGAGCACAGATCCCTTAAGCCACATTCCAGAATCTAGTGGAAGGTCTTCCCTGAAGAGTGGAGGCTGTGATAGCAGAAAAAGAAAAGCAAGCTGTTCAAGCAATGTGTTTAATACTAAGGTGTCATTTAACAGTACATTTAACAATACAGTATAGCAAAAAAGAAAAAATGTGGAGAAAAAAAAGTTTGTATTATCATACACTTAAACTGTATTCGCCCATAAACCAATTTTCTTGTTTTCATCCTCCAGGCTTTGGTTCAAGGTATATCAGAAGATTGAAATTCTGTGGATAAGCGTTTATCATCTAATAATGGCTATTCCTGATATTACTTTCTGGCACTAGTTTTGTAAGGTTCGACCTTCCATTCATTTTTGTCCTAGAACCTTAGAACCAGGGCATCAAATCCTAGATAAAAACATGCATTTGTTAAGGGAAAACATGGCTCCAGTTGGGCAAGATGACCCCAGTATAGATACATTTGGTTGTATAACAGTAATTAGTTATTTATTGTAGTTTTTTTGTTCAGAAATCTGCACCTGTGTAAGATTGAGATTAGCCAATCTAATAGAGTGCATAACTTTGGGAGTGCCTCTTTTGTATGGTAATATACTAACTAAGCTGTCCTGTCTACCAGGTGTGTAAGAAACATGCTGAATAACCTTAAGTTCAAATTGACAGTCTATGGTATAATCCCAGATTTCCTGGGAAGAGTGGCAGGTAGCATTTGCCAGAACTTGCCGGTGCAAACATCCACCCTAAAAGAAAAAGAAGCAGGATCTACTCCGTCAAAGACATTCCAGAGGCAGTAGTTGATCCTCCTCGCTTTCATGGCACCTTTTCACCCCACGGCACAGGAAATACCATTCAACCTGTTCTCCCAAACCAGTCCTCCCCCTATTCATTACAGACCTGGTTTTGTCAAGAGCCATGTAAGATTACTGATGATGGGAACCATTTCTGGCTCACAGGTCTTCCTGGCACACTTGTACCCTGTACCCCTCACTCCCCACCTCCCTCTCTATCTCAGTCTGCATCAATGAAGCACGCTCTGTGGCTCATTGATTTTTTTTCTCTCTCAAATATCACTCTTTTTTCATTCTCTTGGAATCTTGCTCAAATGAAATGCGATCGGCACCTGTGAGTGCAGCTAACTCTTTCATTCCAACACTAAAGTGTGGTGTGTGTGTGTGTGTGTGGTGGGAGCAAAAAGGTCAGTAGGTGGAAGTAGTGATGTAACGCCCATTCAGCCCCTTGTGAGCTATCCGGGATGACATCATCATTAATTCCAGGATATAAGGATATAATTAATGAACATGATTTAACCAGGGTCAGAGCCTTTAACGTTAAATAGGAAACTAAGTTAAAAGTTCTGATGTGGAAAGTGACCAGGAAAAGTAAACTAGATATGCTTATGGTTGTCTAGTTAAAGTATACAACTAAAGCTCAGTCGCTAATGTACAATAATAAAGCTTTCCATACCATCTTATTGTTGTATAAGTGGCATTCAAGTCAAACCAGGACTTTTCTTTGTGCAGAATAGAAGGGCAGTTATGAGTAAAAACTCCTTCTGTTTCACTCTAAGAACTTTATTTTCCTTGAATGAAACACTAAAATTCATGCTTTATGGATACTAGCATGGTAGAAAATGTTCTCAGTACGTCGGGGCCATGACTGGATTGCTTGCATCGTCATCACCTCTGAAACACCGGCCTCCCAGAAATTTCTTCATTGGCCCTTTCTTTTAATTGAAAAATAAACCTCACCAAAGACATCAGTCATGCTTCCCATCACACCACTTGCAAATTACAGGAACTGGGCTGGGAGTTACTAACACATCCCCTTGCTCCAAGTGACTTCTACATGTTTGGAGGAGTTTGTTGGAGGCCAGCATTTCATATGTGAAGCAGGCTGTTTGATAATAGTGCAGCATGGGATTATATTGAGAAATAAAGGTAGTTTTTATTCTCTGGACAATGAAAGGTAGACCAGATTGACTTGAACACCCTGACATAAATACAGTATATATACAGCACAGTACATTGCTTTGTGCATTGAGTACCATATGTAACATTGACATATTAAATGACTTTACAGCTTAATGTAGTTTCAGCTGAATATAAAAGTCATTTTTGTAAACACAGAAAAGGACTCTGGTTTGCTTTATAACATGAAGCTTCACTACCAAATCACATGCGCATAGGTGTATAATGGTTAAATATCAGGGCCTGTATGGAGAGTGTGAAACCAGCCCTATACCACAGCGCTGATAAATACTTCCATATAAAATCCAATTGGTCATGTATTGTTGATTTATTTTCCATAAGCACACAGCTTAGACAGTAGTGCTGGCTAGAAAGGAAATATGACTCATTCATAAGATGTTTTTGATGAACTCTCCATATAATTTATTTCAAGCATTGTTCTGGTGAAGCTTTTGTAGGAGTTTTGAGGTAAAGCTGTTCCATTACATTTGTGAACAGTTTTTAAGTTTGAGAAACTTGAGTGTTGTGTCTTAGTTTCTTAGCAATTTGACATAAAGCAAGTTTTGTTCTCATTAGATTAAGAAGAAATAGCCTAAGTGATGTCATATCACTTGGGTGTTAATTCTTTAAAGGTCCCATAGTTTACTATTGCCTTATTGAGTTAACAAAAGTCTTAAAGGTCTCAAGTGTTCGTTCATACTCCAGCTGAAATATCTGTCATATAATATTTATACTGTATTTCATACCTCACTTGTCCCCCAAACACAACAACAAGCCTGAGGATCGGGCTTTGCTTATATGAGGTCACATTAGAGGAAAAACCAAAATGGCTCCTTTAAACTTCAGTCAATACACACACACACACATTAAGTAAGTAAGTAAAAGCATTTTTTTTGTGTTTTTGTTTGTACATACAACAAAATCAGACGGAACAACAAACGGAATCAATCAATCTATCTATCTATCTATCTATCTATCTATCTATCTATCTATCTATCTATCTATCTATCTATCTATCTAATTCATTCATTCATTCATTTACGAATACACATGGCTTCATAGAGATTAGTCTTTGGCCACCAAGATTGGGTGTGAACATGACGTTTTTAGTTTTTAACCTAATTTAAAGTAATTGTCAGACTTCTAATAAATGATCTGGCTGTGTGGACACATGCATGTATTGATTCATATTAATAGCTGTGGATACTAAAGCTAGCAAAATGGTTTTTATTTGGAGTCTATACGCTACTAGTATGCTTATGTGTCTATATGCATTTTAGAGGTCTTCCTTGTCCAGGGTTGCTAAAATAAAATGAGAATCAATAACTGTGTGCTTTTCCTATAAACACAAATAGAGTTTTTCTATTTGTGTAATACAAAGCCAAGTAACCGATCGAGTCTCTTTTCTGCCCATTGGACCGAAATATACGAGGATGGTGATAAAAGAGTGAACTATATAGTTTTGGGCCTGGAAAAGACGGTATTTTCAAACAGCCCTGGAAGTTGAAAGCCTTTGCAGGTTGTATTTGATATATACGGCTCTTTCAGTAGTGATTTGAAGGAGCCACTCACAGTCGAGAGAAAAGAAATCAGAACCTTAGAAGTCACATTCAAAAGCTTCTCCAAGCTTCTCTTTGTCCCAACAATATTCATCTTGCCTTTCTAAGGAGTAAAAAAAAAAAATTCTCCTTTAAAGTGTTTCAGAACAAGGCATTACAATCTTGGTTAGGTAGCTGAAAAAAGTTTTGGACAAACTCAATAAGAACCAAGGGCTGAGAGATGCCCAGACAAACTCCAACAGTCTGATATTCTGTATGTGTGCGTGTGCGTGTGTGTGTGTGTGTGTGTGTGTGTGTGTGTGTGTGTGTGTGTGTGTGGGTGTGTGTGTGTGTGTGTGTGGGTGTGTGTGTGTATGCGCAAAAACCGAGGTCCTATCTTGCTGCCCTTGCAGTGTTGCTTTCCAACAGATCAAGAGATCAAACGCGAGTGAAAAAAAATATCACTAATCTCACCATCAAACAGTCATTTCACAAAACTTTCAACTCTGGCTTGTCGCTTTCATTTCCAAATGGGCCCACAAATCTGCGACAGCGTTTCTGCTCAAAGCAATCTGACGGGCGAAACCTACATTCATCGGTGTGCGAGAGGCAAATCTGACAAGAAATGTTCACTGATTCATAGCTTGCAGAGTCTTAGTAATGAATTAATGATGAATGGCCTTTAATGTTAACAAAGAGAATGGAGGACACTTTGAGAACACCAAATCATCAAGCGTATCAGCAAACGCATCTTTTTTTTTTCTTCTTCCTCCTGATTGATAGGACCGTTCAAATGGAGCACACCTACTTGCTCTTCACACATTTCTCACAAAGTTTTGTTTAAAAATTCAAACTGCTTTATCTTTTTTTTTTTTTTTTCCTCTGAGCTACACAGGCCTAGTTTTTCTTCCTGATAAAGCAGAATGCTTTCTGTATTTACTACAAAATGTGCCTCTTCACATGAAAAGCACTGACAGCGTATCATCTATACAAAGCACTCGTGGCCACGATTTAAGTTCCTCAAACTTTTCGACAGCTGTCAGCTGAGAATAAAAACTGGCACACTGTGTTAATAATACGAGGTCTCTCTAGGAAGACAACTTGTTAAGGTATGACTTTTGTTATCAAAACGTGTCAGGCAACCAAACCTTCATCCATGACGGTAAATGAAGGGGCTTTGAATTATTAGGTGAAAAAAATGGAACTCTAGTTCTAAAGCTTATATGAACCCAGGTGAATCTCTTATATAGTCTGCGCTTTTTGTCTGATCGGTATGTACCATGTAAATAAAAAGTCTAGGCTACTTGCCGGATATTTGGAGTAAGTTTGTCAACTACTAAACTCCATCATGGTTTGGTTATTATACCACTCTGAAAAAAAAAAAGAAGAAGAAGAAAATAATCAATTCATGCCTGCATGAATTTTCAGAAGGCGTGGTAGAACAGGGAAAACAAATAAGACGAACAACTTTATTGAAATACCATAACTTTGTTCAAATATCATTTTACCCTAGAAGAGTTTGACAGCAAAATGAGATAAAAGCCACTTTCAGATGTTCACTTGTTTTTTTTTTTTTATTATTGAAAATCACTACCTACTTAGCTTCTCTTAGAAGCTTTGAACTAGCCCTGGTTGTGCTGCATTCCTGAGATATGATGCATTTCAATATTCACAAATTTAGGATTAGCATTAGCATTTAGGACAGAAAATTACGTGATAATGTAATCCGCTCAGGAGACTAGTTATAACTTATCTTGAAGCTGTTGTTTGGTATGACTGGTTATGCCTGCTTTGCCCCATTCTCCAATCAAGATGTCTAAATTGTACAGTATTGTTACCTATGGGGCTACAGACACATACAGTATGCAGTGGATTGTTGCACGAATGGACCTTATACGGTGTACCCCTGTAAACTGAAGTGAAACTAAATTTGGTAGGGGAAGAGGCTAATTATGCTTTTAACTGAAGTTTTAGTACTGTTTTTAATATTACATATGTTATTCATCAAACTTTGTGATTAAAAAAAGATTTTGCGCAACAACACAATTTTCCTTATGAGAAATTCGAAATTTTTCACAATTCACAATTTTAATTGACGACTTTTTTCCCCCTCAAAATGCACAATTAAAGAATATTTATTTGGTACAAACACAACTGCAGGCTGAATTATTCCATTGTTCAAAAATGTGGCAGGTGGAAAAATTTATGTTGGCAGAACAAAAACAAATTTGACACAATATTTTGGCACTTGTGCTTTTTAACACCCTTGTGACTCAAAGAAACAACGCAAAAAATATTTTCTAACAACTTCTTTAAAAAAACTTGTTTTTCTTGAAACTTATCTCCTTTGGAGATATCTCATTTTGCTGTCAAAGTGTTCACCTTTTATGAGGGCACTAGGTAGGTGTAGTGTGCAGTGAAAGGTAGGATGCTGTTGCATAAACTTGGTATGAGTTCTACCGGGCTGAAAGCAAGTATAATAACCCTAGCAGTCTATACCACAGGTCAGAACACTGGCCAGAAGCAATGCAATAGCAGGCAATCAAAAAACAGAACGAATGTGAACACGTAAACTCAGAGGTCAGAGCTGATGATTACCAAAAGGTATTTCAGATAAGGCACAGAGACAAGTATTTGAGAACTACCACGAAACCGGTGAAAAAAAGTTGGGCAGCAAATCAATGCCAGGAGAGTGACCGAGAAAGGGCAAGAACAACAACTAACAAATCACCATGGGAACCAACACACGAAGTGTGACACAGTGTAGGAGTGTTTCAACTCAAAGTCCACGTTTTATATTCAGGTGTTTTGTGATTTAAAGCTCCGCAAGGTTTGATGCCTATACAGGAAAATATTCTATGTAAAAAAGGTATTGGCTTATTGCCATAGAATGTACTGGAGGCCTGGATTTAACATGCCACTGGTATGACATCTTGTTGGAATGAATCCTTTGAAGTTATTTTTGCACAAAATGGCTGAGCATGTTTAGGAATCCATGCCTTGGGACTAGGTTCCCTTAGGACCTGCGGGCAACAGAAAGCAGTAACCGCTTTCATGTACCTGCGGGAGGTAAAAAATGACACTTCAAGGACAAAGAAAGGTTCGTGTTCGACACTGTGTGACCTGCTTACCATGTTAATTCATTGCTCAGGGCATCATTTTATGGCTGGTCAAACTTTCAGCAAACGCAGGTTCAATCCACAATGATTTCAAAATCATAGTGCAATCATACTTTTAGTACTTTCAGCACATGGATTGTTTTTCATTACTATTACTATTTTAGCCAAATAGGAAAATTACCCAAGGATCAGCAAAGTTTAAATGCGCACTCTGCAGTTCTGACTTTGTTGATGATGTAATGAAATCCTTTACAGATGTCTCTCTCTCTCTCTCTCACTCTCTCACTTTTTGTATTCTAGGAAATTACTTATCCATTCATTATTCCGCGTTATACCTCGTTCTGACTTCATCAGGAATATAAATCCCTCAGCAAAACCAAGATTTTCTAATGAAGAACATGTTTGAGGAAGGAAAAAAAGAACACTTGAACTAGACAAGAATCAAGATGTGTTAGAGAACAAGAACAAAATAAACCACTCACTATGTGTTTTTTTTCTCCTTCTTTCTTTGATTTTTTTTAAAGTGTCTTCAAAGTCTTTTCTAGTTTCAGAAGTTGGACTTCCAATTACCAGAAGTTTTTTTTTTTTCTCAAAAAATGGATTTCAGTGACTTACATTTAAGATCTTTACAAGTAAAAAAAAGGTACCCAAACCCACCTCATTAAGACAACAAAAACAAGTCTTCCTCTTAAAAATGGCCCAGGGGAGGAAGAGATCATCTACATCTATGAATTACTCTGTCTTTTTGACTGCTCCCCGCTCACCGCCTGTAATCTTATTAAAGTAAGCATGTTAAAAGTCGACTCTTTTGTTTGTCACAGATCCGGTTCAGCTTTTGGTGCTCCCCTCAGGGAAGTTTAGTTTCTTTGAAGTAAAATATTTGGGTGTCTGTGGCTCTCAGTAAGGGTTTCATCCCACATACCACGTAGCCGCATTACACAGAGTGTTTATGACTATTACTGCACTTCCCCATGGCACACATGCCTTTGGAACTGAAGCGGAAAAAAAGGCCCACAGCTGCTTACGGACAATACTCTGAGTTTGCCGAGACATTAGTCATTTAACGTTTGTAGTGTGAAAGCTAATGCGTCTCAACAACGACAGGCGTTAAACATCTTTCTCAAAAAGTTCTGAGGAAAAATCTTTATAAAAGACATGCACCATTTAACTTTAATCTTTAACATAAGTTTTACGCAACTAGTTTCAAATGACTTCAGTGCTTCTGGTGTTTACAATATAAGTAACAGTCAGACATTAACATTTGGCCATTTGGCAGACGCACCTATCCAGAGCAACTTAAAAAAGTGCTTTGAAGTCTCCATCATTGGATAGATCCTTACACTCGATTACTAGGTTACTAACTAAGTACTATCAGTCAAACACTGTCGGGAAGGGTTTTTTTTTTTTGGGGGGGGGGGGGGGGGGGGGGGTAGATTGAAAAAAATGCATAGGTCTTTAGTAGTTGTTTAAAGATTGGCAGAGACTCAGCTGGACATTTAGAGGAAGTTCATTCCACCACCTTGGTGCCAGAACCGAAAGCAGTCTAGATGCACATCTTCCTCGATCTCTGAGAGATGGTGGGACCAGTCGAGCAGTGCTGCTGGGTGCGGGGTGTGATTAGAGCTGAGATGTAAGTGGGTGCTGGGCCATTTTTAGCTTGGTAGGCAAGCATGAGCATTTTGAATTCGATGCAGGCAGCTACAGGAAGCAAGTGGAGGGAGCAAAGAAGTTGGGTGATGTGGGAGAAATTGGGAAGGTTGAATGTGAGACATGCAGCTGCATTCTGGATCAGCTGCAGAGGACGAAGGGTGGACAGAGGCAGACCTGCCAGAAGTGAGTTGCAGTAGTCCAGCCTTGAAAAAACAAGGGGAAAACAGTCTAGAAAGTCTAGGAAGCACCCACTTGCCTCTCAGCTCTAATCAACCACATTCCCTCCGGTCCTCCAGCACTGCTCAGCTGGTCCCACCATCTCTCAGAGATCGGGGAAGAATACATCTAGACTGTTTTCTGTTCATACTGTATACAGTACGGCATATACATTTTTTTGGTTTGATTAACTTTTCAACTGCATCGCAACTTAGATCTTATTCAAAAGGCAGATTTCACCTAGTGTTTGTGAATAAAAAATGGAAAGAATGAACGTAAAATACTGGTGTGTGAAAAACAAAGCTATATATACTGTATATTAAGGCTGTAATTACCAACGCGTTAAATTTTACTGCACAAACTTACATGATTCTATTTAGTTGGTTCTCTTGCATGCCATATGTAGATAGATATATCTAGTGTATGTATATGTGACTGAAAAAGAAATGAAATTTGCAAAATGCCATGTGTGCATAAAGTGACATTGAATATTGTGATTATTGTCATCTGCTACATAGAGGTGAGTCGTTGTACAGCGTGATGGCAAATGGTAGGAACGATTTCCTGAACCGTTCTTTGTCACAGCGAAGCTGGATCAGTCTGTTAGAGAATGAACTCCACTGGCTCTGGATGGGATCATGTAGTGGGTGGGATGTATTTTCCATGATTGACAGAAGTTCTGTTCAGTGATCTGTTGTCCCTCACAGTCTCCAACCTGTCAAGTTTGTGTCCAGTTATGCGTTCAGCCTTGTGGATGATATTATTTATCTTGCCTGCATCCCTGGCACTGATGCTGCTCCCCCAGCAGACCACAGCACTATATAAAGGGCACGAGCCACAACAGACTGATAAAACATTTTCTGTTGCATACATTGAAGGATCTGAGCTTCCTCAGGAAATAACATATGCTCAACCACTTCTTATACACAGTGTCGGTGTTGGTCCTCCAGTCCAATCTGCTGTTCAAGCACTTGTAGTTGTCCACAACCCCAACCTCCTCCCCCCTGATGGTAACAAGTGTAATCATAGTCCACTAACATCTCCTTGGTTTTTATGATGTTTAGGGGCAGATGGTATGCTATACTCTGACTCTTGTCCATCCCTGATACACCACACCACTGCAGAATCATCAGAGAACTTATGCAGGTGGCAGGACTCAGAGTTGTATTGGAAATCTGAGGTGTACAGAGTGAACAGGAATGGAGAGAGGACAGTACCCTGAGGTACTCCTATGTTACTGACTACCACATCAGACAGGAAGTTCCCCAAACTTATAAACTGGGGCCTAGCTAATAGATAATCAGCTATCCAGGACACAATGGATTTGCTGACACCCATCCCGAGCAGTTTCTCACTCAGTAGAAATGGTTGTATTGTACTAAAGGCACTGGAGAAATAGAAAAAAAAATCCATGATTCTCACTGTACCGTTACATCCATCCATGAAAGAGTGGGCACACTGCAATAGGTATATGACTGCATCATCCACTCCAACATGAGGCTGGTAAGCAAATTGTAGTGTGTCCAGGGAAGGTTTTACCATTGGTCCTAGGTGTGCCGAAACTAGGCGTCCAAACACCTTCATGACTTGTGACGTCAGTGAAGTCGTTGAGGTCAGAAAGGATGGACTTCTTAGGTATCAGTACTACACTGGATGTTTTCCATAGCAGCGGTATTCTTTCCTGCATCAGACTCAGGTTGAGGATACCAGACAGCTGAGCCAGACTTTAGAATCCTGGGGCTAATACCATCAGAGCCTCTGCCCTGTTTTGGTTGAGTTTTATCAGCATATGCTTTATGGATGATTGGATTTTCGAGCATTTACAAAACTGTACATGGATTTCACTTGGAGTATACAGATAATGGCAAGACTTTGGCGTCATGGTTGGCACTGTGCCTGAAGTGTTGAGGGATCAATTCCCTGTGCTGCGTGGGTTTCCTCCAGTTACTCCAGTTTCCTCCCTCACTACAAAGACATGCAGATTAGACTAATTGTGTTTCAAAATTTCCTGTAGTGTGTCCATGCTTGTGTCCTGTGATAAACTGGCACCCTGTCCAGGTTGTATCCTGGTTTGTGCCCTGAATCTCCTGAGATAGGCTCCAGGCCCCACTGCAACCCAGTACAGGATAAGCGGTATAGGAGTGAGTGAGTACACAGATATTCTCTCCTTACACAAAAAAAAAAGGACAAAAAAGGAAAAAAGGGCTGTTGCACTGGCAGCACTACATCTATGGATATTTTGCTTGTTTGAGAGCATACATACTTTACTAAACCTTTAATAACAGCCAGAGGTTTTGCAGTCAAAATAGAGGTTCATTTGCATGTTTGTGAGATTTGTTGGCGTGAGTCCAAGTTTAAAAAGCACAGTTTGTTATTGACAGAAAATGGCTTCATAAGACCCTGTTTAAACCTGTATTAATGCGTATAATCAGATAACTTGGGTCAGATGGTGATCCTGGGTCTCAACAAGGATTTTTGTGCAATGATTGTAAAACAAAAATACAATATGAGGTGAAATAATATCATAAACATTCACATTTTTGGAAAGCTGAGGTAAATGTCACTTGCCACACCCAGGCCTGATTCCTACCAGATCTAAGAGATCTCAGAAAGCAACACATTTTGCGACGGTCTAAAGAAATTCAAGAATAGATGAGTAACAAAGTAATTGTTTCTGTCTTTAGAAGGATACAAAGCCATTTCTAAGCCTTTGTGACACCAGTGAATCCACAAATGCACAAATGGAGAAAACTTTGAATGGTGGTGAACTTTCCGAGGAGTGGCCGGCCAAGCAAAATTATTCCAAGAGCACAATGACAACTTATCCATGAGCTCATAAAAGAACCCAGAACAACATCTAAAGAACTGCAGGTCTCACCTGCCTCAGTTACAGTCTTGTGAAAATGTGAGTGGTGCTTGCCGTGACGTCATAGAGCTTCCCACGTCATAGTCATAGATGTAGCTGATGTCACAGCTGATGTTGGTCTCAATGTTAAGTCTATGGGACTTTTTGGGACTTTTTTGTTAAGTCTATGGGACTTTTTCACCGACCCCTTAGAAAAGTCATAGCACCCCATTCCCGACCAAGCCGCACGTTTTGATACCTCATTGATGGGTCTACGACAAACGGTGCGGGACTAGTTACGCGCCAAACCTTCATACGGAAGAATAAGAAGAACTAGAGAGGTACATTTCCTGAAGAAAATGTGAGTGGTGCTTGCCGTGGCAAAACTTTGGAGTCATGCTAGCAACTTCCTAAGCACTCCAGCATCCTGTTAGCCATATACTATTAATGTAGCGAAGAACATGCTAATATAGTTAGCATAATGCTAGCAACATGCTAATAAGCTAAACATCATTGTAGCAACATGCTAAGCACTCTAACATCATGTTAGCGACATTCTACTGATGTTGCATGCAACATGCTAACATTGTTAGCATAATGCTAACAACATGCTAATTAGCTAAACGATTTGCTAGCAACATGCTAGGCACTCTAGCATCATGTTAGCAACATTCTAATCATGTTATTAGCGACATGCTAATATAGTTAGCATAATGCTAACAACATGCTAATGAGCTAAACGACTTGCTAGCAACATGCTAGGCACTCTAGCATCATGTTAGCGACATTCTAATCATGTTATTAGCGACATGCTAATATAGTTAGCATAATGCTAGCGAGATGCTAATATTGTTAGCATCATGCTGCAACATGCTAATGAAATAATCATAATGCTAGCGAAATGCTAATATTGTTAGCATAATGCTAGCAACATGCTAATCGCGTTAGCAACATGCTAACAGCATGCTAATGATTTTGCTAGGGGGCGTGGCTTATGAGCATCATGATAAAAGCGAAAGCCTGATTGATTGCCTGAGTAAAATGAGCCCTCCCCCATGTCTCTATCACACTGGGATCCACAGTTAAATTCAGGATAAGAGTTCCTATGGAAATTACTATTGTATGTTAATTGCCCCCTGCTGGGGCAGTTTACACCTCGCCCATTAGAAAAGTCATGTGATGCCCCCTTTCCCCGAATAACCCCAAATAAAATACATTCCCGACTGAAGCACACAATTTGCCACCTGTTTCATGGGTGTATGATGAACGAAAAGTGATGAATCATGCATCAAATTCCCCATTATAAGTGAATGGGGCAAATTTGGGCACCTGTTTTGCCCCGGGGGTAAAACATATACCCTCGTGTGGGGTATGTTCCAACACAGCTTGCCAGCCTCTTGAAATGTGTTAAATTTCAAATTTCTCCGAAATTCTCACTCTGCGCTTTAATTCGTCAAAGTTCGCATCAATGTTAAGTCTATGGTATTTTTTGGCGTGGTTAATTGCCCCCTTTTCTGCCCCGGGGGCAAATACTTATACCCTCGTGCGGGATATGTTCTGACACAGCTTGCGACCCTCTTGAAATGTGGTGAATTTGAGATTTGTACCAAATTCTCACTTGGCAATTCAATCCGTGAAAGTTTTTCTCAGTGTTAAGTCTATGGGAATTATTCCCCATTATAAGTCAATGGGGCAAATTTGGGGAGCTCTATTGCCCCGGGGGTAGAACTTATACCCTCTTGCGGGGTATGGTCTGATACAGGTTCCAAACCTCTACAAATGTGGTAAATTTGACCGCTCTACAAAATTCCCTCTCCGTGCTACAATTCGTCAAAGTTGCTCTCAATGTTAAGTCTATGGGACATTTTGGGGCGGTTAATTGCCGGTTAATTGCCCCCACAGCCGACCCCTTAGAAAAGTCATAGCACCCCATTCCCGACCAAGCCGCACGTTTTGACACCTCTTTCATGGGTCTACGACAAACGGTGCGGGACTAGTTACGCGCCAAACTTTTGTACGGAAGAAGAAAAAAAAAAAGAAAAATAATAATAATAAGCCTGTGAGATTATAATAGTAGTGCTTTGCTTCGCAAGCACCACTAATAAGCCTGTGAGATTATAATAGTAGTGCTTCGCTTCGCAAGCACCACTAATAATACAAATAGTCTTGTATTGAATCATCATCTGATTTAACTGTCATATCATCTATAACACATCACAGAGGGTTTCTTATCAGAAATAGGGGCACACTCCTACTGAGAAGCATGCTGAGCATATCAAGCACAGCAGCAAGGTACATGCTGTTATTTCGACTGAATGTTGGACAAAAAAAGCTTGACATTCTTCAACAGCCGAAAAGAAGACACAATGCAATTTCTTTTGAAACTATAGGATACAATACCACCTCGTCTTTCGAGTTACGACGCGAGTTGCATCCCATTCAGTAGCTTCGTCTGTTCTTTATACATTTATTTTTTTGCTTTTTGTTTCAATTGCTTGTTTGAATTTTTTTTTCCCATTTTCAAGTTTTTAATAGGTTATCCGATTTCACTTTGTCATAAATACAATAAATCCAAATATAAATATAATTGAACATTAAAAGTTGCATTGCATTTCTCTTCAATTCACTTATTATTATTATTATTATTATTATTATTATTATCAATCAATCAATCAATCAATCAATCAATCAATCATTCGGAATCCTCTTGGGAGGACATCCATGTCCCTGGTATGAACAAATACACCTTCAGGGCTCAACTCAGGAAAATTCTAGTGGTTCTTCCTGCATTTTTGTAAATGTTGGTATTGTTTATGATTATGGAGTACTTTTTTTTTGTGGTGCTCATTCGTTAATCTCCTTAAGTTATACAGGTGTATTTTCATGTCCTTTCTATCAAAATACTTCAATCTTACACACTTCTGGTAAAGCAGCATAATATCTCTCTCTTGTCATTTGCATAGATTATGTTTGCATATTGATTTATGTTTCATCACTCCATGACACTTGCATGTTACATGTTAAATAATAACTCACATCTACTCTCCATGGCAGAAACCATTATGGGGACACTCATTGCTAGGCCGCGAACAAAGTAGGTGGGCTGTTTGTTTGCATGAGAATCCCGTGACTGATTTGAATTTTTCAACCGCTAAGCGCTGCATGATTCTGCATTTGAAATCAATGGCGCTGGCAAAGTTCAGGGGTAAAACAGAGTTGAGAGGTGAGAAAATCAAAGCTATTCACTGTTCTCATGCTGATATCGCTGGTGTTAAAGGCCTCAATCTCTCACACAACATTGTAAAAGGGATCATTCTAGGGCCTGACGTCAATCCACTCCTCGCAAAATAACATAGGTCAGAGGGCCACGAAGCAGACGCTTGAGATGTATTAAATCCTTAAAATACTGTTTAGAACAGTAGAGACCTGTAGGAAGTTGGTTGTGTCTGGTCCTACAACATATCTCGGTTATGCAGCATTTATGATTCGTTGTAAACGCTAAATTTCACGTTGTAATATTGTTATTTTCCACCTTGGCATGCTCAATGGGTGAAATAAAATAATGAATAAAAAACATATTTAGTTTCTGAAAAGTGAGTCATTTGTTTGCGGTCAGAGCATATAAAGTTAATGAAAATCCACTAGGCATAATTTTAAACAGACAAGGCTTGGTTCTATGTTTCAGATATTCATGCACTTTCTAGACTGAAATTGCAGCACAGCAACAAAACTGGACAATAACGTGTAGCTTAGCATCACAATAGAGAGCAGTGCAAGCAACAAGTCAGGACAATTATTAGTATAATCAGTTTTTAATCAAACACCACATGTAGAAATCAATTGACCCAAAAGAAGTTTTTACTATACATTTTTACTATGTACTATAGTACAGTACCATAGTATTCCAACATTGCCATGGTAAGTACCATAGGATGGCATAGAATACCAAGGGAGGTACTGTAGCACTTCAGTGGGTACTGGGATCTCACCAATATTTTGGTGACTACTTAATAGGTGTGACAGTAGCGACCAAAGTTAAGCTAAAAGCAGGTATCTAATAGGTATGTTTGTACATAATACTGGTATGGTAACAGGTAAATGGCACTCCAGAGATTACTATATGAATATAACCATTATGGTTCATAACCATACACAATAGAGTTGTAAAATATAACTTTTAACTCTGTATTTAAAAATGAGTTCGTTCATGTTCATGTGTGTGTGTAAAAAAATATAAGTACAGTAAAATGTTAGTTATAATTTACTCTAAAAGCAAAATGACGTAGACCAAACATGGCTGATGGTGAACATTCGGAGGAATGAGGAAATCTGTATAAGGAAGCTATGCAAGCACACACACAAAACAGTGATGTTTATTGGTTAAGCAGATATAACCATTTTATACCCTCCTTTTAAGTACTTATTCTGTGCCATCCTATATTTAAAATTTCAATACCCATGAAGCAAAAGCAAATAAAACTCAGCTTTCTCATTTTTAGTTTTATAGTGACTGTCTCAGCAGGAATAACGTCAGGTTTGTCCTTTGAAGTGAGCATTGAGAAAATCTTCAAGCAGCACAGAAAAGATGGATCCTCTCTCTCATTGCCCCCCCTCCTCTCTGGCACTACTTCATACGGCGCAAGAAAAAAGAAGGTGGTATAAGAACTGTGGTTTTTACGTGCTAAGCCGTCCGTCAAGCCGAAAATGGGTTTCTTTCTCTCTCTCTCTCTCTTTTTTTTTTTTATCTATGTGGTGGTTGGAGAGCTGTTGTGGGGACTGATTTAAATGCAGTGGCTCATCTGTGTGAATGTGCACATCAGTGTGTACTACCACACAGAGCATTACAAACATATTCTATCACAGATACTGTAAGAGTTGCTTCCTTTTCGGAACAGCATCATCCGATGGGTCTTCCCAAGTCCACGATGCACGTGTAGCATTTATGAAATGTGATTACTTTTGGGGGAATTGATTTGTGTATGAGTATTAGACAGCCTATCAGGGCATGGCTGAAAGCTGATTGATCTACAGTACAGGCGTCCTCAGAGACACATCTATACATCTTTTCAAACCATGCACTTTCACACATTCTGAGGAAAGCACTATCCGCCTCTTCTGCATACGAGTTCTAGACCTCGAAGATCGGCTAATGTCTTTGTGATTGACGGAGCAGTGAGAGTATGCCATCTCTCCCACCCGGAGAACTCCTTTTATGTGACTCAAGGTTGATGGGCAATTTGTCAAATCCCTTGGATAAGATCATTCGTATCAAGAGAGTGGTACATGTTGTAACACCCACACTTCACTCACAATATAGCTAATATTATGTAGTCATCAGTTTGAGCACCCAGGCAATATTTTTTCCTTCTTGTTCCTCAACCCCCATATTCTCTAACAGGTGCCTTAATATCTCAGCAAATAAGGGCTGTTTGAACAAACGTGACTGACGCTGATCTAGCTGCGTTTCTCCGAGGCAGAGCTGAAAGACGAAAAAGTGCCTTTTCTTCAAACGGCAGAATGCATCATCCTCCCCTCTGCGCTCAGCCTCACCTCAACCTCACGGTTAATGTATTCTGCATTGCAGAACATTAAAGCGCCAATCAAACGGAGTGTGTCAGGGTTCCAGCGGCGTTGCGGAACGAAAAAGCCCTCCTACGGACCGAGCGCCGAGGAGGAATCATGTGTGCGAGTCCTACCCACAGGCAAAGTTATCTTTTCATGTGGCTAACCCGCACAGTAGCTGACAAATAAAAATAACTAGGCTGATAAGGATGCAAAAGAAACGGCACCTTTTGTGATGATAAAATGCAAACTCCAGAGTTTAGACATATCTCTAGTGCATATCGATTGGCTCGAGTTCAAAGAGTAGTAATAAATGAATACACTGAGGAAGCCTCGGAGCATTGGATATCTAAAATATGTGTCACATCAACCATTATTCTGTTCCCACTGAGCAAGCATACACTGCATTGTTGTGGTCTGCTTTCCTTATTTGGTCATAATGTTCCTCTTAGCATACTCTTTTTACTGATTGTTTCTGCTTGTTTATTTAAGTCCGTTATCTCTCTGTTTGAATTGCCTCAGTGCAGTTTCTTATATTTTTGGATCCTTCTATCTTGGTATTTTCCTTCCTGCTTGTCTACGGCGTGATTAATGATGGTATATAGACGGTATATTCTGACAAATGAAGGACGATCAGAAGCCATGATGGTCCTTAACTCGAGCTTGCACAACATAATAACTCAGAGAACTTGTATTTTTTTTTATTATGCCTTACAGGAAGGCAGCATTACTGTTGTTGTTTTTTTTTCTTCTCTTTTTCATCTGACTTGACCTGTTTTTGTGGTTTGTTGCTGCCAAACGGTGCCATACTACATCTCTTGTATGGTATACAGATTAGTACTCATTAGTTGCACCATGAATTCTCAATTATGATTGGTCAATATCATGTGATCAATTAATTCTATACTGTGATGGATTGACACTCTGTCTACTGTGTACCCCACCTTGTGCCTAAAGTCTCCTGGGATAAGCTTAAGGCCCGCGCGAACCTGTTCAGGATAAGCTGTATAGATGATAAATAAATGAATGAATGAGTAATTTTCACTAAAGAGGCATTCAGGTCAAACCAGGACTTTTAATTGGGTAGAATAACAGAACATCTTTATGAGATGTATGAGATAACTCTCTTTATTTCTCTATATAATCCTCTGGTACATTAATACATTTCAGCTCAGAGGCCATCATGGTGGAACATTTATTTATTACTCCTGAGCTATGAGCTCAGATTGCATGAAACGCTGGCCTTCCAGGAATTTTAATGAGTTGAACGGGCTCAGGACTGTGGCAATAATTCCCAGCCGAGTTCCTGTAATGTGCAAGCGGTGTTCGTGCATGATTGTGTGCAGAGGTGCTATATATAACATGTAGAGTTACATTTACTCTGGGGTGCTGGGGGGGAGACATGTCGCGGTTAGTTTAGCTTTTTTATTTAATGTTGCAAGGTCAACATATATAATTAGCAAATTAGCTTGATGCTAAAACATCAAATGTTTCTAACATTTGTTCTGCTGGACACAGTTTATGGTTAAATGAGACCTCTTGTACACATCTTCTAATGTTATTTTCTATCTGCTGAGCCACTTGGAGAGTATTCTGAATATACAGAATATCTTACACTGGAAATAGTCTACACTGTTCAAACATACGTATGTTACCTACAGGTAGACATGATAATTGTACAGTATGCACATAGAATTTATCTTGCAGAGTAAAAAAATAAATGGGTTAAAGCTAATCTGCAATGAGAATGAATGGACATTACCAGTGTTCGCTTGATCTCCGATCTGATCAACACTCAACACAGTAACTGCAGATCAAATTCCTTATCAGTTAATATTAAATCAAGCTAGCTTAGCTGTGTTTATGTAACGAGAAAGCTAGCGACAGATAGAGCAGGAAACACTCAACAAGTGCTGAAAAACCGTCAGTTTATCATGTTATCTCAAACGGCTTTGTAAAAAACAAACAAAAAAAGTGTATGTTTTAATGTTTAATGCTTGAGTTTGTGGGAAGTGTTACAATTCCCTCATATGAACACTCATACTGACTATACATTCTAGTTCTTGAGCATTTTTGAGTTAGCATGCTAATTAACCAGCATAACTGCTCAGCCTCTCTCTCTCTCTCTCTCTCTCTCACACACACACACACACTGCAGCATCCTGCTACCGTAATCACAGTAAGCATAAGCTCCTACCCTGGCGAGAAAAAAAAAAAAACAGACAACATCAAATGTTCCAACTGTCTGCAGCATTTGCATGTTGCCTTTGATGTGGGAGATTTAGACAAAGCGCCGCTGCCTAGATGAACAGCGTGAAGGTTAAAGCTGCTCTGGCAAGAACGCAGGGGCTGAGGAGGGGCATAGCTTTTCAAAACAGCAGGTTCAGATGAATATAGTACTGTACATATGCTAGACGCATGGCAGTCAAAGCTTACATAAGCAATTTTAGAATCATTACTTACGTTGTAACTTAACGCTACATACAGTTTTTGTCTTACTAGCCTCATCCTCTTGAAGTTAAGAACATAAACAAATCTTAGCATTTTTACCAAGAGATTCAAAAGCATAGAAAACTTTAATGCACTGACACTTGATACTCCTTCCAATAAATTTACAATAAACATCTCATTACCAAATTTCAATGAAGACATGGCACCTTTGCAGATCTTTCACCTTTTAAGCATCCTCCTCATTCTTTATCCTGTATCGAACGTCAGTGTCTGGCAGCGCTGTCTGACCCTCCAAGGATGGACTGTGGGCTCCATTAATGCAAACTAAGGAAAAACAAAAACAGGTGTTGTTGTACCAAATGTACCAAATGCGTACATTGTCAGGTGTGTGCAGTGTGCATCTTCTGCAAGTGCTATACAAGCCCATGATGTCCGGAAGCAGCGCGGAAACTGGTATTGCTAAGAAGCGGCAAGCAAGCCGAAAAGTGAAAATAATTGAGAGAATGGAGTGACTGTGTATCCTAGTGACTAGACAATGTTTGTTGGACTTATGAACAAATTGGACTTATGAACAAAGCTCTCGGAACAGGACTTTTTCATACTGTATTTATGTGATGCGGCCGCCATGCTGATATTCAGTACAGCAGCACAACCTCGAGTGTGATAACACATCATCGTCATTGCCAACACATATTCTAGACACATATCCTGGTGTACAGTAAATAACTAACTAATGCGACTGGACCTGCTTACTGATAGTTAATGTAATTAAAGGCAGTGAAAGTAGTTCTAAATGTATTATGTAGCCAAAAGGTGAGAACAACATGGTAAATGACGAGGTAAATTGCACACGTTTCTCTTTATGTCTCCACTTATTCTATTTAATAACCTCAGCTAAGTAACTGTTCTGGAGCTGTATCCCATATAAAATTAAAAAAGAGAGCGATAGTGCATTACGTAGGGTGTAGAATCCTTCGGTCCACACACCAAAAAATGCCCTTAACAATGGGTTAATGATTATTAGACCACCATTAAAATGCAATGTTACATAAAGTATAACGTCCCAGTGCTGTTATACTCTATATCAGGACTCATGGAACGACTCACATCCGATCAGAATTAAGAAAATTCTTGGATTGATTTGTTCTAACAAATTGTATTATTTTAACTAACTAAAAATGAGTTAAAATAATACATTATTTTTAATGAAAATTGCTTTCCATTATATTTTATGTTTCTTTTTATGTGATTCCATTCAGGGCTCACTTGCCTAGGGCAACCAATATCCGGGTTCAGGCAAGGTAATTTACTCATCTGTTTGCCTAATTGGGACAGCACATAATAAGTGTGAAAAGCTCCCAGCATGCTCCATCCTTGGCTCATATACAGCCTATTATAGATCTTGATAATGTGCAATGAATGACATGGAAACAGTAAATCATTTAACAGGTGTAATGTTCAGGTGCAGCATCGACATGCAACACAACAGAGGAACCTGTCGGTTAACACCATTGTATGTAAACAGTCAAACCACTTCCTGTACTGATATCAAACGCATGACAAAGCAAAGTTTTGCCGGAAACGATTGACTATTCATTGTGAAGAAGCTCAAACCCCACTTTCTCATGCAGAGAATGATCTCCACATGCTCTGAGGTCGAACATCAGCGTTATGGTTGTCATGGTTACAGAAACTCAGTGGCATGATTCTTGAAAATTAAACTTACAGTGGAAGTTCATCTGTGAAATGCATGAGGTTGTTGAAGTAGTGCAAGTAGAAACGTGTTTTTAAACCACGAAAAAAGGTAAGCTTTAAAATCTGGGGCTGTCTCTTATTGCTCTTAATGTCAAGTTCAGAGGGGGCAACCTGTTACATATTTCATGGCGAATGATGCCAAGTCCATTAGAAGAAGAAAGGGATGTAGATTTTTGAAATATCGTATATTATAAAAAAAATTAAATATTTGAAACATTAATGTTTAAAACATAACATTTGGTTTATAGGTTTTGTATTAATTAAAGGACATTCAGAATAAAACAAAATGATGGTTATGATGTGTACATACTGTATGTATATATTCTGCCATTATATGTACAGCACCAGTGTCCATATACAGGATAAGCAGTATAAAAGATGAATGAATATATATGATGAATGAATTAATATATGAATATATATATTCTATACACAGTATAATTGTTACCTGTTAACTGTATGTTTTGTACATTAAAAAATA
Organism: Clarias magur; assembly: GCA_013621035.1. Taxonomy (NCBI): domain Eukaryota; kingdom Metazoa; phylum Chordata; class Actinopteri; order Siluriformes; family Clariidae; genus Clarias; species Clarias magur. Next base: position 717,761 of record QNUK01000221.1, read on the forward strand.
TCATTTTCCTAATTTTTCTAATAACATTAATATTTAAAATAAAATGTCAAGAGCAACACACTTGTGCTCCTTTCTGCTTCATCAGCTATGGCTGGGTAGGTCAGAATATTGGTACGTGCTATTCGTATATATAACAAAATGAGAAAACGGCACTAATTATGTCGCATGCACTTCTGAAAGCCTTTTCCTTTTCCAGCATGGAACGATTGAGTGCTCACTGATCGAAATGATCCAGACTGTGGGGTCAAGTGTTCTCTGAGATAACCAGGGGTCCCTAAGATGAATTTCTGTTTTCATGCAACTGTGGCCTCATATAAGAAGAGCTATAGTGCTCTATAGCTTTAGAAACTAGTTCTCCTGGTTTTCAGATCCACGGATTAATTGATTGATTAATTGATTGATTGATTTGTTTGCTTATTGTTAATAGTTGATTATTTAGTTAATCAATTTACTAACTAAACAAACTAGTTTTCCCTAGTATTTCTGTTTGTTACAGTGTCTTTATTTATTTATTTATTTATTTGTTTGTTTGTTTATATTTTGAATGTCTGAATAGCTCTTCTATTCATTTTGTGTCTAACTTTGAACCAGTTCGCCAGGGTCATTTAGTATTCCTATGAGTTAGTTAGTTATCTAGTTAGTTCTTTAGGTTGAGTGTTTGCTTGTTGTTACACAAGTCCTCCTCATTTACACAATATTGCTGATATAGTTATCATGTTAGGTGGCATAGTGGTTAGCAGTGTTGCCTCGCACCTCCAATCCTCAGTTCTGTGTGCAAGGAGTTTGCATGTTCTCCATGTGGCTAATGAGTTTCCTCTGGGAGATCTGGTTTCCTTCTACAGTCCAAAGATATGCTGAGTATTCTAATCGGTATTCCCAAATTGCCCGTGGTGTGTGTGTGTGTGTGTGTGTGCCATGCAATGGAGTGGCACCCTGTCCAAGGCCCAAAGGCTCCTGGGATAGGCTCCAGGCTCCCTGTGACAGGATAAGAGTTGTAGAGAATTAATGAATAAGTTATTGAATTAGTTAATTTGTTAGGTTGTTTCCTTCCTTCCTTCCTTCCTCCCGTCTCTAGTCCTTATTGTGCGCTGCCTTTTTCTTTATTCTGACTCAGGCCTGTTAAAAGTTGAAGTAGAACAGGCTGCCAAAAATCTGGTTTGTTTGGACATCAGGTGGAAATTCTCATTTGTTGACTTTGCTTTCCATAAACCAATCCAGTAAACATGTATCCCTCACTTGATTCATTTGCAGTAATTGGTACAAGTCGCCGTCTCTTACACACCGAGTAACGGCAGCTTGAACGTGTCAGTGCAGCCCATTAACGGAAACAAATCGAGGTAAACACAGCTAAATGATGCTCACAGATCATAATGGATCCTTAATGTCTCCGTCTTTCTTCTATCCTTGAGAGAACAGCAGAGAGAAGAGAAGAAATGAAATAAAACTATTTCTTGCTCTTCTGCATGTCTGCGCCTCGGCGTAGCAGCCATGTGCTCGGAGATGAAACGGCGAGAGCGCAGCTTTGAAATCCTCCTCAAGTCAAAATTAACATTTTTATTTCAACTCCAGCCAAGTGAGAGGAGAACCGGGGCCGGGCAGACCACTCTGGGCAACACACATAATTGTTTATTGTGTGTAAACTTCAGGGAACAATGGTTGGGGAATAAATGCTGCATGTAGGAGGAGGAGGCGAACTGCTGGAACGATCACAAAGCAAGAACATGGCCTTGTTTTCTCCGTAGGATGACCACATGAAAGACAAACCCGTTAGGCCCATTACTATGGTTCCATAATGTATGCGTTTTAATAATTATCACACAATATAAACCCTCTCCATCACACGCTCCGCCACAGGGGGAGGACATATGGTTCTTTTTGATACTCTTTGCTTTTTTTTTTTCTTTTTTTTTTTCTTTTCTTTTTCCTTCTGATTTCAGCCCTGCTTTTGTCTTGGACGATGCTGTCTTGGTTTACCAGAGGAATTATAACTTTCATATTGGTTAGATTAACTTGCAAAACTCAGAAGTTTAAGTTTCAAATTAAAGCATTTGTTAGAATTTTGCATCGTAATATCCTTTTATCACCGTGCTTCTGGTTAGTCAGAAGGCGTTGATTCGTTTTCTATAACAGCAGCTTTGACAGTAGTTCCAGCCGCAAGACAAATCACAGCTTGACGCTAATGCACCAGTTCTAACAGATTGTTGTTTCTATAGTAACGTACAGTATATAGGACTGTGCACATAAAGGAATTAGAACCATAAGCGATTGAAGTCGTCTGTAAGCATGTGTTTATTTGACATTTTGGAAAAGGTCCCCAGTATGAGCACTTTGTAACACTCAAAGGTTAAGCTGTTCTTTTAAGTTTTCTATACGCTAGAGTCTTCAAAGCTAAGAACTACATGGCAAAGTTCCTCTCATGGTCTTATTGATGGAAAAGAGAGGCTGCTGAATTTTATGACATAAGTGATGAAAAGCTCTACGTTGTTTTGTGGATGCACAACAACGACAACAAAAAAAAAGTATACATTTTTAATCATATAAATAAATACATATAATTATAGGCAAAATGCGGTGGCGTGAGAGATGGGGGGGTTGGGGTTAACATTGTTGACTCCATGGTTGCTATGGGCATAACAGGAAATAAATAAATGAAATAAAGGCATAAACTACACATGCTATGTCATTCCTCAGTGGCTTTTCAAAAGCTAGCATTTTATATTAATATTAATTTGTCTAACTTTCCTTAATGATACTTTACATTACCAAGTTTGTCTGTGCTCTGAATTAGTCACAAACCCTTTTACAGTTCAATGACCTCTTTTCAGTTCTTGTGAAATATCTGTTGTTTTCATGCCTTTTTATACCACGTCCCACTATCTCCTTCTTTCTCCCCATACTGTATGAGAACTCCTACGTACAGTACTCAGTAACGAGGAAGAAAGCCCCTTTAACCTTGCTGAAAGGTTCCCAGAACCTATAAAGATTTGTCGTAAAACCTTATATAAAAGTGTTCCCAGGCTGTAACTCAAGACGTTTCTAGAACATTATCTGAAATTTTTTCGAGCACATTGCACAAACGTTCGCTGATCAGTATCCATAACGTTCTCAGGACACACTGTAAACCCTAATGCTCAAAGTAATTAAACATATTGAGTACTGTTAACTTAAATCATTATAACTAGTACAAATGAATAGCCCTTGATGAGTATTTAGAACTTTTTGGTATTTATGAGTTTGTAGAAATGACGCTTTTCAAGTTAGCTGAACAAATTTGATATTTTAAGTAACTGTAAGTAATTAAGTAACAGTAACTGTCACCTAGGCGGCACGGTGGTATAGTGATTGTCGCCTTGCACCGCCAGGGTCCGGGTTCGATCCTTGGCCAGGCTCGATTCCTGTCTCTGTGTGCATGGGGCTTACGTTCTCCCCGTGCTTGGTGGGTTTCCTCCGGGTACTCCGGTTTCCTCCCACAGGGTAAAGACATGTAGGTTAGGCGTTCCCAAATTGTCCGTAGTGAGTGTGTGTGTCTGTGCCCTGCGATGGATTGGCACCCTGTCCAGGGTGTACCCTGCCATGTGCCCCAAGTCTCCTGGGATAGGCTCCAGGCCCCCCTGTGACCCCGAATACAGGATTAAGCGGTATAGATAGTGAGTGAGTAACTGTCACCTTAAAGTTCCTCCAACTTAAAATCTTTCAGATTAGCGATTTTGTGTCTGACGTCATCAGGGTAATAGCCTGGCCCTGTTGGCTGAGTGGTAGGTGTTCCGCTTGCCATGTGAAAGGCCCGGGTTCGATTCCCAACAACTGGATGAAGAGCCTGTCCCAAGCTCAGATAAAATGGGAGGGTTGTGTCAGGAAGGGCATCTGGTGTAAAACCTGTGCCAAGCTTGAATGCAGACTGGATTGTCTGCTGTGGCGACCCATTGCCGGGAGCAGCCGAAAGACCAACAACAATTTATTTGATTTGCAACAACAACAAAAAATATATGGTTGCTATTAAATAGCATGAATTAGGCTCCTCAATAATGCAAGTAAAGAACGATTAATATGAATGAGTACAACAATCTCAATGACTGATAGTTCTGTTTACTTAAAATTGGAAACATCTTTACTTAAAAAATTTGATGTAACTGATGTAACCTCAAATTTTTGGAGGTTTACTTATTCGTGGTTACATTGCATATAGAGAACTGGGCAACTGAATGTGCTAGAAAAGAAAAGAAATCTGAAGAACATTCAGCTACCTTAATGTTGTTAGCTGGGAACTAATTTAGTAGTTATCTGCTTACTTACTTATCTGGCAAACTAATTAAGAAGCTATAAAGTAAAGATTGAAACAGACCATACATGGTTCTTAAAATTTATATTATATGTGTAAGAATGTATGTTAAATTGAAATTTAAAAAATAATATAAAGTCACTATAGCAAATACAATGTGGTTTATAAACACTGAAATAATCGAACACAGACAATGCTGATCCTGTGTACACGCCCATCTTTGGCAGACGCTCATGAATATTAATGAGTATGTGAATCCAACAGTCAGGTGACAAGGTGTCGAAACAAACAAGATGCCGGAAACCCAAACAAGTGAAGATTTTTCTTGGCAGGTTCTGCAAAAAGCTTGCGTCTTTTTTTGCGAGTTGGCTCTGTGTCCGCCACAATGATTGTTTTAAAGAAAATGATAATTTCTCAGGTCTCAGGTCATGTGATCTCAGTGCCATGGAAGGGAGGATGGGTCTAATTAGTCTAATTAATGGTCTAATTTATTTCTTTATATGAGAAATAAAAAAAAAATGTGTCTTTGAAAAAAAGATTCATCCAAAATGTTTAATTTGAATGCCTATTAAAATATCATTATGCAATGCGCATTGATGTGCAACATGGTGTAGACATGCAGTGTTCATTATGATGAACTAGCAAAACAGATGGCCACGACTGGCTAGTGATTGACAGATGTGGGATGGCGGTGGCATCTTTGGGAAAGATATCTTCTTACAGTACCTCTAAAAAAATTCTAATCACGATCTATTGAATGTAAAAAAAATCATATTTTATGTGTTCAGTTGGCAAGGGTTTAATGAAAGACTGATGATCTGATTGATATTGACCATTCGTGGTTCAAATGCAGGCCAGTGCATACATAATAATTTCTTTACATCATGAGTTTTTGGGGAAAATAAATAAATAAATAAATAAATAAATCATACATACATACATATTCTTGTACTTTCTGGTATTAAAGTTTAGTGTGTAATCTTCTTTCAGGGTTTCATGGGATATTTGACAAATATTTTTATGCGATGCTACATTTTCCCAAGGACGACATAAAATGAAAGAGCGAGCATGGCTTTGAAGGCTCTCTCTAACAGACATGATGTTATCTATATTTTACGCAAGCTCAGCCCACGAGAAATGAATAATGCCGAGGCAAACTGTAGCCAGCTGGTCAGACTCGGAGGCTGAATTACTGAAAAGGGAGATTTTGGATCTTGGATTTTTTTATTTTTTTATTTTTTTCAAGGCGGGCACATCGATCAGTCATAATAAATAATAAGAGTGTGAAGTGTGGTAAAAGGCAGGATGTGAAGGTGTAAACTCAGTAGTGGTTTTATTTGGGCGAATCCAAGAAGTAAAACCAGAGTCTATAGCAAAAGTCATAACACATGCATTTGGGATTAATACATGGGGAATTCATAATCAGAAATGTGCCAGGAAGGAAAAGGAAGGAACTGGGGTTCTGACTTGTCGGTCACATAAAAACATGATAAGACCTTGCAATGATAAGAGGGTGTTGAAATCAAACCAGGTCTTTTGTTTGTGCAGAAAAACAGAACACAGTTATGAGAGTAAAAACTCCCTTTATTTCTCTATATAATCCCCTGCTTCACTAATACACTTATGCCAGGGTTTCATGAGTGTTTGGACAGCATCAAGGTACAGTAGAAGGTTTTCTCCATACAGAGGAGCCATGACAGGACTGCCTTCTTCACTTCTGAAACATCGGCCTCCCAGGAACTCCTTTATTGGCCCAAACATGTGGAAATGGCTTGGATTGAGGTCAGAACTCTACAGAGATGTGATTGTGTGCACAGTTCCAACAGACAGTTGTGTCTCTTCTGCAAGTTGGGGAAGTTAAGAGTTAAGAGTCGATTTTCAAGGATCCGGTGTTCCACTTGCACAGGAATGACCGCAGCAGGCCTCCGAGTGGCGCAGTGGTTAAAGGGCTCGCCCTATCATCCGGAGATCGCATCCCGGGTGGTGCTGTAACCTCTCGCAGCCGGAGGTCTAGAGAGAGCTGATTGGCCGAGCTCTCTCAGAGGGGAGGGATGAGAGGTACATAGTGCTCCGACATGTGAGCTCGCGCAGCGGAGGGAGCGGATAGCGCCGTCCTCCGAGTGTGTTACGCCGCCCCCAATGGTGCGCGAGCGAGCAGTTCGAAAAGATGCGGTCGGCTGGCGTCACGTGGTTCGGAGGAAACACGTGATCGTCTTCGGCCCTCCCGGCTGAGTGGTAGTAGTAGCCTTAATGTGGGAGCCCCCTAGTGACGGGGAGGAATTGGACACGACTAAATCAGGGAGAAAATCGGGGAAAAATCCCCCCCCCCAAAAAAAAAGGAATGACCGCAGCAGTGGGCTCTGAGTGACCTCGGGTCAGGATTGTTATTCACGGAAATATACTTTTGCAACTTTCAGATGTTTCGTCAGCTTTCACCATCATTCACAAGAAATTTGATCACTTGATTGAAATCCTGGTTTGACTTAAACGGCCCTTGTACTTTGCCACAATCAGGTATACGTAAACAAAGTTTACGGAGTTGCACAGAACTGGTAACACAGTAAGATAACGAACTTGAAGACAGGACAAGATCAGAAGAAAAAGTGCCGTGAGATACAAAGTTGAGTGCTGGCTAAGGTAGACAAATGACCCCAATGGCCATCCATAGTACCAGTGATACAGTTAGTTATTTAACCTGAACTATCTGATTTTGGCTCTCCATAGCTTTTTATTTAAGCAGTTTTACTTCTGCTGTTTTGATTTCGTTATTCCAAAACAATCAAGTCTGTCAACTTTGCTACGTAGCTGTGAGCTACACCACCTGAAACGTTTGGACACACCTTCAAACTCCATATTCGTTCCTGATTTTTATTTCTTTCCTCATTGTGAAGCAATGCTGAGGGCATCCAAAATATGCAATAATCTCCTCTGAACAGTTGAATTATTGAGATGTGTCTGCCACCGATGCTCTGTAAAGCCTTCATAACAGCTCTAATCTGAGGTGCTGTTTGTTAATCTGTGATTTATGAGGCTGGTAACTCTGAATGAACATCTCCTCTGCAGCAGAGGTAACTTTTGGTCTTGCTTTCAATGAGATCCAGGTTCAAAAACTAAGAAATTTGCAAGTGATCTATCAAATTTTGGAGTTAAAAAATGTGTGTGTACATTTTATTTTAACAGGACCCTTTTCCTTCTGTTCTGCTCTACAAACATTATGAAGCAAAATGCAAATATTTACCAGCGCAGGTTTGGCGAGTTGTGGTCGGCCTATGTTGCTTCCTCGTTCACTTCGATTATCTGAGGTAGAGAGCGAGAGAAAGAATGAGTTTGATTAGAAAAAAAAAAGTTCTGAAGCAGTTCCAGCTCTTTGTTCCTACTGTTCTGCAAGAACCCTGACCCTGAGTAAGTAACAATAGTGATGCAATGTACACACTTTCAGCATTGCTGTTGATGTCTATCTTGGATAAAGTTTTTTATGTCGAAAAACATTTTATTCACATATCATCGTCAGTAAGTGTTTTATGCTGGTCAGGAATCTATTGGATCCGGAGCCTGGAACACTTAGTTTGAGCTCAGTCCATCACAGGACACCATGCACAACACGGTGCATTTGTACACTTCTATTCACATTCTACAGGAGTGCAGACAATCCACCTTTAGACATACGCTTGAGAGGTCAAATGGAAACCGTGCGGACACTTTACAGAAGGTTACTCTAGCTCAGGAGTGAACAGGGAACGCTGAAGCTTTGAGACAGCGGTGCTATCATTGTATTAAAAAGGCTACACACACAAAAAAAGGACGGTGGTCAGGCTTGTTCAGTACAGTGATGTCCATCCTCAACAGATCCTTGTCAGTGGTTATGTGGACCACATGTGAGAGTCTCTAAAAGGGGAATGTGCCAAAAGTTCCTGAAAAGTTTCCTATGGTGAAAGAAAATATCCAAAGAAAGACCAGAGCATTTGGGAAAGGATGTAGGGAAAGAGCGAGAGAGAGAGAGAGAATGAAATCAGAGGAGGGTACAGGAAGTGAGCGCTGTGCCACTATGCTGCTGACCCTTGACGCCCATCTGCGTGTCGGTAGCGGGCGACTCGGGCACCGTTCCAGCTTTAACACAGGACTCCAGCTTTGATCGACTGCCAGCGATTCATCGCTTTAAAGAAGCAGGAAGACGGGGGAGAATAGACCTCAGCTGCCAATTATTGGAAAAACATCAAGGTCTGAGTGGAAAGAAATGGAGAGAGATTAACTAGATCACTTTGGATGCCTCGCTGTTGTTTTTCGCTCAGCGAGAATGGAAAGTGTGATTAACAGAACGCAGTTAAATTTAGACATGTGTGTTTGCATGCATGGCAAAAGGGACACGCAGACACAGAAAGCGAGGCTGGATGTATATATACGGTTAATTACTGTGTGTGCACATGGTCTAGACGTACAGTACACAACCGCCGGATGAGAGAACGAGAGATGTGCAATGTGCCAGCTCAGCACAAAGACATGGAAAAACATCTGGGTCAAAAATAAAAGTGTATTTATCCCACAGGCTTGTAGAAGGATTCACACACGTGACAGATTTGTGCGGATAAATATCACTTTCCATTTTTTACCTGGCTAAATATGGGCGATTTGAATCTGTCACTGAAACTAAGCATGACATTTCAGGGAGCTCGAAAAGCACTTTTTGTTTTTGTTGAGACCATGTATGAACGTTTCTGAGTAGGCATGTTGTGCTCCAGCGTCTCTTAATATCTATAAAGCCTCTGTGCTTGTTAATCTCTGTATTTAAAAAAAAAGGCTCTGTGCATTTTAGTTTCACTCACATGGCCAGGGTCATCCCCGAAGTTTCAGTGAAGCAGGCATGGGCTTTGTGCCAGTCAGTCCCAGGGATGATGAGTGGTTTTTGCCAGTCTCTCCAAAAGGGGTGAGGCTTTGTGCATGACATACGTACTAAAGAAGTTAATTCTAATAAAGGGATGGAATCTTTTTCAGTCACAGTAAACGGTGTACAACCACTGGAACTGTCACTTACACTAAGGAAGGGGTGTGGCCTTTTTGCTTGTCAATTCTAGTCAGGGGTGTGAAGGAGGTGTGGAAGTTTGGTCTCTGTGCCAGTCAGTCCTAATGATTGAGATGTCATCTTTTTTGTGAAGGAGGTGTGGCTTTTCAGTCCCAGTAAAGTCAGGGCGTGACTTTGGCTACATTTAATTTAAATTTAACACAGATCAGATTTTTTAGGGCGATCTGAATGCACAAATTGGATATTTTTCCCCATAGGATCTGAGTCACTTTTATATATCTGATAGTCATTCATGTGGCTTGAATGAGAGCTGGCAGATGGGACATGTCAAGTCAAAAGTCAGTCAACAATATAAAGTCATTGCATAAAATAAATGTTGATTATACCAGTAAGAGACAAGCACAAAGACCCAGCAGGGGTGACGATTACCCACAATTCCGCAGCTCAAGAGAGAGAAAAATCATTGGCTCAGTTTGATCATGTGACGCTCGGTGTCAAAATAAGAGGCGCATGCGTGCTACATGATACTCGGCACTCGTAAACCGAGACTTCCGCTCGGTTTCCAAGTCAAAATGGATTAAAAATCCTTGCTCCTCTTGCGGAACGCTTGCAAACCGCATTACTCGCAATCCGAGATTCCACTGTATCTGCTACTTATGCTCTGTAAATTCTTCATAATGGCTCTAATCTGAGGTGCTGTTTATTAATTGGTGATTTCTGAGGCTGGTAACTCTAAATGAACGTCTCCTCTGCGGCAGAGGTAAGATTTAAGCAAATAAAACAAAAAAATTTAAATAAAATAAAACAAGGAAAAACAGCATGTCCTCACACTGAATTAGATGCCAGTGTATAAAAAGATCTTTAGGTGAGATTTAAAAAAAGAAAGGGAGTCTGGGCCTGCCTCATGTAACTCTAACATTTTAGAGTTTAGGGTTATCACTGAAAAGGCACGATCGCTTGTTTTGGGTACTGTAAGTAAAAGCTGCTCGCCAGACCTGAGAGACTGTGCTGTACTGTATGGCTTCAAAAGGTCAGCACTATGTGGTTGTGCTCGATTATTCAGGGCTTTGTAGGTTAAAACTTAAACTTAAACTTCCCGTTAGCCAACTACAACCGTGCAAAAGAGTCCTGACCAACAACATAGAGGGCATCAACAGTCAAGCTGACTTGACTGTTATTTTGATAAAAATGGCTTGATCTTGGACAACAGCCATAAATAATAGAAAAAATTGATTTGCTTATGCAGTTTATCTACATGTGAGGTTTTGGCCCTTTGAACGTATAGAGCGCTCGCTGACGTCAGTCAGCACTCGCAGCACAGTCAGAGGATTTCACAGCAGTGCTAAAACAGCTAAAGCGAGACGTCTGACTTTCTTCATTCATCTGGACCTCAACAAATACAGCTGACTAACTGCTTGCTGTCCTTCAGAGCAAAACTCCAAGCATATTTTGCTCAAATCGCATCCATCGTTTGAAATAAACGAGCGGTCGCACAAACTCATGATGAGTTTGAACCCAGGTGGTGAGAGCAAAGACTTATCGAGGAGGACAGATAGAGCCACATTAGTCAGACAAAAGTCACTTGTAATTATCAATGTGAACCGTCATGACATGCAGAAAACCGGAATTGCGCAACGTGGCTTGTAAGGTTGAATGTGTGCCGGCCAGTCCTAAGAAAGCATCTTTAAATCCCAGCAAAGTACGTATTTCAGTGCATGTCAGTACATTTCACTCACCCGAGTTAAGAGGGTGTGGCATTTCTGCCCGTCAGTATCAGTGAAGGGTGTGTGGCGTCCTTCTTAAACTTCCCAATGAAGAGAGCATAGCCTTAGTCAATGCCAGGAAGAGGGGTGTGGCCACGATCAGTCCCCGGGAAAGTGGGTGTGTCTATTATCATAACAGATGTTAACTGTTGTATCTTGCATTGGCCCTTAAATATATAATGGGTGTGTTAACTGTGTTAACCAACTGCAAGCATGAAAAAGAGGCCTGGCCAACAACAACATAGAGGGCATCACAATAATCAAGCTGACTTGGAATAAAAGCATGTTTATACGTTTCAAGTTCTTTTTTGAAAAAAAAGAAAAACGCCTTTGACCATGGAAACCTAAGCCTAAGCTGGAAAAAGAAATCTAACGTAAATAACAGAAAAAAATATTTTCTTATCTAGTTTATTTACATGTGACATTTTGCCTCTTCACATGTTGACAGTGTATTGTGCATGCGTAAGACATACTGTGGGCGTGTCTTAAATCAACCGCTGTACAAAATTTTATGAAACTTTTGCAGTACTTAGATGTCTGCCTGAAGTTTAACCCGTTCCATAAGTGAAATCAAAATGTTTAGTAAAAGCCACATTATAAGCAGGTACGTACGGATTTAATAATCTACTTTAAAACACACCTTCACCGATAGATATTAATTAGAAAGACTGAACAGAAAATTTTTACTGGGATTAGTTCATATTTTCACAGCGCAGAGGTGGTATCGGTGAATTTTAACACGCTGGAGTCATTTTAAGACAAAACTTAAGAAGCAAAACAAGGTGTACAATACTTAACCTTACAAATTTACAGACAGACATGTACCCTGCGATATTATGGAATAGCGATTTTTGACAACTGGAATATTTTCCCCTTTAGTACAGTTTGATATTTTCGCGCTTCCCAGGCTCACAAAGCGTTAAGGCTAGAACTTCGGCGGATGAGACCTTGAGCATTTTACGAGTCGCTGTTCTTTGGAAACCTCCATGACTTCCTGGCTTGCGTTTGTACGTAGACGCTGCTGTGGTCCTGCCTGGCAGCTGATTTATAACTGAAGTGTAAATTATGACTAAGACACAATAGATTCCTTGGAACTTGTTTTTTAACTGAAGAACAATGTGCGACTTTGATGTGTGTGTTTGGCAGATGCACAAACATTCTGTACCAAACTCCTGCAAAACCCTCAGTCAACAGGATGTGACATCACACATCCATAAAAAAGTCTCTCTCTCTCTCTCTCTCTCTCTCTCTCTCTCTCTCACACACACACACACACACACACACACGCACACACACACACAGAAAGCTTTTGGTAAGAGGATAAGGCCATGAAGCCTACATGAAAGGCAGGGAGATTTGGTAAAGATGAAAGAGAAAGGAGGATATTCTCTCCATCCTCCGCTCTAAAGTGTAGCGCTGCACGTTCTTTCCAAATGCTATTTACCTCCTACACTGACTTCCTCGCTCCGTCACTCACATCTTTCCCATTTTCAGGCTTCCTTTCTTTTCGCCTGTATCAGCTTCCTGTCACTTTTAATCTCTCGCTCTCCCTGCCTCCTGTGTTCTTTTAATCTTACCCCGCTGTGTTTCTCCTTGTTTCTCTCTCGCTCTTTCTCCATTTTTAATACCCACATTTTTATTTTACTTGCTTAAATGATCAAGACACAATGTAAACTATAGAGTGTGTAAACGGAAACTAAGTCGGACATTTATTCTAGTGAAGTTGCACAATCGACTGGTGGTCTGGGAAAAAACACTGGATGTTGTTGATGCTGAATTCGTTTCTTTCGGGGTTTTTTGGCCAGTAATATCCCTCTATAAGATCTCTATTATAGCAAAACATTAGCATACACCAGTTGGCATGGTGGCATAGTGGCTAGCACTGTGGCCTCACTATTTCTATTTCCAGGGTCGAGGGTTCGATTTCTAGTGCGCTCTGGTCTCTGTGTGCTGGGTTTGCATGTTATTCCTGTGCTTGGTGGGTTTCCTCTGGATTCCTCCCACAGTTCAAAGACATGCAGATTAGGTTAATTGCTGTTCCCATAGTGTGCATGGTCACCCTGAGCAGGGTCTACCCTGCCTCATGCCCTTAGTCTGCTGGTATATACAGTAGGCTGCACACAGGATAAGTGGTATAGAAGATGCACATCCTCTTATGTCTAGGGTTGCAGGGGGGAATCCCTGGGAACTTAGTTCACAAGGCTGGGTACATCCTGTAGGGGATTCCAAACCATTGCAGGGAACAAGCACACCCACACACACACACACATATAAACTTGTGTTGTGATAGACTTCACAAAATATATTTCCCATATACATTATGTGACTGTTAGCATATCTGTTCTCTCTCTTTCTCTCTCTGTCTTTTTATCTGTCATGCCCTACTTCTGGGTGGAGTTCTCGCCACGTAGAGACCTCTGCTATGGCTGCTGCTATGGACGGCCCCGTCCGGTCTCCTTGGGATGTGTGTGGTGACGGAGGACAGTTCCACTTAATGACCATGGAGATGACATTAGACTGGGCTGATACGGGTGGCTTTTCTGTGATGCCTTGTGACTACAGTCGCTAAATAGTATACTGAATGATATACTGAAATTCCCACAAGCAGGTTTTGTAACCAGGTTTCCAACAATGAAAAGGGACTTTATTGGATGTTATATTGAACTTATAGAATACTATGCTCATACTCATATCTGATAATATCCAAATGAGGATGGGTTCCCTGTCGAGTCAAGGTTTCTTCCTATTGTTATCACAGGGCGTTTGTTCATCAGGGACAAACTAGTAATGATAATTGATACATATTTCCTTACATCTTTCTAATTTATTTCCGTAATTTGTTTATACATAAAGTTTTAAAAGCGCCATACAAATAAAATTGGCGTGACCGTCTTGTGTACTGAGCTATTTCAACAAAGACCTCATTTTTATGATATATAATATAATTATGATATGATTTCCTTATACACTAAATCTCATAGCCTTTAAACTTGCACGCCATCAGTGCCTCAGTGACCTCACTCATGCTCTTGAGGCTGAATGGGCAGAAATCGCCACAGACACATTTTAGATTCTAGCGGAAAGCCTTCCCAAAAGAGTGGATGTTATTGAAACACTAAATGTTATGAGTGTTATGATCACCAACACTGTGCAGTGGTTAGGTGGCCACATACTAGAGTGAACTATTATGTTCTATTATACACTATTATGTCACACCTTATAAAACTTACAGTAGTGTTTTAGAGAAGTTTTTTTTAACCACTCGATATGTTGTGAATGAGCAGCCGGTTATATGTACCACATTTTTCCATAATAAAAAAAATGTTTGCTTTGGATCATAACCTTGGCCAACAATCTAACCACAATTATAGCTATAACTAAAAAAAATTTGCCATCTTATGTTCTGAATCCTTTACTGTTCCCAAATCTATGGGTCAAATTATTCTTTTCAGAAACGCTTTTTTGTTCCATGCCTTAAACATCAACAGTTTGGTAAAAAGGGAAGCCAACTTTATGTTTGTTCATTTTTGTTTTCACTATTACATTAGTGTTTGCTGAACAATTACACATGCTGTCATCTCCTTTCCTTTCTTCCCTGTACCAAGAACCACAAATTACTGGCTTATATTTTATCCCCGGCTTTTTTATCAGTGTATTTTGTCTGAGGATTGATGTGATTTGCAGATTAAATATACTTGAAAATGTGGTTCTCCTTTACTGGCATTCGGCAAGGAGGATGATCTTCTCCTTTTCAGTGCTTTCTTTTGGATGTAGAGGATATCCTTCCAAGATGGAGGTGAAATTAAAAAGGCAGTAAGTGGGTTAAAGAAATTTGTGTCACCTTGGCAACTAAGGGATATTCATGCTAGAGAAAACGGCAGACTATGAGAGACACACAGTGAGATAAAGAGAGAGAGAGAGGGAGAGGGAGAAATGGTGTGAGAAAAGGAAAAGAGTGACAAATTGCCTGTATGTGTGTGTGTGTGTGTGTGTGTGTGTGTGAGAGAGAGAGAGAGAGAGAGAGAGAACGAAAAAAGGAAAGAAGAGGAAGTGTGTGTATGTGTGTATGTGTGTGTGTGTGTGTGTGTGTGTGTGTGTGTGTGTGTGTGGAAGAGAGACAGAAAGAGAAAGATGGGGAATGAGAGAGGAAAAGAGTGAGGAAGTGCCTATGTGTGTGTATCTTTGTGTGTGTGTGTGTGTGTGTGTGTGTGTGTGTGTGTGTGTGCGTGTGTGTGTGTGTGTGTGTGCGTGTGTGCGTGTGTGTGAGAGAGAGATATGCGGAGATATTTGGCCCTAACTCTTACAAGGTCACTTCCTGTCTCCCCCTCTCAGAGCTTTTCTGATCTGCTGATCTGGAGCAGGTCACACCTGATAAGCGCTCTGCCTCGATCCTTCCCAGCGGAAAAAGCAGCAGCGGACAGGTGGTTCCCAGCAACAGCCGGCAAACGATATATCATGTCCATCTGTTTGCACTTAGCATCTCTCTCTCTCTCTCTCTCTCTCTCTTTCTCTCACACACACACTTTTTTTTTTAACAATCTCCCTCTCTCTCCTTCAGCATTCCTTCTTCCTGGTCCCTTCAGATGCCGTTTCTCAACCCTTGAAAGCTTAAAAATATCCTCGGTGCCTTGTGCACACAGGGTTTCCATGGCGATAACAAACGGCACGATGTGCCTGCTTGTTCGTGGCTATGTCAGTCATGCTGCATGAGCTCTCAGGACTGTTGTGTCGAGCTGTAAATAACACACGGAGCCATGTGACAGCAAGAAAACAAGGTCGGAATCCCTCAGATCGATGTGACAGATGATGGTGGAAGACGGGAACGCTGGGAAAAAGAGAGAAAAATAATGTGAGAGCAGCCTCTCAACCCTCACTCATCTGGCGAGCAGATTGCTGTGTTTGTTGAAAAGTGGAGAAGAGGTCTTGGCTCGGGGCCCTCGCGACCATAAAAACCAGTGAGGCAACCCGTAGCCTCATGGAACACACTCTTACACACCCCAGGGCCCCGGGCGACTCAGCCTTTTACCCTGGGGTGGTCCGCATCCACACCTACAGTACACACAGCGCGGAGGGAGAGACAGAGAGGGTATGCGGCTGAACATGTGCAGATACAAATCCTGAGCTAAAGGGGGGAGTCCATGATACCATGCCATTTGTGTCCCACCGATTCCTTCACAGACATAATCCATGTCCGAATTGCAGATAAACATCTTAAACCATAAACAATCCACAACAGGATATTTTTTAATGTGTCTCAGTCCCAGCAATCATATTAGTAAAAATATTGTTATTATTTTTAAAAAAAAAAAGAATTTGACATTTTCTAAACACTTTCAGACCACTGAAATATCTGGCGTAATCCAAAGGTCACATGACTAACAGGAAGTTGCATTATACAAACACTGTAAAGGCTATAGGAAGAAATTCTAAATAAAAAGTTTTAAATGAAAGGTTTTGTATTCATTTCCTGATGTTCTGAGGTCACTTTATAAGCCCTACCATGTAAAACAAAAAATATATTTTGATTTTAAATATTAAAACTCATGTAATGTCCAGTCATCAGGCTCTTAGCATATGGATGCTAGTTAACTACCCTTCGTGTTTTTGCTAATTTCATGCTAACTCATCTAAGATTGTTGTCAGGAAAAACAAGAGTTGCCTGGGTGTGTTTTTAAAATGTATATTTTTTTCTCCATTTCAGTGTAAAAATCTAACCTTCACTTCCACCATATTCAGGTTGTTGCTACATGCGCATCAGGAGCTCACTTACTAGCTTGTGTATCTTCTGTACTGTACATGTGGAGGATTGATTGGGTTCAAGGTCAAACAAGCTCCTAAAAGCACTTCTCTCTTAAAACCTTCTGTCTTTGTCGTGATTGTTACCAGGGTCTGTATTAAACTTCATCATTCAAAATCATTCATCATTAAAAAATACCTTAACAGATATTCACAGTAATAATCGGGATAATCCAGAGGAGTGGCACTCAAAAAAAAGAGCTTATGGTAGGTTTATAGTGGTTTCTAAAATTTCAAAAACTTTGCACTTGTTTTGTGTAGTACAGTGTGTGTTTTGAGACGACACATTAGTTTGTTCGTTCTGTTTTGGACACAGCGGTGTGTTGCTATCCTGCCTCCACTATTTCTGTTGGTATTACATCACACGGATGCATCATGTTCACTTTTGTGGATGTGCCATTGACTGTATAAATAAAATAAAAAAACTATAAACCCTCATTGACGTCACCCGTAGGTTTTTTGAAGCTCATCTGTGGGAGCTCTGCTCATCGCCATCTTGACACAAGCTGACTCCACCTAAACCCTGGTTAATCCATAAATGGACAAATGTCTGGCTGTTGGTTGTTACATGCCTGATTATCTCAGTCACCACAAGCTACCTAGCTTAGATTTAGCTTAGCTAAAATACTAACGTGGCTATTGTTAATTTATATGCTAACGTTACTTTTGCGTTTGATCCATAAATTACTCGTCTATGGATACTGACTTATTTTATAGACTGCAGGATATGCCAGGCAAATATATAAAAATATATATACACAAATATCTAACACTCACTCACTCATCATCTATACGGGTTAATCCTGTATTCAGGGTCACGGGGGGCCTGGAGCCTATCCCAGGAGACTTAGGGCACATGGCAGGGTACACCCTGGACAGGGTGCCAATCAGTCGCAGGGCACAGACACACACACATACACACACTCATTCACACACTACAGGCAATTTGGGAACACCAATTAGCCTAACCTAATTAGCCACAAGAAATTTGTCTCGGCATACAAAGCATTTTGGACATAAGAATGGACGAACTGAACCAAACTACACAGCGGCAAGGTACGCCTGGGAGCTGTTCAAAACTTGTTTGCGTAAGTGGAAAGCCAAGTCAAGTGATTTTACATATTTTTGGTGGTATTTTTGCATTTTGTGCAGGATTTAGTGAAGACAAACTGTAGGTCCCAAAAAAGTTAACAAGAGCAGTAACAAAAAGAAAAGGAAGCCACTTGCAGTTTCGTTTTTAAAGCAGCCGGTGCCTAGAGGAATCATAAATTAAGGTTAAGTGAGATTTAATGCCTATTTTTTTCATATTTTACTTCATTTAATTAATCTCTTTTCTAAATGTTTTGGTTGTTTTGTTGTTGGTTGCAGAAATATGATTATAGTGTTGAAAAGTGGTTATACTGGTAATATGTTTGGGTGGTTAGAATGGATTATCTGCAATTACATTATTTCTTATTGGAGAATGCGTTTCGTCTTAGAAATTAAATTTGGACAAACACCTATTAAATTAAATACGCTGATGTCTTGTTAGAGGACTGATATGCCATGCATTATGCACTGTAAACCAGAGGAGATTTCCTCCTGTTGTACTAATGCTGCACGGTTGTGGCCAAAAGTATTAAGACATCATATGCCATGTATCATAGTTCTCCCTGTGCACACAAAAGGTGATTTCACTAATTAGTTCTAGTCTACCTGGCCGACGAGTTGTGCTAATTAACTGAAAAAATTGTAAAAACAAAAAACAGCATGTGACAATTAATTTCAGCTTCTGGCCAGGGTCATCTCCAGACCTAAACCAAATCCAACAGGTTTTAAGGAAAAAAAGACTTTATAATAAATATCAATTGCAATTTATATTATTTGCATAAAATTGCGAATTATTCTTATCATTATTATCGTCATTATTATGTTTTTTTTTTTTTTTTTACTACAAGTAAAAGTAGCACTTTACTGTACAGTTTATACAAATATTTGCTTTAGATCAGTCGACATACAAATATATGCAGTTATTAAATCTATTCCACTGAATATACGGTTTGCTGTTTTGAGGATGATACTGTAACACTCATCTCAGTTAGAGGCCTAGAGTGTTGCTAACAAATGATGAACCCACAGGCGATCATCCATGTTTGTTTTCGAAAGGAGGAGGAAAACAGAGGGAGTTTATAAAAAATATATTTTTTTGCATTTTTATAAATGTTAAAATGAATACAAATTAATGAAATTCAAATAAATTTTAATAAATATAATATCTGTTCAGATGAAAGGATATATATTTCTGAGTAGTGAAACGAGTAGAAGTGAAATGGTTAATGTTAAGGTTGGGCAACAATGAAAAAACAGAGAATAAGGAGCAGAAGAAAGGGGAAGTCAGCAGTCACTGATGTGTGAATGCTCGCCTTCACTGTTCTCAAAAGCCCACAGCTGTGTTAGTAATGTGTACAGGAGCGTGAGAAGGACACACATGGACATAAAGATCACACCTGTGTGTGGATGTCCATGGCCGGTCATGCTCACAGAGCCTCTGAGCGAGAGGATCTGCCCGCTCGTCCGTGTTTATCTCAGACTCTTCATGTTTAATAGAGGAGCACTGCTGAAGAAGAAAGTGCCCATTTGTTCTTCTAAAAAAGTGTGGCCATAATTCTATGGAGATTTAGAGCAACAACAACAACAACAAAAAAAATCATCCTCGACCGTGTATTTGTCTTTACTGGACATAATTATAAATTATAACTTTAATGTATATGCTACAAAAAAATCCAAACCTAGGTCTTACCTCAGTAACCAGAATTCTCTCTCTCTCTCTCTCTCTTTAAAATAAAAGCTCCAGTTTTTTCAGCCACATTATCATGGGGATCATCCAGATGGGCATCAGACAGCTACTGTCAGATTTTTTTTTAGATATTCCATTCCTTGTGGAGACATTTGGTCCCCATCAAAATGCAAAAACATGCTCTCTCTCTGTCTCTCTCTGTCTCTCTCGCCTTCTCTCCCTCTCACTCCTATCTATCTCACACAAACATACCAAGTAGTTCCTGACAGAAATTTCAAGATTCTTTTTTTTTTTTTTTGTGTGTGTGTGTGTGTGTGTGTGTGTGTGTGTAGAGCGCTCTTTATGCCGGTGTAAAGAACCACACCTCATGTGACACCTTATGCCTCATACCCAGTTTTACTTTTTAGCTTTCCAGCCCAGTTAACCATGTCGGGTGTGTTTACTACTAGTAACAATAAAGGAAAAGCTTTGTTTCTCCAAATCTAGCCTACTAATGATGCTTTAACCTTTGTCTATTCTCATTGGTCGAAGGCCGGTGATTTATTTTCTATAACCGTAACTCATGATGAGATGCTGGCTGTAGATCCAGTCACAGGTTTATTTTAATCCACACCTTTTAATATTGTATATAATGTAGGAATAACATTCTTCTATAAGCCCTTGAATGGAGCATGATCTACAGAAATGGATCACATTGTCTGTGAATGTTAACGTGGTCAAGCTGGTTATTAATTTCCTGTATTAATTCAATTCAATAAAGAGAAATACAGTACTGTATATAGACATACTGTATATAGGCTAAAGAATAAAAGGGGGTTGTAATTACCCTGTCTTTGATCATCATGCTGGGTTTTTATTCTTTCCTAACATACAGTCCATAACTCCTTATAAAGGAATAAAGGCATAAAACTGATTCATATTTACAGAAGACTTCAAGCACCATACATGAATAACTTGTTGCCAACTTGTGGAAGAGACATATCTGCTCATACAATCCTTCATGGACACCACTTGCACATTACAGGAACTGTAACCACATGTTTACATGTAACCACATGCCAATAAAGGAGTTCTAGGGAGGCCAGCATTTCAGAGATGAAGCAGACAGCCTGCTCATGGCTCTGGTGTACCGAGAAACCGTACTACCTTGACGGTATTCAAGCACTAGTAAAACACTGGGTGCATAAGTGCATTAGTGTAGCAGGGAATGATATATAGAGAAAGTCCCGGTTTGACTCGAACACCCCTTGTCCATTGAGAATGGACTCAACAAACACTGCTGCAAACTCCACAATCTTTTATAAGTTTCATAAAGTTTCTGTATTTCCACACACATGTATTTACAAATTGAGTTTATTGTTCCATTATTAAAGTCTAATCTAATTTGTAAGCAAGGTCACTGGCTAGTGTATCAATCACTAACTAAGCTCCTTCTCAGGCCTATAGTGGTTTAAGAGTCTCTAAACAGTGTGGATTATGGGTAGTGTAGAGCTTCACCATTACGGCTGCAATTAAACATTATTCTTTATACGCGTTGAGGGAAAGACGATCAAGATGTTATCAACTCTTACTGCCGTCTCCTCTATACACCTTTGCCCAGAATTTCAATTCCCACAATGTCATTAATCGCAATGTTGTGTGAATAGGATGCTGGCTCGATACACAAAGCACACGCACGCACAATTTAGCTGTAGCCGTTCCTCATATCAAGTGTGAGTAAGAATTTCCAAATTACTCCACTTTATGTTCGTTTGTCCTTTTTCCTTTATGGTGTAACATTTTTTCCCACCACCGTCCAATCCAACAACACCACACCTTTAGGGTAAGACGCCATAAACAGCGTTGCCGTCCAAACAGTCTCTGTGTTCGCGTCAGCAGTTCTACAAGCTTTAGCACTTATTCCAAATCCTCCATCAGCCATAAGGAGAAAATCCACTAAGTCCATGAAGTCCGGAAATGTATTTTCATTTTTCATTAAACGAGTTTATTTGAAGGGATTGACAGAGCAAGAATGAGAGAGAGAGAGAGAGAGATGGGTTTCCTTTCTTAAATCGAGGAAAGAAAACATCTCATTCTGCAGAGAAAGCAGAAATATTGCTCTTGTGTTGCCCTGAGCATCCTAGTAAACATCTCGGGAATTTCCAATGCACCCGTATTTATATTTAGCACTCAGCCTACAAACGTCCTCCTCTATATTTAGTCTCATGAATTGGAAAGTGTCATACTTCTGAATTCATCAGCTTATGCCACAACTTACAGAGTTATTACACTGCAGAGACAGAATGTAAAATGTATACTTTAAAATGCAGATGTGCAATTTCTTGTGCATGGACACATTCGCACACAGCATCATGGACTGTACAGTATGTGCATGACATTGTGTATTAATATAAGACTTCAGTACATCAAGTCATGTGATCAACAATCTGATGAATTAAATATAAAAAGCAATGATGTAATATTGTAATGCAGAGTGATACAGTATTGTATGTTTAATTTTTAATAAGATGAATTTATACATATTAGGTTAAAAATACAAAATATTTTTTACTAAGAGGTCAACAGGCCATACCTCCGACACTGGGACAGACAAGTTGAGGGGCGCCTCATCTTACACTGGGAGCGATAAGATCACCTCCTATACTGGCAGTGACGGGATCAGACCACACCTTCTATACTGGCAGTGATGATATCAGACCACACCTTCTACACTGGCAGTGATTTGAGATCAGACCACACCTCTTAAACTGTCGGTGATGGATCAGACCACACCTCCTACACTGGCCGAGATAATATCAGACCACACCTCTCAAATTGGCAGAGCTGGGATCAGACCTCAGCTCCTACATTGACAGTGATGGGAGATCAGACCACGCATCCTACACTGGCAGTGATGATATCAGTCCACACCTCTTAAACTGGCAGAGCTGGGATCAGACCACACCTCTTAAACTGGCAGAGATTATATCAGACCACACCTCTTAAACTGGCAGTGATGGGATCAGACCACACCTCCTACACTGGCAGTGATGATATCAAACTACACCTCTTAAACTGGCAGTGATGGGATCAGACCACACCTCCTACACTGGCAGAGATTATATCAGACCACACCTCTTAAACTGGCAGTGATGGGATCAGACCACACCTCCTACACTGGCAGTGATGATATCAAACTACACCTCTTAAACTGGCAGTGATGGGATCAGACCACACCTCTACACTGGCAGAGATTATATCAGACCACACCTCTTAAACTGGCAGTGATGATATCAGACCACACCTCTTAAACTGGCAGTGATGGGATCAGACCACACCTCCTACACTGGCAGTGATGATATCAAACTACACCTCTTAAACTGGCAGTGATGGGATCAGACCACACCTCCTACACTGGCAGTGATGATATCAAACTACACCTCTTAAACTGGCAGTGATGGGATCAGACCACACCTCCTACACTGGCAGAGATTATATCAGACCACACCTCTTAAACTGGCAGTGATGGGATCAGACCACACCTCCTACACTGGCAGTGATGATATCAAACTACACCTCTTAAACTGGCAGTGATGGGATCAGACCACACCTCCTACACTGGCAGAGATGATATCAGACCACACCTCTTAAACTGGCAGTGATGATATCAGACCACACCTCTTAAACTGGCAGTGATGGGATCAGACCACACCTCCTACACTGGCAGAGATGATATCAGACCACACCTTGACAGTGATGGGAGATCAGACCACACCTCTGTGGTCTGGCAGTGACGGGATCAGACCACACTTCATGCACTGGCAGAGCTAGTTTAGACCACACCTCCTACACTGTGAGTGACAAACTCAGTAGCACCACCACCTACACTTGAACTGTCAGATGTACTGTATGTACTCAAAAAAAAAAAAAGATTCCTGTGTGGAATCAAATTTAATCAATACAAAGATGTCTGCCGCTCATAAAATATGTTACCCACTACAGGACACTTTTTTTCAATCATAAATACGTAGTCTGATTCACTCGTTGAAATCTGCAATAAATGAAATAAATTTTCATTCATTCAGGTTGATTCACCCTCTTAATCACACCAAGACACACAAGCATGGAATAACCGTCCTCAAGGCTCCTCATGTTCCCTGTCTAGACCACACAGTGTCCTGACCAGCTCGCCAAACCAAAGTTTAACTTTACTCAGCCAACAATATCACCAGATTTGATCTAATCCAAACGCCAAAGTACAAATTTACATACATATCTTGGCTCGGAAATACAAGTACCTTTAGATAAACAGTTCCTCTGAGTGCAAAGACATTTTGGTCGGCCCCACCATCCTTCTTGCTTAACTTTGGCTCTTCTCTCAGACTCTGATTGCTGGGTGTGGAAGACGGTTGTTGATGGTTGTATTTTTGCTCTGGCATTCATCTTCAAACAGTCTGATTAACAGAAAACACATCAGTTTAGTTCTAAAGTACAGTGCAAATGAAACATTGTATATATGCATAGATCAACTTTTAAAATGAAAACCACAGACAGGTGAGGTTATAGGAACAAGCCAGAGGATAACATGGCAAAGAAAATAAATCGCTGAGACACCGTAAGGAAGAAAACTTGACATGAAGAAAGTGTGCTGAAAGGTTAATCAGAGTTTAATGATTTCAGTAGCAGTTTTCAGATAAAGATCTACAGTGAGATTACCACGTGAGAAAACTTTATCCACTGATCAAAGGGTAAGAAAACTCTTTTTTTGGAAAGTGCGAATCTTTAAGGTAAACATGTGGCACCATCCAGAAACTAAAACTGCCAGGTGAATCTGTACTGTAGGTGTAACCATGATACCGTTCCCGTACCTTCAGATATACTGTACAGCCCCCTTGAGTGAAAAGGATTTCAGGAAGGTCATGCCATCCTTTGCTCTTTTCCAAGCATCACTTCATTGTTATCTCTCAATATTTTGAAGCCCCTCTTGAATTCTCCACAATCTGCTTGAAGAACAAGAAAACCAAAATATTATTTCAACAAATTTGGGGAGCAGGGACCACCTACTGCAATAAGATAATGGAATTCAATGCGTGTAGCATTTTATTGTCTAGCTTGGCTTTCATGTATCTTGTGATTTGTTGGATGTGAAATGGATAACGCTGGTTGCTGTGGTCAAGGCAAAAGGTCACGATGTCTCCCTGATGTTAGGATCCAGGCTGTTCCAAAATGTGCTCCGGGGTTAAAGGTCAGGAGACAGTGGTAGATCTTGGAAGATAATCTGTCCTGCCTGTCTGCTGAAACTCTGTCTGAGGGGTTATTTTACCTTAGTCCATACATTCTGGCGATGCCTCACATGACTTGATCATGTGCAGTACGCTAACAGCTCTTGAAGGCAAACATGAAGGCAAATTATGTAAAAAAAATGTAAGAAAGAAAAAAAAAAGTGCAGTGGGTCCTACCAGTTATCAATTTGAACACACTGCAGCAGAACAAGCATGTAAAAATACTAGGGATATACAGTTAATAAATAAGATCTTATTTATTAACAGGAACGAGTACAGATCCAAATAGGAAGCATAGTATTATAATTATTCATTATACAAGGCTTGCCAGAAGGGCTTACAGACTGTGTGGTTGAGATCAGAGGTAGATTGAAGAGGAGATTGGCAAAATACAGTATATAGCTCGTGGTATTATGATGGACCACTTCCATTGGCATGAACATCATCTATGCATGTAAAACAATAATTTGTCTTATTAGTGTTGTGTTTAAATGAAGCTACAATGAGTTAGAATTGAGTTAGAATTCAGTCTATAACTGACCTAAACTTTGACTGGCATTTAAATGTGGCTCCATTAGACACTTGCCATTTTTATAAGTAATCCAGAAATTATTTGCTTAAGGACTTAAAACACACACAGACGCTTTACAGACGCTCATTCAAGCCAACTGTAAAATCTATCTATTATTATTTTTATCCCTTGCTTCCATCCATCTTTATTTCAGCCTATTCCTCAGGTTTTCCAATACTGTATCACCATAGACAAGTTAATAGACAACAGGCTGTTGAATAGTGAGCAGTAGCCAAAATGACAGAAAGTCAGAGAGTAAATAGTTCCAGAGCCGCAACACCAGTCGAGTATTTGATTTGAACCCGTCAGACGCTTTTGAACTGAACAAAGGCAATAAATATAACAGGCATTCTTTAGTTTGCATCTATGAATCAATTCATAGTTAAAGCAACATGCTGCCTATAGTCTGCATTAAATAAAGGGAAAAAACTGCTAAAGGAAGCACAAAGGAGCCTGTGATGGGCTTTAATAAGTAGCATTTTTCATGACTGACCTCCTCCCCATTAGAAAGTCAATCAGGAGTTAGACATGCAGACGAGCAGCAGGGACTCGTGCTGTGTGACCCTTGTGCTTGACCCTGCTACGCTTTGAACTTCCCGAGGGCTGAAATGCCACTCTTTGATGCTCGTCCAGCCTCCGTGACCAAACCCGTGTTTAGTTTTAAGGACGTAAATAATAGAAACCACTTTTTGAGTAAAAACAACAACTACAACATCATCATCATCATCATCATCATCATCATCATCATCAACATCATCATCACCAACAACGACAAAAATCCACAGGATGTTTCAGCATACCGCAGAATTATTTAGAGAGCATATGTAAATACGTCTTACGATCATAGAGGAATGCTTGCGATTTCCTCCCAGAGGCCCTAACTGGTCATTTGGTGCACAGATAGTAGCAGACCGCTCCGCACACACAGCTATAACCATGGTCTGGACTTTGCTTGTGAACCTTGAAGAGAGAAAACACCCTTTCAAAATGCATAGTTGTGGTCAGCTTCGAGCCCAGACAGGACATATAGAGCATAATCTAATGATGTTAAGGCAGCGGTTTAAAGCGGCGCCGGGGCCACCGCAGGAACAGCACTGAGTTCACAGAGAACATGGTGCACACATGACACATGGGGCTTGGAGGACTGTAGGTGCACTATTGTGTCACAGACTCTTTTACATAGTGTAAAGAAACTTAGAAACTTGGACCGGATTACATCAGAATGCTGTTTTGTGGAATAGCTTTCACAAGATCGTGCTAAACCCAAACTTGACAAACTTTTACACACTTTGAAGTTGTTGTTTTTTCTGATAATAACCTACGTACGTACATAAATGCATTGTTTAGTGTCATAGCTTTTTAGCAACAAAAATAGGACCTAACAGAAATATCACAGTAACATTTAACATAATATTTCTCTTAAAACAATGGCAGGATGTTTAGACCCTTTTAGAGCCTATGTCAGGACTACGTCACTGTGCTAGCTGGCAGCATAACAATAGTCAACACTAATCTCCTCAGGCTAACTTACTACCAGAAATTGTGAAACTCAGAGGAATAATGTTTCTCATCTTGAGTAATGATCAGCAATGCTTAGCAATACCAACATTATCGTATAATATCTATACGAATAATATCTATACTGGAAAATATCTAGATGTAACAGATATGTTGTTATGTCGTTTTCGGTGTAAATCAGGACAGATGATTGCTTTCTCTGATTTGGTATCAGGTAGGTGTAAAGGTCTGGCTGTTCCACAGTAGCTAATCCTGCCATTAAGTGAGCTATTGGTTCAGCATTGCTTCTGTTCTCACTGGGTAATACCGTATTAACTTTTTCTAGTAACAATCTTACATGTTACATACACATTTCAAATTCACATAAACTCATATCTTATTCTCATATCTCATATCTTAACAAAATTGACTAGCCAGCATTACCAAATGTCTTCAGAGTGTTAATTTTGCCTCCAGCTAGGCTCCGCCTACAAACAAACATGACCGTGATTACGAACATAAAAAACATAAGGTATGTACAGCAATTGTGCCGTAGCTTTTTAAAATATTTTGAAAATAATTTTTTTTTTACCACAAATTATGCTTCACACCTACAACATACAAAGGCATGTCCACTTCTTTTTTAATAATATAAATAAAATATTTCCAACAAAACTTATCAACTGATAAAGTGTCTAAATTAAGGGTTTGATTAAAGGTGATTTTTTTGGGGGGGGGGGGGATGTTTTCCCCGATTTTCTCCCTAATTTAGTCGTGTCCAATTCCTCCCCGTCACTAGGGGGCTCCCACATTAAGGCTACTACTACCACTCAGCCGGGAGGGCCGAAGACTATCACGTGTTTCCTCCGAACCACGTGACGCCAGTCACTGCTCGCTCGCGCACCGTTGGGGGCGGCGTAACACACTCGGAGGACAGCGCTATCCGCTGCGCGAGCTCACAGACGCCCCTGACTGGCTGTAGAGCCGTGATTAATGTCGGAGCACTATGTACCTCTGAGAGAGCTCGGCCAATCAGCTCCGGCTGCGAGAGGTTACAGCACCACATGCTAGCGATCGAACTAGCGATCCCCGGATGATAGGGCGAGCGCTTTAACCACTGCGCCACTCGGAGGCCCGATTAAAGGTGATTTTACCATAGTTTCCAGGATTTTATAAACCATTTTGAGTATTCATTAAACGTCATGATTCTTTGCATATTGGATTGTTTTCTATGTAAAATGAACGTTATTACATATTTCTTAAACATACAGTACAGACCAAAAGTTCGGACACACCTTCTCATTCAAAGAGGTTGAATTTGTATTATGGCAAGAAAAAAGCAGCTAAGTGAAGTAAAAAAAAACGAGTGGCCATCATTACTTTAAGAAATGAAGGTCAGTCAGTCCGAAAAATTGGGAAAACTTTGAAAGTGTCCCCAAGTGCAGTCACAAAACCCATCAAGCGCTACAAAGAAACGGGCTCACATGCGGACCGCCCCAGGAAAGGAAGACCGAGAGTCACCTCTGCTGCGGAGGAGAAGTTCATCCGAGTCACCAGCCTCAGAAATCGCAGGTTAACAGCAGCTCAGATCAGAGAGCAGGTCAATGCCACACAGAGTTCTAGCAGCAGACACATCTCTAGAACAACTGTTAAGAGGAGACTGTGTGAATCAGGCCTTCATGCTAGAATATCTGCTAGGAAACCACTGCTAAGGACAGGCAACAAGCAGAAGAGACGCGTTTGGGCTAAAGAACAGAATAAAGAAAACTCGCTGAATGAGAAGGTGTGTCCAAACCTTTTGTCTGTACTGTGTATATTTTAGATGTATATATAGAAAAAATTCTGTAAAGAATGCAGACAAAATGAATATGAAAATGAAATGAGTGAGCAGTTGGGGAAAGTACAAAAAGAAAACGGATGAAATAAATCACTTTTATTAATTGTAAATATTACCAAGAGTAGCGTTTATAACAAAGAATAAAGCATTGCGTAGGTGGAGGAACTTGTGGTTACTAATAATTGGTTGCTGGGAACACTGGTGACCGTTGATTGTTTGGTGAGGACCTAGGCCTGTGCATGCCATGGCTAAAAGGACATAAACTGAATAGATTCGATTTGTGAGCAGTATATACTGTATACCAAATGTCACAATCCACATGCTGTATGCTGTTGCTAGAAATAATCAAAAGGCATAATGTAGCAAAAAATTTGGCCAGCTTAGCCAGTGATTATTTCAGCATTGAATATATGATGCTTATGATAAAATAAAAAAAAAATTAATTGCTTCCACTACAAACATTCCAAGACATTTTAGTGTCGTATATATATGTATATGAGCTTCCATCCTAAAGTCATGCCACTCCACTTTAAAATAGTATAAACATTGCGTAAAAGAGAAACAGATTGAAAACGCATTTCAATTCAGACTGTTGTTTTTAAAACACTGTTTTGTTCCATGTGAAGTAGTTTCACAAGTCTCCACACATATCGTGTTGGGAAACACTTTAATGTTCTCTCCATCCATCTATTCAAGCTGTTTATTACTTTTGGTTGTAGACAGATGGAAATAACATTGCTGAGGACCCCAACCTCTTCCAAACTACAATTACACACACATACTCATACATGTACACTAGAGGCAATTTGGAAGCAACAATCAGCCAACAATGCCTATCTTTGGACTATGGAGGGAACCGAAGAGGAAATCTGCCAAGCATGAGGAGAACATGCAAACTCCACACACAGATCATACGCAAGATTCAAATCCCCGGTGCTGGCGGTACGAGGCAACAGAGCTAACCGTTAAGCCTTTGCGAACTATATTCCATAAACAAGAGGGAGACAGTAAATGCGAATATCATGTCAGATCCACCACCGATAGCAGGACTCAATTCTCTGGATTCATTCAGGCGCAGCGAGGGTTTTTGGGGACTTGCGGTTCTACAGTATATAATGTGATGCTATTGATAGAACCGACCACACACTATTGTTACATGATAAAGAGACAGATCTCATTATGTGATCTTCTAGTTATTCTAGCATGACCACAGTCATATGTTATAATGGTGGATTTGAGATGGAAGGCCCTGACCAAAAGGCTCATACAAAATATTGTAATGTCGGACAAGAATGTGGGCTTTTGCCCCTATAAATTGCTATTCCCTTCTGTGATAGATGCATTTTTCTCTTTTTAAGCATCAGGGGCAGTCTGTCTGGAGCCTTATTGTTGCAATTCAAGCTTTTGGGATTTCAGGGTGATTATGCCCACATATGCAGATACTGTATAATATATCTTTATGAGTATAAATATAATTACACCTATTAGTCCTCATATGAAGCTCATACAAGGATATATAGACAATGTAGTTGGGTGAAAATGTCATGACTTAATATTCAGGTCTCAGGAGGATTAGGTAGTGCCTGAAAGTGGAATCTTTGATTAGAATGCATTCTAGCAGAATTCCAAGGGGTGTTCAAGTCAAACCGGGACCTGTGATGCATATTCTCGTGTATGAAGCCGATTGACATTTACAGAGTGCAGACATTTTAAAGAAGATCATATGTCTGTGAACTAAGACCCCAGACGAGATGGTTTCGATGCCCCGTGCAATTGTTTCCGTAAACGTCCAGTGTGTGGAACGCCTTAAAAGACCTGTCTGGGTGTTTTGAGTTTCTGCCACATCCCCAGTACACCCTTCACCTCACTCCTAGGCATTTTCACATGTTTGGGACATTAAAGGAATTCCTGGGAGGCCAGCGTTTCATATGTGAAGCAGGCAGAGCGATCATGGCTCTGTGTACTGAGAAAACTTTCTGGCTTGATGTTAACCAAACACTAGTGAAACTCTTGGATAAGTGCCTTAGTGTAGCAGGGGATTGTATAGTGAAATCAAGGGAGTTGTAAACTCTCATAACTGTTTTTTTTTTTCTTCTTTTTTTTTCGTTAAATCTGCTCCAATATCAGTCAAAAGCAGCATTTCAGGCCAGATTCGTCTCTGACACTGAGCATCAGATAAGCACAACCCTCATATACAAATGCATATACTGAACACCCCTCATATAAAGATACTGTGGCACAAAGAAGACTTGGACTTTTATTGTCTTGCTGGTGTTACACCAACTCAAGCCATTACACCCCCACCAGTCCAATTTCAGTTTGCAGTATCTCTTTGCGAAGTCTTGCCAGTTCTCTAGTTGTGTAAGTTCTTGTGAGCCTTGTTTATTCCTGTTGGTCTTTTACTGTATGTGTTTTGAACCTTTTCTTCTGGCTACACTATGGACAGTGTTAATGTAATCCTCGGGCTGCATTTTACACTCTATTGGATTTTGATACCGTCAGTAAACTCCAATTGCACATGGATGCCAACTTCCTAGAGCAGCTAGATAATATTCTGCTATATAACACGAGAGGTTAGATATAAATAGAACTTTAGATGTAAATCAACAGTCTGTTAAAGCATGGCATGATAAGTAGTGCTGATTCTAATCTGTTATTGGTTCTATCATTAGGGCTGTTAATACCCGAATAAGTTGGCAAAAAATGTAGGTAATCAGTCACATCAAATTTTTAAGTAATGATGTTTCTCTAATTTTAAGTAAAAAGAATTATAATTTTTTGAGTTCGTTATAGGCATTCATATTAATCGGGCTTTACTTGCAATTATTTAAGTTAACAGTACTCAATATGTTTAATTGCTTTGACCATTAGGGTTTAAAATGTATGAAAATAATTGAATAGACCATTGATATACTAATTGGCGTTCCCAAATTTCCTGTACTTTGTGTGTGCCTTGCTATGGATGTGTACCCTGGGTACAGATGATGCGTGAGTGAGTGGCCAAAGCAGTAACATTGCTTAATGTAAAAATGTGTTTATTTTCAAATTATTGTGATGTAAGAGAAAAAATGCACTAATATCTAGGAGTGCTGTTATACAGTAACTCTCGTATACAGTACATGCAGTAGAATGGCATATAATTCATAAACAGCTCGTAACTACAGTAGAAAAGGCCTACAGGAGCCCTTTGTCATAATGCTTGAGAGTACTACGAGTTGTTATTCCCATATCGCATGCCTGGACCCAGTTTCCTGATTGCCGTCTGAGAACGTCTAAATTCATCACATTTTAACTGCAGGAAACACCAGAAAAGAACTATGAGATTCTTTTTTTTTCAGCTTTGGAATGAAAACACTGTGTTTGTGTTAACCAAAAGAAATGACTATGATGGACACACACAGTGTTCTTCGTTCTTTTCTAAAAACACGCATGCAACACTGAAGCCGAACAACATGTGCTTTAATACAAAGTTCTGAAGAAATGACAACATCTAAAACCAGCGAGCTAGATGTGTGTGTGTGTGTGTGTGTGTGTGTGTGTGTGTGTGTTTAGTTTTTTTGCTTCTTGCAAACACCACTTTAATTCAGTGCTGAATCTAATTAGTAGGACTTATGCATCATAGGATAAACATGGAAGCAGAGTGAGTGAGCGAGAGAGAGAGAGAGAGAGGTTTTGACTACAGATGGGTGGAGGAGGGTGAGAGAAATGGAGAGGAGAGAAATAAAAGCCACTCATATGTCTTACAGCGCCATGTATACTGAATACAAATCAGAGAGGAGGGTCTTTTTTAGCTGGGCGTAGTGTTCTCATTTCCAATGCAAGAACTGTAGAGCAATCAGAAGTCCCTACAGATGAAAGCATGACTGCAATATCTGCTAATGCCACATTTGCAAATCCTCAAGTTCAGACACACACACACACACACACACACACACACATAGAGAGAGAGAGGTCTGGCAAAAGACAAAAAGAGAGAGAGATAAAGAGAAATGTACAATTCATGTATATATAGAGAGATATGTATATATGTGCAGAACGTAAGGTTTGGATGTAGGAGAGAGAAAAGGGAGGTGAAGAAAGGGAAAGAAGGAAAGAAAGGCAGGGAGGGGTGGTGTGATGCTCTGTTTGGCGATGTATAAAAAAAAAAGAGTATTCGCTTGTGAGAGCTCAGCATGAGCTGCTTTGTAGTGCCTGCGCTGATGGAAGGCGAGCCTGGGCCAGGATTAGGCTCTTTTCATCATCCAGTCCCATCTGGTATCAAGACTCTGTTTGTTAGGGCTTCGGTTCTTTAATGTCTCGGCTTGGATTTCACAACGATTCATTCCTATTACAGCTGTGGGGAAAATGTAACTATCCCCCCCCTCCCTCCCTCCCTCCCTCACCCTTTTCCAATGCACACAGTATGATAAAACCACAGAAGATCATGACAGAAAGCATAAGGTGAGGCAGTATTTAGTACAAAGAAGCAATGGTAATTAAGAACAACATGGGATGAGGCATAAAAGATGGATCATCTCTTGTCTGGCTCTCTTTCTCTCTCAATGTTCCTGTTTAATTTCCCACTAAATCTTCCAATATATAATGCAGTATATCTTACATTTAAACACAATGTAAGATGGTTTACATACTGATATGCCATCAGTATATATATATATATATATATATATATATATATATATATATATATATATATATATTTTTTTTTTTTTTACAATATAACGTGTCTCAGTGACGTGTTAGGCCACCGTCATAATATCTTAAATTCACTTTTAATCACTCTCTGAATATACTTGAACTGAACAGTATTTTTTTTTAAATCTTTAATTGATCATCACTATGAAACACATGTGTTACCTAAAATACCTCTCAGATAATGCATTTTTTCATGTTCACAAAACTCCCACTGTTTCACTCCTCTTCCAAATGCACTGTTTCAGTGTCTACGCAAAGGACAGCCACACAGAGCACAGCTGGGCGGGGTTAATCAACAAGCCAGGAAAGGGGAGGATCCTCGTGAGGTCACATCAGCAGAATTTTTTTTTCGGAGTCTGTAAACCATGACCAATACAAAAATTGGAAAATGACAACAAGCACAGAACTGTATTTATTTATTTATTTGTTTGTTTGTTTGTTTGTTTGTTTTCCCTGACAGATTGGGTTACGTGCACACACACACGCACACACTCACTCACTGGAGGGGCATCTGAATGTCTAATAATGCCAAAATTATTATTATTTATTTTTTTGCATAATAGGTCATGGTAATCAATGCGTACAGTGTAGCGAAACACTCCTGAAAGTCTGTCTCACCCAAACCTGCTTTGTAAACACATGCCCAATTCTTTCTGCTGTAAATGACCCTATTTACAGCTATTATAAGCTATGATATATTATGTAGTATTGTCAGTTTAAATGTCCCAAACATTGCTATATATTACAAGTTGACATAGGTCTCTGAGTATGTGCTGTACATAAGCTAACTGCTAAGCCACACCCCACAATAGAACTGAAACAGCTGAGAAAGAAATGGGGGGGGGGGGTTTCTTATATGAGGTCACGAAAGGAAAAAAACCCTAAATGACTTGTTTATACACTGGCCAGACCAAAAATAGAAAAAGGGGATAGGGGAATGTTTTTTTTCTTATGTGTTTGTTTGTACACACATAATAGAGACTCATCTGAATGTGTAAAAATGACTAAAAAGGAATTTTGCATAATAGCCCCCCCCCCGGCCAATAAAATTATATTGCTTCCTAAAATATTCTCTCATATGGTCTTATGGAATGATACCAAACTGCGTTAAGCAAAAAAAGAAAAAAGCAATCCCAGTTGCTTTGAGATGGCTGCCCCGACTTGGCCACACAATAAAGCTTTGTTCATTTTTATAGATTACACTAAGTCACACTGTGTCCTAAACCACATCAGTGAGTCTGCACAGCATTACTGAGGAACTGGATGTGATTTGGAGCAAATATTTATGGATGAGGTTTTGGGACAGCGTAACAAGTTTGACAGTGCTCGGTACAGACAGCACAACAGACCCATAGTATGTATGACGCAAGGACGAGCATGAAAGTTCTTTTCGGCTTCTTTCTGTCATCATTTGAAGTCAGTGTCCAGCTTGCGGAGATTTGTAACAGCTCAAAGACTGGGAAGGAAATAAACTGTATACTACAGACGATCTGATCTGCTCCAGTGAAATAGAGGACTATTACTCCTCATTAATTGATTGATTGACTTTATGTGGTCTAATTGGTAAACTGTGAGGTGTTCTAACCAGACAGTATGGTAATGTATGTGTGTATATCAGAAGGTAAATGGATTGGAACTAGTGTGCTAGTAATGAGTATAATGAGGCTTAACATGCCTTGAGCAGAAAGAATCAAAGGCAAATATTTATGTATTGCCTTTCTCTAATGATAACCAATATCCTAAAGACAGGATTTTAAAGACAATGGTAGGATCAATGTTGGTTCCAATAATACCATTGCCATAAGGGTCAATTAGTGTTTTTGTGCATCAAAGGTGTTCCAAGAATATCTATATACATAAAGGAAAGGTTTTGTCTGTACATTGGTCAGAACCCGCTCTTTCAACGATGTCATGGGAGGACCCAAATCCAATCCCTGTCTGTCTGTGAATCTCTGTCTGTCTGAACTGCAACCTTGCACACTATTCTGCACATTATGCATTTTATCTTGCCAATAACTGGACACATTTCTACACTACATTTCATTTTTATTATATTTTATTATTTTATTATATATTCTTTATTTTTAATTCTTTTTTTTTTTTTTACATTTCTATTTCATTCTACTATTTTATTTTCATTATCTTATTGCTTGTACATTATGTAAATGTAAAAGTTTTATACTCTCTTATATTTCTAATTTGTAAGCTCTCCTACTTCTCTTACTCTTACTTCGCACTAGAACTTTCTTTTGAAATCTTGAGGTCATCAGCAGTCGTATAAGTATTTCACTTCATATCATACTGTGTATGACTGTGTATGCGACGAATAAAATTTGAATTTGTATGGGCGTAGTGGTTAGCACTGTCGCCTTGCACCTCCAGGGTTCGGGTTCGATTCCCAGCCAGGTTCGATTCCCGTCTCTGTGTGCATGGAGTTTGCTTGTTCTCCCTGTGCTTGGTGGGTTTCCTCCGGGTACTCCGGTTTCCTCCCACAGTCCAAAGACATGTAGGTTAGGTTAACTGGCATTCCGAAATTGGCCCCCCCGTGACCCTGAATACAGGATTAAGTGGTATTGATGATGAGTGAGTGAGTGAATTTGTATGTCTGTATTTCCGTATGTCTGTATGATTTTGCCACTGTATCACGCGAAACTGGCTGAACAGAATTTTATGAAACTTTGCCAGTCCTTCAGTCTTTGCCTGAAGTTAAACCTGCGCCATAAATAAAATAAAAAATTTTGTACTGTAGAAGGGAATTTATTATAAATTACAAAGATTATAAACCACAATTTTTGACAGAGATATGCGTCAAACTGCATGACAGAAATTGATGAAACTTTGCCATTAGTTAATATTTTCACCACTATATAGTGAGTTTTAATGCACTGGAGTTGTTTTAAAGCAAAACGTTTTAATTTTTATTTAATCTTTATCCATGCCTTTTCGATTTATCATCTGTGATTCAATTACTGAACAGGGAGTGTATTTGGCTGATGCTGAATCAAGTACAACTTAGTGTAAACAAGGCGTACAGTAAGATACTCCAACTTTGTTCTTTGTATTAATACATTAGCAGAGAGTTCTGACAGGCAGACATGTACATGTAATATCGCTGATTACTTTAAAGCTGATCAGCTTATTTTTAGCTTTAACTTTTTTAACAGTTTATATAAACTTCTTTCTTGTCAATGATGGACATTGATATACACTAGTAAGCTATATAAACATATAAAGTTTGTGGACACCTGACTGATGTACCCAGATCTTCTAATTGAGCATCCCATTCCAGATTTAACCCCTTTCTTTGCTCTCATAATTATCTCTGATCTTCTTGGAAGGCTTTTTACAGATTTTGGAGTAATGGCTGTGGGCCTTTCTGCCTGTTCAATCACAAGACCATTAGTGTGAAGTCAAGAACTGCTGCCGGGCGAGGAGGCTTTGAGGGTGCAGACAGCATTCCAATTCGTCCAAAAGGTATTCAGTGGGGGTGCGATCGGGGATCTGTGCAGGTTATTCAAGTTCTTAAACTTCAACCTTCGGCTTTAACAACCTTCCTGAAGCTCGATTTGTGCATTATCATGCTGGAACAGGTTTCAAAACCTGATGAGAAATTGTAATGCGCAAGCACACAAAGACATACATTCTATGCGCTTCTGCGCTTTTGAAGTTGTAGCAACAGTTTGGGGAAGGCCCACATATTGGTTTAATGGTCAGGTAAGGTTATTTTCACCCTCATACCATGCTGGTATGGGGACCAGATGATAGTGGTATAGTAAAGGATCCTGCTGGGCCTCCAGCCCTTTTAGTACTGAGGAATCTCTTCAGTCTCTGTGTTGTCACAAGGCAGCTTTACAGAAACCCAGATGTAGATTTAGATTCCTAATTATCAAGCCAGAAAAGCTCCCTGACATGACATAAAGAAGAAACCTTGAGAGGAACCAGACACTAAAGCAAAGTTTTCTTCTTTTATGTGAAATCAGAAAGTGAGGTTATAAATCATTTAAATGGCAGAATACATTTGTAGACGAGTAAAAACAAATAGTAATAAGTGTGTTGATCTGATCTATGTGATCTGGGAAAACACTCCAGTGTTATGGGTCATCTTAATGAAACGGAATATCCTTCGTGTTAAGAACACACATACTAACACTAGCAGCTCACTTCAACAGGAGCGTGATTATTTGACTCTGGACATACATACATACATACATACATACATACATACATACATACATACATACATACATATATACATACATACAAACAAACATACATAAGTTCATACATATACATACATAAGATCAAGCATACATTCATACATACATATATACATACATAAGTTCAAGCATACATACATGCATACATACGTACAAAAAAACATACATAAGTTCAAGCATACATACATACATACATACATACATACATACATATATTCATGCATAAGTTCATACATACATACATACATACGTACAAAAAAACATACATAAGTTCATACAAATACATACATAAGATCAAGCATACATTCGTACATACATATATACGTACATAAGTTCAAGCATACATACATATATTCATGCATAAGTACATACATACATACATACATACATACATACATACGTACAAAAAAACATACATAAGTTCATACAAATACATACATAAGATCAAGCATACATTCGTACATACATATATACGTACATAAGTTCAAGCATACATACATATATTCATGCATAACTACATACATACATACATACATACATACATACGTACAAAAAACATACATAAGTTCAAGCATACATACATAAGATCAAGCATACATTCATACATACATATATACATACATACATACATATATTCATGCATAAGTTCATACATACATACATACATACATATATTCATGCATAAGTTCATACATACATACATACATACATACATACATACATACATACATATATACAGTACAGACCAAAAGTTTGCACACACCTTCTCATTCAAAGAGTTTGAATTTGTATTATGGCAAGAAAAAAGCAGCTAAGTACCCGCGGCCATCATTACTTTAAGAAATGAAGGTCAGTCAGTCCAAAAAATTGCAGTGCAGTCACAAAAACCATCAAGCGCTACAAAGAAACGGGCTCACATGCGGACCGCCCCAGAAAAGGAAGACCAAGAGTCACCTCTGCTGCGGAGGATAAGTTCATCCGAGTCACCAGCCTCAGAAATCGCAGGTTAACAGCAGCTCAGATCAGAGAGCAGGTCAATGCCACACAGAGTTCTAGCAGCAGACACATCTCTAGAACAACTGTTAAGAGGAGACTGTGTGAATCAGGCCTTCATGCTAGAATATCTGCTAGGAAACCACTGCTAAGGACAGACAACAAGCAGAAGAGACGCGTTTGGGCTAAAGAACACAATAAAGAACACAAGAAAGAAAACTCTTTGAATGAGAAGATGTGTCCAAACCTTTGGTCTGTACTGTACATACATACATAAGTTCATGCATACATACATACATACATACATACATACATACATACATACATACATACATACATACATACATACATAAGTTCATACAATATACAAACATACATACATACATAAGTTCATGCAGACAGACATACATACATAAGTTCATACATATGCATACATATATACACACCTTCATACATACATACATACATACATACATATGTTCATAACATAAGTTTATACATATACATGCACACATGTTCATACTTACTGTACATACATACATACATACATACATACTGTATAAATACATTTGTTCATACATACATACACACCTTCATACATGCATACATATGTTCATAACATAAGTTCATACATATATACACACCTTCATACATACTTACTATACATACATACATACTTAAGTTCATACTGTACATACATATATTGTACATACAAATGTTCATATGTACAGTACATACATACATACATACATACATACATACATACAGTACATACATACACCAGATGACAAAAGCTCTGACATTTAAATGGAGTTGCCTGAGTGATTGTAATATCGCTGTGGGAGTGACATCTGAGGACGGCTGAATCTGCCTTAAGCACACATGACAGACAGGCAGCGAATTATCTCTGACAGTAATGTGCAGGTAAAAGCAGATCTGACAAACAAAATGTTCTTGTTATTGTCACAAACGATTAGTGTGGGTGCTTTTTAATGTCAGAATGACAAGTGCCGGAGCTGTGAGGTCTTTTACAAATGCTCTCAAGTGATGATATCCTAACAGTGGATTTAGTACGATGTTCATTAAAATCAGTGTATTCAAAATGGGCTGTATCAAGATTGACGCTCTTGTAGTGACGATCTGAATGAGGTAGTGAGGTACTGAAATCGTGAGATCGGGAATACTGAGATCAGGATTCCAGTTTTAGCTGCAACCACAAACGTAATGCTTTTAAGGGATTTTGGTCAGGGTTATGCAAATAAGGTAGAGTTTGTGCGAAATGCAAAAGTGCTATTTTTATTTTATTTTATTGAGGGCATGAGGCAGGGTACACCCTGGATGGGGATGGGGCAATCCATCACAGGACACACTCACACACTCATTTACACACATTACGGGCAATTTGGGAATGCGAATTAGCCAAATCTGCATGTCTCAGTGCCTGGAGGAAAGCCACCAAGAATGGGAAGAACATGCAAATTCCATGCACACAGGCCTGAAGAGGGAATCGAACCCTCGACCCTTGAGGTGCAAGGCGACCACTAAGCCACCGTGCAGCCATCATACATGTCTATTTATTATATCTTCCAAATACTGTAGATTCTGTGAATTTCTTATATAAATTACTTTTTCAAGAAACTCAAAGACACCTTATATTAAAAGATCAAAACTAAAATCTACAAACGTTATACCATAATGCAAAAACAAAAATATGAAGACACATGAAATTCATAACATCACAAGAAATGATGACTACCAGCAATCAGTGTGATATAGAGCAGTGATCCCCAACCCTAGTAGGAAACATCAATTAGGCATTGGGCTGTGTTCCACAGGGTGCCAAGTTCAAACCCCACCATGACCAAGTTGCTCCAGTTGAGCAAGGCCCTTAACCCTGAACTGCTCACATGTATAAAGAGATGAAAAACCTATTTTTTTAACCTAAGTATTTCTGGATAAGGTTGCTTGACATGTAATTAAATGAAATAAAATGTAATGTATAACTCCATACACAAACCTGTGTACAAAAAGGGTATTTCAGCTACGATAGTTAGCTAACTAATGAAAGGACGTATATGTGCTCAGATGTTGGGCATGACATCAGTTTCTGGGAAATTTTTTACCATGCACAATATGATATACATGCTATACATGCTCATATGACTGATCATGGTCTAAGAATGAAGAAGAAGAAACAATCTACAAATGTACAGATTTACAAAGTTCAAAGGAAATAGAATTAAAATACAAACACATAAAACATAAATATTATACAAGATGTGCAGAATGGGAAATGTAAAAGGGTTTTAAAGGTAAAGCGATGACTTTGAGGTCGCACATCATGTCTGTGCCCTTGATAGAAAGTCTAGCAGGTCATTAGGTAACATATGGCTATGATATTTTTGATTCACTGCACTCTTGGGCA
Organism: Clarias magur; assembly: GCA_013621035.1. Classification (NCBI taxonomy): domain Eukaryota; kingdom Metazoa; phylum Chordata; class Actinopteri; order Siluriformes; family Clariidae; genus Clarias; species Clarias magur. Next base: position 758,885 of record QNUK01000221.1, read on the forward strand.
TAAAAGTAGCAAGCTGTACGTTTTTTGTTGCTGTAGTCATACTATCAAGGTTACAACTTTAAGCCTTTAGTATGTACTGTATATTAGCACACGGGAGCTATGAGCGTGGTACCTTACTTTAAATTCAAATTCAAATTTTATTTGTCACATACACAGTCATACACAGTACGATATGCAGTGAAATGCTTAGGCGACTGCCCGTGACCTTAGAATAAAAAAGACTATTAAGTACTATTTACATGAAATGAATATAATAAAGAAAGTAGAAATAGATTTAACTAAGAATAAAATATATGTACAGTAAGAATATACAAATATCCAATAAGAAAATATAAGAAAATATAATAAAAATAAAAATATATGAAAAATATAAGAAAATAAGAAAACCTGAGTGTAAATATAGAACAAAAAAAAAATATATATATATATATATATATATATATATACGATATGAGAAAATATAAGAAAGCCTAGGTGTACAATATAGAAAAATATGGAATATAAATAGAAATGTCCTTTAATAAATCAAGCTCTACTAATTTACAAACGCATTACAAGCACCCCCCTAGTTAAGACATACTATAGTACACTGTACTATACCATGAATAAAACAGATATATGTAAACGATTATGTACCATTAGTATCAGCTCTTTTTTTTTTTTTAATGAAAATATGTCGGCTCATTCGAAGCATCAGTCTGGTGAATGTGGCTAACAAACGACTTCTGCCCTGGGCCAGGTCTTTCTCAGCAGGCAAAAATATCAGTCCTTGACTGGACTCAGCGGAAGACAGGACGATTAGATGGAGAGCCACGGGTTGGGTGAAGTGATAAAAGATGGACAGAGAAACAAAGGGATGAACCTGTCCAGCTGTCAGACACTGGTGTAGAGATGTCAGGTTTTGTGGTCTTCGATATGTCCATGCTTTTACCTCCCAAACCACCGAGCCTACGAGCTTACATCCTGTACTGACAGCGACTCCCAGGATAAATGGGTTTATGCAAAATATCAATTACGTGAAGACTCCCAGCGGCAGATGAAGAGCACCTCAATAGCCTGCCTGCATCCAATTTACAGAGGTGAGACAAAGACAAAAACGCATCGCCTAGAGTAAGAACGCTCTTTTGGTGGTTGATGTGAAGGACAACATCTGCCATGAAAAGCAATGTTGCAGTTTCCTTTCCACTTGGTGAGACAAGAAATAAATTGGGAGGCACTGGAAGGCAGAGTATGAGACTGACAGGGGAAGCTTGACACCTCACTTGTTCTCCAGGATCAGCAGCAGGGCTGGTTGTTACAAATAAGGTAAAAGTACATGAAAATAAGGTGCCGTTTTTGAGAGAATACAGTAGAAGCTATGAGTGCGCCACTCAATGTTTATCCTAATTCTTTAGGACTTGAGTTATCATTGCCAATTTGCAATTGAGAATCCACGATGAGGTTTTTGTCTTATTCCCATGTTATACTTTTTCTGGACTCAGAGGTGCCACAAAGCATATCTATTAATACTCCAGCTGAAATACCTTCCAGATCATTAAATTTTTTCATACCTTAAATTGTCTTTGTTTCATTCCTATTCCAAATGCACCAGTTCAGTTTTTATGTACAGTAAATGGCCACATACACTAAGGGAAATCAGGACTGAGCAACACATTAGGGGAGGGTCTCTTTTTTTTTATATGAGGTCACAATAGACGAATAATCTAATAATCTTGGTTAGGAAGGACAAAAAGCAGGAATTGCTTTTTTCTTTCCCCCACACAACTTTTTTTTGTTTGTTTGTTTGTGCACACATAATTTACATACCCATCTGAAATTTCAAATTTGAAAGTGGATTTTACATAACAGGCCCAATATTGTTACAGTAGTAGATAGTTTTGCTGCATATCTAAAGTATTTAATGCTGTGGATGGGGAATCCCAGACATGGTGAGAGGTTTAAATAGATCACTCTGCGTCGCCGGAGATGTGCGTGTGTGTGGTCAAGAGGAGACTGTAAATAACTGAAGAAAGTCCCACTGGGGAGTGGCAGAGGTTACATTTGTCATGGTGGTCAACTCGAAGCAATAAAACATTGTTTACCGTCATCATCACTCAGCAAATATGCCAAAAAGACAGAAATTTACAGTGATCGCCTCTTTCGCTCGGATGCCAAATGAAATGATTTGGAGCCACCAACATTTCCCATTTCCTGCTATATAAGTGATTTCTGTTCAAGGTGAAATGTTTGCATTGTGTCCAACTTACTGTATATAACCTGTATATAAACATACATATTTCGATCCAAGCCCTCCCAAACACACTTCATTTTCCCAGATCTGCACACGCAGAGCTGACACTCTGGAATCGCTCCAGGACAGCCCTTTCTGCACGTCAACAGTCTAGCAATCACAGTCCTGTAATAGCATTAGCCCTGGGGTGATCGTCTAATTCCATCTCTATCACACTGTCTGAACGGTCACACCATATCAATCTGTGCTGGCTGGCGTGATAGCAGGACCAGACAAGAGATAATAGTGGGGAACTGAATCAGCAGACTTGTGAAATAGCCAACACAGTGTTTCACGCCAGCCATGCAATTGCATTGTTGAAATTCCTAGACTTAAATCTGAATGGTCTGAAAATTACTTGTCCCATGACTTTTCTGTTGGGTTTGACCTTCAAATGCAGATAAAGTTTCTGAAATGCTCTAAAATGAACATGCCAAGAGTATATGCTCAAAAATATGCCCAGACACCCAACTTGATAGCCTAATATATCTAGTATTAAGTATTATGGCACTAATGATAATTAAATCACATCTTTAATAGAGAATTCAACAGAGCTCACAGAGAGCAGTATTAGCAATTGTGGGCATTAAAAAATGAGAACAAGATGCCATAAATTTTCTACACACAAAGAGACTGACAATTAAATAAGCAAACAGGGAATTGATTGGAAACAAAAACACTTCACTTGCGTGAGAACTGCGCACCGACGAGACATTGATTCCAGGGCTTCAAGTCACGTTGCAGCAACATTTTAAACCTCATTGACAAAATGAAATTTTAACACAATAATAATAATAATTTATAGTTGTTGTAAAGCCCTTGACACCCCCCCCCTCCCCAGTCAACTGCACCAGATTCGATACTAACTAACCAGCTAGCATGTAGCAAGCTAATCAATTTCATTTAAAATCAACTTTTGAATAAATACAGTATAAATAAAATGTTCTATGTTGTGAATAATTGCTTAATATTAAATAGGTTTCTCATTTTAGTATCATTATATGTTTTGTTATTAGTACCAAAAAAAAAAAAAAAAAAACTGTACTTGATTTGAAACAAGATCCCTACCATAATATGTAAAAATAATTAAAAGTTAAAGTTTTTTTTTTTTTTTTTTTAGATATGAAAATTTTTTTACATACAGTACATGATTTCTCCAAAGTAAATCTAATGATACAATTACGGCTTCAACCTTGACCATTGATCATGCTAGAACTAACAAAATGGTTTTCCAAACAAGGCCAGTATCCGATATCTAATCTGCTTGAAATCCACCCAAGAGTCAATAAAGGTGGGTTTCACATGCTGACAGTCTGTATTTTAGCTTGTTTGAATGTTTGAAGCGTCAAAGATATCCACCACTGGGGGTCAGTTTTCTCACTGGCTTCCCACCGAGACCCCATGATGGTGAAGCTTGAGGAACAGAGAGGGGGAGAAGGAGGCGATGTAAAAGAGATTTACTGTGAATGAATGAAGATTTTAATCGCCTTATACGAAGGCCCTTCGTCAGGTCCTTATAAGATATTTTCTGTGATTCGGCCCAAAAGGATCTCTGTTGGAGAGGGTAAGAGTATACGACGACTGCACGCAGTGCTAACTGGACAAAAAGCAGGGTTTTCTTTCCAGTGCATCCATTTGCTAAACGGTGGCTACAGTCATCCAAAGGCATTTCAACGCTGCTTATTCTAATCCAATTCAACAGGGGAGGAAAAGAGAAAATGCAAAAATCACTGTAGAAATAAAGCTCCATTCTTTTTTGATAGCACTGGCGGATTAGCATGTTCAGTGCCAGTATTAGCATGACACAAATGTTAGCACGTTTGTTATTTTGCTCTTTATATATCATTATGTTTGACATTCTTCACACATCTTTGCTCTTAACCACCTGCTAGAGTTTCATGATTATCAAATTTCCGCATTTCCATGCCTTGTTCCTCAACGATAACCCACAATGGCGAGCCGCAAAGATGGTAGAGATAATCGATGACATTCAGACCAGTCAACATTAAGGCGACCCCCTACCTGGCCCCGTCTCGTTTCTTCCTCCGCCTTGTTTTCATTCCGAAATGGATCATGTCAGTCCATTAGCCTTCCCTCTCCCGCATCCGTCGATGATCTGTAGGTGGTCTTGGACCAGGGCGTCGTCCTTGGCATTGTGTGTATCTGGAAAACGCGTGTCCCCCCCAACACTTTGCGCTCATGCTGCAGTTTAAGCTCCCGTCATCCGATTGGACAGTCGACCGCAAGTCTTCATCAGCAGAACATCCCTGTTGTCATGACAACTTGCCAATATGCCTCCCATCCAAAGACAAATGAATAAATAATGTTTGATATTTTTTCTTAAGACTTCAGATTACACTTTTTTGCCTTGCTCTATGCTAACCTGAACACTCTGCGAGTAGCATTGAGGCAACCTTAGCAACCACGCTGGGCTGTTAGCCATCTGCTGCCTCCAGCTTTTATTCGCTCCAGTTCATCGCATCACAGGAAGGAAAATCGGCTTAAAATGACACATATCATGACAGTTATGCTTTATACACATTGGGATGAAAAACGGAAGCTACGTTTTTTTTTTAAGCGGTAATCCTATTCCTTCTGAAAGACTGCATGCATAATCATGATTGCGAGCGGCTAGCTGTGTTGGCTAAGTTGGCTCTTGTTACGAAACAAAGCCAGAATGCTATCAATAATCAGATCATGCTATTGTCCATGTCAGGTCATCTTGGATCAACAAGGCTACTGAAAGTTAAATGTACTTGATTCCTGGTTCTGACTCAGTTTTGGGACAAAACAATGACTTAGACATGGAAAAAAAAAACATGAGAAGTGAAGTGAGAAAGGGGGGAACCAAAAAAGGAGGAGCTTGAAGAATAAAGGGAAAGAATTATCTCTGTGTCAGCCGTGTTCTCCCGTCATGAGCAGATGTACGCTTCCACACAGAGACTCCTGCTGTGTACCGAGCTGGCCCCATGGTGGGTGTTAGTGGCAGCCCTTTCCATACTCAGTTTCCCCTGGACTCCTGATGCTCTAACCCCAGCCGCCACAGCTCTTCTTGACACCCCCCCTCTTCCCTCAGGCCTCAAAGCGTTCTGGGATGCTGGACCCAGTCCCTAGCCTTTTAATGCTAATCCTGGGGCATTGTCCTTCCATGGCACCCTACCTGGCACTGTAGAGTGCGGCGAGACTGCGGGGTGTCACAGGGCATCAATGATAGCGAGTGATTAATGTGAAGAGAAACCATGCTGAAGTCTGGACGACCCCCAATGTCTGATGGTAGAGGCCCTGGTCAAAATTTTGGCAATAAAGAAGTAAAGAAACAAAAATAAAATAGACAACCGATGGCACAAAGTTTTACGTTGTGATGTGAAATATTTTACTGAAGTTGTAAGGTGTTTATTGATAAAAGTGAATGCAGAATGATGCTTGAATGGAGTACATATTTTCAACATTGCCATTTTTTCGATCTGGGAAGATTTGCAGCAAAATGTCTAATCAAACACAGAAAAATACTCTATATATTCACTATACATGCGCTATACATTCACTATACATACTAAGATCAGATATTTAATCCAGAACGACTGAAATCTTTACTAATTAGAAAAGGCAACACCAAAAAATAAAAAAAAATAAAAAAAAATAAAAAAAATAATAATCCCAGAATGCATTTTCTTCTTAAGATGGTTAATGGTTATTATTCCCTGAATAAATTGGTGGAAATGGGAAAGAGTGAATCTGGTTAGATGTTCTGCTAGCTACTTTAAAAAAAAAAAGGCCATATGACCATAACCTAAACCTTTGTAACTTTGATGTTTATTGAGTTATGTTATTTCTAATCATAACAAATTTCTGAACCTAAGGAGTTTAGCTTACAGTACCAGTCAAACATTTGAACACAAGTTTGGATCTATTTTTCACATTCTAGAACAATACTGGAGATTTTGAAACTATGAAATGACACATATGGGATTAGGTAATTAAATAACAGCAACAGTCAGTTGTTATTTTAGGACATGAAGGTCAGCTGTTCTGGATCAGTTCTTGCAAGAACAGTAATGTCAAAACCCATCAAGCACCATGATGAAACTTGCTCTCATGAAGCCCATCCCAGGAAAGCAAGAACAAAAGTTACCTCTGCCGCAGAGGAGAAGTTTGTTTAGAGTTACCAGCCTCATAAATCACCAGTTAACAAACAGCACCTCGGATTAGAGACGTTATGAAGGCTTTACAAAGCATACAGTAAGTAGCAGACACGTCTCAATATCAACTGCTCAAAGAAGATCACTGCATATTTAGAATGAGTTCGGCATTGTTTTACAGTGTAGAAAGAAATAAACAGGAAAGACTATGAAATTAGTGAAAGTGTGAGTTAAAATTCAAAACTTCATAATTTGCAAGTTAACATATAGGTCTCAGAGGGTTGCCAAGTGACTTTTAATGCTGTAGCTAAAATATACCCCAGAAAATCCCCCCCCCCTCGCCCCCATACATTTCACTTCCCCTCCAAACACATCACTTCAGTGTCTGTAAGTAAATGAGCTACTACTAAATGAGGATTTTTTTTCTCACAATTTTTGTTAGTACACAACCTCACTGGAGACATACAGTATCTGAATGAAAATAAACAAATGAAAATAAAATGGTGACCTTTAAAGTTCAAGTACTGCTGAACAGCAATTATTCTTAAATACATTAGTTATGATGTGGAAATCAAACAGGTTTAGTGTTTTCAAATGTTTTGACTGAAACAGGCATTATTTCATACGTTCATACATTCTTCTTTACAGTAGGTACTGGTTTATATTGATCAGGGTTGTGGTGGAGTTATGGGGGTTATGGGTGAGTCTATTTGTGGAACACTATTTGAGATGGGAACACATCACATATAGTATAGGGACATCAGTCCATATGGATGGTACCATGTGCTGCCAGGTTGCTGTGGTAACTGTTGCAATTATAATATAGTGGAACCTTGGATTACGAGCATAATTCATTCCGGAAGTGGACTCGTGGTCCAAAACACTCGTAAACCAAATCATCATTTCCCTTAAGAAATAATGAAAACTCAGATTATTCGTTCCACATCCCCAAAAAATAAATACATAAAAATAATTAATACAATCTATAAAATGAAAATAAAACAAATTAATCTGCATCTTACCTTAAAAAAAAGTACAAATAAATCCCGACAGATAAATGTTTCAGTTGGTGTGCGCAGGCGCCGTGTGTGTGTTTGTATGTGTGTGTGGAATTAGCCCCTTCCCTCGCCTCGTTTTACACAGTAACACTCCTCCTCCCTCTCCCCACCTCACACACACACACACACACACACACACACACACACACACACAATGGAAACACCGTTTTAACAGGAAAAAAAGAAATCTCTCTGACCTGGCGTGAGCGCATTCTAACGGAATCACTGCGGTAAAGTAAAAAAACTAAACAAAAACAAAACGAATGAACCAGCACCTTACTTTTGAAAAGAATCGCGACAGAGCAGAGTTTCTGTGTGTTTGTGAAGCCGGGGAGGGGGTGAAAAGGCAAGAGAGCATCTGTGCGGGTGTGTGTGTGTGTGTGTGTGTGTGTCGGTGTCGGTGTCAAATTACGCGCGCACACGCATAAGAGACACTAAAAGAGAGAGAGAGATGTTGATTATGCAAGTAAGAGATGAGCACAATGCCGCAGCACAAGAGTGACTCTCGGTGTCAAAATAAGAGTCGCATTAGTTTACTCAGCGCTCGTAAACTAATACTGTACTTGCTCGGTTTCCGATTAAAAATGTATTTAAAATCTTTGCTCGGTTTGCGGAACACTGGTAAACCACATTACTCACAATCCGAGGTTCCACTGAATATATATTTTTAAAACATAATAACGTTTGACAAGTCATTTAGTTGAATTAATATTCATGGAGGGTATGGCTACTGACTAGAGCCGAAGCCACTTCTGACCTGGATCTGTGTCACAGTAAAAGCTGCTATAATGGTAATGGACCACCATTTAAGTGTATATAATATGTATCATGTATCACAACATGGTTTCCAGGACAAAGTTTAGTGACTCCTCCACAGTTACTCAGAACGCCCCTCCAGCAGAGCGTTTAGAGTTTAACTTCAGAGTCTCTGCTTTAGCCTCCAGGGTGATGCAAAATAAGACTTCAAAGCACACTGAAATAGTTCTGACACACACTCACTTCCTCATGTTACACAGCCTAAGTGGGATGGCATGACTGTAACCTGCGTCAGACAATCAGAAGCTTGTTACCGGTTCAAAATGTGACCGAGATTCGTAAGATGATGACGTGATGACGTGATCTATCGGGAACCGATTAAGACATCTTGGCGCGCCCGTGGTGTTATCTCGTACAGTCTTCCCCATGCCAAACATGTTGTAATGTGGATAAAATGAAAAGTCTATTGGGAGACGGTTAAATTTGGAACTAAGACGTTGCACTTGCTGACAAACACACAGTGGAGCTGCAACTGATGAATATTAAGTGTTCTTGGCAAGCAAAGCAATTCTGTGTAGTTCTGGTAAGGGGGTGTAGTGTTTGTGACTAGGAACACAGACTCACACAGAAAATCTATCATAACCGCCAAACTCTTGCTAGTTAAACGCACGAGGTTGCCAGGTCTCAGTTAAAGTTCCAGCTTAAATACAGTACAGCTCAGAAATCACAAACAACGATCTTAAGAGCACAGGGATTAGCAAAGGTAGACGCATTTTTCTTGGTTTTCAGAGTTATTGCATGGAAACCCTTTAGTGTGGTCTGGCATGCATTTCTGCTTTGCACTATTTGCAGTACAGCTTTTTATCATCACCTGGTACAGACATTATCCCCTCCTTAACTCCTTTTTTGTCTATTCCAAACAACTATAATATGTCTTTCAACATAAATATATGTACATACTGGTGTCATTTGTGGACCTGGTGTAAATTGGTAACAAGAAATCAGATTTCGAAGGTATTATTTGCTTTTAAACAAAATCTTGGTGGCTGGTGACTAATTGGAAACAATTTCGCTATCGATCCTTCCTTCCTTCTAGGAACCTCAGCAGTCCAACTAGGGGCCGTAAAGGCCAATGGTGATTACCACTTTTTTTATTCCCATTTTATGACCATGGTAGGACCTTTGGTCAACATTCAAAGACATATTCCCACACTACAGCAATTTAGGAACACCAATTAGTCTAATCTGCATGTGTTTGGACTGTGGGAGGAAATTGGAGTACCCAGAAGAAACACACCAATCACGGGGAGAACTTGCAAACTCCATGCACTCGGACCCAGAGGCAGGAACCAAACCCGGACCCATTCAGTCACCATCCTGCCATATAGACCATATAGACCAGATAGATAGATAGATAGATAGATAGATAGATAGATAGATAGAACGTAAACACAAATTTGGATTAGCTATTCAAAAGAAATGGCACCCTATTAGAGACAGAGATGTTAGGCTGTGTCAATGTTAGCTGATGTTTGGCTTGGCTTGAGCTGCTCTACTGAAAGTTTCAGTGCATGACATCGTTACAAGCTGCTCTTTCCCCATTTTGTTTTCACACTTTTATTTATTCATTTTTTATTAGATTTCAGCTCCTTGTCCTTTTATGGAATTTTGCGGGTGTGGCTGAATGCAAATTATTTGTGCCAGTGATTACCTGCTTGGCTGCTATTTCTCAACATACACACAAGAGTATGAGGAAAAACATAATGACGTAAAACTTAACATAAACTTTTATGGGAATTTTTTGTTTACTTTTACCTACAAAAACATTTATGTAGTTTTAATAGAACATTCATAAATCATGCCTGAAAAAAAAAATATTAATAGATCCTGTTTCAAAAATCACATCAATATTCAAGAACACTAAAATGTGGTTCTATGCGTGAAACTGTGTGTGTGTGTGTGTGTGTGTGTGTGCGTGTGTGTGTTTGTGTGTGCATGTTTTAATACAAAGATAATAACCGACATTCAGTCAGAAATATGTTGGTTGAAGCACTAAGACTAATTCAGATTCCAGTCAGAATTAAATCTGAATCAATGCCTGTGGGACTGTGTGTGAGAAATGCTAATATGAGAATATGAGAAGTCGTCATGAAATAAATTAGGGTCATATGTTAGAAAACCAGTTACATTACTGATGCTTATTAAAATTCACTGTCAGCGCTCTAACAAAACACAAATCTAATGTGAATGCAAGCGTGATGTACATATTGTAATAAAAGAGATTTCTGGGGAATTACTGCAAATACACAACAAGATCAAGTCGTGTAAAAATCAAAGGGCCACACATTATACTGTATCATCATTAGCGTTCATTTAGAGATGTATTTATCTGATGCTCAGTATCAGGGAAGAATCTGGCATGAAATGCTGCTTTGGACAGGTATTGGAACAGATTTAATAAGTAAGTGGCGTTCAAGCCAAACCGGGACTTTAGATCGTCTCAATAGAATCTCCTGCTACGCAAATACACTTAGACCAGAGTATGCACCAGGGCTTGGATACCATTAAGATACAGTCTTCCAATTGCCAAACATGTTGTAATGTGGATAAAAGTCTTTTGGGAAAAGGTTAAATGTGGTACATTAACTCCTTTAATGCCCCAAACATGTGGAAATGACTTGAAGAGAGGTCAGGGCGTGGAGATGTGGCAATAACTCCCAGCAGAGTTCCAGTAATTTGCAAGTGGTTGTGGGCAGCATGAGGTTTTGCACTGTCCTGCAAAAACAGAATGGGTGATCAAAACATGGATTCAGTGTACTGGAAATAAAGAGAGTGTTTATTCTCATAACTGTGTTCCTTCACCCCAGTCCCGATTTCACATGAACGGCCCTTGTATCTTCTCATCCTTATCAGTGATATGCTTTATACCCTGATCATATACAGTACAGTATTAACCAGCTAATAGAAACACAATGCTCGCTATAAATGGTCATAGAAAAAAGCATCGCTTCTATCTGGCACAAGCTGACAGACAAGGAGTACGAATGTGGAATGCAAGTGGATAGACAGGGAATATGGATGTCGGCTCAAAAAGGCTAATATCGCATATCATTTGAGAAGAAAAACGTGAGGTCATTGCATTCTTTGCTTAATCAAATGTATTGGGTCAGGGAACAACCCTGAACTTTAGGGTGTAGTCATCCTCCAGGTCTGTGAGAGGAATGCATGCCTTAAGCTCCTGGCCCTACATGATGGCCTCTCATTCGCCTCTTCCCGTTAAGCGTGATATATTATCTTTATCTTATCCCGTCCACATCACGTCTCAATTAACAAAAACGGCCCATGATGCGGCTTTCTGTTATTGGACCGACTCATATAGTCCAGCGAATTCTGGCCTTCAACCTGGTGTTTAATGAAAAGAGTGCAGCTACAGTAAGTACAATTTCTTTGGCGAAGTTTTTCTTCAGAAGGTCGAGATGGAACATGAAGATCTACACGAAAGGTGGATTTCTTCTATGATCAGGGAAAGAAATGAAAAAAAAAATCAAAACAGGATGCTTTTGCAATAACGCAGGAAAAAATATGAGTGGATGTTTGCAATTCGGTTTGGCAGTGTAGTGCGTCTGAAAACAATTTGCCTCCAGATGGAACAAATAAGCTTCAAATGTTGTATGGCAGAAGAATTCGTCCTTCCTCCGCTCTTTGGGTGTGTGCTTACTGTCAGAGTTTCCCGTGCTTGTCAGTTTCATCTCGGATTTGGTATGTGTAACACCGACAAGAAATGCAAATATTCACCGTGGCAAAAAAAAAAAAAAAATTATTCTGCATGAAGGCAGTGTGACCTTTTCTATCGGACCTCGACAGGTTTTGAGTGTCAGATTCCAGGAACGTACCGTGTTTATTCACTCTCTGATCTTGTCTGGCTCGCGATCTTACTAGCAAGCTGAGTGGAAGTGAAGAACAGCTGTGATAATTATTCAAGCATGCATCGTTTTTCATTTCGGTCAGTGGCCCTGCTATCAGGGTTTGCAGGAATGAATGCTTGCTAGTAGGGTCCAGTTTGGCTGAGCTGGGTAGCACATGCATGTAGACATGGCAGTCCAAAAGGTAGACATGTTGCATGTTGCATTCGCTTCAGTTGCTGTGCAAAATTGTTCAGGCAAGAAGAGAAAGAGAATGGAGAAAAACAGTGCTATGAAGACACAAGGAGTGCTATTTAATTGCAGGACAACTGCTTTTAGGGTCCTTTGTTAGACACTCGCATAACGGATGAGCGACGACACCTAATCACTTGATGGCTTTGCCAATAGTGACTAGACAGACATCAGACACATCAGCATGGGGCACTACACCTCGATGCCAGCAGAGGTCCCCTTCATCTGAGAACTGAAATACTTCTCGTTCACTTCCTGTTTACACACTATTTATCGAGGTCAAAATCAAACAAATTTTGTGATCATGCACAAGACGCACCCATTTATTGTGTGGGTGCCAAGTAAATAGCACCTCCAGGGTCCAGTTTCAATTCTGTGTGCATGGAGTTTGCATGTTCTCCCTGTGCTTGGTGGGTTTCCTCCAGGTCCACCGGGTTCCTCTTACAGTCCAGAGACATGCAGATTAGGCATGGCATTCTCAAATTGCCCTCATGCCCTACAGTAAGTCTCCTGGGATAGGCTCCACGCCTCAGTGATGCTGTATACAGGATGAAGCAGTATAGTCCTTGAGTATGTATACCATGCTATCAGCTTCTTAAATACCTTAAACTTTGGGTGTAACACGGCCACACATGCGACAGGCGGTTGCTAGGCAACCCCGCAGCACTAATAATCAAGGGAGACGAGCTACACCTGGCCGGTAGGTTATTTAAGCTCCCAGAAACCAGCGCACGCTGTGCGAACATTAGATAGCACCAGGTACGAGAGCGTGGCTCTGGTATAGGGAGTGAAAAGAGAAAAGTGAGAAGGGAAAGTGAAAAGAGAAAAAGACAAAAGTGAAAAGGGAAAGTGAAAAGAGAAAAAGACAAAAGTGAAAAGGGAAAGTGAAAAGAGAAAAAGACAAAAGTGAAAAGGGAAAGTGAAAAGAGAAAAAGACAAAAGTGAAAAGGGAAAGTGAAAAGAGAAAAGTGAAAAAGGCACAGTGAAAAGAGAAAAGTGAAAAGGGGAAGCGAGAAAGAGAAAAGAGAAAAAGGGAAGGAGATAAGAATAATAACAACAAACAAATACCGGTTCATCGTGAAGAAGCACGGTGACACGCGCCGCCATAAGCGTGCCCTCCTTCCTCTCATAACGCTGTGTGGTGTTCACGCGAGCCGATTATTCCTGCTGAAATACACAATCCACGGCCCATACCCCTCCAAGTCCTGCGTTGGGACTCCCATACATAATTAAATACCGAGGGCTGCCATATTGAAGCACCCCCTCATAACAGAATGTTCGCACCAGAGAAGAAGAAGAAGCCCGCGGATTTGGAGCGGGTGTGCGAGATAGTAACCGGTCAGGCGGGAATGATCGGTAAACATGAACATGCTCTGAACGAATTATGTTCAGAGATAAAGGGAATTTCTCAGCGCTTAGACAAAATCCATGAGCGCCTCGAGACACAGGGCACTTCCGGATCGCCGGTGAACCCGGAGGCACTTCCGGGTTCAGCTCGTGCGGCCGTCACTGTAGCACAAGCACCCCCCCCTGGTGGCCGAGACGAGATTACCTACTCCCCAACCTTATGCTGGGGAATCTGATAAATGCAATGCCTTCCTACTCCAGTGCTCTTTAATATTTGAAATGCAACCATCCCAATTTCCCACTGAGAGAGCCAAGGTTGCATATATGATATCATTATTAACGGGAAGGGCATTGGAGTGGGCCACCGCAGTATGGCAAAACCTCCTAGCAGCACACACTACAGCCCATGAATTTATACAGGCCCTCAAGGCCACCTTCCACCATCCACATCTGACTAGTGGTGTAGTCTCGCCCCTCCTCCGCATTCGGCAGGGAGGACGGTCGGTGGCAGATTATACCATCGAATTCCGGACACTAGCTGCTAGTTCAGGCTGGAATGCGGGAGCACAAAGGGACGCATACGTTCAAGGCCTTTCAGAGAAGCTCAAAGATGAGCTGGCAGTGCGCGAACCACCTGAAGATTTAGAATCCCTGTACAGTATGGCCATACGAATAGATAACCGCCTCCGTGAGCGCAGAGCGGAACGCGCAGGGAGTTATCGAGTAGAGCCGACCTGTCTCCAGCGAGAGCTAGAACGGGAGGTAGATCAGGGTGAGCCCATGCAGCTAGGGGCAGCAGAGATCTCAGGGGTTCCCCAATTTCGGTCAGGATGCTTTCGTTGTGGCCGGCCCGGTCACCACCAGGGGCGCTGTCCGCTGAATAAGCCAAAAGGGGGGGGTCACTCTCGGGAGGGGGGCCGACAGTGACCCAAAGGCCAGACCCTAAGCGTTCAGGGCTTTTCCTCCCCATTGACATCACTTGGGAGGAGGCCGCCACTACCCATCTAAAAGCATTTGTTGACTCGGGAGCAGCAGGGAATCTCATTGACGTAGAGCTGCGGAGACTGGCTTTGCCATTTCACCAACTCTCTGCTCCCATTTCGGTGGCGGCCCTGGATGGTCAGTTATTTGAATCCGGTCCAATCATACATGAGACTGACCCTCTAATATTGCGTATTGGACAACATGCAGAGCGAATTTCCTTCCTCATTACCCGAGTGCCTGAGCTCCAGGTGGTACTGGGGTTTCCTTGGTTACAGGAACACAACCCCCGTATTGATTGGTTAACCTGCTCTGTCTCGGTTTGGGGAACCCGTTGCGCACAGAGCTGCTTAAAAGGGATCAGAACCCTAGACACGCAGCCACCCCATCAGGTCGACCTCTCGGCAGTTCCCAAAGATTACTGGGACCTGGCGGAAGTATTTTCCAAGTCAGGGGCCCAAAAGCTTCCTCCCCATCGACCTTTTGACTGCGCAATCAACCTGCTTCCGGGTTCGAATCCACCAAGGGGAAAACTCTACTCCCTGTCCCCTCCCGAGCAATTAGCCATGGAGGAGTACATCCAGGAAGCATTGTCCCTTGGATTCATTCGACCGTCTAAGTTCTCCGCAGGGGCCGGGTTCTTCTTCGTAAAAAAGAAGGATGGGGGTCTCCGCCCCTGCATAGATTATCGGGGGTGAACGCGATGACACTGAAAGACCGCTATCCCCTTCCTCTGATGAATTCCGCCTTTGAATGCCTGCAAAAGGCGAAATTGTTCACAAAGCTAGATTTACACAGTGCTTACAATTTGATCCGCATTAGGGCAGGGGACGAGTGGAAGACCGCGTTTATTACACCGTCGGGGCACTATGAATACAAGGTGATGCCCTTCGGCCTGACTAATGCGCCAGCCATCTTTCAGAGGTTCATTAATGAGGTGCTCCGGGAGACACTTAACCTCTACGCCTTTGTCTACTTGGACGACATTTTAATTTTTAGTGCCTCCATGCCAGAGCACGTCACCCACGTGCGCCGGGTGCTGCAACTTCTCCAGCAGAACCATCTATACGTTAAGCTGGAGAAGTCACAGTTCCACACAACCTCCACTTCCTTCTTGGGTTTCGTGGTATCCCAGGGTCGTCTCCAAATGGATCCGGCCAAAATAAAGGCTGTGGCTAGTTGGCCCCGTCCCACATCGCTTCGGGCAGTTCAACGCTTCCTGGGGTTCGCCAATTTCTTTCGGCGGTTCATCCGCAATTTTAGCACCTTGGCGGCTCCACTTAGCGCCCTCACAAAGAGGAACCCAGGGCGATTTAAATGGACAGAGGAGGCACAAACAGCTTTCCAGGCTATAAAAATAAAACTCACCACAGCTCCAGTCTTGCGGATGCCAGATCCGGAGACCCAGTTTGTAGTGGAGGTAGACGCATCCGATGTGGGGGTGGGCGCGGTTCTCTCCCAATGTTCCAGGGAGGACCAGAAACTACATCCCTGCGCCTACTTCTCACACCGCCTGACCCCGGCAGAGAGAAATTATGGCATTGGAGATCGGGAGCTCCTTGCCATAAAGCTGGCTCTAGAAGAGTGGAGACACTGGCTGGAGGGGGCCAAAGAGCAAATATTGATTTGGACCGACCACAAGAACTTAGAATATATTCGGTCGGCCAAACGCTTAAACCCCCGACAAGCCAGATGGTCCCTCTTCTTCTCCCGGTTTGATTATGTGCTCTCCTTCCGTCCGGGCTCAAAGAACCTCAAGCCGGACGCCCTCTCGCGTCAATGGGACCCCCCGTTAGAGGAGCCCGAAACGGAGAGCATTATCCCAGCACCCCGCATCCTTGCCCCCGTGCGCTGCGACAGGAACCAGATCCGGGAGGAGGACCCTCCGGAAAGTTATATGTTCCTGCCGGTCTCCGCTCCCAAGCTCTCACATGGGGCCACTCGTCCCTGTTCACGGCACACCCAGGCGCCACTAGAACCCTCGAGTTTCTTCGTCGGCGTTTGTGGTGGCCCGGCATGGAGAGGGATGTTCGGGCTTATGTGGCGGCCTGTCCGACCTGCGCACAGAATAAAGAACCACGTACACGGCCCGCCGGACAGCTGCACCCATTACCCATACCGTCACGCCCATGGTCCCATCTTTCCTTGGACTTTGTCACGGGCCTGCCCTCATCCAAGGGGAACACGGTCATCTTGGTAGTGGTAGATCGGTTCTCTAAAGCCTGCAAGTGTATTCCCTTGCCAAAACTTCCGTCAGCCAAAGAGACAGCGCAGTTAATCCTCCAACAGGTGGCCCGAGTGCATGGCCTCCCAACCGACCTGGTCTCTGACCGGGAACCGCAGTTTGCTAGCCGGTTTTGGGGAGCGTTCTGTAAACTCATTGGAGCCACGGCCAGCTTGACATCGGGCTTTCACCCTGAGTCGAATGGGCAAACAGAGAGGGTGAACCAAGACTTAGAGCGCACCCTCAGGTGCATAACCTCTTCCAACCCGTCATCATGGTCTGACCACTTAATGTGGGTCGAGTATGCCCACAACACCCTGTGGCACTCCTCCCTGGGCATGTCACCCTTTGAGTGCCAATTCGGATATTCCCCCCCTATGTTCCCAGAGGAGGAACCTGAGGTAGGGGTCCCCGCTGCACAAAGTTTGGTACAGCGGTGCCGTCGGACCTGGAGGAGGGCCCGAGCCGCTCTACAAGTCGCCAGGCGCAGGGCGACCCTCACGGCGAATCGGAAGCGACGGGTAGAACCCTCCTTCCGTACAGGACAACGAGTCTGGTTGTCCACCAGGGACCTCCCACTAAAGCTCGAATCACGAAAGCTGGCCCCCCGATACATCGGGCCGTTTAAAATCATGAGGAGGATTAATCCAGTGGCGTACCGCTTGGCTCTCCCCCGGTCAATGAGGATCAACCCTATATTTCATGTATCACGACTGAAACCAGTGCTCTGCAGCACCTTAGCTCCCAGACCTACACCACCCCCACCCTCACCCCGTATCATTGATGGGCCCCCAGCATTCACAGTTCGACGTATCCTGGACGCAAGGCGAGTCCAGGGCGCCATACAATACCTAGTGGACTGGGAGGGGTATGGCCCAGAGGAGCGCTCTTGGGTGCCAGCCCGGCACATACTAGACCCCGAACTTGTTAGGGAATTCCGGGCTAGCCATGGGGCTGGCACAGGAACGCCAGGGGTCGTTCCTAGAAGGGGGGGTACTGTAACACGGCCACACATGCGACAGGCGGTTGCTAGGCAACCCCGCAGCACTAATAATCAAGGGAGACGAGCTACACCTGGCCGGTAGGTTATTTAAGCTCCCAGAAACCAGCGCACGCTGTGCGAACATTAGATAGCACCAGGTACGAGAGCGTGGCTCTGGTATAGGGAGTGAAAAGAGAAAAGTGAGAAGGGAAAGTGAAAAGAGAAAAAGTGAAAAGGGAAAGTGAAAAGAGAAAAAGACAAAAGTGAAAAGGGAAAGTGAAAAGAGAAAAAGTGAAAGGGAAAGTGAAAAGAGAAAAAGACAAAAGTGAAAAGGGAAAGTGAAAAGAGAAAAGTGAGAAGGGAAAGTGAAAAGAGAAAAAGACAAAAGTGAAAAGGGAAAGTGAATAGAGAAAAGTGTGAAGGGAAAGTGAAAAGAGAAAAAGACAAAAGTGGAAAGGGAGAGTGAAAAGAGAAAAGTGAAAAAGACACAGTGAAAAGAGAAAAGTGAAAAGGGGAAGCGAGAAAGAGAAAAGAGAAAAAGGGAAGGAGATAAGAATAATAACAACAAACAAATACCGGTTCATTGTGAAGAAGCACGGTGACACGCGCCGCCATAAGCGCGCCCTCCTTCCTCTCATAACGCTGTGTGGTGTTCACGCGAGCCGATTATTCCTGCTGAAATACACAATCCACGGCCCATACCCCTCCAAGTCCTGCGTTGGGACTCCCATACATAATTAAATACCGAGGGCTGCCATATTGAAGCACCCCCTCATAACATTGGGATTGTGTATTCGATTGTGACCTAATAAATCTGGAGAGGAATACTGATCTCATTCACAATCCAAACATTTCCCATTTTGTCTAGCGATCATGCCTCCCAGAGATCATACTGCCAAGCAAAATAATGATGAACTGCTGCCTAAAGTTACTCCCACAGACTTTACTGAACACATGACGAGAAACCAGATAACAATGTTTGTCAAGAAACTTGAGTCAGTTACGTTAAAGTTAAGCCATTATTTGTCACATATACATTACAGCACAGTGAAATTCCTTCTTAAACCCTGAATAGACAGGGTTAAAGTCCTTGCTCAAGGGCCCAACAATGGCAACTTGGCTGAGCTCGGACTCGAGCCGCCAACCTTCTGACCAGTATCTTAGAGCCCTAACACACTGAGTTACCATAATTATATCATAATAGCATTGGATATTACCGATTTTTTTTTTTTTTTTCCCCGATTTTCACCCTAATTTAGTCGTGTCCAATTCCTCCCCGTCACTAGGGGGCTCCCACATTAAGGCTACTACTACCACTCAGCCGGGAGGGCCGAAGACTATTATGCGTTTCCTCATCTTTTCGAAGTGCTCGCTCGCGCACCGTTGGGGACGGCGTAACACACTCGGAGGCCAGCGCTATCCGCTCCCTCCGCTGCGCGAGCTCACAGACGCCCCTGACTGGCTGTAGAGCCGTGATTAATATCGGAGCACTATGTACCTCTCATCCCTCCCCTCTGAGAGAGCTCGGCCAATCAGCTCTCTCTAGACCTCCGGCTGCGAGAGGTTACAGCACCACCCGGGATTCGAACTAGCGATCTCCAGATGATAGGGCGAGCGCTTTAACCACTGCACCACTCGGAGGCCCCGATATTACCGATTTTTATAAAGCTCCACCTTTTGAGTAAAGTCGACTGGTTCAATTCACAATCTGGTGATATAAAATCTGTTCTTAAACATGTACTTCGATGATCTATTCTATTACACTCCGTTGTATTTAGATGTTAAGCGCTTGTGATGAAACAGGTGCGATCAAAAAACTAGACTGAGAAGAAAAAAAATCGACCTAATTTAAGCTATAAGGAAACAACGATTTAACTCAAATGCTAACTGAACACCTCGAGGAGCTTAATGACATTAATGAAACCAGAGTGACAGCCCCAGCCAAAGGCGTTGTTTGTTACCAGGCAAGGCAGGCACCTGCTTGGGGCCACAGGCTATTAGGGGGCCCCAAGCGCTGACAAACGTATTTATTATTTATAAGATAATGCTAGTTGGAGAGGCCCTCTGCGAGTTTTTACCTCCAGTAGATTCCCAACAAACTGTAGAATCGCCTCAACCCAGGTCCATAACCCATGAACACCTGCATGTACTCTAAATTAGCCAGCGTAACACAAGTACACACAATGTACTGTATATTATATATTTACTGTGTTTAAGTAACTATTTAACATGTATTTCATAACGATGCTCCCTGAGATAAAATGCCCACTACTCAAGCACCAGTGATCACCAACCAGGATTAGCCTTGTCCTCCCTCTGAACGGCTGATAAGGAAATATCTCTTCTCTTTTTGACAGATAAAAGTGTCTTCCAGGGCTTTGACCTCATATGTTGTGGCATTCCCCATGCACAACAACTGTCTGGCATCGTAAAACCACAGACAGATAGCCAGACATAACGGTTCGGCTTTACATCGGGTCTGATGTCACACACAAGAGCTAAATGGTCTATAGCATCTACTGTATAGCTTCACAAACCATGACGTCACAAAATCCTGGAGCAGTGCCAATTTAAAAGTGGCTGCCATTAATGGACTCCAGTGTTTGAAATGTTCGACGTGCCGTGAGGTTCAATTGTGTTTACTCTCACTGGACTGATTAGGAAAGTAACAAAACTTTGCATTTATTCATTTGCAAAAACCTAACCACTATTCAGTTATTCAATTTGCTTATCCTTTTTAATAAAAGCATTTTATGCAGCTTTGCAGCTGGAGAATTTCCCTTGAATGCCATTGGTCTGTGCAAACATATAGCAAAATATTGAAATATTTATAATAATTATATAATGTTGTTTGATATTTTCGAAGAATTACAAACGTTTATTTCAATTCCCCAACATAACCAGTGAAATAAAGGCCATTGCTTTGTTTTTGCCAGAGAACCTGAAGCGATGCATCCAGACAGATGGAGAACTTTGTGAAACCCTGGATAGATGCGGCAGAATCTCAGGATTGAACACTGACCCAGGAACTGTGAGATGGCAGTGACAGCTGCTGCACCGCAACTGACTTGTGGTCCTATATTAAAACACATGCATCGACCTGTTTAGGAAGTAGCCCTTACATGTGGGTTTTTTGATGACGTCATCCTTGTACATGATATATTTGGTTGGAGATACAGTGCTGTGAAAATGTATTTTTTTCCCCTTCCTGAATTTATATATATATAAATATTTTTTTCATATTTGTCACAATTAAATGATTGAGATGACCTAAAACAGACCGTTCATGCTTGAAAACCCTCCAATTTGACTGAATTAAAAGACTGCAAAGAAGAGTGGGCAAAAATTCCTCAACAGCGACGTCAAAGACTCATTGCCAGTTAACGCAAACACTTGATTGCAGCTAAGGGTGGTTATTATGTTTAGGGGGCATTTACTTTTTCACACAGGCCAATACAGTAGGTTATTATAACTTTGTTCTCTTAATAGATGAAACGATCATTTAAAAAGGTCACAAACTTGAGTTATCTTTGTGCAATATTGGAATTTGTTTGATGATCTGAATCGTTTAAGTATGACAAATCAAGAAGGGGGCAAATACTTTTAATGTCACTGTATGGTTTTTCCACTTATTCAAGGAAATCCATCCGATATATTCATGTACTCCAATGGTTTATGATAAACATACTGTAAGAAAAGAGTATTTTAATTCTGCAAAATCGTTGTCCTTACTTGAACCTGGCTACCATGGACTGAGAATTCCATGACACAAATGATCACAAATGAGTTGATTAAATTTCCACAAAATGAGCTGCGCTTGAGCAACAACACGCACGGTGTTTAACATGGGTCATTCAGCTGTCACTGAAATCAAGCCATTTCAAATGCTCATATCATCCACACATCCAACTTTGTCCATCTTCCTTCCTTCTGGTACGGTCAGCATGCCAACTGTCATCCAAAGCTCAAGAAATAATGAATAGCGTTCAATGAAGTTAATGACGTCATTAGCAGCGTGGTATGCCTCGGGGCAGTTGGGGAGGTATGCAATTTGCGTATAGAAAGGTCTAGGGCTGGCTTCCTTCTCTTCCTTCAAACATCTAGCCGCCCTCTTGCTCTAATAAACAGGAAACGTCATCATCAGCAGTGTGACTTATAGAGAGCAGAGGAAGCCCTATGGAATAATTGACTAATGACAGGCTGAGCATGTATGTGTATGTGTGTGTGTGTGTGTGATGGTTTTGTGGAATGCTTTGAAGTGGTCTTCACGTACAGTCACTTACTGTAACTTACTGTCTTCTGTGAGTCATAATTTGTAAATGTCAGTGCCAGGAACTGCTGACCGCGTCCTAATATGCTTCCAAACGCTGCACTGGACACTGGACAAAGGTCCCGTTCCAAGCCTCTCGGATGGCGTGCTGTCTCTGCCGCTGCTTGTCGTGAGAGGCGAGGCAGCGTAGGAGGCAATGTGATGGCATCACCGTGTCTCAAAGCGCCACGCATGGCAATCGATGAAAGGTAAAATTTACTGAAACAAATTTAATATGCTTTTCATTGAGTCTTCAAAAGCCAGGCTTCATGACACCTGATTAATTAGTGATGACGGCTGAGCCACGCTGTTCCTGTCTAATTTCTTCAGAAAACTCTTGCATGCTTGCGGAGAAATGTTGCCAAGAACATTTTGAATAAATAAAAAAAAAAATTTTTTTTAAATGCCTTTAATATGTTGTATATTCTGAGCTGGATTGTGAGATGGATTCATCCACATGATCAAATTCCATAGGGAGATAAATTACACTCAAGGAGTCGAGGTAGTCTCCGTGATCGATCTGTGTAATCTCAAATCTGGGGTTTTGGTGAGAAATGCAGGGAACAGCACTTGATGTCGCTCATCTAGATTTCAGTGTTACCACATTTACAAATTTTGATTTGTGGGACTGTTATTCCCTTATTGCTCGTGGCTCAAAATATAACCTAGGGAACTTCATTTCTTCATAAAAATACATGATTATTTTCAAAAAACATATAAAATTAATGATGCGAGACAAGTAACAGCTTGACTGGGCACATCGCTCCGATTTAGGATTTTTTTTCTACTTTTTTTCACTTTTTCACTATTTCAATGGATATTGTGATAATGTGTGTAATTTTTAATTGTAGGATGATCATTTTATCCTTTTGAGTCCCCGTTTTTTTTTAAAGCAACACTACAATTTCTATCAGCTTGGGTTCATAGATACTCATCTTGTGCGTCTTCAAGAAAGGATAAAATTTTTGGTCATGTAATACACATCTAGATCATATCTTACAGAGGAATAAATAGTAAAAGAATGAGACAAACAATAAAAAAAAATATCTTGCAAAACCCAGAGTGGCAAATACAATTCCTGGTCTTTTGAATTGTGTTAAAATGTTATTTAATCCCTGCAGAGGAACTTTTGTAACCAGTCATAATGCAGAAGACGTTCTTTCTTTATCTCACACAAACTATCAAACTCAGGCTGTCATAATTATCATCTAAAATCACATAATTCTACATGTGGTTTAGACTGACACTTAGATAATAATTAATAATAATTACTGTACATCTAATTATTCATATAATTATTATTATATAAATATAATGATACTTAATATTTAACAAATATCGTACTAAACTGGGCTAATTTGAGTCTCGGTTCTGCACACTACAATAGGTTTCTAACATATTATAAACAATATTGAATTTTTGGAACCAATCATAACGTGAAAGAGAGGGATTTCTAGAATATCTAGAAAACTTGTACTAAAGTCAAACCCTTCAGTAGGTTTGAATGTTTTCATGATTCAAACTCCAACTATGATAGAAAAGCCACCTTTTCTCTGTATTCAATACCAAAATAGATTAATACATAAGAATGCGATTTGTTTAGTCAGTTTGAAAAACACAGTAAAACAGAATTATACTGGCCTGACTTTTGACTTGAGTAAATGAATGAGTAGTGTTTAATTAGATCTCAATTTGCACAATAAAGACCATTTTTAATTATTCTTATTTCACCTATTTGACAAACCGACATATGGTTTGAATCCATAGTACAATGGAACCTCGGATTGCGAGTAACTTGAGCAAAGATTTTTAATAAATTTTGACTTGAAAAACGAGCATGTCTTGGTTTATGAGTGCCGAGTTTTTTGACTCTGACACACACACACACACACACACACACACACTCTCTCGCCTTTACATCCCCCCTCCCCGGATTCACACAGACACACACACTCTGCTCTACACAGAAACTCGCGATGTCGCGATTCTTTTCAAAGGTAAGGTTGGTTCATTTGTTTTTTTTTTGTTTTTTTTACTTTACAGCAGTGATTCCGTTAGTCTGCGCTCACACGAGGGTCATTAGAGAGATTAATTTTTTTCCCATTAAAATATTTCCGTTGTGTGTGTGTTTGTTGTGAAACTTAAAAAGCGAGGTGGGGGGAGAGAGGAGGAGTTTTACTGTGTACGACGAGGCAAGGGAAGGGGCTAATTCCACACACACACACACACACACACACACATGCACACACAAATACACAGCGCCTGCGCGCACAAACGGAAACACTTATCTGTTGAGATTTATTTGAACTTTTTTTAAAGGTAAAGTGCAGGTTAATTTGTTTTATTTTTACTTTATATATTGTATAAATTATTTTTCTGTATTTATTTTTTTGGGCTGTGGAACGAATTATTTGAGTTTCCATTATTTCTTATGGGAAGATTTGATTTGGTTTACGAGTGTTTTGGAATACGAGCCCGCTCCTGGAACGAATTATGCTTGTAATCCAAGGTTCCACTGTATAATAGTTTATCCACAGTTTAATATTATACTAACAAAAGGGGAAGGCTAATAAAAAAAAGTATATGAAACTTTGATATAACATTTTAAAGTTTTTTCTTGTCATTAGAAGGTAGGTATTAGGTACAGTAGCATTATCAGAAAGCCAAAACAGCACAATTAAATAAATACAATCGATACTCTTCTTTAATTCAATTAAATTGAGTCCAGTTCAGTTCAGTTCAGTTCAATGAAATTCTATCTGTATAGTGCTTTTAACAATGGTCATTGTCGCAAAGCAGTTTTACAAAATGGACATTAGGCTATATAGTGTAATTTCAATTTTATTTCTTTTTTGCACAGCTTCATCCTTTTGTTTCAGCCCAAGCACTTGAGACTAAATTAGTATTCACTTAAATTATTACGGTCAAATATTTCACAGAAACTCAATTCTTCTCATGGCTTCTTTTAGATAATCTTCTACACATATTTGATTTTTCTCAGGTTTTTATGCTGTATGACTTTTATAATGCAATCCTCACATTTTATCCAATTTGTGTAACCCTGTGGCTGGGTTTCCCTGTTGGCGACTCAAGTCTCCAACTTCAGCGTAAAAACTGATAAAAATGTAAGTATAATTTAACAGAGAGAAAAAAATCTCTTTTTTATATGTTTATTTATTTTTTAAAATACATTTATTCATTATCACCATCTATAGCCTACTTGCAGATAAAGTTACATTTATTTTAAATTTTATTGTATTTTATTTAATATTTTTGTAAAATGTCACAAAATTGTGATTGTGTACATTATTAAGACTTGATTCAAAATGTGTGAACAAGTCATAAGTTTCCGTGTGTCATGAAAAAAACATCGGTGTATCCATAAATAATCCCATAGTGCATTGCAATTCAACAAGAATATACAAGATAATGGTATAATAGAGTTAACAGAATGTTTACCAGATGTTCATTGCAGACATGAACAGCAGAAAGTGTAATTTTACATGGAGGTCCAAACTACAGTCCTGTACAAACAACAAGATGTTGCTTGAACACTACATGCAGAGACGTGATAATTTCACAAAATATCGAAATACGCCCAAACCGTCATGCATGACATGCACATGCATCTACATCCATCTGCAGTATTTCATAATGAGAATTTTGCAAACAGATTATGGAGGGTGGGAATTACAATAACACCATCGGCTTTTCATAACCTGTATCCATGCATCTTTCCCAGAAATAATGTTAAATGTGTAATGAAAAAAGATTTTAAAAAAAAAATTCCAATTCAGTAGCCCTCACAATTCCACACCTGAATCCAGACATATATTAATCTTACTCATATGATTATGAATGGAACATTTCATATTTACCTTCAATTTATGCCACTTTTTGTAAGCCACATCTATTACCTTCAGTCCTTGCAAAATTTTGCCATTGTATTTAACGTGGAACATGAGCATTATTTTCTAACATTAAGAATTTAGTCATCTGTAAAATATTACAGATGTAATAATAACGTTAAATATTATGTCCAGTATTTTGCGCTGCTGGGCCATGACACCAATGAGCCCAATGGGAGTGTGCTGTAGTGTCTGGCACCAGGATGTTGGCAGGGGATACTTTGGGTACTTTGGGTTGCTGAGTGAACCCTCCATGATTCTGACTTGTTTGTCTGGTGCATCCCATGGGTGATTGATTGGATTGGGATCTAGGGAGTTTAGAAGCCGGTTTGGTGGCCTTGAACTCTGGCTGCTAGGGTGCATATACAGTCGGCTTTGGTCCACTGGGTGTTCTGGTGCCTGTTTATTTTAGCCATGATTGACTTGTTTTGACTTGATTTGCGCTTCATTGGCTTTTCTGTGAGATTGGACTGGGTGGGCTGGCTTGTGGTCCCCACAGGCATAGACGAACCTTGTCTTTTGAATATACAGTAATTGATCAGTGGTAATGAGTTAATGTTATAGTTAATTGTTGTAAAGCTAATACTTTAAGAATTATATCGATTTTGCCTTATACTCAATATGGATATTTACCAGTAATGTGACTCCATGTTAGGTGGCACGGTGGCTTAAGGTTGGCACTGTCACCTTGCACCTCCAGGGTTGGGTTTGATTCCTGCCTCTGGTCTGTGTGCATGGAGTTTTCATGTCCTCCCTGTACTTCTAGGGTTTCCTCCAGGTACTCTGGTTTACTGGTACTCTTACTTGCTTCATGCCGTAAGTCTCCTGGGATCGGCTCTGGGGCCCCTTCAACTCTCAGATAAAGCTTAATTGACAATGGGTGTTTTAATTTTTTTTTTTTTAATTTAAAAAAAAAACAACAACTTTGAATTGTGTTAGTGTCAGAGAATAGACAGAGTGTATTTTATGTTTGAATGAATGACACTGGGTTGAGAGGTGGGATTAGGTGGCATAATATTGTATCTGATTTGATTTGTTAAAAATGCATTCATATCCGTTATTGCAGTATTACATGACATGACATTTGGAATTTGGACTTAGCTTTTGTATGCACATTTAAACAATGGCTTCATTTTAATCTTGCAAAAATCCCATGCAAAAATCTCATGACAAATTAAATTTGATATTTGCACGGCAGTGCAGAGCTACAACATTGGTTTAAGTGAACCAATGCACTACAGATGTAGTATTGACTTAAAATAAAACCCTAGTTAAAAATATATAAGTAACTATTTAAAAATTTGGATAATGCAGTATCTTACCTATGGCCGTCTAGATAGAAGCCTACATATTTATTGTTTATTGATGTGTTTGAGTGACAGTTAGAGGAAACAAGACAGTGAGTGTTTGTTCTCTTCTTCTGTAGTGTTCGTAATTTATTTGGTCTCTCTCATGTTTGCCATCAAAGACTCAAAGATTGTTTATGTCCTCTGTAATTATTAATCTTCCTCGTGACGCAACTCCCCTCAGGGCTGAGATGGACACAAAGCCTGTCTGACTCTCTGATGTGGAAAAACTAAATGTACTGTATGAAATGTCTGAAAAGAGTGAAATGATGAAGAACTTAGTTTTTAAAAAAGTCGAAACTGCTTGTGACAGCAGAAGAGATAAACTGAATGGGTGGAGGGGGGAATGGAATTGTTTGTAGCAGATCTCATCATCTTGCCAAAGTTGAGGAAACTGGGCACGTATTCCGCTCTGATGTGATACGTGTAAGCCAGTTGTAGCTGTTCCAAAGTGCAAAACTAAAAAAAAAAAAAAAAAGAAAAAAATGCAGCTATTATAAAATGGCCATTCATAAAGAGACCAGTCATATGCTGTGAATAGAAAAATGCGCAGGGAATTAGATGTTTAAAGAAACAGAGTTAGACATTAAAAACATCACTCACACTCTCTCTTTCGATACCACTTATTTGGAAGCACAAATTAGCATAATCTGCAGAAGAAAGGCACCAAACACTGAGAGAGCATGCAAACTCCATGCACACAGGAATGAAACCCTGCAGGTGCCAGGACACCGTGCTAACCACTACATCAAAAAATCAAAAGAAAGCAAAAAACAATAAACTACTAATGTTACCACTGGTTAAAAGAAAAACAGGAAACGTTTTTATATTTATCTTATTAATATAATTTTTTTTCTACGTTTTCTTTTTATAAATATTACTAAATATATGTTATTGATATTTAACATCAAGTTATAAACTATTTTTGTTTCCTCACTCATTCTGCACAATGTTGTGGGAGCCCTGGAGACTTTGGTCACTAGGTGGAGTACTCTCTGGACAGGTGCCAGTTCATCGCATGGCCCAAGCACACACACACACACACACACACACACACACACACACACACACTGTGGGCAATTTGAAAATGGCAATTAGCTTACTTCCCATGTCTTTGGATCGTGGGAGGAAACCAGAGTACCCAAGCACAGGGAGAACATGCAAACTCCACGCACACAATCTCGGAGGTGGGAATCGAACCCAGACCCTGGAGGTGCAAGGCCTCAGTAGTAACCAAGGGAACCCTCAAATATTATTGTATTTTTAAAAGCGCAAGAACTTTGGCGAATCAGCCGATCCCTCCTCCCCTCCCGTGACACTTTTCTTAGGGATCCCTCCAACGGTTTTCCCCAAATGACTGTTTCTCTGATTTGGGCCTAGGTGGTCATATCGTCCTGAATTTTGCACACACACACACACACACACACACACACACACACACACACACACACACACACACACACACACACACACACACACACACACCCACCTATAAAACACCTTTGAAAAACTGTACTACTTTAGATCATGTCAATCAAAAATAAATAAATAAAAAAAACACCTTTTCAAAAATAGCCCTGAACTTTGGACCATTTTGGAAAACTGCCATCCTGTACTGTATTTTTGAAATACACACGAAACCCGACATCTCGAAAGTTCAAAGCCTCACCTCTCTCAAACAATCCAAGAAGCAAAGCTCTAGCACCTATGCTTCCTCTGATATGAGTACAAATACCACAGGAGTGCAGTTGACTTTTCTTTTTCTTTTTCTTTTTTTTTCAACTTTATGCTGGATACATTTTTTGTGCCTGTAATATTCACATGTAGGGCTTTCCAGCCGCGACTCACACACACAAACTCAACACACTCTCCGTGCTATCCATTTAGTATACGGACAGAATAATACAATATGAGCTGGAAAACCTGACCGCCTCCGGTCTGTACGTATGTGCGGGGTTTCCATGTTCTCCCTGTGCTTGGTGGGTTTCCTCCAGGTACTCCGGTTTCCTCCCACAGTCCACAGACAAACAGATGAAGCTAGTTGCCGTTCCCAAATCGCGCATCCTGTGTGAGAGAGTGTGAGTCTGTATGCTGCATGCTTTTGCCCTGTGATTATCGCCCCACTCAGGATGTACAGTACGCTGCCTATTGCCCTGCACCTCCTGCGATCGTGAAACATGTTTAAAGGTCATTTCAGATCATTCTGATCAACTGCAACTCTATTTCCTTAAATTCTTTAAATTCCCTGCACAATTGTAAGATAAGAATGTCAAACGCTTGTGGTTTTTCAGTTTTCGAGTTAGGAGCAGGAACCAAATGGCTTAAAATGATCACATCAGAATGGAAAACATGCCAGATTTCCAAACGTTTGGCAAGATGATGAGATCTGTACTCCGCCTAGTGCCCTGAGTCTCCTGGGATAGGATCCAGGACGCCCGTGGCTCGGTACAGGATAAGCGGTGAAGTGAATGATTGAGTGAGTGAGAGTTCAGTACAGCTTGCGAACAATCACACATTTCCATCTTATTTTTAACATTATTTTTCTTAACACAAAACATACAGTACCACGGTACCAGTAACGTTGAACCTTTGTGCTGTTTAGATGGCATTGTATTGGACTGCACCTGTGAACATTTCCCATGAAAGTCCCATGCCACTGGCTCAGGCTGGGAAGTTTAACAAGTCTTTGTCTTTGGAAGACTTTCAGTTTTCTTAGAGCAGTATGCTTTAGTTCTCGTGGGCATAATTACTGTTTTATTCTGCAATAACGTTCTCTACAGCGCTATATGAGCCCTATGTGTACAGTAGAGTGGGCTTTATCGATTGCGTGTCATTGTGTGCATTGCTTTAGCAACTCTGACGAAGAGAGATTTCAGTAACACTGGATCCTATCATCACAGCGTGTATATAATGTATGACTCATCACGGCACGTGAAATTTCGATGTCTGAGATGCGCAGCAAGACCGGGAACATACAGTATGGAGCGGGAGCACGACCATGTGCAGAATTCATTCCTTCTGTTGCGAGGATGAAGACTCATGCAGGATGAACTCACCCAAACGGCATGACAGCTAAACCAAATTCAGATCAATGAATCACAAAGAGGGGAGAAAAAAAAAAGAGAGGGAGATGCAAAGCGAAGAGACACTGAGACAGAGAGAGAGAGAGAGAGAGAGAAATATTCATCGACTTAAAATCTAAAAGAACATTTTTTCCATTCCCGTCCCATGAGACAGAGTGCGAGAAACAGACAGCAAGAGACAATGAGAAAGAGGAGGCCCTGGCAGCCTCTGGCAGCTTTGTAGCTTCTTGCTGTGCTGTATGTAAATGAACACATGCGTTCATTTGGGAAATAACAATCACAACGCTCAAGATTAGAGCGGCAAGCAACAACAATAACAACGACGACAGCGAAAAAACCTACATCTTGCGGTCCGAAACCGTGGAAAAAGGGTTGACAAAGGAAAACATGAATAAATCAGCATGGCGAGGATGGAGCGAACCTCGGCGAACATCAGAGGAGAAAAAAAGACAGAGAGAGAGAGAGAGAGAGAGAGAGAGAGAGAGAGCACCCAAACCTGGATGTAATGAAGTGATTGGACGCTCACTATGGATGTCCACAGAGACGAGAAGGAAAAGCTATTTTATCCACATCTCAATCATCCTGAGGCCTGGATCACTCATTTCAACAGAAAAATGATTAAAGTCTCCTACAGTACACAATCCAGCATTCCTGTTAAGAAAACGAGGGGACTGTACAGATGTTCTTGCAGGGCTGAAGCTTTGTGTAAACAATTGTTTGTGTAAATACGAAAGAAAAAACAAACAAATACGACAGACAGGGTCATCAAAGACATGTTGCGAAAAACACATATACTGTAAATCCCTATACAGTTTCATTATTGTAGTCAGCCTGGCAGTGTAAATGTTTTTACTCTATACGCGACTAAGCATAATTGGATATCATGAAATTTCCTAAGGATTAGCTTGGCACACTGGGTATTTTACTTGTTTTCACCATATTGCTCAGATTACAATGAACAAAAACCTGTTAATTAGGCAGTTTTTTTCTATGTGAAAGTCTACAGATTCATCGTAACCTACACAAGTTTTAGTATTTTCAATTTAAAAAACCTTTGGCAACATGGAATAGTGCTAGAACGTCACCAAACCCTTGCATGATAATAAATAGGTTATATCTATGCTATTAATAAAATATTAATTATGCTCATTAAATTAAGCTACACTAACATGCAGGGGCGGATCTGCCGGGGTGGCATGGGGTGGCAATCGCCACCCTAAGAAAAAGCCATTTGCCGCCCCAGCACTACTGTCCTAGTGTTCTAAAAATAAAAGAGTTTTTGAATTTATCTAACTTTCCAATCCAGATATCAGGTTCAAGTCCATCACACATCAGAGCCTTTATTTCATTTTTATAGGACACTGTGAAAATGTGCACCCTAGTGTACAGTATACACCGAATAAGAATAGCGTTCCTTGAATCCACAAAAACCATGCAAGGATGCTCGCTTCAGTGTTGCCACCCCTCGTAATTTTAATGCCACCCCCTTGCCACCCCATGAATAATTTCTGCCCCTGCTAACATGTCATGGACATGTTTTAATCTTTATTCATGATTTAGTGATTTCATCCAGTTCCGTCCAATTCTATTAAACAGTAATATCTGCCAAAATTGCATGGACAGTTTTGACGAAGAAAAGCCCCGTTATCCCACAGTGAGCTTAGGATGTTTCCACATTAGGGTCTCAGGATCATTTCTGGAAACACTTGGCACATAGTCTGGTTCATTTGGATCAGTGAGAACACACTCGTTCCAGGTGCGGGACGGAACCGTACAGCAGAATCAGGCCCTGATCGAACCAAATATGGAAGCCGATCGTACCGGAACACAGAGGTAGACCGCTGTTTAGACACGACATCCTCAGTGCCGTCTGTCTCAAATTCTGTCTGTATAAAGTAGGAAGCGTGGCTTGATTTTCCCAAACTACCAATAACATTAGGCACAGTGTGTGGAGGTTAATTTCCTTGCTCTTTTCTTGTGCTGTGTTTAATGGCGGCTCACAAATCAAGTAGGTGCATACGGCCACCTGCCAGATCAGTGTCAATATACATATGCAAGTGTACCTGAGTACGGAGACCAAAAATAATGTGAACTCTGACTAGAGGGAGTGCGGAGGGGTTTCCTGGGCACGGTCCAAATCAATCGTGCCTGATGTGAAAATACCCTCATTCCTCTACAGCATACTCCAGGTTCTCCAGTGTACTTCGATTCGTTTGCGGCATTTAACAAATTCACTATTCAGTGATTTTCCTCTGCCTCCGTCTGCTTCCTGCTCATGTAATCTCATAACGTCTCAACCGCAGCGTTGGCTTAATGGGTGAAAACTGATGAGTCACAGCTCATTGCTTAACTTCTAGTGTATGAGCGATGCAGTACAGCTGCTACATAGACACGGCGTGTCATTTACATTTGGTCATTGGGTAGACGCTTTCATCAAAGCAGCAAATGAGCCAAAATCCATTTCATAGAACGGATAGACGCCATAACCGTCCGTGGCTGGGAATATTAATAGAGAGCGCGTAATTGTCCCTGCTTTCTGGCTGGAAGTGATGGCCTTCATCTTTCTTCTAACGGCATGGCACTGTAGTGCTAACGGAGTTCTAAACATTAGCATTTTTATAATATTTCATTCTAATTCTAGTATAAGAATCATTATTGCAAATGTTAGTAGTGTTTGATGGATTTGGAGCCTGTCTAACAGTAAGCAGGCTTTACACCAGACCCCAGAGGAACAGCACCCAACATGCTCTCTCTCTCTCTCTCTTTCTCTCTCTCTCTCTCTCTATATATATATATATATATATGATTACATTGCAGAATTATACATTCTAAAGTCATGCCATGTGAGTAAGTAAAATATTAAAATGACCTTTTTTTATTATAATATAAGATTACTCACTTACAGTGCTCACTCCTTCTCTATGATGGTTATCTTGTAATCTGGTTATCTTTTTTTCAAGGAGAAAATCCCAGGGTATTGGGTACCACCTGTGAATGGGTTGCCAGGCACACAAGCACTACCAGAAATTTGGAAATGCCAGTTAGCATGTTTTTGCACTGTGGGAGGAAACCAGAGCGTCCGGAGGAAACCCACCAACCAATGGGGAAAACATGCAATCCAAATATGAGATTACTAACTTATTAAACGTATTACCTACTAAACATATTTCTGGACATTTTCCCAACTCTTTGCCAAGATTATTATATAAAGAAATTGAAATTTGTAACAATGTCTAACAATGAGTGTATTAATCATATATTGACTTATATTGTGCTAATAAACAATAGTAATAAATTCAACTATATTCCGAATTTTCACTCGGTAACATGTACTATTTTTGCAGGATGATTCCTAGCTAGCACCACTCCAAAATCCAATATTCATGCTGTTTGTATCTAGCAGTGTATGCCCATAATCTAAACAACACCTGAGTGAATATTTTAGTTTGTAGTCTACTGCAGCATCACACTCTCCGGCATGGGGTAAAACTCGAAACTTTGTGAAAGTTCTACCTGCCACAGGGCGTAGAAATGAAAATCTCATCATACATTACACTAGTGAACTTTGTGATCATATACAGAGGCGGTGCATGTTTAGGACATTTACAGGTAATTACATGCTACAGTATTTACAAAATGATTGCAAAGAAAGCACGACTATGAAACCCCCACACCAGTGTGAAATACACACTGCCTGGGCAAAAAAAAAAAAAGAAAAAAAGTTGCACAGTCTAAGATTTCATTCAGTCACTTTTAGCTTTGATTACAGCGCACGACGTGGTGTCCAGTTCATGTGTGAAAATGATTCGCCATGAAGCACTTGACCAAACCGAGTCCTGGATTATGACTGTGCCATCAGGGAAGAAAAACTTCATACTGTAGATGCGATGACCTGGTCATTCAGTACAGTACGTTCAAGTCATCAGCTGATTCAATTTTATTGTTATATACTGTAACATTGTAACATTGAGTCTGGACCTGAGCAACTGAAGCAACGCCAGGTCATAACACTGCCTCCAGAGGCTTGTACAGTGGACACTATGCATGATGGGTTCATCGCTTCATGTGCCTCCCTTCCAACCCTGAAGCGCCCATTACTCTGGAAATATGGTCAATGATGCTGGATCCATGACGCTACATGATCACTTTTCATGGCCCCAAAGCCCAATCTTTATGCTCCCTAATAAATGTAAGCCTTTTTTTCTGATTAGTCCCAATCCTGTCAGTTCTCATCACATTGTGTGTGTATGGTAATGCTCTTACTTTCACTCTTAAACATAGCTATGGTTTTTACTCTTGATTTTTTTTTTTACCAAGTGTTTAAGTGATCTCGTTTCATGATTTTTTTTCAGACCACATTTCTTCCACAAAGTTGACAGATCAACACTAATTTTCTTATAATAATTTATTTCAGAATTCGACCCTTCTAAAATGACAACTGTTTTTTTGTTTTGTTTTGTTTTTTTTTGGCTAGGCAGCGTACAATATAATACAAGGACCATCAATCCTAACAATTTATTTGTAAAGAGCTGCATTACTGTATGTTGCACCTAGTCCTAGTCTTTGATGGTTTCTACTTATGTTATAATTAGATTGTTATTCTAATTATTTTTAAATGACTTTAAATTAAGACATTATTTATTGTAGAACCAAACTTGAATATCAAAGACTTGTTGAACATCTCATTCTACATTGCACGTGCACATTAAGATGAAGTATGATTATTATGAATTCAATTCCTTAAATATCCTTATGCAAGCATCCTTATGCACATCGCAGCTCATAAACAACCCAATCCAGTGTTTGTCTATGGACCCAATCCAGTGTTTGTCCAGTGTTTGTCTATGGAGACTGAACCCATTTATCAGTCTGTGATAAATTAGACAAGAATTGTGGTCCATACCGTGCAATCACTATATGTCTATATATACTCTATAACAAATGGTATTATACATTTTAATGTATACACTGTTATCATTATGGAGAAACCATATCGGTGTTTCTGTAAAATCTATAAATAATTAATTTGACAGTTGTTCAAAACAGCTGTGGGGCCTGTTGGATCCCCAGGCTGAGAAATGCCTGTGTGTGTGTAGAAGGTTGGTTAACACGGTCTCCCGCAGCATGCGTGGATCTCTCGTCTCTTCCTGCTCCTTTTGTCCATTGAAAGATGATACGACAGCGGACCACCAGGGACGGACCTCCCTTCCTGAATGCATGGCTGAAGTCTGCGTCGTGTGTTTGCCTAAACTTGGCCCCCAAATCGAGCGCCAGTGACCAGCAGTTGTTGCAACATGCCCGCAGCGTGACTTTTTGACCTGTCCTGTTCTCAATCACTGTCAATAGCACCGCATGTGCATCCTGCGCCAGGAGACTCGGCGCCAGGAGACGGTGCCCAGAAGGCGCTGGGTGCTAGCAAGGGCAATGTTTCTGATGACAGTCCACTTAGGATCGCACGTTCTAATCGTCTGTTTACGAGTGTGAGTGGAAATGCACGACACAATACCTCTGCAGAAGAAGCGTACACTTTTTTATTATTAGGACAAAAGTAGTTATTGTCTTAGGTGTGACTGTTTTTATTGTCAGATATGAAACCCATTAACATGGCACAGGGGAGAGGGCAGAAGGCAGTGTAAAGCGCTTAGAGGAAAACCCTATTCACCTTCTTCTGAGCCAAAGAAACCCATGAAAGCCTAGTGTTGGCTTGATTGACAGGGAAGAAGGGTTCAGAGACAATTGCCAATTTTACAAGAGAATGAAGACATGCTTCTGGAAGCCACTTTTTTTTCCTTTTTTTTTCTTTTTTATACAAAGCCACATAATGTCCTTTGATTCAGTATGAGTGATAGTAACCACCAAGCCTCATTCTTAGCAAAGCCAGCCTCCTAGAGGTTTAATAGCACGTCCCTGTACAGAAGTATTTTAAAGAGGCACGCCTGACCTTACTTCTGGACTCCTAGTGCCCTATGGAGACTGTATCCAGCTGAAGTCGAACAAACCTGATCCAGCTAATGAGTGTCTTCGGGAGCATCTGAATATTTGAGCCAGGTGTGTTAGATTAGCGTTCGAGTTCAGCTCAGCAGGGTGGCTTGTCCCGGGCCGAGCGCGCTTTAAATCATCCGCCTTTAATGACGTTTTAAAAAGGGAGAAATAAACTATATTATGTAGAATTGGTGGCTTAATATTTGGAATGTGCTGTGTAGATAATAAACAGCCTCCTTCACATGGTTTACAAACGTTAATCCATGGCTGTCATGCAGCCAGCGTCTCATGCTGTTCTCTTTCTCTTTGCGTTTTCTCCCCCCACTTTGCGTTGTTTTCACGCTGACTTTTGAGTGAACGCCTCACCGCGGGGGTGCGCCAGGCCGCGCCGTGCCTTCTGATTCATCTTTTCTCTCCTTTTCTCCCTTCCTCCCTCCCTCGGTCTCTCTGTTCCTCTCCTCAGCCAGAAGGTATACAAAGGGACTAAAAAGGGCACCGTCTTATCGGCGCGCAGCGAAGGGTTGGACCCTGAAGGCTCTCCCAGCGTCTCTGCTCATTGAAAGCATCGGTAGGGAGCTCGACAGGGCAGAATATTTGTGCTCTCCGAGTCCTCTTCATCGTCTTCATCCTCCCCTTTCCCCCCACAGAGCTCGGCAGGCCAGCACGGAGCAAGGAGCTGCTGGAATGCCTATAATGTGCTGTGGAAACTGTGACTGGGTTTGATTTAAATGGTTTCAGATGCTCCTCAGGAGGCACCGGGCAGGAAAAAAAAAAAAAACCCAGCTGGTAGCCTTTTCCATTGATATGCACAAAAGAAAGGCCTTGGTTGCTAAAAGGAAATGGGGAGGATGGAAATGTCCCACAGAAAAGTGATCTGATGTGAAGGACTTAGATGTTTAAACTTATTGATTATTGCTTATTATTATTATTATTGAACGTTTGGGTCACTTCTTCTGTTCGACCGACATGCAAAACTTATTTACCACCACAAACGTTTACAGGAAAGGATCCTTGTGGTGGGAAATAATTATTCAGTTCATAGTTGCACCAACAAAAATAAAAATAATATATATTTATTATATTATTAATAACAATTTAGAGAAGCTTTTGTTTTTGAAATATATATATATATATATATATATTATATATATATATATATATATATATATATATATATGTAACTGCCACCCACCAGCCAACTCTCCCTGTCACACCAAAGCCAACCACATCTTTCCAAACTGCCGCTCATACCGCGCAGTGCAACACACTCAAAGGAAATCACCCTCTTCCCCATGCATTACCGTCACTGTGACTGACAGAAGACAATCATGTGCTGCTCCTCCCGTTCAGAGAGCATGGCAAAGTTTGCTCCATCTGTTCCCAACCATGTACATGTATATATTTTCACTTAAATCAGCAGGATACTCCTGCTGCACCATAATAAAAGGGAGGTGGAGAAAATGCATTAACACTTAATGTACTTTTGTTTTTATTGTTTATTTTACATAATGTCCGGAAATAGATAAGACGAAGATGCAGATGCAGGCTTGACTTCATGCCATGCTTGACTTGAACACAAACTAACACATAACCATGAATTTAGTCCCCTGGCTAGGTAAACCCCAATGAGGCCACTTTGATGGGACAGGGCATGGGCTCGTGGATGAAGAGGCCACTTCTTTGGCAAACCTGGCATAGGAAAAGCCTGGCTAGAACCTGATGTGGGAGTCTGGCTTGAATGTGGCGTGAGAGGCTGCAAGGTTGACCTCCACAGGACGCTTGGTGTGGAGGTCGTCCAGTTGATCTCCAAGGGGCATGGGACTGTTGAGGTTGCCATGTAGACCTCTGCTGGGAGCTGGGCAGTGAAGCTCACTAGGTTGGACACCTGGGCAGACGAGTTCACCAGATACAGGCAGCTGGGCAGTGGAGGTCAACATGGAAATCTCGACAGTACGCTTTGCTGTGGGAGCCACTTTGGGTCAGCTTTTCTCCAGACCTCTTAACTTCTACTAATCCACAAGCTGACACCCTGCTTCCAGCCAAATCCCCCAATCATCCCAAACCCCAAACCCACTTGAGTAGGCTGATTAATTCAGCTAGGTGCTTCTCTAGGTGACCAGACTCACGGACTAGTTGGGGTAGTGACCTGAGACAAAATAAATTAGTGGCATTCACAACTACTTTGGTTTCATATCCAGACAAAGAATAATACGTAAGGGTGGAGGTCAACACCCATTAGCTGTAATGTCCATATCCATAAACGCTGCTTGGGGGGAAGCGGATTGCACTTGTGCAATAAACCGACAAACATGATTAGGATTAGGAACAGGATATTTGACATTAAACACAAACTAAACTAAACCACGAGTAACACAACAGGTGCAAGACAACATGAAACAGAATCGTGGAACTAAAATACGCACAGTAATCAGTGACAAATACAAACCAGCTGTACCATAATCAGGGCATGTAATGTGCAATGGCTGATGGGAGGCGTCCAGACATGATTAAAAACAAGACATGTGACAATCATGATACGATTTTCATCTTAATCCTTCTATGAAACCATATGTTTGTTTGTTTTTTTTCTCTTCATTGATGTAATGGACTCATTTGTCCTCTGTGCTGGAAGGCAGATTTTAAATGTATTCATTTAATTTTTTTTGCAATCATCATGCATCAGGTAAATGCTGAGCTTCCCACTGAAATACGTGTGATACATCAAACAAATTCCAAGGATACATAAACAAAATATATTGTTAATTACAACTACCTTGTATTTTGACGTCACTAAAAAAAATCGGTTTAATGTCTGATCAGAGCCCAGATACGCTAGCACTCATGACCGTGGTTAATAATTGCCAACGTGTGTGTGTGTGTGTATATGTGTGTACAGTATGTGTGTGTGCATGTGTGTGTGTTTTCTTTCTTTCTTTTGTAAACGAGCCACTTATTTTAGACATACTGGAGCTGTCCATGGGGACTGTTGTACAATTTTCTTTGTCATTTTTGTTGACGTATGCTATATGGCTGAACATTTGTGGATTTCTTTTTGTTTTTGTTTTTAGGGTTAAGTTCATGGCTCTTCTTGGGGCTATATTAAGTTCTTGTCCACTAACCTGGCTAAACCTTGTCTTCATGGACTCCATATTGTGCACAGACGCATTGTCATGCTGTGAAACGAAAGTGTAATTCTACACCACACAAAGACATCATGTGCAATCGTGTGCTTTGAACATTGCGGGAACAGTTTGTGGAAGACCCACACGAGTGTGATGGACGGGTGTCCACAAGCATTTTGCCATTTATGGTAATGGATTTCATGTGATATCCAAACATGCGACAATAGCTTAATGAACTAGCTTTATCTGCACGATTGAGCCAAGGTCTACTGCCGGTGGCACCAGAGCTGAGATGAGAACCGAGTTCCATTTGAAATAGAAAGACTGAACAGCGCTGAGATGGTAAAACACAAATACTGAAAATAATAAACACCAACCACATTATTTCTCAACCAAAGGCTGGTTGGAAAAGCCTAAAGTGTGCAGGAAGTTGCATGGCTATAGGGCCAGAGCTAGCTTAGTGGTTAAAGCATTGGACTTCGGATTGGAAGCTCAGTTCAAACCCCATCGCCTCCATGTTGTTGTGCTGTTGTGCTCTCGAGCAAGGCCCTTAACCCTCGACTGCTCAGATGTACAATGAGACAAATGAAAGTCTCTCTGGATGAGGGTGTCTGCCTAATGCCATGAATGTAAATGTACAGTAGAGGAAGCTCCATCCTTACGGGTGGTATATACAGAATATTATGGTATTTTCCAGAGAGCCTTTAATTTGGTACTAGTACCTGATGAGGCAATAAAGTTTTTAAATACTTTTTCCTGAAATGACAAATCACACAATCAAATCTTTTGCATTTTAGATACAAAAAATATATCAAAGACCGACTTTGAACTTGAACCTGTTTGATGTGGTGCTCCATTAGTTCTTTTGATGACCCTAAAATAAAGTTGATTTACTTCAATAGAACACTTTCCTTTTGAGACCAACTCATGTGGTTTTTAGAGCGGGATGGTTCGCACTGAAAGGTCTTGTTCGCTAACACAGATAAACAGCACGGCTCACGTTGTCACATTCACCCTGCTGCTCCTCGGCTTTGGGATTCTGCAGGTGTTTCCAGCGCTGTGCTTTGAAGTGGACGAGACTCCTCTGAGGGTCAACATGTGTTTGGACTACACAAAACACAAACACAGAAATTCATTAGCTTGTGTTGCTCTCCTGCTGGAGCCACAGCTTCAGAGGCCATCTGGTCATGGAAACACTAATTGTATGATATGATGATGGAGCTGAGGAGATTATTCGTTTGACAGGACAAGAGAATCATTTAAATCTTTTTGATGAATTGGTCATTTGTCTGGCTTTTCTCTAAAAGTATCCAGCAAGGAGGCTGGGAGAAGGCAGATATTTGGCACACAGGCTTCTTTCTCCTTCTGATCTCTCTCTCTCTCTCTCTCTCTCTCTCTCTCTCTCTTTCTCTCTATCTCTCTGTCCCTTTCTTGCTGAGGGTCAGTCCTGGTACACAGCTGGCATCCTCTAGAGCACTGTTTATAAACTAACAAGTTTCCACAGCTTCGGAGGCACCTGAGAAAATAGCAACATCCTTGGAGCAAGAAGCTTTGAAGTCCACCGGAATCATCTGGTCTTGCCTGCAACGGCTCAACAAATAATGTCTCACCCATGCAATGTTTCATTAACCATCCGAACACATACACCATATGCACTTGGACACACACTATTAGTTACGCTTGCCTTTTAGCTATCGGCCATTTTATGAGGTACCATACGGGTCACCTCCAGCTCCAGTGAAGTTCCTAACTATTTCATATATGTCCCCATGGCTGTATGGATTACCGCCCACTGTCCAAAAATGTAAACATGTACCGTACCAGTGACAAGTCTGGACACTCCTTATGATACAGTTTTTGTTTTCTGATTTATTTTCTATATTCTACATTCAATACAGTGGTACCTCAGCACACGACCGCCCCACCTTAAGATTTTTTACCTAAAAAATGAAATTTTGCTAAAAATTAGCCTGAGCATACAACGCATTTTTGCCATACAAGCAAAAACGAACTACATGAATGGTGGGTAAGTTGCACGTACGTCCAGGAGCCAATTAAAAGTTGTTCGTATCAATGTGAATCGAGTTTGCTTTTTTTTTTTTTTTTTGTAGTAAAGACATACTGTAGCACCATGGGTCCCAAGAAAGACAAGAAGGACAGTAGAAGAAGAAAAATGGAACCACTTTTAGTTTCGTTTTAGAAAGCAGCCGATGCCAAGAGGAATCAGAATGTCTATTTATTTCATATTCTAATTCATTTACAGTACTTGTCTTTTCTAAATGTTTTGGTTGTTTTTCTATGCAAAAATATGATTATAGTGATGGAAATGAATAATATTTGTAATATGTTTGGGTGGCTCGATCAGATTGTGTGCATCTACAATATTTCGCAATCCGAAATTTCCTCGCCTCCGGAATGGATTTAATTTGTATGCCGAGGTACAACTATCATGGAAATTCCAAAACTATGACATACTGTAACATATGGAATTAGGTAAGACATGAAGGTCAGCTGTTCTGGAATAGTTCTCGCAAAGAACAGTATTGTCAAATGCATTTGCGAAACCCATCAAGCACCATGATGAGACTAGCTCTCATGTAGACCTTCCCAGGAAAGCAAGACCAAGACTGCAGAGGAGAAGTTCATTTAGAGTTACCACCCTTAAAAGAAAAAATCACCAATTAACACACATCACCTCCGATTACAGCCGTTAAGAGGTCTTTACAGTTATGCGCAAACTGTTTGACAAACTCAAGCATGCTGCTGTCAAGGACCTTGATAAAATGGTGCGTGCTGTACCTAATAAACTGGCAGCTGAGTCTATAGAATACAGATACGTATACGCTGCTTAACGTTATACATATTATATAACACCGGCTGTCTGAAATCTTTATCTCCGCTCTCTGTCTCTCCTCATCCGTCAGTTCTCGTTCAGTAGCGGTAAGTCTACAGCTGGATGAAAGGAAACAACAGCACAGCACCGGGGCTCCTCTTCTGAGGGCTGACGATTAACATGCTGTTTGTAATTCAAAAATCCATTTAAAATTGACATCAGCTACAGATTCATTATTCATCAAGCTTCTCTTTCTATTTCTCTCATCTTTGAACATACTAATGTTCATCACATGCAAATGAGGCTGGAGGTTTCGAGAGAACGTGACTCTCACCTGCTTTTGCGCTCCTTCATGGGCGCGGAGCGTGCTAAGGTATTGGTTGGATTCATTATAGCCTCTTCTCTCAGCTGCAGGTCTTGAACACCTGTCACAGGCATATAAAGACGGATAAACACCAGATCCTGCTTACAGACACCAAGTCCTCAAAATACACTACAGATCTTGAATACACATCTGAATACACACTACAGGACCTGAATTCATGTCAGTCTTAAAAAAAAAAAAAAACTAACCCATACCACAGGCCTTAACATACTGAAAGCTGTGAACATGCACCATGTATATATCGTTTGCATCTCATACCCATAAGAAATAACCCATATAGGGTATCAGGGTAGAAACTGCAGCACTTCATTGTATACCATGGTACTATGATGTGTACAGTACC
The DNA here is from genome assembly GCA_013621035.1 of Clarias magur. NCBI lineage: Eukaryota > Metazoa > Chordata > Actinopteri > Siluriformes > Clariidae > Clarias > Clarias magur. Next base: position 802,106 of record QNUK01000221.1, read on the forward strand.
ACAATACTCATACTTATGATACTAAAACCACCTACTTACACACAATGGTATTTAATGAAAGTTGCAATCATACAGTGGAAGCATACTATATAATTATTACAATTATGGTAAGCATGTATAACATTTTTGATGGTATCCTGGTACATACAGTATTCCATAGTACCATACTCTAGTACATGCTAGAAACATGTATCATACAGTACTATAGCACATCTACAGTACCATTGTATCATAGTGTGGTACATGTTCTATATCTGCAAATAAGTACCATGGTACCATCGGACTACAAGGCTACAGTACCGATGGGGAAATACACCATGATCACAAATGCACAACAAATAGGCTTGTAAGCATCCTGAGGCCTACATGGGACAGGATTTATGCTCTCAACTGTACATACTGTAGCTGCATCCCAGTATTCAATTCAATTCAACTTTTTATTTGTATGGCACTATTAACAATGGTCATTATCGCAAAGCAGTAAAAGGAATTCATATTAGTAAATATATTTAGAAATAATATTTATTTATGGAAATAAATGATATGTATGAAAACGAATAAATTATATGTATAAAATGGATGGTGAAAAAAAAAAGCATCGACTGTAACTATCTGTTTGTACAGTTTGGAAAAGCAGAGGGTAAAAGTGGCAAGGAAAAACTCCCTGAGATGACAACACCAGACTCTAGAGGGAACCCATCCACAGTTACGTGATATCATTGAGTATAACCACAAATCAGTACCTGGTATATCTGTATGCTATGGGCTTGAAGGTTTGATATAATTTAAGTTAAACATATTTAAGTTAATATATATATATATATACGTAGAGTTTACTTTTGTTTTTGGTACAAAGCTGTTCATTGGAAATTCAGTCCTAAATAATTGAGTGATTATAGTCACAAACTACCCCAGAATATCAGAACACTGGCCATCAAAATCAATATACAGTATAGATGCTTCAAACCATTATCACCTGTTTTTCCTTGCCCTTTTGCAACCCTTCCAGCTTTGAGCTCCAGATCGATTGCATTCCTTCACAGATTGTTTCAGCTTCATCTAGTCAAATCCCAGCCTTTACAATATCCAAGAGGAAGCCAAGGTCTGAGATCAGTGAGCAAGGCCCATCTACCGCCATCTCCCTGTTGCAGCATGGACTCTTTCAATGCTTCTTCAGACAACTTAAAATGTATCTTTAAAAAGAATGGATTTTTTCCCCTTTCCTCCACCTAAAGCTCTCACATTCCAGCATATGAATCAGTACACCAAATGATGCAACACACACACCCGCCCCCCCCCCCCCCCGGGCCTCCAAGATACCATCAAACGAACACACTCCTTTCCCTACATCTTACTACTTTTTTATTAAAAACATCGATCTAACAGACTCCGCGCTCCTGACATATGTTCCGCTGAGGATTTAGTGTGTTAATGTGAGGATCAATATAGAGTAGGATCACGCCTCTTCTTTTTTTTTTCCCGCTTCCTCATTCGTGTGCCTTTTCTTTTGTTGTTGAGGATTTTAGATATTGGAAGAAGAACAGAACATTTTACCGGACAGGTGCTAAACATTGTCAATGCAGACAGGAGAGGAAGAGAAAGAGGCAGTCAGAAGTTACCCATATGGGAACATCACTCTCTCTATAGCATCCCACATGTCTCCCTTGGGTTCTGGGCCTCTTTTTGGACACTCCACCAGCGTGAAAGCGGAAACACCAGATGTAAGACGCCCTTTTTCATGGTAAAAAAAAAAAAAGCTTTCCAGCTGTATATTTTAACACAAGTGTATTTTATATTCTATATGTTCTATCTATACTACAGTATATGGCCAAAAGGTGTGTGGACACCTGACCTTCATATAGCTTCACTTAGCTTTTCCTTAAGCTGTTGCCACAAATTCTTTACTTGGGAAGAATATCAACATTAAATTTAAGGTTATCGCATTTACGTTAAGCTTTCTATGTTTGCAATCATAAAGCCTATGTGTTCTAAGTTAAAAGGTGTCTCAGAAGTGATGACCACTGTTGAATGTTGAACCTTTTTCCTAATATTGTTTCAGTACCGGCCCTTGAGAATCCCAGGAGTTGATGGTTGACTTTTTTTTTTTTAGTTTTTTCTTGGTCAGCAATTGAAGATGATTCGATTCCATGCTCTTCCATTTACTCTCAGGTTCATAGTGATGTCTCCATGTTCTGTCAGTTGTTTTAGCACCAGACACACCCTCGGCCCACAATTAAAAAAAATTAAAAATTGTGCACGCTGCTCTTCTTCCATGCAAATCACAAGTGGGGCATCCATTTTTGCTCGAACAACAGCAGTGACTGGGGAGACAGAAGCATATAATGGAAAGCACTGATTGATAAGCCAACAGAGCTTTTGATATAACCAGAATGCGAACAATTTTTGACTCACCTTCATATGTGCGTTATTGTGTGCATTGATTACATTCCTATAAATGCCGTCACAGGTCTGTAGGCAAACCTCACTCACTCACTCATTTTCTATACAGCTTTATCGTGTTTTCAGGGTCACGGTGGGGCCTGGAGCCTATCCCAGGAGGCTTAGGGGCACGAGGCGTGGTACACCCTGAACATGGTGCCAATTCATCGCATGGCACACACACATACACACTCATTCACACACTACTTTGGGAATGCCAATCAGCCTATTCTGCATGTCTTTTCGGAGGAAATCAACCAAGCACAGGTAGAACATGCAAACTCCATGCACACAGAGAAGGAAATTGAGCCTAGCCGTGAATCGAACCTGGACGCTGGAGGTGCAAGGCCACAGCGCTATCCACTACACCACCGTGTGTAAGCAAAACCTTATCTAGCGAAATGGAAAGCGATAAAAGTATATACCTATGTTTGTACAGTTGTCATTGATGTGGTGGGAAAAAACCCAGGGAAAGAAGGCAGAAAGGAGTGCTGGAAAGAGACTCGCAACGGATCTCTGAACCCTTACATGCTTAGCTTAACTGTACTTGGATTGGATTTTGCCTCTGTCACACGAATAAATGTGAATGCTGAAAGGCATTTTCATTCAGAGCAGACTACTTATGATAAATGCCAATATTATAACATAGACAGACATAAGGGAATAGATGTTGTTTTATAAGATATGAATCCTTATGGTTACGAACCACATGTTGACCATATGTTATGTACTTTTGCATATTTAAAAAAAAAAACAAAAACATAAAATATACATACTTGGTATAAAAGTTGTCAAAATCTATTATGTGATTGTTTAAAATATTTATTACATTAATAATAAATTTGACACAGCTTATGCATGAAGGCCCTTTTATGGTATTTTCATTGAGTCAGATATGCAACTTAAATTGCTTCAATTTATAGAAGTCTTAAGACTGGAAAAATCAAACAGTTATGGAAATATAACTGTTACCAACAGGCAACAATAATATCATATTCAGTCCTTACAAACTCAAAGAAGTTCACCTCGATAAATCCAGTGCAACGCGGATTTAACCGGTATCGGAAGTGATTTCTTCTTTCCTGTTCCCATGTGTTTCCTATTCAAGCAAACTGGCTTTTTATCTCCAGGCACATTTTATTCACATTACATCTGATTGTTGAGACCAAATGAAAAATGATGGGAAAATGAAAACCAATGCACACAAAGCTGAAATCTTTATTACAAATGTTTCACTATACACACCTAGTGTTTCTGACCTACTCATCAACCACATCATATGTTCAGCAATGGTTTAGATGCACTGTTGATGATGAAAGCATGAGCAACATGCAAACATGACTTCAGTCGGATGACATATAGACATGATGTGTGTTATGTGTGTGTACTTGTGCATCTGTCGGTCTATTGGTTACAGGTGCTACTGTTCTGAAATTCTACCACTACCAACATCTGGAGGTCATATACTGTACGCCCACCAGACATCCTGAGCTTAGACGTTCTTATGATTAACAGCATGCAGTGATAAAGTATGTGTGCACATATGGGGCTTTATACACTTCATGAACCGCTGAAAAAAATGACGCATACATAAACATACATCATGCATGGGAGATAGGGGGGAAAAAACGAGTGGGTTTTGTTTTTATGCTACAGCAAAATGCCAGAACAAATTTCACTATTTAAGCATGATATTCAGCTATTCCGATATTTGATCCCATGTCATAGGTTTAGCAGTCCAACATACAATACTGTACGTTAAGACTTTAAGCACTGTCCGGGTTTACACTTTTTAAAAACCTGGAAGGTTTAACTGTTGAACCATGGAATCAAATCAGAAATGGAGATTGCTTAAATGCTTGGTAAAGTTGCATCATAGAAAGTCCAAAGAATAGAAATCAGGCTTTGTTAATAATGCCTCAATGTCAGAAGATCTCACAGGATTGGCATTAATCAGCTGTGTGGACTGTTGTTTGTGAAGCTAAGTGGCAAAAGGCCTCAATTTTTTTTAGAGAGCATAAAAAATTGGACTTTGGAGCAATGCAAAAATGGTCATGTGCTCTGATGAGTCCAGATTGGTATGTGATGGAATGTGCATCAGGATAAGAAGGTAAACACATGAAGTTGCTTCAGCTGGTCAGGTTGCTTCAGAGCTCAGCGATGTTATGTAGCAATAAAATGAAGTCAGCTGATGACTTTCCTGATGGCACGGGCATATTCCAGAACTCAGGTTGTGGAAGAGTACTCCTGGTAGCAGGAGAAATCATTCGCTTGCTGCACATGAACTGCCCACCACATTGGGTATCATAATGAAAGCTAAAGACAGGCAAATAAAATCTTATAGCGTGCGACTTTTTTTTTTATAAAAGATCAAAAGATAAACTGGAAGAAAAAACACAAACCTTCATTTTTCATCAAACCTTTCCTCTATCTATAAACTTAAAGTAGCTGTAATGTTTATCGCAAGAAGAGACCCAGGGACCCCAGGTAAGAGTTTTAAAAGTTTATTGTAAAAATGATGTGTAAAGATGGTGTAAGCAAGTAAGGAATGGGTAGCTGAAATGTTCTTGCAGGCTGATGTAGCTGGATTAGAGATTTGAGGCTGAAGGCCCAGGTGAGGTGAGGCTGGAAAATTGATGAGGCTGTGGGAAGGCTGTAGCACTTTCCAGTGATCTGGAGCTGGGGCTAAATACAGGCAGGGCAAGGTGGTAGGATAACAGATAGATGCCTTCTAGGAGCTTAAGCAGACAGACAGAAACAAACTCTAAATCCACAGGGTAAACAGTGGTCAGAAATCAGGTAAACACCTATATCAACAAACAGTCCGAAAAGTTAGGTATCCATTAGATATAAAGCAGAGGCAGAGTTCAGACTTGACTGGGCAGGAATTTTTCTGAGACGAACAGGCAGACATATTTGAAGAGTTACCGACAAGGAGCACGGTCCAAACCATCCAGAGTCAGATTCACAGGCAGATTCAGAGCCAAAATCAAGGCTGGGGAGCTCGAAAAATGATGGCAGAGAGTGAACTGTGACTATGGAGCAGAGAGGCAAGTTAAATGGAGACGTGATTGGAATTGCAACGGAAACAAAGGTCAGTAAACCTCAAAGTCAACCAGGATTGGATCTTGACAAAGCTGAACTGCTATTTACAAGATTATTATTGGTACAAATGGTAATGCAGGAATATGTTTATTGTCTCCTGATCTAAATTAGAAAGAGCATGGTTTTGATTTTTAATGCATCACATCATCACCAAGACATATGTAAATTGGACATACCAGACATATACTGAGCTATAAAGGTCTGTCAGATCTTAGCGCAAATCAGCGCAGAAAATCGTAACACAAACATATGTCAAGAAAAATCTACGTCACTTCACTTCAACATGGACGAAATGTACACAAATGGCTTTAATTCTACAGCTGATGCCTATTAGAACAAGGATTTGGAAATTATGCAGATTTATGTCAGATACCATGAAGGACTTTCCAGGTGTCACACGGAATGATATATGATCAGATATTAAGGAATATTTTATGCTCATATAACCTGTACCACATGGACCTTTTAAAAGCAGAGCTGTGTACATTTATGATTTCTACAGTATGATGGTCTGTATCTATCGGTTTTCCTAGAGGAATGTTCACTCCACCTTTCCTCCTCATTCCCCCCTTCATTTTAAAATCATTTTCTTTTCATCACTCTTGCTTTTCTGTTTCTCCCTAGCCTTTTCATTATCCACCCACCCTCAATGTTTGTGTGTGTGTGTGTGTGTGTGTGTCTGTTACTTTGTTGAGGATTATAGCTTTATGACGTACAGAGGAGCCCTGCTGTGAGAATCTGAGTGTGTCTACTCTCTATTAAACTCCTCTGTCAGGCTTTTTCTGTCTGCTAACAGACCTCTTAAGAGCACATGTGTGCTAAAACGAGAGATGTGTAAGTGAATCCTGATGACTCAATTTACTGCAAGGATGTTTCATTTTATTTATTTATTTATTTATTTATTTATTTTCTAGGGCTCAATATAATTTGTTCTTTTATTCCCTTTTAGGTTCTAATGTCCACAAAACTGCTCATGATTTCAATTCTACTCAGCATTTTGATATAATTTAAGGTGCAGGTTTAACTTCAGGCAAATACCTACTGTATGTACTGTACTGCCAAAGTTTCATTAAATTCCGTCTAGCCAGTTTTGCGTGATGCTCTGACAAATTGGGTGGACAGACAGACAGACATACAGACAGAATAATTTTTCTGAGACTGGTTTCGGGTCCTCTAATGTATGAAACGTAAAGAGCAAATTCGGACTGATGTACTTACAAAATCCATCAATCATATTTATATACAGGGTGGGCCATTTATATGGATACACCGTAATAAAATGGGAATGGTTGGTGATATTAACGTCCTGTTTGTGGCACATTAGTATATGTGAGGGGGCAAACTTTTCAAGATGGGTGGTGACCATGGTGGCCATCTAGAAGTCGGCCATCTTGGATCCAACTTTTGTTTTTTTCTATAGGAAGAGGGTCATGTGACACATCAAACTTATTGGGAATTTCACAAGAAAAACAATGGTGTGCTTGGTTTTAACGTAATTGGTTTTATGTGAAGGCATAAAACACAATGCAATCTTTTATAAACCGCAGTCTTGTCATAGCCCCTTTTGATGTGATGGCTATATTTCAAGTAACTTTCCAAAGATTAGAGTTCTTACAATTAAATAATGTTAACCAAGTGGTCTCAGTGTTCAGCATGGTTGCACTGCCCTCCAGGTTCGGCGTCAAATCTCACCTTCACTCGGTGCTCGTTGAGTTTTCCCCAGTTTCCTCTCACTGTCCAAAGACATGATAATTTTTTTAAAATCGCCAACATATACAGTAATGATGATGATGTATTTGAGTGTGATCTGTGATGGGTTGTGTCCCCTGCCTTGTACACTAAGCTCCCTGGTATAGACTCCAGGCCCTTGTGACCCATCACACGATAAAAGGACTAATGAATGTTAAAGAGGAGCACAAAAACATGTCAAACATGAAAAATATACTTCCTTAACTGCTCCTGTTTCACTTAAGATTAATACTCCCTGGGTCACAGGCTGTCCTTGGGTCCTTCTCAGAATGTGCTTCCGTACTGTGTTGTGAATTGTGATATTTTTCCCCCTTTAATGTAGACATCTTTTTTCTGCTTCATGTTCAATGTCTTTTACTTTTAATATTCAATCTCGAGATACAGTAAAATGCCCGGCAGCCAGGTTCTAATAATCACGTACACCATAACTAATGGAACAGCCATGTAAGTGAGTCTGTCTTTGTTAAACAATTCCAGCAAAATTGTCCCAAAGTGGGAAAAGGGAATGAGTGAGTAAAGATTTGCCTGGAGCAAAAAGAGACCCACCATGAGAGCAACCCAGTCTTTTTTTTTTCTCATCTCTTTCTATTTCACTTACTCTTTTTCTTAGACTTCTCTCAGGATCAGCTCAGATGGGGATATGGAGTGAATTTGAATTTACCTGCTGATTGACACATAGTGCTTTATAAAAAGCACCGATTGAAAATGTGGGTATCAGAATCCAGCCATGGCGTTGTCATACTTCACAGCTGGCTAGCATTTAAACAAATTGTTTCCCAATTCATTGTTCATTCAATGCAATGCTTAGTGAGTCTGATATTACAGTGGTTAAGTAACTCTTATATAATCTATGTATTTTATTACTTATACTAATCTATATATTTCAGTCATTTCTTTTATGCTACAGCACCACGGCATTCTGTTTTGTACATAGTATTAATTATTATCACTGTATGTTAATATGCTCATACTGTTCATCATGTGTTCAAAGAGGATGTATGTTTCTATAGGTGTCATGCACACTCGTAACACGACCGGCTCTAGGACCCGGAAGTAGTACGGTCGGGATCCAGGAAGCATAAAGGAGACAAAATGGCGCTTCACATTGCTCAGTCATTGAGTTCACCCATGCATTTGCTGATGCTACGCCGACTATTCTGTGAGTACTCACCGATTCGGGTTGCTTCTTTGATTGAGTGTGTGTTGCTACATTTGACCCCACTCAGCAGCGATACGGGGTAGGGGACCGCGAGCTGCTCGCCATAAAGTGGGCATTGGAGGAATGGCGACACTGGCTCCAGGGAGCCATTTATCATCTGGACAGACCACCAGAATCTCATCACCATCCGGAACCTCAAACAGCTAAACCCAAGGCAGGCATGGTGGGCTCTGTCCTTTGAACATTATGATTTCCACATATCATACCGCCCGGGGTCGAAGAACACCAAGGCTGACGCCCTCTCCCGACAGCATGAGGAAGACGCCCTCCGGGCGGACCCAGTGTCTGTTCTTCCCCCTCCAAGATCATCGCCCCACTACGCTGGGAACTGGAGACGAGGGTTCGCCAAGCACAAGCCGCAGAGAACGAACAGGCAGGTGTGCCGCCTGGACGACTCTATGTCCCCAAGAACACCCGGACTGAAGTCATCCAATGGGGGCACCCAGGCACGCAGCAAACCCTACAATATGTGCAGTGTGCCTTCTGGTGGCCATCTATGGCCAAGGACATTGACGAGTTCGTTCAGGCATGCCCAGTGTGTGCCAGGGCCAAGGACACCAATCAACCAACACCTGGGGAACTCCAAACGCTTCCTGTTCCCGACCGGCCCTGGACACACATTGCCATCGACTTCATCACGGGCCGGTCTCCGAGGGAACAAAATGCCATCTTGACAATTGTGGATCGGTTCTCTAAGGCTGTGAACCTGGTGGACTCCCGTCAGCTAAAAGGACAGCTGAGCTGATTTTAGAGCACATAGTCCGCCTGCATGGGTTCCCCAAGGACATCGTCTTGGACAGGGGGCCCCAGTTCACTGCATGGTTCTGGATGACCTTCTGCTTCCATCTGCAGTCTCTCATCAGGTTACCATCCTCAGACTAATGGTCACACAGAATGGACAAACCAACAACTGGAGCTCTACCTGAGATGCTTTGTCACCAACCGTCAGCGCTCCTGGGCCCGCTACCTCATCTGGGCTGAACTTTCCCATAACTTCCATGTTTCCTCTGCCACCAAGTTAAGTCCCTTTGAGGTATGCCAGGGTTTCCAACCGCTGATGTTCGAACATCAAGAACCGGAGGTTGAGATACCCGTGGCCCAACAGTTGGTCCACAGGTGTCGACGGTCGTGGGTCCTAGCCAAGGAAGCAATCCAACGTGCTAACACTCGTTACACCACGCAACATCGCCGTCTGCACCCTCCGGGACGATTGTACCACGTAGGTGACAAAGTGTGGCTGTCTACAAAGATCCTGCACCTCCATACAGAATCAAAGAAATTATCACCAAGGTTCATCGGCTCCAGTTGCCTGCGGCACTTTGGATCCATCTGGTATTCCATACCTCACAACTCAAACCCTTCACGACGTCACCCATGGTAGGCTCCTCCTCCCCGTATCATTGAGGGTGGTCCCGCCTACACCGTTCGGCCGGATCTTTGATTCACGTCCTCGGGGCAAAGGGCTCCAGTACCTGGTCGATTGGGAAGGTTACGGTCCCGAGGTGTGATCTTGGATTCTGGCTCGGTTCATCCTAGACCCCGGACTCATCCGGGACTACCGTCGTCGTATCCTCCTGACACTGGGGGGTACTGTCATGCACACTCATAACACGACCGGCACTAGGACCCGGAAGTAGTACGGTCGGGATCCAGGAAGCATAAAAGGAGACAAAATGGCGCTTCACATTGCTCAGTCATTGAGTTCGCCCATGCCTTTGCTGACGCTACGCCGACTATTCTGTGAGTACTCACTGATTCGGGTTGCTCCTTTGATTGAGTGTGTTTTGCTAGAACGCGTGTTTTTAGGAGTCTCCAGTGACTGCAAATGTGTCATTCGTAAATAAATTTGAATAATCATTGATAAATTCTTGTCGTATATGAGGAATAAAACGATGGATTTTCATGTCAAACTGGGACTTGTGATGAAATTTCTTGTGTATGAATACGTAAGACTGATTACATTTAGGTGACCTCGCTCCAAGCCATTTCAATTTTTATTTTTACTTCACTGTTTGGGCAACTGAAGGAGTTCCTGGGAGGCCAGTGTGAAGCAGGGGATTATATAGAGAAATAAAGGTTGCATTTACTCTCATAATTTGTTATTTTATTCCGTGTAACTTTAAGTCCTAGTTTGACTTGAACAGCACTCATAAATTTAGGGATGTGCTGTTGTTATAAGTTTTGGAGGCTTAATGGTACCTCCATAATGTAGGGTGATGTAAAGGACAGGCTTTTCAATACACTTGGTCCACCAAGTCAGCAAGCTTTCGTATTCCCTCATTAAAAATGTTTTGGGATAAGCTGAGACAAATGCGCTGCTGTCTTCACTTCTTCATCGGAAGTGAATCTTTGTCCTGGCCGATGGACCTACCAAGATGGCGCCGGTGAGGTCGGCTGCCGTCACGACTGCTCCGACCGACTTTACTTTGTTTTCGTCTTTTTATTTAATTTCTAGTAACTTTAATCCGGCCAATTCATCACAATTGAGTGCATTAGGTACGATAGAGATACTCTTATTTCTATTGGTCTACAATGTACTCACAATTCGACGTTTTTGACTCCGGATCCGAGCTGGCCGAGTGAGATCCTGAGGGAAAACAAAGGACGCGACGCGAAGCGGCGGCCCCGAGGAAAACGAGCCGGCGTCAGGAACAGGCTGAGAGCCCGTGCACACCGCACACCTCTGCCTAGTATCCTGCTCGCCAACGTCCAGTCTCTGGAGAACAAGCTCGATGACCTCAGGGCCAGGATAAAGTTCCAGAGAGACATTCGGGACTGCAATCTTCTCTGCTTCACCGAGACATGGCTGAACCCAGCGGTGCCGGACCACGCCATCCAGCCGGCCGAGTTCTTCTCGGTTCACCGCATGGACAGGACAAGGGACTCGGGGAAGACAAGGGGAGGCGGCGTGTGTTTAATGGTGAACAGCGGCTGGTGCAACAGCGCGAGCGTTGTTCCTCTCGCACGCTCCTGCACACCCAACCTGGAACTATTGACCATCAAGTGTCGTCCTTTTTATCTTCCTCGGGAGTTTACATCGGTCATAATCAGCGCCGTTTATATTCCGCCACAAGCGGACACGGACACTGCCTTATGCGAGCTGCATGAGGCACTCACACAGCACCAAACACAGCACCGGGACGCTGCGCTTATTGTGGCGGGGGACTTTAACAGTGCCAACCTCAAACGCGCAGCGCCGAACTTTTATCAGCACATCACATGCCCAACCAGGGGCGAAAGGACACTGGACCATTGTTATACAACAGTCAAGGACGGCTACAAGGCACAATCTCGTCCACCGTTTGGGAAATCCGACCATGCCGCCATCTTCCTCATGCCAAAATATAAACAAAGGCTTAAACAGGAACTTCCGGTTCAGAGGGAGGTCGCGCGCTGGACGGACCAATCGGTGGCCGCGCTTCAGGACGCACTCGATGACACAGACTGGGACATGTTCCGGAACAGCTCCGATGACGTCAGCATGTTTACGGAAGCGGTCGTGGGATTCGTCGGGAAACTAGCGGATGATACCGTGCAAAAAACGACCATCAGAACGTTTCCCAATCAGAAGCCGTGGGTGGATAAAACCATCCGCGACGCTCTGAGATCTCGCGCCGCTGCCTACAACGCGGGACTTGCATCGGGGGACATGAACCAGTATAAGGCTGCGTCCTATAACGTCCGGAAGGCGGTTAAAGAGGCGAAGCAGCGCTACGGAAGGAAACTAGAGTCACAACTCCAACAGAGTGACTCTAGGAGCCTGTGGCAGGGACTAAGGACAATAACGGCTTATAAAGCACCAACATCCGGTATGACGAACGCGGACATGACTCTGGCAGACGAGCTGAACACCTTTTATGCTCGCTTCGAGGCTGCAGCTAAAGACGATAGCGTTGCTAATGCTAGCGGTGCTAACGGCTGCGGAGAGGAAGTCACTGCCATCACCGGAAACGCGTTCATCATCTCCGAGCATGACGTGAGGAGAGCCTTCAGGAGAGTGAACACCAGGAAAGCAGCAGGACCAGACGGCATCTCAGGTCGAGTCCTCAGAGCCTGCGCAGACCAGCTTGCACCTGTGTTCACAGAGATATTCAACCTCTCCTTATCTCAGTCGTGATCCCCACATGCTTCAAAGAGTCCATCATTGTTCCTGTTCCGAAGAAACCACATCCTGCTTCCCTCAATGACTATCGACCTGTAGCCCTCACCTCAGTGGTGATGAAATGCTTTGAATGGCTGGTCAGAGACTTCATCATCTCTTCACTCCCCGACACTCTGGACCCACTACAGTTTGCATACCGCCCGAACCGCTCCACAGATGATGCCATCTCTCATCTCCTCCACACAACACTCACTCACCTAGACACTAGAAGGGGGAATTATGTTAAAATGCTTTTCATCGACTACAGCTCAGCATTTAACACCATAATTCCCTCCACACTCACCACCAAACTGGAGCACCTGGGACTCAGCTCATCTCTGTGTCAGTGGATCTCTAATTTCCTAACTGGGAGACCACAGGCTGTAAGGATGGGTGGACACGTCTCAGCCTCTCTCACTCTCAGCACTGGAGCCCCACAGGGCTGTGTTCTGAGCCCCTGCTGTACTCTCTGTACACACATGACTGTGCGGCCACTACCAGCTCCACCACCATCATCAAGTTTGCTGACGACACCGTCGTGGTGGGCCTGATCTCTGACAACGACGAGACGGCCTACCTGAAGGAGATTGGAAATCTGGAGAACTGGTGCCAGAGGAACAACCTTCTTCTAAATGTCAGTAAAACAAAGGAGCTGATAGTGGACTTCAGCACTAAGCAGGAGAGGAACTACCAGACCCCCGTCATCAACGAGAGCCCAGGGGAGAGAGTGGACTGCTTCAAGTACCTCGGTGTTCACATCACGCAGGACCTATCATGGTCCTGTCACATCAACACCGTGGTGAAAAAGGCCCGACAGCGTCTCTACCACCTCAGACGCCTGAGAGACTTTAGACTGCCCTCCAAGGTGCTCAGGAACTTTTACTCCTGCACCATAGAGAGCATCCTGACGGGAAACATCGCATCCTGGTTCGGGAACAGCACCATGCAGGACAGACGAGCCTTGCAGAGGGTGGTGCGATCAGCTGAGCGCATCATCCGAACTGAGCTCCCTGACCTGCACTCTGTCTACAGCAAGTGGTGCTGGACCAAGGCCAGGAAGATCATGAAGGACCTCAGCCACCCCAGCAATGGACTGTTCTCTCTGCTGCGGTCTGGGAAGCGCTTCCGCTCCCTCAAGGCCAATACAGAGAGACTGAGAAGGAGCTTCTTCCCGCAGGCGATACGGTCTCTCAATCAAACACACTGGACTAAACACCTTTGCATTTTCTTTCACACACAGAACGGACAATTATGTCAATGCACATTGCACATATATGCACATATGCACATTTTGCACACTTCAAGGACTTCTTTTCACACCCCCCTCATCTCATTAAAAAACTACCTCAAGTTTTTTCACAGACTATAGTCGTAATATATTACATCACATCCCACTTCTGACAAGAGCACATTCTTTCATACTTCAGATTTTATGTATATATATATATTTTGTAACTTTGTTGGAATCTGTTTTATAGGTTCCTTTTGTAAAAATTATTTAAGGTCACGGAGCGGTCGTATAAGCATTTCACTGCATATCGTACTGTGTATGACTGTGTATGTGACAAATAAAATTTGAATTTGAATTTGAATTTGGAGTGAGATCGGGACTATAGAGAGGATGCTTTAACATCTCAAAATGAAATTTTAACAGAGCGTCGACAGTGTGTCCAGAAGTGTGCGGACATGCATCAGTCTGCAAGACCACAACGCCATTGGGTAACAGTCCCCTGTGTTTAATCCGAAGTTTAATCTTTCAGCTCTTCAATAAGCTTCACACTGTAACGTGCGCTGTTGATTGTTGAACCTTTTTCCTGATAATGTTCCAATACTGGCCCTTGAGAATCCTAGAAAACTGTAAGCATTTTCCAGCTGATGGTTGACATTTAAACACGATTGAGGATGTTTTTGTTCAATACTCTGCCGTTTTTCTCTAGTAGTGGTGAATCCGTCACCAGTAACGATGGTCATTAAAACACTTCCTATACTTCAGGTACACCCTCAGACCACAAAAACAACAACAACAAAAAACACTAATCACTGGAGGCTGCTCTTCTTTTGTGCAAAAAGCAAGTGGGGCTTCCATTTTTTGCTTGCGCCGCAAATGAGCTGATGTAACACATTCAAACCTGCACAGCAGTGACATATGATGTATATAATTAAAGAGAAACAACAATGTAGCATGCTTACATGGATTTGAGTGAATCACAGCGCTGTTTGGACAAAAACAAGCATATGCTAATTCCTAACACAATCTAGCGATGAACAATTACTGATCGTTTTTAAAATCCAAATGCCAGTATTTAAACCTGCAAGTGAGGGAAACCCCACTATTGTTAAGATGAGAGTACATTCCCAAGCATGCGGAAGTCCACTGAGGAAGTGATGCTTCTAATCTGCTTGGTCTTTGGAAATACAGGAAGTAGATCATCAAAAAAAAAGGTGTTACTCAACATGATCAAAGCATCTCTGGTTTCCAAATTTGCTAATGGGCAACATGACACTTCCTCTGTGGTGTGTGTGTGTGTGTGTGTGTGTGTGTGTGTGTGTGTGTGTGTGTGTGTGTGTGTGTGTGTGTGTTGATGATAAGCAAGAGGTTAGAGTGACAAAGCGGTGACAGTCTTCTTCCTCTAAACGATGGTCTGCTAACTGTCACCAACACACACACACACACACACACACACACACACACACACACACACACACACACACACACACACACCATTCCATCTTTTATCTATTACACACAAAGTACTCAGGCTTCAAAGTGTATCAGTCAAAGCTTTCTTCCTCTTTTTCCTCTCCTCTATACACAAATCTGCAGACCAGTTTGGCGCCATTGTCCTTCTCTAACCCACTTTCCCAGTGGACTGGTCTGTCTCACACCCTCATCACACATACTGAGAGAAGGAGAGAGAGAAAAATGTTATCCTGATGAATGCCGGCCTTGGCATTCACGTCCGCTCTTTGATGCTATTGTTAGTTTTGGTGTGTGGTGACGGTGATGACTTTACAACGTGCTTTTAACCGCATTACTGCCTTTTATTCATTAATGCAAGACGGTATCTTAGGGACGTTTATTGGAAAGTGTGTTTGTAGCTGCTACAACATAAGTCATAACAGCAAGGAACTTTTTAAACGGAGCATCTACATTAAAGGTAATTAAAAGTGAATAAGAAAACTACATTACCTGTAGTAATATTTCATTGGACCACAATTACAGTATCTGTGATTACGGCACACATTCACTGTGGAAAGAAAAGAAAAAAAAAAAACACTTCTGGTATTGCCGTTATTGGAAAATAATCAGCTCCTGCATTGGAGCAGTAACTCTCAGGTCCACTCTCCATACCCGATTGTTCCATCGGGTATGTGGCCTGGTTTTATTCCTTCCTTACACAACATTGTGAGTCGCACAGATCTCAATCAACCTAGAAAGAAACAGTTCATCCAAGAAACTTACAAACGGCCTCGGCCAGCCAGCACGTGTGGTGTCTGAGGTTTGCGGACCTACATGGTAATGTAGCTATCAAGTAAGGAAAGCTTACAGGCTCTAGTTTATCATCATGCAAACTGCAGGCTTAAATTATCACATGCTCGCCTCAAACCACAATGAGTTGCTCAGTAATGTCTCTTATGTGGTTTCTGACTTGTATAAAAATGGACAAAAGGATGTTGCCTGGCTAAAACAATCATAGCAGACATCTTGAAACCAGAATAAACGTCTTTCTTAAGACAGAGTGTAGTTCGGAATTACAGATTTGCATTTATACAAGCATCTCTCTCTCTCTCTCTCTCTCTCTCTCTTCAAACACACACAAAATATCAAACTATCTTTGTGAAGAATGTAATGCAAAGTAATGCTAGGCCTCTTTAAAACCCTTAACCTCTGTACCCAAAAACAATCTTTTCACTCTTTTAGTGTTTAAAATGCCTTTTACCCCCTTTTTTTAAGTAAGCAGTTTTCTTTATGCATAAAGGTGTGCCAAACATTCCTAAAATGTCTCATGTATTTCTATAATAATGGAGACATTTGCCTCCCCCCCCCCTTCCCCCTTGAAAAAAAAGAAGAAGAAAAAAAGAAAAAAGCGCATCTCTCTCTCCCTCTCTGTTTGTCTGTATCTGTCTGGCCTGCACCCTGTGCACTGCTTAAATTGACTTAATTAGCATGTGTGTCTGTGTGTCTGTCTGTGTGTGTGTGTGTGTGTGTGTGTGTGTGTGTGTGTGTGTGTGTGTGTGTGTGTGTGTGTGTGTGTGTGTGTGTGTGCATGTGTTTGTGTGTGTGTAAATAGTTCACACAGGCCAGATGTCGTTTGAAGTTCACACATCTCCACTTTTTGGCTGACAACAAATAGCACACTTTTATTCCATGCTGGACATTTGATATTTTCACATGTGATTCTTCTCCATTTTTTTTTTTTTTTTTGCTGCTTTCACCATAGCCAGAGGGAAGAAGAAGACAAACTTTTCTCTTTCCATCTCTCTCTAATCCCGCTGGACATCTAACTCCACTAGGGTCAGCCTTACTGATGCCGATTCTGAAGCTGTCTACAAAGGGGCGCTACACAGAGACGGGCCAAGCAGGAAGTCATTTGGGGGAGTTTGATATGGCTAAAACTGGAGCTGAAATAACATGTGGACAGATGCAGAGATGCAAAACGGAACGAAAGAGGACGTTGCAGACGAGCCGATTCGGAATCGGAGACAGACAAGAAGCTGGATAGAGATCAAATTCCATCACCGAATATAGAGTACGATGACTGACCAGAAGGGTATCGGTTCAAATCCCAGAACCAGAACAAAATGAGTATATATATATATATATACAGTACCTGACCTATAGAAACCTATACAGTGGGAAAACCGCTGAAATGTGCCCTTTTTCAAAATATTAAACTGTTTTGTTACAGTATGTTGTTCCTCCGTCATTATTATGATAAATATGTTTTTGATCTCGTACATGTTGCCGGATGGTATAACTGGAACATCATATCCATTATACGCGATCTCAGGCTTATTAGAAAAAGTATGCTAAGACAAGAATGTGAAAAAAGGAAGGACCGCGGTTAGAAATGTGTTGTGACGTCAAAGGTCATCGGATTTGAGCGACGGCCAAGACCTTTCTAGGCATTGATCTGATGAGGATGAGGGTGGATTTCTGTAATCTGATGAGCTGACAGTCCTGTTTCTCCGGGTAAAGGTTTGAGCTAGGGAGTGAAGAGATGATGTAAGATAACGCTTGGAGGAAGGTACCACTGCAAAAGTTCCAAGATTTTGCAATACAAGGAGATAAGGAGAGAGAGAGAGAGAGAGAGAGAGAGAGAGAGAGAGAGAGAGAGAACTTTATAAGGGCTATGACTTCCAGGTGGTGAGCCATCACTTCCCACGCAGATGGTGCTGCCGATTAGTGGAATGAGAAACAGAATGCGGACGTGGAAGGTCAAAAAAAGGAGTATAAAAAAAAAATCAGAGAAATCAACACAAATCTCTTTTGAGGCATGGAGGCCACGTTCTCCAGAACAAACAAACAAAAAAAAATCCAGACTGAGATAAGAGAACAACTTTCAGACATGAAGTTTATGCAAGTCTCTCTCTCTCTCTCTCTCTCTCAAATGAGATGCTAAAATTAACTGTTCCCTCACTGCTGAAGAACACAGAGACCACCTTGGGTTAGGTGCCTCAAGTGTTGCCTCATGCCTATCAGTTACAGTGACAGGGATGTGGCCTCAGCTCAAGTAAAGAAGGTGTGTGTGTCTCAGTCCAAATAAAAAAATCCTTTGTTGTGTTGTGGCTTTTTTTTACCACTCTCAATAAAAGATGTGTAGTTTCAATTAGTTTTAGCATAAGACAAGCGGCTGTTTTTACTCTCACTGAAAGAGGTGAAGAGGTTAATTACAGTGAAAAAAGCCTCTTTCAGTCCCAATAAAAGAGGTGTGGTCACATGTCATTCTTAGTAGGAGAGGTGTGACCCCTGTCAGTCCCAATAAAAGAGTGTGGCCGCTTGTCAGTCCCAGTTAAAGAGGTGTGGCCGCTGTCAGTGCTGGTGAAACACCTGTGTCTATTTGTCATTCACAGTAAAAGAGGTGTGGCCACTGTCTGTGCTGGAAAAAGAGGTGTGGCTATTTGTTATTCCCAAGGTAAGAGGTGTGGCCTCTGTCAGCGCCATTGAAAGAAGTGTGGTCCCAATAAAAGAGGTGTGGCCATTTGTCATTCCCAGGGAAAGAGGTGTGGCCTCTGTCAGTGCCAGTAAAAGAGATTTGTCTGCTTGTCATTTCCAGTTGAGGAGGTGTGGCCTTTGTCAGTTCTGGAAAAAGAGGGGTGGCCTTTGTCGTTCCCAAGGTAAGAGGTGTGGCCTTTGCTAGAGCCATTGAAAGCGGTGTGGCTTCTGTCAGTCCCAATAAAAGAGGTGTGGTCATTTGTCATTCCCAGTGAAAGAGGTGTGGCCTCTGTCATTGCTGGTGAAAAAGGTGTGGCTTTTTCACGCTCACCCCAATTAAGGGTTGGGGGGCGGAGCATTTATTAGTCTCAAATTCAATCAAAGCGTTTAATCAAAAAGTTTCTTTGATGCAATCAAAGAGTTGTGACATCTCTCAGCCACAGTGAAAGAGGTGTGGCCTTTTTCAAACTTGGCGAAAGAGTCGTGGCCTCTGCCATTCCCAGTGAATGAAGTGTGGGCTTTATCAGCTCTGATAAAAGAGGTGTGGCCTCTTCATTGCCAGTGAAAGAGGTGTGGTTCTTTAAGATCTCAGTAATAGATATAAGAGTTCTGTGAATTGTGGTCGGCTATGGTGTGCAGAAACTTTTGTTCTTTCCATGAATGATGGTGCACACATGATAATCTCCGACAAAGATGTTAATGTATTATATCAGACAGTAACAGCACTGGGGTGTTGAACTATATGTATCGCTCCATATCACAGTCGTGATTGTGATTGTTGTAATAATGGCTAATTACACTAACTGATGGTCACATGATGGGTGAAAGTAAATCGGTTACAGTTCGCAGGACTGAGGAGAGAGCAACTGCCTGCTAAAATCCACATGCAAAACCAGTAATGGGAGCACTTTCAACAAGAAAACACATCGGAGTATGCTTGGGCATCTTAAACAACACTTAACACTTTTAGTCTGCTCAATAACTGCTTCTAAGTCATTCGGATTTTCCTCCATGTTGTTTATGTCTAAGGTAAACTACACAGTTAATTATCTTGTAACACAAGGTTGAATCCCAGATCCCTCTCTAACGCCTAATCAAGATCACTACTTGGTTTGAGGTGTAAGTGGATTGTATAACCTACATACTGCAAAAGCTGGGGGGTGGTGGCTCAGAGGGCTAAGGCACTGAGTCACTGATCGGAAGATCGGCGGTTCGATTCCCAGCTCAGCCAGGTTGCCATTGTTGGGCCCTTGAGCGAGGCCCTTAACCCTAACTGCTCCAGGGGCGCTGTACCATGGCTGACCCTGCGCTCTGACCCCAGTTACGCTGGGATATGCGAAGAAGGAATTTCACTGTGCTGTAATGTATATGTGACAAAAATAAAAAGGCTTTATTTATTATTTAGCTTCGCATTTAACACTATTTGGGATTTAACCCTGGAGCACATTCTAAAGTTAAATAATTGAAAATAATAAGACAAACTGATGTGAATTACAGGACTGTACAGGCTTATTCTCCTCAGCTTTTGGCTTCCAGTACGACTTTAAAACTACTTTCAGCTGGCGCAGAAGGAAGGATACAGTATGTGTCGGCGGAGTAACCCCACTGGTTGGTGGTTTAATAAGCAAACAAATCATAATTAATGGTAAAACTGTTGTATAAACGCAATATCACACTGGAGGTGGTGTTGTTGTGCTGGATATCATCATGGCTGTGATGTCTCCTGCACTTGGGCTGTGCCCATGTGCCTACAACTGCATAAGCAAAACCTTGAGTGTGATATTGCTTCATTATAAAGAAGAAACAATGCACAATCCACTGATGTACTAAATGTGTATTAGACAGTAGACATGAAACAGTGTGGTACGTCTGTGAGGAATATACGTAGTAAGATCATATTTTTAAAAAAAAAACATATTTATTATTTTTAAATGACGGCATTTGTAAGGGCCAAGTGTGGGATGTTTTAGGAAAGCTGTTATTCTTAGTCGAAAAATGTGTATAACATTTTTGTTAATAATTTGTATAAAGGTGACCTTAACTATACAGGAAATGATATTTTTGATTAAAAGAGATTGTTATAGTGAAAGTATGACGTTTTAAAATATAACCCTGACTTTTTTCTCTTACAGGCTCAATCTTACAGTATGTTTGTAGGAGAGTTCCAGCAACCTCCACTAGACGGCGCTGTTTCTCAGGGTTGATGATTATGTTACCTAAAATCACTGGCGCCATCTTCCGGCCACAATGTGAACTGATGAATTAACATTAAATCGCTTATGATGGCCAGACAACACAATAAAATTGCTTAAACCTTTTCTACAACAATTTGTAATACTGAATATATACTGTCTATTTACAATGTAATTTTGTCTGTTGGTTCGAAATATGTGTAGCTTCGTCTCTTCTCTTCAGTCATTTTCTTCTCTTTTCTTCTTCTTCTCGCTCTTTTCTTGATCTTTTTCTGGTCTTCTTCTTTACATTTCTTCCTTTCTCATCTTCCTCGCTTTTCTCTTGTCTTCCATCTTCGTCTTCTCTCCTCTTCTCTTCGGTCATATATCTTATCTTTTTTTTTTTTTTTTTACATGATCTCTTATTTCCTTTCTATTCTCTTCCATCTTCCTTTCTTTTTCTATTGTCTTCCATCTTCATCTTTCCGTATCTCGTCTCTTATCTTTTCCTCTGGTCTGTTCTCCTTTGTTCTCTTCTCTTCTGCCTCTCTCTCTTCATTTCTCTTCTCTAAAACCATGCATCTATAGTTTGCTTTTAAGAATGGAAATGCATGCCTTTGTATTTATATTGACGAAAGATTGAATTTTAAAGTACATTGTGCTTCAGGTTATGTAGAGTTTTAAAAGAAATACCGGCTTTCATGCTCATGATCATACAGTATTGTCCTATACAGCACAGGCTCCAAACTCTGGCCCCAGTGCCATGCACACTTTAGTGATTTCTCAGCTTCCAGCTCACTTGACTTATCAAATCAGAAATTAAGTGGGCGTGATCGAGCAGGAAAAACATTAAAACATGCGTACCAGGGGGTCGTACCGTCCCCCCTTCATCTTTGCTACCAAAACACAGTGATGCACTGGGAATCTGTGGCATCCTTGGAACAGGTTGGATATATAAATCAGTAAGTGGTTTGATATACTGTATCAGGCAGCAAGCAAAAATGGGCAACCATAAGGATTTGAGTGACTTAACTTGACAAGGACCAAATTGTAATGGATAGAGGATTGGGTCAGAGCAACTTCAAAACTGCAGCTCCTGTGAGATGTTCCAAGGCTGCCACAGATACCCAGTGCTTCACTGTTTTGGTAGCAGAGGTACAGTAAGGGGGGACCTTACGACCCCCTCGTTGTGGGATGTTCCTGGTCTGCAGGACGAAAAGTGGTGCAAGGAAGGATCATGGGAGTGAAGTCTGGCTAGTGTATTCTGATCTGATAGAAAGGTGTCAGAGCACACAGCGCATCACTGTTATGTCTAGTGGCCTCAGGGTACTCCGTTTTCCTCCCATAGTCCAAAGACATGCAGATTAGACTAACGGGCGTTCACAAATTCCCCGCATTCACAAATTGGGAGAATATGACCGTCGGGCATTGCACTGGCAACTTGATCCCTTAAGTAACTGGACGGAACAACATATCAGTTTAGATATTCTGTAGAGGGAAAAACTGTGGTTTTGTGTTTATTTCATTTAAATGATGCCGTTTGCAAATACTGTACATACATTAATCATGACAATACAATAACAAGGCAGGCAAATTCCTAAAGCACATAAGGAAACAGTGAGAGCATTAATGAAATGAATTAGAGCACTGTTACAGCAGTAAGAAGCGTGCGTGCTTTATTCCTCTTATACACTTCCAGTTCGCCAACAACGGTTTGGTCCAGTTACTTTCAATCATGTGAATGGTTTTACTGTAAACAGACTTTCTGTCTCATTTTTAAATATCAAATCAGCGATAACTTTTAGGTATTTTAACTTGGAAAATTATAAATCACTCGTTTTGTGCTGGAAGTGTCATCTTAAAGCTTGGCGGCTAAGAAAAAATTGTCATTTTTATTCGAGCAGTGCAGGTTCATTTGATCCCTAGCATTGCTTGATCTCAGATGGGAGCGAGTCAGCGTTCATCCTGTATGTGGCAGCATCAGGTTCTGTAAGAAAATAAAACCGGCCATGTTATTAACATTACGTGTGGACAATGGACACACACACAGACACACACACAGACACACACAGACACACACACACAGACACACACACACACACACACACACACACACAGACACACACACACACACACACACACACACACCCAGTGTTTCCTTAGTTAGTTTGTTTTCAATAAATACTATAAGAATTATTAGAACACCGTACATTTGGTGTTTAGTACCAGCACACTGCGGACACCCGTACTGTATGTGGTTCTTCTCCAAAATGTTTACAGATATCTGAAATGACTTTTTTGTGGGGACTACATATATAATGGGGGGGTTGTGTGTCATGGTTAGGTGTTCACATACTTTTGAACTTTTTACTGTAATTATGGTTCAGAAGTTACGTTGGTTCGGACCTGGCGTTGAATAAACCTGCTCATCAAAATGTACTGTAAAGTGCATCCAGCTCCTTCAGAACAGAACAATTATTTTTACGCACCCTCGTAACAGCTGGGGGTCGCCATGTGTCCGTCGTTACACTGCATGCTCACAGGATATCCGCAGTTTGCTTGTTTGTCCAAACAGTACACTGCGACCTGCTCCAGGTGCAACACCTGGTTCGGGCTGAAGTCCTCGATCCATTTCTTACTGCCTTTGTACAAAATACGTCCCCTTTGAAACTCGACCGTGCAGGGAGCTGACAAAATAAAATCAAATAATAAATAGATATGACTTCACACACTTCAAAGCAATGACAATACAACTTCTTTATAGCCCTAAAATAATAATAATAATAATTATTATTATTATTATGTAATATAACATGATTTTTGCAAGATTTCTTTTTATTTTTGCTTTGTTCTTAAATATTCATTTATTATTATTATTATTATTATTATTATTATTATTATTATGTAATATAACATGATTTTTTGCAAGATTTCTTTTTATTTTTGCTTTGTTCTTAAATATTCATTTATTATTATTATTATTATTATTATTATTATTTTATGTAATATAACATGATTTTTGCAAGATTTCTTTTTATTTTTGCTTTGTTCTTTAAATATTCATTTATTATTATTATTATTATTATTATTATTATGTAATATAACATGATTTTGCAAGATTTCTTTTTTATTTTTGCTTTGTTCTTTAAATATTCATGTATTATTATTATTATTATTATTATTATTATGTAATATAACATGATTTTTGCAAGATTTCTTTTTTATTTTTGCTTTGTTCTTTAAATATTCATTTATTATTATTATTATTAGTAGTAGTAGTAGTAGTAGTAGTAGTAGTAGTAGTTCCACAACATTAATGCTGTTTGCTGTCACTTTATTGCATCATGAGTGAGCTTTTCTAATCTCTATCCAGTTTCTCTATTCCATAACTAACACCTTGTAATGATAAGGCTATCATGAAAATCAATAATTCAGTATGTCAAAATATTATAATATTCCCGAAGATCAATCAAAAATCGATTTACAATACAGAAATGATTTACATCTGAAAGGCAGCACATTGTTTTTTGTTGTTTTTTGCACTTAAAGAGGAAATCAGCCTTTCGGATGTTGGCTCATCTTCCTCTTCACAATACACCATAGATTCTCTTTGGGGTTCAGGTCAGGTCAGTCAGGCACAGTAATATCAGGGTCAGCAAACCAGTTCGTGGACGTTTTGGCACAGTGGTCAGGTTCTAAGCCATGCTGGAACAGGAAATATTGCATCTCCATGAAGCGTGGATGCTGACTGAAGTGAGACATGCTCTAAAACTCTAGATGGCTTTGTTGACTTAATAAAACGCAGTGGACCAACACCAGACGATGACATGGCATCCCAAATCATTAGTGACTGTGAAAACGTCACACTGGACTTCAAACTCGTCTTCTATATCACTTATCATAGCATATCCCAGGAGACTTTGGTGCACAATGGACAGGGTGCCAATCCATGACAAGACACGCACACACGCACATTATAAGCAATTTGGGAATGCCAATCAACCTAATATTGTTTGATTGGCATGTCTTTGGACTGTGGGAGGAAACCAGAGTACTGTACCTGGATGGAAAACAAACCAACTAAAAAAAAGACAAGAAATATTTTACTTCATATTTAAATGATTTTTAGAATACATATCATGTCACAAATATATACATAAGTTTACCAGCCACCTTATAAGGCATACCAGTACACCATAAACCTTCAGTTAAACTTGTCATATGGAGGCCTTGCTGGTGTGTGTTAATGGGGAGGCTTTCGACTTTAAACTGTGTATTTGGGTGGAATGAAAGCCATCGTTACTTTTTTAAAGGGTCAATTTGACCACTACTGGCCGAGTTACTCGCAATCCAAGGTTCCACTATAGAACCAACAATAAAAAGGGATATGTCACTCTATACTGCATAATCGTGA